>CAMTZC010000027.1:17210000-17885000 GCA_947086505.1 Morpho deidamia
TTGGGAATTACAACCTTGTATATGGTGGCGAAATTAATCTTCCTATTCTAATGATATTGTAGCAGATGTATTTATTTATTTATTCGGATCTTCAACAGCGTTACATGATAAACCATCCAACATAGATCCCAAAAAGTTTAAATTAAATATGTACCAATCATAGAAGAACACATCATTCTTAGTTACTATTATAAACCTAAAAATTAATACTAGAGAATACTGAAAATAAAAAAAAACTACTTTAAGGTTCAACTATTGAAACTTTGAAATTCAAATTTTAGTTTCCACTGCCTGTAAAAATAGAAAAAGCAGGACAGGCAACAATGAGTTTTTCTATTAAAACTTATGTGCTAATTGATGAATCCGAAATCAATTTTGGCCATGCCATTACAGCAGTTTAAAAACACTGTTAAAAAGAGGCTAATACAGAAAGCCTATTATACTCTTGAAGATTACTCAGATGATAAGGATGTGTGGATATAGGTGCACTTCTAACCTGTACAAGACAGTAATAAATAAATGTAACTAGTTTTAAGATTTATATTTTAAAAAGAGCAACCGCCGAGTTTCTTGCGGGTTCTTCTCGGTAGGAAGAGCTTTCCGAACCAGCAGTAAAGTTGACGATTCAAAAGCACTTGTTTACAAGTTTACTTGAATAAAGAATATTATGAATTTTGAATTTGAATTTGAATTTGGATATTCACACGTTCTTCGCCGAAGGAAAAGATTGTGAGGAGGCCTGCATATATATGTACAATTCTCGTGATATGTGTAACTTACCAATCGGCATTAGAATAGCTTGGTGGGTCTAAACTAAACTCTCTGAATAAAAAGGTCTATGCCTAGCATTGGGATAGTAACAGGGCGCTATGTACTTAATTTCATTTCATGAATGGCGATATCGGCGTGTTTACGAGCAAAATGGCGAATTAATTTAGTCCACGGCGGGCCGATTATTGCGATAACCGAATACGTAAACCGCAAAACATGATAAAATAATCAATAAATTACTGTCTCCTCTGGACACTGACACTGAGTTTAATGGAAACATCTAGAAATAACGGGTATACATTTTTATTCTTTTGTAAGGATTTTTTTTTTTCTAAATTGTTCATCAGTTAACCTTGAAGTTACTTAGTGAAAGAAATGTAAAAAGTGATTTGAAATACATACAAAAGGAATTATAGTTGTTCAAATCTTATTCTTTAGGGAAAGTAAGTTTTTACCAAGGATTAAAGCGAATTAATTTCAACATTTCTGTTTTTTATTGAACTAGCTTCTGTCGGCGATTTTGCCTATGTGGACTTAAAAGCCAGCAGATAAATAGCCTATGTCATTTTTGTAATATCTCGTACCAAAAATCAAATCGATTCAAATTCAAATTTACTGATCTACTACGTGCCGAATACAAAAGTTTAAAGTAAGTGCAAGGAATAAGCTTATACATAAAGCAAATAATAATAATATATCAATAGTTATTCCTATTGTTGTATTGGTAAACGGTTTACTAGCGAAGAACCTCGACCAACATTTCCAGAGGCTCTCGCTTAGTAGTTGGATTAAGGGCATACAGAAGGCAGTGTTGCTTGAGACGGCACGTATTGTGAGATGGTTCCTCACTCTGTAGCCATTACCACCGGGAGCTTGGGTCCTGACTCCGCTTTCCGAGGACGTCAATTTTTTTTAATTTTTAATTTTAGAAAACATTAAAGAAATTAGAAAAAATTAAGAATGTAATCTAATTTGATAATAAATGAATCTGTATATAGTTAATATATAGATACCGGCTATACTCACGTCTAATTTTATCGGATTAGCCCGACTAGTTTCGAACCCGTCCGGGGCACTTATTTATGAGCTCTTTGCACGACGTTATCGCGGCGTGAACTGCGTGCAGCAGAATCTGTATATAACTGATAGAAGTACACATCTTATATTATCTAAGTTACGGTAGTTAGCATAGTGTTAGTTGTTTCAAAACTGGTGTTAGAAATGCTATCAGATAGTCGCGGCACGTCCCCTCAGCGTGTACGCGGCACGTGACTCCATTGTTTATCTCTATATTATAGATTTCTTACGGCGCTCTCTATTGCCTTTATTTGCCGTCAAAGTTGTAAATTGCTAAAAATGTTGTCTCACAGCGTTCGCATGTACTTAGATTTTATGAAATTTTGTGAATGGAAAACGTGCCGTTCTTACCTAAATTATTATCATAATCATACTGTGATTTTATCTCTGATTAAGTGGGACGTATGGATAGCTGTGATAGCCCAGCGGTGAGACCGAACGAGTCTTTCAATGGGGTAATGAGTTTAAACCCCGGGCAGGCACCAATCAGTTTTTCTATTTTACCAGTTACGTGTATATAAGGTTCGACGTTTCGCAGAGTGGCCGCGTCGTGTTCGTTCCTGAGTGCTACAGTCATTATTTTGTTTATCTACCTTCATTTCTACCGCAAAAACCACGTAAGGTCTCTTGCACACCACACTGATATTATCTGCACACGATATAGCTTGCATCTATTTCTTTTACGAGTTGTATATATTAATCACTAGACCCCAAGTCCTTGACAATCTGAAGCCCTCTTCTCCATTGAACGTATTATGCTTTATTATTTCAACAGCTTGACGCGCCACTCTCGCATAATAGTGGGCATCGGATGATAGGACCTTGGGATCATAAAGCTTAATCCAGTGATCGCTTCCCAAATTAAGCAGATGGTATATGATCACTGACTTTGTTGGCTGGTTATTTTTATTATTATTTTTTATTTATTTAACAATATATAAAGTATACACATTATAAAAACTTAAATATTACCACTGAAAGAACCACTAAGGTTTGGCGTTAGTGCTATAAGCAATTCACCTCTTATTGGAAGTTACATAGATATTAACAAAACTTATTATTTATATAAATAACGACTAATGAAAAAGAACTAAACATTACTAAAAAAACAATCGGTTTATGCTTTAGGAAGTAAGTGGATATAAATTATACATTAGAATTAGAAAAAAATATTTTAGATTTTCCATGTAGTATGATTTTAATTTAATTTTGATATTTTTTGCTGTATCTCTGAAATCGGAAGGTAAATTATTAAATAAACACGGCACGAAGAACTGCAATGTTCTTTAACCGTACTTATTGTTAGCTCTAACCGTGTACCGCAGGTTTTGAGTCATCGCTCGTGTACAAACAGGATGTTTTATTTTAACGTTATATGTTGTATTAAAAAACTCTTCTTTAAGTATATTAATCAAGATGATGCTTTGGTTACATATATTTTCTTAAATCGAGGATTATAGAACAATAAATAATTTCATGATTACTTTTCAGTAAAAGTCTACATTTATAAAACGTTGTTTGCGAGCTCAACGACGGGCCAATGTTTACTCAACAGATTAATCGAGCTCTTCTTGTCAAACCTTGTTGGTTAATATAGAACCGTTACAATATTTCTGTAATAAAATATATTTCATAAGCGCCATCGATGAGGCCGAGGCAATTTGTCTTTCTTAGACTACAGAGAAATTTTGTGCTATTTATTGCTTATTCTGTAGGGCTGTTTTTGGTATAACTACGAATAGAATTTCAAACAATTACAAAACACACAAAATTTATTACATAACTAAGTAAATGTGTTATATATATGTATATCTATGTGTGTGTGCATCCAAAACAAACCAAATTTCTACATTGTTCCAGCGGAAAGACAGTCTTTCGCATTTATAATATTACTAGTACTACCCGAGACTGCCCCAACATAAGCGTTTACGTACACTCAATTATGCAATATCTTTATACTTTATATTATTTTGTTATTATTTATGTTTTGTATGTTCTCCGAATAAAACGATTTTTTTAACCTTTACTTTGGTGTATAAACTTTAAAAGTGCTAAATTTCACCAATATAATAATAATGTTCAGCTAATTAGCCGCGTAAAAGCAACAGATAGACAGACATAATTTTTCATTTTTAATGTCAGCATATATATGATACATACTATTGTATTGAACGTCAAGATGTCCGTATGTTTCCTTAAATTTTAGTCGTGCGTCATCAACTCCCTTTTGACTCACAATAAAATATGAAGAATTTACCCTCAGGCTTTCACGGTAACTAATTTTGACAGTGAGCCTCATTGTCTTTATGATTTCTATTATGCCGCAGATAAACCAACTGTAACTGAGACGTTACCCATTTATCGTCTGGAAATATTTAAGGAATTTAGTTGTAGACATTAGGTCTTGGGTGCAGCTTAACTGCTATTTGCAAATTTATACCTCTTCAATAGTTGAAGCTATCACGATCTATCTCTAGAAGTAAATTTTTCATATTGAAACGACTTTAGATTGGAGTGCAGTGATGCGTCGATATTGCGATTGAAGCGATCGAGAGGCGGCGGGATTGCTTTATGCTCATCTACTTCAGGATATCTGTTATGCAATTTATCCATACTTATATTATAGATGAAAACGTCTCTCTGTCTTTCTATCTGTCGCCGCCACATCTTGTTTCATATGAGTAGTGGAGGTTGCTCTTTTGAAGACAATCCCGATGGCCAAGGTGTCTTGTCATTTACCCGGAGCAAAGCGGGGTAAAACAAGAAGCAAACTTTGTCCGGTCTAATCCTCTCAGGCGAATTGCGCACGTTGATTTTTACTTCGACCTTTTAGGGTCAGGTGTCGCACATTTTCGACGGGCACCTTATGGTGATGTCGTTGAGAGTAGAGGGTGACGTTGATGGTTATTTTATATCGTGGATTGTCAAATTTAGTTACGCAGACTCGTTATAAGTACACCTATAGATGACGTACTCTTTGCCAAAACCCAAACGCGTTAGGTTTATTTTCTGAACAGAGCAGCGCGGCCATATTGGTAAATTGGGGAAGCCATCTTAAAGTTGACATGTTATTCGGCATTCTGTTTTTTAATTTTAGCAAATACAAGCTCTATTTTACTTTGTAACTTTTAACATATTTATTTCTGAACATTCTTTAACAGTATATTTAAATTTCTCCTCACAACGGTAAAACTTTTGCCGTGATTATTAGCAAGCGGTTGATAATATTTATTAAATTAAGAACAGTAACGGCCTGTCACTATCCCACTGCTGGGCATAGACCTTATCTTTCCGTTTCAGGAGAGAAGAGTTGGAGCTAAGACTTACCACGCTGCTCCAATGCGGATTGGTAGGTTACACATATTCCTAGAATTCCTAGAGATATGCAGGTTTCCTCACGATATTTTCCTTCATCGATAATCGTATGATAAATTGCAATTATCAATTAGACACATAAGTTAAAAAACTAAGAAAAAAGTAGAAAAACTCATTGGAGACTGCCCGGGGTATGAACTCGTGACCACCTCGAAATGGCCCAGAGGTGAGAACCTATGGGCTTTTTTTTCTAAAGGAGGTGAAATCCTTTATGGACTTCCTGCGGACTTTCCACAGGGGAGTGTCCGACTCCCACGGACTAAAACTCCTCCTCATTTCCCTCTCCTTTCTACGGCGGAACCACCTTTCGGCATTACTTTACCGTAGCTGGTGTCTTATTCTTTCCAGCACATTCCTCCGTCTCTTTCTCTCCCATTATGTCCGACACAAACTTTAGCATTAGGGCCCAGCTTTCCGTGTCGCGGAGCATAAAAGGGATGAAAGTTTCGGGTGAAAGCGTCTCCTCTGTTTTATCTGCTACCATTCGACGTTTCTCACCCCACCTTGTGCATTCAAAGATTGTGTGTCTAGGCGTATCTTTTACCTCACAATAGACACGTCTATCGGTGCTGACTTTTCTGATTCTGCACAGATATTCTTGAAACACCCATGATTTGTCATCACCTGTGTCAAATGGTAGCTTGTTTCACCAAAAGTACGTAATATCTACTCTAATATCGGGTACACTGGTACCCGATATTAGAGTAGATATTAATTTCATCCAGTTGTCTTCTTCAATCTCCCATTGCTTTTGACCGCTGGGCTATCACAGCAATATTCTTTAAATAAATTAATGAAATAAACGATATTAATCCTAAAATCAGAGGCTTATTTTTAGATTTGGCTTATAAAGCTGAACGGCTGCAACGATATATGAAACAATACGATGGTACATAATAGAAGCTTTCATAAAGAAAAGCTTGTATAAAAAATACTTTTTCCCTTCGGTAAGGGGACAAAAACAATTGACGCTAACGGAGTCGCGGTAATTGCTTGTTATATAAATATAAGTTACTGAAAACACCTCCGTTATCGCCTTTTAACCGAATAGTTTAATTTTCCGCTAATAACGGGGGCTTCAATAGACATGCAAATCGGTTTAACGTGTCCCCCGCCGTGGCTATTTGCCACTCCACTAAAACACTGCAGGGACGAAGTGCTAAGGGCTGAATAATATGAGGGTAGATTTATAAACTTAGATATATATTTAAGAGCTAACATTATAAGACAATGCTGAATACGCTTTAAATGGATAAATATAGTAGTATAAGAATCAATATAAGTATAATGATTAATGCATTTATATTGTATCGTTGGTGTATCGAATAAATAAATAAATAAATAAACGATCCATAATTTAATCAAGTAATAATAAAATTATTTTGCTATAATTCGCAATAAAGTAAATGTAGAGTGGACTATCACTACACAACACAAGCACTACACACGTTCACTATAACAAACTCAACAATCGTTTCACGCCGCAACTGAAGCATCATCAGGAGATAGACTCTACAAAAAATTGCAAAGTAATGCCTAATTCTATAAATTATGTTGCTGAAGTAGTAAATTTAGTGTCATATACAGTGGATAATATACAGTGAACGTTTGCCTTTCCATTACGCTTTTACTGTATTTCACGGTAAATTGAAGGTAATATACTGGGTAACTATATTTATTTCATGATCAAACATCCGAATAAGGAGTATGAAAAATAGATGGTGACCGATTCTCAGATCTACTGAATATGCATATAAAATTTTATAAAAATCGGTCAAGCCTTTTGAAAGGAGTATGGTAATTAACATTGTGACACGAGAATTATATATATAAGGTAAATTTAAATACATATATACACCCAGACTGGAAGATCCAACAAATTGTGTTTAGAAAATATTGGCTCGGCGGGAATCGAACCCGCGACCTGCGGAGCTGAAGGCGGGATCACTGGCAGCTGTGTCTACGTGCCAGTCAAAAAGTTCAAACAAAGGTAGTAATAAAATTATTTTGCTATAATCTTATGGTTTGTCTAGTTTGTGATAGTGAACGTGTGTAGTGCTTGTGTATTGTGGTGGCGGTGGTGGAGGTTTGTGCATGTGTTTTCACGAATCCTGCACGTATCGGGTATGAAAATACGGTTAGTCCACTATACATTTAACACTATATATATATTTTCTATTTACTGTATCGCGGATTATAGAAAAATAATTTTATTATTACCTTTATATTATGGATCTCCGCAATGTAACGCCTAATTCTATAAATTATAAAAAGTTCAAACGTTAACAATGAATATTTTATTCTGTTTAAGATAGTTGCCTCGCTTCACGATTAATATCACTAGAAAATACAATACCAGAATGAAATACGATTACGACCCTTGTTAATAATGTGATTGCTGATTGCAGGAATACAGTAACAAATGGCGAAATGCCGTTTTTGGCGTGGAGCCAATCCGTTTTATTATATCCCGTTTTGCAAGGGCCGCGATATCGGACACTGCGTAGTTTATTTCCTCGGCCATCATTTCTGGCTGTGATAAAATAGATATCAAATCGTTGTTCCGTTATTCTCAAGTTGCTCTTCGATCGCAAAATCACAGTTGACTGCGTGCATTATAATTTAGAAATTTACAGAAGTCATGACAGTATTACAGTATAATCCCACTAATCTGGCACTTCGATAGATCGACACGAGCAATAATCCGGCACCTTGGAACCAACAACTACTACCACAACTGTAAAAGTTAAACCAGATGATGCATTGATTTGTTTTAATACTTGCATAACATGTTTTTTAAGCAAGGACTGCAAGTTGCACAAAAACAGACCTCAATTCAGAATTCTTTTTAAACTATGTAATTACATATCTCTTCTTTCTCCTACCCTTATCCCACTCTAAGTGGGGTCAGTAAGAACATGTTTTTCTCTTCCATTCTCTTCTATCATTCGTTACCTCTGACGCTACTGCTTTTATATGCATGTCATACTTCACACAATCCAACCATCTCTTTTTAGGCCTCCCTCTAGTCACATATCCATCCACATTCATACTCAACACTCGTTTAGACACATGATTTTCATCCCTCCTAATTACATGTCCATACTGTCGCGATCGCGTTTTTAATTAGAAAAACAATACGCGTCGACAAAAAAAAGAAAGAAGAAGAAAGAGAAAGAAGAACGTGGTAAGGAAAACTTTTATTTACGAAAAGACACTATTAAATTTAAAATTTAGAATAATTTAATTAATAATTAGGCATTAGAATAAAAACCGCGGAGAGCAGGGTCGCAAAGTTTATATACTACACAGTATCCGAAAAGTTCGTTAGTGCCACTGCCCTGTTTTGTTTGCTGCCGTGACGCCTTCCGTAGTGCCGCTCGGGATCGCTGCCGTGGGAAGAGAAGCCGGGGCAAACGCTCGTGGTAGACTACAACATTGATCATCTTTCTAGAAGGTATGGCTCAGCAGAATGGCAGGGGCGTTATAAAAGAATTGAGTAGTGATCAATGATGCAGTGAATACAAAGAAAAAGTTAAATTATACATTTACTTATAACGGTCAATTATAACTAATACTACTATACGTTACTACAGAAAATTTAGCAAAATACATAAATAATTATCCTAAATTACACTAGAAATAAAAGATACTACAAGATTAACATTTTAGAACTACGATATACACAGTTATTTAGCTAATACTTTTTTTGAATAAAAACATTCACTTAAAGCCGGGCTAAATTCCTTGTACTTTTTGCACACATCGTTTTAGTTTTATACTTATAAATTAGATGTAGATCTGATGATTATTAGATTTATTTTACTATTAAGCTTGCAATTGCTTGTAATTGCTTGGAAAAGCAATTTAAATAAAAATTTTAGAGGATTACAACTGTACGTTTTTGAAAGTAAGCAAGTCAGCAAGTGTCTAGATGATTCTCCGAACGTTAAGGTGCCTTGCGAATGTATTCCGATCAACGAGGTCATTAAAAATATTTTATGATTTGAACTTAGATAATTACTTTAATTTTATGTTTATGATTTTTATGATTTTTATATTTAATTATGATTGTTTAGGATAAATTTGTTTAATGTAAAAATAGTATAATGTAAGTAGGTAATCAACGTTAGGTATGTAGTCTTTATTTTGTAATTAGGTTTTTTAAAATATGTTTTTTTTTTTGGTTAGATCTTAGATTATTATTTTTTTAATAAAAAATATAATGAATAAGTTTTATTTATTTAGATACTTTAAGATTATTTTTTTTTCGTATAGCAACTTGACAGTTCAGTTGACACTATTTTTTTAAATTTGAAGCTACTATGAAACGTCAGTGTTACAATACCATCCCAATCTTGCACTTCTCGTCTTTTCAATAATCGGCGCAACTTCAGACTTCCCCTTATATACTCATTTTTTATTTTATCCAATCCTGTCACAACACACATCCATCTTAACATCCTCATCTCATTTGCATGCACTCTTCTTTCATCCATCTTTTTCATTGCCCAACATTCTGATCCATACATTACGACAGACCTTATGACCGTTTTATAAATTATTCCCTTATGTTAAGGGGCATTCGGGGGTCACAAATAGTTCCTGAGACCTTTCGCCACTTCATCCATCCTGCATTCATTCTATTTCTCACATTTCGATCTATTTCACCGTTCTTGTGGAAAAGCGAACCAAGTAGTAATTTGATATATTACATTAACAATTCAATATATTTCATTAACAAATAAAAACCCTTTGCGATTTTGTTGCGAAGTCTACCTGCTGACGACGCTTAGGTTACGAGGCAAAACTACTGTTGAGTTTGTGATAGTAAACGTGTTGTGTTTTTACGAATCCTGCATGCATCAGGTATGAGAGCGGATTTACAACTCTACATTTAGCATTACATATATATTTTCTTTAATCGCAGATTTAGCAAAATAATATTAACATTAATTTTTTATTACCTCCACAAAGTATCGCCTAATTCTATAAAATATTTGAAACAATTGCGCGGTAAACTCTTGCCCGTAACAGTGATATCGCAGACACCCGCGGGTCAGTATCCAAGTTCACCGCCCACTTTTACTGCCTCCTTGCCTCGCCTCCTGCAGCCAACAGGATTACGAGCAATTTATTCTGTTTTATCTCGTAATAAGCTGCTATTGTATTACTGCACGTATGAACCCTTTTACCTTAATTGATGGCCTAGATCAGAGGTTCCTCATAGACGACTTTCAAAATTTAACTGGTACCGGTGGACCTCTTGCAGCTAGTTTTCTAACATATTCTCAAAGAGTTTTTTATAATATTCTTATTAAAAATATATGAGACTTTGTCCGTTTATCTGTTACGGTTTCACGCAATTTGGCACACTTTAAGTTTATACACCACAGAAACAAATAGAATGAAAACTTCCCGTTTTTCTTTAGGAAGCTGAAAAATAAACATTATTTAGGGCATATAAGTGCTTAAGTTGGTGCTAACTAGGTATAGGTAATAAAATGATAATTAATGAAGAAATTTTACTCTCTCGAAGAAGTTATTGAGCTGATAAATGTAAGGATTAATAAGAATCTAGTCTTTTCTATTAAATTGCGATTTTTATAAAGCAGTCTTCGCTCTGCCCTATCCTATGTTACGAACATGCAAAAAGAGTTCGGAATGTTTATGTCATACAGTTCAAAGTCGCATGATGTCTAGAACATTCACGTTGTTTGCGAACGTGTTCCGTCTCCCCGTCAAGACTCGCAAGTATTCGAGAAGCAGAACATTTTTGAATAGTTCGTTCACTATATAAGCGGTCGTATCGCACTTCTCGAGATTCAGTTTGTGGATAGCTATCGAGAAAGAATTCTAGCGACGGCAAATGTGAAAAATACTGGCTTCAGTTTTAATATTGGACAACGGACTGCATAGTGATCCATCATCTTCTTGCCCTTATCCCACTCTAAGTGGGGTCGGCACAACATGTTAAAAACATGTTGTCAAATGATTCGGTAACGTATTTTACGACCGGCCACCTACCTGACGTCAACTTAAATTAGTCGTATTTTACGACCCCTACGACGAACTGCATAGTGATTGTAAGTATAGTACTCTGCATTAGATAATGCACATCGATGTTTAGAACGAAACAGCCGGTCAGTTCGGTTTCGTAGAGCGCTGTCACTGTCACTCAGTATGTGACATTTCACACAGGTTCGTCAGTCTGTGCGACAGAGACAATGCTCTATGACGCAGAATCTAGCCGATTTTCTCTCTCTAAGTCTCGATGTGCATTACTTATTGTCGGGTACTATACTAATTTTGTAGTGAAAATCTCAATAAAGTGTTTTTAACGAGTCACCAGGTATTTTTATCCAAGTCCACGAACCCCTGTACGTAACAATATATTATGCCGTGTTTCATTTGAATACGCCTAACGTGTTATTTGCGGGGTACATTTTGATGAAAATGGGTAGTTCACACCCGTTGGCCGAGGTCGGGTGCCGAATAAACTGTTATTGCCGCCCCTGTTTTGGGGGACTGCTCGTGTTTTGTTATTATTCATATTTATTAGGTTTTCTGTTGTTTTTGTTTTTGTTTCTCCGTTAATTTTCTCGCACGTAAACTCTAACTAGAATACATGAGTAGTGTTTATGTGAGAAGAATTATAATGGACCTTTTTGCACGAATATATTTTTAAATATTTATATTATCACACGCCTGTGTGATTTCTAAGAATGATGACCAAAACGAGTTCTCTAATTGAGACCTAGAGCCGAAAGCAGGAGTGAAATGAGAGAGGCCTACGTTCGGACCCAGAAAATGCCACAATGATGAGGATGATTAACTCATAATGTAATACAAATTCAAAATATTCTTTATTCAAGTAAACTTGTAAACAAGTGCTTTTAATGAAGAAAAAGTTACTAACTAAGTTACTAAGTGTAAAAGTGATAATAGATTTTCATCACGCTGTCTTACTTTCATAAAATAGCGTTGTTAGAAAATATTACTAAAACAGTAGTAAAAACTCTCAAAATGGCAGCCTTTACGATAGTCGATAAGGAAACGGATCGACGTTTAATTGGTCCGAAAACCGCTTGAGAAAAGTGGAAAACACTTTCTGGGTCACCGTAAAGTATCGGCGAGGCGACGAGATGAAGCGATTTACACTATCAATTATTATAAATGCGATTGTCTGTCTGTCTGTTACATTTTTATACCTAATTCGTTGTAAGGATATTAATAAAATTTGGTACTATTTCCTAGGGACTAAGGAAAATAATCAATATAGTACATAACTGAGTATCTTAACATAATTTTTCATCAGGAAAAACCCCTTGTGAGTTGATTATGTCGGATTCACACCAACTAAAAACCTGACAGTGCCTCGCAAGCTACTGTTCGGGAGGTCAGTCATTATTCCCATCACCATCAGCAGCTGCTCGCTACCCCGCCAACTGAGTCGGGGCCTTTATAAACATTCAAATTCAAATTCGAAATATTCTATATCAAGTAAACTTGTAAAGAGGAACTTTTGAATCGTCAACGTCGACTTCTAGTTCGGAAAGTTGTTCCTACCGAGAAGAACCAGCAAGAAACTCGGCGGTTGCTCTTTTCAAACAATAATTCTTATTACTAGTTACATATATATAGTTGTTAATGTCTTGTACAGGGTCGAAGAGTAGCTATATCCAAGCATTCTTATCGTCTAAGTAATCCTCAATAGTATAGAAAGCCTACTTTCTGAATTAGCCTTTTTTAAATAGTATTATCAAACTGCTGTAATGGTAAAGTTAAAGTAGATTGCGGTATCTTATTACAGAATTTTATACCCAAACCCACAAACGACTTATGTACTTTATTAACCTCTCCCTTCACTAATCGATACATCAGGAGCATCAGATGCATCGGCCAGTATTTCAACACTAAAGCTGACGCGAAGTAACACCTGGTACCACTAATTGCAAGTATATGGTGACGTTATCTCGTTTTCAATACCGAGATGAAACACCTACATCATAATCGAGTTCTTACACTATCTACATAAAAAAAGAATCGTTTGCTTTGTATAATTTATAGAATTAGGCGTTACTTTGCGGAGATCCATAATACAAAAGTAATAATAAAATTATTTTGCTATAATCCGCGATACAGTAAATAGAAAATATATATAGTGTTTAATGTATAGTGGACTATCAGTATTTTCATACCCGATACGTGCAGGATTCATAAAAACACATGCACAAACCTCCACCACTTCCACTACAATACTTGTGTATGTGCTTGTGCACAACACAGGTTCACTATCACAAACTCAACAATCGTTTCGCCCCGCAACCGAAGCATCATCAGGAGATAGACTCCACGACAAAATCGCAAAGCGAAGCGTTATCCGAACAAGCGTTGTTAAATAGTACTTGGTTCATCCCCACCCTTTATTTTACCTCGAAACACGTGCAACAAGCTTGAACTAGAGACATTTATCTGCTCGTTAATGAGGGTGTTATTGTTATGCTTAATGATTTCTAATTGTTCCAAAATATTTAATTTCAAGCTTTTTTCGCAGGTGTGCAGTATTTCGAAACAATGGTCATTAGGAACTTTATGACCGCTTTCTAACAAATTTTGCTTTGTTCTGATCCAACATACATCTTTATAAGAAGTTAACAATGAACTAACGCTATAATAGCGCCCAGTACAATGCAGAGATTACTAAGTCTGAACTCTATTCAGTCTCCCATCTAACTTTCCACTGGCGTAATACGTATTTTACGAAAGGCCGCCTGCCTGACGTCAACTTACCTTAGTCGTATTTTACGACTCCTCGGTAAGAAAGAGGGTGGCCTATTCTACTCAGCCGGATGCCACACGGCGGGTCGACTTACCTTGGTCGCCTTTTACGACACCTTGGTAAGAAATGAGGTTGGTCTATTCTATTCAGCCGGATACCACACGGCAAGTTCAATTTGTTTTGTATAAGACAATTTGTATAGAAATTGTTATATTTACTTGTCTACACGTTAACTGAAAGCCCAAATGACATCATTAAAGCACATTACATACAAACCTCCTATGCTTGCTTGAAAATACCTATCTCCTATGATTGCGCTGCCTATGATTGCAATCACATAACGAAAGTCCGCCGTATATAAGTTGCGAAATATAAAACAGCCCTCAAGTTGTTTTCCGTCGTGCCCCAGTTTTTTTCCGTTCTCGTTAAAACACGTTTAGAAGCCTCGTGCAGCGTTACGAAATGTTTGCTTATGAAATTTCATTTCTGTAGCTGTAAGATTGGCAAGGGGTAAAGGCGGGCATGTTTTTGTTGGTTCTTAAATGGAAAACAAAAAGAAACATTCAATTCCTATTAAAGCTGTTTACCAATGTTTAGTCTTACTTGTATATTTGCTATTGATTGTAACATCCATACTAATATTTATGCTGCTGTGTTGGTGTGGCTCAGTCTGGTCTCGAATTCCCCTCGAAATTTAACAGTTTAAGAAAATGCTCTGATCACCACCAAATTCTACAGGATTCTAAAGATTATCTAAAAATTTAATTATAATCGGTCCAGGCGTTTCGGAGTCTATACAGGAAATTTTAATGCGACATCGTATGCCAAGCTGCCCAAGCTTATATATCTAAACCAGCCAAGCCAGCTAACCCAGCTTTATTATAAATAATTCACGACTTTGTTCACGTAAACCTAAGTGTTTAAAAACACTCAATTATGTACTAAATGTTTTTTTTCGTGTTCCCTGAGGAAATATAGAATTATTGCTATTACTAATACTAGTTTTTTTTTACCTGTTTGTTTTTTTCCACAATTTTTTTTGTGTCTCGGGTTATATTTTGACGTACTGTCGAGAAACACCACTTGGCTAAACTCACCCAGGTGCCTTCCGCTACCTATATGTCTACCACCACCCTGCCTGTAATATAATTATTGTACACGATCTTTATTATTATATAGAACTAGCAATGTCCCGCGGTTTTACCCGAGTACATACCAATCTCGTGGTAGTGGAAAGTATACAAAGACGGACTATAGATTTATTTTGTAGATTATTTAATAATAAAAATGGGTATCATTAGTATTCTTGGAATAAGACCTAACTAAGGAAACGCCATCATTTGGTTAGTTATCTTTGTTATGGCATTATTTTCTTTCGATTTACATTTTTAAATTCGTAATATCCATTGATTGAGATGTCGGATTTTAATAATTTAAAAAGTATTTTACAGGTATTGAAATAGTTTTTAATAAAATATCATTCAATGGGATAAGGATTGATACAGAGATATGAATAAAATGGTTTGATTATTGTCGGCACTTTGATCAACTTTTACAATGTAAAAAAGTAGTTATTTACATAACTATAATACTTATTACATAACTATAATACTTACATGGTATCGCGGATATTGTGGATATTAATACGTTCTAAAATACTGTAGAAATTCTTTTTGTTCTATCATCAATAGTTTCCCCAACGCACGCGATGAAAGATGTTTACGACAAAAATTTTCACACCTTATTATAATTTTATTAGGGATCCCTATTTTTTTTTGAAAATGTAATAAAGCCTATGTTGCTCAGTGAAGTATAAGCTTTTCAGAAAAAATTTTGAAATCGGTCCAGTAGTTTTAGCGTGAAAACATTACGAACATACACACATACATACAAATCTTTATATATTAGTATAGATTACAATTTCTCTTAAACTATTACACACTCGTAAACGTTAGCTTAATTATAAGTTTTGATTAGACCAATTTTCATCACTATTGGTCCATCGGCTGAGCCATGAAAGCCTAACAGACAGAGAGACTTTCGCGTTTATATTATTAGTCTGGATGTCCAATTTGCCTTTATAGTTTGATATGCTAATGTCTGAATTGTTTGTTTCAGGTACGAACACGTTTCAGATACTTTCTACCGCTGGTCTAAACGCTGTTACGAATTCGGCGCCTTTATATTATTTCGGTTTGTATGCTTAATTGGGCGACGGGAGACGTTTTTCAGTCGTGTGTATTTTTACATTATATTCGTTTTTTTTTTGATCCACTTGAACGCATAGATTCAATTAAAACTTTGTACACTATTTATGTGAAGCTAAAAGCTACAAGCAGACAGGTATAGTATCAGCAATTCTTTTGAACTGACTATGCTGTTAGGCCTAACGGCTTTTACAGCGTCACGGGCGGGCGCAGAAGCATCGTCGAGATTGCAAAATGCAGAGAGTAGGCGCAGAAGCTCTAGTAGCGTCGGAGAAAATCGTCCTAAGGGTGCCTCCTGTGAGGCCTGACCACGGCTTAGGGCGACGCGTAGTGCAGGGCTGATCGTAAAGCATATTATACGTAAAGCATATTACAAAATTGAAGATTATTTGGATGACAAGAAAGCCTGGATTTGAAAATCCTTTCAGCTTCATACAAGACAGCGGTTTAATAATGTATAATTGAAAATATTTAAAAGATTGACCGCCGAGTCTCTTGCTGGTTCTTCTCGGTAACAGCAACATTCCGAACCAGTTGTAGCTTCATTAATCATATTAATGCTTGACGATTCAAAAGTGCCTGAAATGGTTTATTTGAATAAAGATTATTTTGATTTGATTTTGATTTGATTTGATTTGATCCGATTGAGCTGAAATTTCACATATTTCTACACTCCCAATGACAATGCATATTTATGATAAGCATGACCTCCTGCTGGCAAGATTGATTCCAGACGAAGGAACTCGTCAACGGTTAACAGAAGGGACATGAATTTTTTTTAAAAGGTATTCGTTAAAAGATTTTTTAAATTAACTTATTTAGTTTAATGTACTATAGAAGCATTTAATATATATAATTTTTTTTTAACTGTTTTTTTTAATTGACTGGGTTGATAAATTTAACACGCGCCAGCAATTTCGAAAATCAATTCGGGCAATGCTAGATTGAGTTATAAAAATATATGACACTGTGTCATAAGAATAATAAATCGTATAGAAGGGACTCTACGTCCAGGTAGCTTCATTAATCATATTGATGCTTGACGATTCAAAAGTGCCTGAAATGGTTTATTTGAATAAAGATTATTTTGATTTGATTTGATTTGAGGAAACTTTTTCTCTTGTAAGTAAATGTTTCTCTGTGGCTAAATAAACACAAAACATAATTAAATTTTATAAATTATTTTCTAGGCATGAGCATTGTAGTACCTTCTATAATGTGTAGTCTATTTACATCAGACGTGTTCTCGTTTTAAATCTGCTTACCTCGTTACTGAGAGATTTCGCCTCGGCGTTTATGTAACTAAGAAAATTGGATGTTGCGATGATAAAAATATTCTTTTTACCAGGTTACAAGCTCCCTTTCGCTAAATTATGAAGATTAAATTTTACTCGTAGCTTTTAGTGCGCGTGTACCTAAGTATTTATTGTGAGCAGCGTTTTAATAATTCATCCTAGTCCAAGATACGAACTTACTTACTCGGCTGTTAGGAAACTGAAATCAGTAATATATAGAATTAGGCGTTACTTTGCGGTGATCCATAATACAAAAGTAATAATAAAAATTGTTTTACTATAATCCGCTATACAGTAAATAGGAAATATATATAGTGCTAAATGTATAGTGGACTATCCGTTTTTTCATACCCGCTACATGCATGATTCGTAGAAACACATGCACAAACCTCCACCACTGCCACCACAATACACAAGCACTACACACGTTCACTATCACAAACTCAACAATCTTTTCGCCCCGCAACCGAAGCATCAGCAGGAGATAGGCTGTACGATAAAATCGCAAAGCTTTGCAATAAAATCGCAAAACGGTTGCGGGGCGAAACGATTGTTGAGTTGAGTGAAAAGCCATCCTCTATCTTCTTTAAGAGATAAGTTTTAAATCTTAGACGCGCAAAGCTGCTGTAATACCGATTGCTTTTCTCACATATCACCAGAGATATATAGGTTTCCTCACCATATTTTCCATCACCCGAAAGCGCGTTATAAATTTTATATATTATTGAAGCCATCTCATCATTTTTCAATTAATAAACAATAAAATTAATTAATTAATTAAATTTATTAATTAAATTAATTAATTAATTAAAAGATAGTAACAGCGTTACATTATGGTTTACCATGATGTGTAAGTAAACATAAAAATTAACTTTCTAAATATGCCTTAGTTATACTGTGCGATGCTGTATAGTTTGGTAATTGGTGTTTAAAATGTATTATTTGAATGCTCGCATACACGATTATGTATTGATATATAATAAGTAAAAGGTTATTTTGTGTACTGTGCATTAGTTAAGTAACAAAATACATTGTATTTTGATAAAAATACTATACAAAAGTAATAATGAATATACTTTGCTATAATCGGCGATTAGGGAAAATAGAAAATATATAAATTATATTTGTAGAGATATAATAATTTTAAAAATATTAACTTTCGAGCTAGCGTCGATGATACTGACTTTTGATCATTTCGAAGAAATTTCACTATCCTAATTTGAGTAGTCAATCTTTCAACCGTCTCTCAGATTAGCCTCGGGGCTTTTGTTTACATGAATGTCAAATGAGCGTCTCCCAAGGACATTCTTAAATGTCGCCATCGTTACGCCTTCCTGCTACCTGTCTATCGATGGGAATGATGCTATTAAGTGCTATAATTCAAATCACACGATTTAAGTCCAGGTTTTGATTACCTGGTCGAGAATTTTTGGGTAATCCTGTTTTTTTTATTAATAATTTTGTACCTTAACGACAGCCACGTTCTTGTTTAAAAGCTGTGGTAAAATTATTTTGCTATAATCCGCTTTTTTTAAGAAAATCATCATCAAAATCATAACGATTTTGAGGTGGAGCTTAACCCCCTGATGATGCTCATAAACGCTCATATTGTCGTAGTTAAAACGTGTGTTGTCGGTGGCAGCGTTTGTGAGACATGTAATGACTGGTCTTGCATTTATGTGAACGTTGTCTGCTTGGCATTACATAGATTTTCTTAACAAACGCGGATTATGACAAAGTAATTCCATTAAAACTTTGTACTATGGAATTCCGCAAAGTAACGTCTGCTTCCATAAATTACGTCCTATTTTGTTTTCTCAATTGTCTCAATTGCCTTGCACTCATTTATGGTAGTAAAACCATTTTTATCAAATGATTTGAATAAAGAAATATATAAAACAAAGTGTGAGTGTGTATGTGTAGTGTTTATGTGTGTTAATTAGTTAGTCATGCATAGAATCACCAATCACCTAGTGATCATGATATGAACCACTCATCATATAGCACCATCTGCTATTGGCTTTAATAATAACCACTACTGACAAATTACTTACTACTTAAATTATTGTGTATGCAAAGAAATGTAAGCTTTGTATCGTATCTATGCGTATAGGATGTAAGGGTTACATTTGTGTGTACTAACAATTATTTTTCCAGTAGCTAGAATAGTTTTCCAGTAGACTGAATAATGTAAAAGTGGATAGCGTTTTTGCTAATCACAATTACTGGGCAAAATGATTGTTATTACAAACAAATGTAATTGTTAAATCGTATATAATACAGTCGATATTTCTAAGTTATACTTTGAGTTACAATAATTAATCCAAAGATGGCCACAGTCGCGTATAAAAATAAACGATAAAAAAAGTTATTTATTATAATTTAAAAGATTGAAAGACTCTCGGAAGTATGTATGTACTCGAAAATGTTTTTTGTTCAATGTAAACTGATGATTGAATCGAATAATAGAAATAGACAATAGTATATTTAGCGTCATCTGTTCCGCAAATAACAAAACATTTGACGTCTAGGTTAAAACAAGTGTCAACAGGTGGCGATAGTTTACTACATTGATTAGAAATTTTGTTGCGAAAGTATATCGACCGTGTTGTGTACGAATTTAGAATTACATATGTTTGTAAAAGTAATAATAAAATTATTTTGCTATAATCCGCGATACAGTAAATAGAAAATATATATAGTGTTTAATGTATAGTGGACTATCAGTATTTTCATACCCGATACGTGCAGGATTCGTAAAAGCACATGCACAAACCTCCACCACTTCCACCACAATACACAAGCACTACACAGTTTCACTATCACAAACTCAACAATCGTTTCGCCCCGCAACCGAAGCATCATCAGGAGATAGACTCCACGACAAAATCGCAAAGTGAAGCGTTATCCAAATGAGGGTGCCATTGTTATTATAGGCACCCTTATATTATTATATATAGGCACCCTCATTAACGAGCAGATAAATGTCATTGTCATTGTTTTGATAATAAAAGTGTTCCGAGGTAAATAAAGGGTGGGGATGAACCGAGTACTATTTAACAACGCTTGTTTGGATAACGCTTCACTCTGCGATTTTGTCGTGGAGTCTATCTCCTGATGATGCTTCGGTTGCGGGGCGAAACGATTGTTGAGTTTGTGATAGTGAAACTGTGTAGTGCTTGTGTATTGTGGTGGAAGTGGTGGAGGTTTGTGCATGTGCTTTTACGAATCCTGCACGTATCGGGTATGAAAATACTGATAGTCCACTATACATTAAACACTATATATATTTTCTATTTACTGTATCGCGGATTATAGCAAAATAATTTTATTATTACTTTTGTATTATGGATCTCCGCAAAGTAACGCCTAATTCTATAAATTACATATGTTTGTTATAAAAATCATTTTCCACAGTAATAGCGATTAGCAAAAACGCTACCCACTCTTATATTATTTAGCTGTTAGTGAACGAATCGCTAGTACAAAAAAATGTAACTCTTATATCCTTTAGGCAAGCATACAATATAAGGCCTAAATATCTTTGTATACAAAATAGCAGTAGCGCTAGCAGGTATGGTCACTGTGATCGCAATTGATCATATCATAGAACGCATATGATTCTTAAATAGCGGTCAAACCCAAGCTTTTCTAGCTCTTTCTTCAGTTTTTTCTCCAAGTTATACTTTTATGAATGTCTGATGTCTACGAAATTTTTACACATATCAGAGTAATCATATATAATGTAAAAAGTAATAACAAGATGTAAAAAGTAATGTCCACGATAGTTTTTTATATATTAGAGTACTAAAAATAGTATGTAATATAAATGATGGAAAAGTAATAACTTGCCACATAGATCTTTTCTCTTTGTTTTAAATGATTTTCCTTTTCTGCGTAAGGTTGGCTGAATCCTAAATACACACTGCGTAAAAGCCTTACTGAAAGCGAAACTATTTGTACATCTATCGAATTGGAAGTTTTATTTTGGGCCTCTTCTATATTTTCGGACGTTATATTAAATCGTGCCGAATTTCATATCTTTATATAATTTAATTTTAATCATCGACAATGTATACTAAAGTATCGCCCTGTTTTTATCCCTGCACTGGACAAAGGCCTTCTTTCTCTGTTTTTGGAGCACAGGACTTGAGCTAAGACCCACCACTCTGCTTTAAAGGTTGGTTACACATATCCCCAGAATTATCTGGAGGATATTTAAGTTTCGTCTCGATATTTTCCTTCACCGATAAGAGAGTGATTACATTGCAATAAAAAATTCGTTTTAACCAAAAAACTATTAGTTTCTGCTGCTCGGGTTTTGAACCTGTGACCTCCACGAAAGATCTATAACTATGTTGGTGACTATAAACTGTGACAATTCGTACAAAATAAACATTTACAGCTCTAAAAGTGAATGCTACATTACTTATGGACGTCGACGATATGACAAATATGAATATGAATGATATGATAATGTATATAATAGACAAAGTAGGAACCGACATAAGCTTGCGGCTCCTGCTTTGCGCCTTGTAAGAGTACGTAAGTCGTTTGTGGGTTTGGGTATAAGTTTCTATAACAAAATTCCACAATCAATTTTAACTTTACCATTACAGCAATTTAAAAATACTTTTAAAAAGAGGCTGATACAGAAAGCCTATTATACCATGGAGGCTTACATTTATGATAAGAATGCGTGGATATAGCTGCTCTTTTACCTTGTGCAGGATAACTATGACAAAATGTAATTAGTATTAAGAATCTTCTTTTTAAAAGAGCTCCACCGAGTTTCTTGCTGGCTCTTCTCGGTAGGACGGCTTTCCGAACCAGCAGTAAAGTTAACGATTCAAAAGCACTTGTTTACAAGTTTACTTGAATAAAGAATATTTTGAATTGAATTGAATTGAATTGACAAAAATCTGCTAGCTTTGAATAATATCTATTAACAATTGTAAATTAAAAAAAAAATCTACGCGTTGCGCTCCGAAAGTGCTGGCAGAAGTGAAATACTTGAATGATTTGTAGAAGCAGGCGTTACTTTGCGGAAATCTATATTACAGAAACTATAACAGAACCACTTTGCTATAATCCGCGTGAGTTAAGCGAATGCACGTAGAGCTAAGTGTATGAAGCAGGCAAAATTCATGTACCTTACACATGCAGGACAAGTCACCACACGTATCCCAAGACGCCTCTACCAGCAACAATGCACACAAGCAATACACACAACCACCACCAAAATCTCTACGATCGTTTCGACCTAAAACCGAAGCATTATCAGGAGGATAGGCTCCACGACAAAATCGTAATGCATTACTTGAAAACTTGAATATTAACGTTGTGCATTTTTGATATTTTGTAATGGCTAGGAAATACAAAAACATTGCACGAATTGCTTAAATTATCAGTATGAGAGTACTATCATTCATGTGGTAAAGTACAATATCGATTTATTGCGCTATCGTACAGAAACATGACACATTCGCGCAAATGGCCTATTTTTGATGCGTGGTAGAAAGAGAGGGGGATACGTACTCTCCTACCCCGGGCTGGCTGTCTACTCTCCCTCCGTCTTACGAATTTTCGATCAGGTTGTGTCCTGGCGCGTGTTTAACATCTTTTACCCATCACAAAAAGTGCACAACGCCGCTGAAAAAGTTTTAACAATAATTAAAATTCAAATTCAAAATATTCTTCATTCAAGTAAACTTGTAAACGAGTGCTTTTGAATCGTCACCATCTACTGCTGGTTCGGAAAGCTGTTCCTACCGAGAAGAACCAGCAAGAAACTCGGCGGTTGCTCTTTTCAAACAATAATTCTTATCACTAGTTACATATAGTTATTAATGTCTTGTACAGCGTTGAAGAGACACACATTCTTAACATCTAAGTGATCTTCAATAGTATAATAGGCTTTCTGAATTAGCCTTTTTTAAATAGTATTTTTAAACTGCTGTATTGGTAAAGTTAAAGTAGATTGTGGTATTTTATTATAGAATCTTATACCCAAACCCACAAACGAATTACGAACTTTTGCAAGGCGCAAAGCAGGAACCGCAACCTTATGTCGGTTCCTACTTTGTCTATTATATACATCGTCAATCCTTTTATAATTATTTATATAATTATTATATATGTATAAAAATAGCATTACAACATAGGGGAGCTATTTAAATTATGCTACTTTAAAATATTAGAGCCATATTAATGTTAAAAAAATATGCAATTCATTGATCTCCAATAAAAAATCAGTAAATAAAACAACTTACCGACACCAAAAAGTTAATATCGTCTTAAATTCGCGCTTCACATCGACATGGACATTTCAGTAACCCGGTTTCATTTGAAACATTAAAGTTTACATAAATTTATAATTTCAAAATGTTGCTTCTTTGACGAAACAGAACTTTCCCACTTTCAAACAATATCCACGCCTTTATTGTAGAAGATTGAAAATAACCACAACAAAGTTTCAAAGCGAAAATCAAAGAAAGTTCCCGTTCGTACAAGAACAAGGGTTAGTTTGTGGTCTTTGGTATACGTTTTTAACATCTCGCAATCAATTGTATGCTTGCTTTTATAAAAGTTTTATAATAATAATAATAATAATATTCTTTATTGCTAGAAAATGGTACAATAAGGTTTTAAATATTTATGAGGTTACAACATTTTCTGCCATTTTGGCGTGCAAAATTAATAATGAATTAATTATAATATAAATCTAAATAAAAATTAAAAAGGCCTTAACAATTTAATAGGAACACTATCAATTCAGCAAAAAAAAAGAAATATTATGGTATATGTCAAAAAAATAATTATGGTGAAAATTTATCTTAACTCTGCTTGCCTTGGAGAAATTCGTCTACTGAATAATAACATTTGTTTAAAAATATTTTAAATAAATTTGATTTAAACGATCTCCTATTTTGATTTTTGAGGGTTTCCCGCAGCTTGTTATAAATGCCATACAGTAGACGTTTTTCGCAAACAATTGTATCCTTTGTCTAGGAACAACAAGTTTATGTTTGTATTTCTATTAGACTTCAGAGCCATATCTGACTTGACTTGAAATCTATCCCTATTCTTGTGAACAAATAAGGAAACCTCTAAGATATAAAGACATGGCAGAGGTAATACATTTACATTCTTAAAAAGCGGACTACATGGTTCCAGAGGCTCAGCTCCACATATAAGACGAATTAACTTTTTTTGAATCCCAAATTTTTTTGTAACATCAACGGAATTGCCCCACAAGATAAGATTATAACGTAATAATGATGAAATTAATTAATATCATTTAATTTGACTTAATTCAAATTCAAAACATGCCAGTAGTTTTTTTAGGACTTTTGAATCGTCAAATGACGTTTAAGAATAATTTATAGAATTAGGCGTTACTTTGCGGAGATCTGTAATACAAACGTAATAGTAAAATTATTTTGCTATAATCCGCGATAAAGTACATAGGAAATATATATACTGCTGCTAAATAAATATATGTAAGCTGTGATAGCCTAGTGGTGAGACCGTGCGACTCTTTAGAGACGAACATGGGTTCAAACTCGGGCAGGCACCAATGAGTTTTTCTATTAAAACTTATGTATATTATTGATATCTGCAATTTATCACATGCTTTTCGGTGAAGGAAAACATCGTGAGGAAACCTGCATATTTTTAGAGAATTCTGGAGATATGCGCAACCTACCAATCCGCATTGGAGCAGCGTGGTAGGTCTTAGCTCCAATCCTTCTCTCCAAAAAACGGAGAGGGGAAGCCTATTCCCAGCTGTGGGATATTAACAGGGCGTTACTTTTTACTTTTATAAATACTGCTAATTGTATAGTGTATATTAGTACTATACGTTTTTTCATAACCGATACATGCAGCATTCGTTAAAACACATGCACAAACTTCGACCACCGCCACCACAGTAGACAAGCACTACACACGTTCACTATCACAAACTCAACAATCGGTTCGTCCTACAACCGAAGCAATATCAGGAGATAGACTCCACGACAAAAGTTATAGATAGTGTTCTATCACATTGGCGACGGGGCAGGGCAATGTTGTCCACATTACAGCTATCCCCGCTAGCAGCATCTGTACCTCGAAGAGCGCCTCCGGTGCACCCTGCTTAAATTTTATAAAATTGATGAGATAAATGATCTTTAATCTCACGAACAATAAATCTGTAAAAGTGGCAAACTTAGTTATCTAATTACATATTCGGTTCACACATTTTTCATAAAAACTATCGAACTTGGCGCGGCCTCGACTTTGGCGAAACGACATTTGGCAAAGTTGTCTCATAAATAACTTTGATTAAATTACTTACTAAAGTAAACATAGCAGATTAGTTGCGAGCACCAGTTTTCTTGATTTTAAATATACAGCCTGATATACAGGCATTTATTTAGTTTTATACGTGATTTGTATTCTAGAGTAATTCAGAGGGTGTCCGCAATATTTGGAGTACGTTGGCACATAATCGAAGTTGGCCAGCACTGCTTTTCACTCTCTTCGAAAAATAAAAGGATTTAATATTTAAATAACTATGCTTTTGCAATGCGAATTTGTAAATCTATACTTATTATAAAACAAAGTCCCAAAAAGCTGCCTGTCTGTATGTAATCGATTTTCTCAAAATCAACTGAAAGGATTTTTGTAAGGTTTTCACAAAAAGATATTTATATAGATATGCAATATGATAAAGATAGATATGCAATATTTCCGGAAGGTTTAGTTAAATAGTACATGTCGGTACTATGTAAATTGTGTTGAAGAGTTCGCGTAGTTGTTAAAAAACTTGCTTGCTGGGAGCTTTAGTCGCGTGCGCTGCGTAAACCAGCAGGGATACGCTTCAGTAATGTAGTACAGAATTGTAGATCTATAAAAATACTTTCGATCCCTTGACACTCCCTTTATTTAAATAAAATCAAGATGGCGCCTTCTAGGTCCAAATAGTGTCTAATTAACATGGCCTTTAATCTTTAATGAGTGCGACGGATATTAATGTGACCTTAATTGTTTAAGTAGTTTCACAGTTGTTTGAGATGTATGAACGTTTAAAGACAAGCCAGCCCTTAACGGCGACCCCGACGGAAGCGGGTCAAGAGCGTCGCGCTAATGAGCGAAACGCGCAACGATTTGCACTGGGTTACTTTTAAAACTGTTTTATATGGGCCTGTTGAATTCGCTAGTAGATTATGTATAATTTTAATAGAATCTATACTTATTATAAAACAAAGTCACAAAAAACTGTCTGTCTGTATGTAATCGATTTTCTCACAATATACTGAACGGATTTTTGTACGGTTTTCACCAAAAGATAGTGCAATACATACTTCCGGATGGTTTAGGTAAATAGTACATATCGGTATTATGTAAATTGTGTTTAAGAGGTCGCGTTGTTAAAAATCTTATTTGCTGGGAGCTTTAGTCGCGTGCGCTGCGTAAACCAGCAGAGTTACGCTAAAGTAAAGTATTAAAGAATTGTAGATCTATAAAATTAGTACAAAAAAGTCCGCGATAGCATGTTTCTATCTCTTACGGCTAACTTACAATAACTCCTTTTATGTTCAAAATTTCAATTTGATTTTTTTTTTGGGACAAATGATTTACATGCGGGCGAAGCCGCTGTTATAAATAAAACTTAAATCATCAATAATGGACGTGTGCTAGACGTCCACTGCTCGATGAATAATGAAATATATTGAATGAAAATGAATGAAATAGTTATTGATATTCATCATTCTATGAAGTATAATATAAATCTTATAGATTTATATTATACTTCATACTAATGTTTTAAATGTAAGAATCTCTGTCACTGTGCCTCGCCTTTCACGCCTTTATAAATAACGTAATTTCGTGAGAAACAAAAGAAACGTTTAAATTTAGAGTTTTGACTTAAATTTAGTTTTAATTTAGAAAATTGCTCCAGCGGATTAGCCTTGAAAGCGAAACAGACAGATGTGCAGTCACGGATTTACTTTCGCCTTAATAATATTATTATGGACATAGCAAATATTTTACTTTTTACTTCATTCTTTAAATTTTTTTTTCTGTTCATCATCATGCTCCTGCCCTTATCCCACTTCAAGTGGGGTCGGCACAACATGTCACAAACATGTTGTCACATGATTTGGCAACGTATTTTACGACCTCTCGGTAAGAAAGAGGGTGGTCTATTCTACTCAACCGGATATCACACGGTGGGTCGACTTACCTTAGTCGCCTTTTACGACATCTCGGTAAGAAAATGAGGGTGGTCTATTCTACTCAGTCGGATACCACGCGGCATTTTTTTCCTCTTGTTTAAACGTTATTAATGTTATTTATGTTATTATGCAGTATAATAATTTTTAACACTGTTAGTTTTAAACCCTTGCGAAAGTTAAAATATGAGTTTTGTTTTAACCCAATTCCCTAGTGTGCCCATAACGGAGAGCCTTTGAGAACTTTAACATTGTGAAATTCCAGTTTTCTCAACTTGTTTTATTTACGGCAACTTTTTTTCACATAATAATATCCAATTGTAAACGTTGGTGAGTAAATTCTTTACCTTCTTTACCTTACGTCGATTTATAACTTTTATAGATAGTCAGAAATCTGTTCCTTAAATTTTATATTACTGTATATCTATAACATAGCTATCTGGATTCGTATGTTTTAGTATATCTTTATTTTAAATCACTTGCTTCATTATACTTGTCAAGGCAGGGTCGAGGGTACCAGACCTCGCGGTCGATCGCCGATGTGGTGGACCGATCAAATTAAATCTGCTGTTGGTGGCCCTCTTCATGAATGCGCCAGAAAGACGGCGAATAGAAACAAATGGCGACACATCGTAAGGCGAGCGATATATGCCTCAGTTACGTGACGGCCACGACCGCTCTAACAATAGCGTATCGACGAAGAAAAGCTTCATTATATCTTGAAAAAATTTAAGCAATTTGTATAAAAACGTTACTTTCCAACATTCCCTATATTATCTTCAATCATGATCCTGATATAGAAGTAAGAACGGATTTTTATATATTTCTGTTTGCTTGTCTACGTTAGCCTACTAAATAGACTTCTATAAAATAGACTCAATAATATATTCGGTTATTGTCCCGTTCCCGAAAAAAAACGGGATTATTTTATTCTCAATTTATGTGTAGATAGCGGCTATACTCACATCTTATTCTATACGGAGCTATCCCGACTATTTACGAGCCAATCCGGGGCGCATATTTATGAGCTGTAACGTAACTGTGTGCAGCAGCTCGTTAGGCGACTCGTGAATGAAGTGAAGTGAAACTTCGGCATCTATACAAAAATTATGAATAATACTCACGATAGTTTAAATTTAAATTTAATGCCGTGTGGTATCCAGTAGAGTAGAATAGACCACCCTCATTCTTACCGAGGTGTCGTAAAAGACGACTTAGGTAAGTTGACCCACCGTGTGGTGTCCGGTTGAGTAAAATAGAACACCCTCATTTCCCACCGAGGTGTCGTAAAAGGTGACTAAGGTAAGTTGACCTACCGTGTGGTATCCGGTTGAGTAGAATAGATTACCCTCTTTCTTACCGAGGTGTCTTAAAATACGACTAAGTTGACGTCAGGCAGGCCGCCAGTCAAAAAATACGTAGACGAATTATGTGGCAACATGTTTATATAACGTTGTGCCGACCCCACTTAGAGTGGGATAAGGGCAGGAGGATAATGATAGTTAAAATTAAAAAATATTTCATCCTCTGTTAACTCGATATGTAGCTTAAATTTTTCTAAATTTCGAAAAATATTTCTCCATATCCATACTCTCATACTGTGAACGGCCACAATGAGGCAACATGGTGTCCAAAACATCGGCGTGCACATCCAAACTTTGCTTTCGAAAAGTTTAATGTATTTCTGAAAACACAGGACGCCTTAGGCACTGTTTCGAATTAAAGGCAACTTTTACCTTTCTCTTAGACTACGGCCTTCGTATGTACCTATTCTTTGTAAAATTCCACAAATTCTTCACTTCACTTCTGTACAAGACAGTAATAAATAAATGTAACTATTTTTAAGATTTATATTTTAAAAAGAGCAACCGGCGAGTTTCTTGCTGGTTCTTCTCGGTAGGAACAGCTTTCCGAACCAGCAGTAAAATTGACGATTTAAAAACACTTGTTTGCAAGTTAACTTGAATAAAGAATATTTTGAATTTGAATTTGATATATAACTCGTAGTTATAATAATTATATTCTCATAAATACAACCGCCGGATTTCTTGCTGGCTCTTCTCTGTAGGAGCAATTTCCCGAACTAGTTAGCAGAGTTTAAAATAACATAAGCATTCAAAAGCATTCGTTTATAAAACAAAACAATAGCATAAATACAAATTACAATCAAATAAAAAGCATTCGTTTTCAAAAGCATTCGTTTTCAACTTATTTAAACAAATAATATTATGAATTTAACAAGAAACTAAAAATAACACTTTTACGGCTATTTACCGGTTTGTGTGAACGATTGTTATAGAAAAATGAAAAGATTTTATTACATATTTCGTTGCACAATAGCCCTAATAAATAGTCTACAGTTTATTACACTTACGTACATACATTTTGTACACGAACGAACACACACACACACACGTTTTATCTCAGAACTACTCATATAACAAACACAACCTTACACATTTTCTATTTTCTTTTATTTGTTTTTCGGTTCTTTTGTTTCATGAACAATCATAAGATTGTTTATGTAAATACTGTAAAAAAATATATATTTATACTTATATGCTAGAAGAGCGAGATCTTCTAACACAAGTATTTATATACTTACCAGAAGATCTTGATCACCTGTTTCAAAACCTAAAAAAAATGTGATGGAAAATAAACGATTTTTATTTTTTTTATTTTACAGTATTCTGGGTCGTAAAACTCTACATATTAAAAGTGAATTTACAGTTTGCTACCCTCCCACTGCTGGGCAAAGGTTTCCTCTGTTGTAGTTCCAAACCGGATTGGTGAATTGTAAATTATCGGAAGTATATCTAATAAGAAATTTATACTAATCCCTGCATATTATTATATGCACAGATCATTGTAAATCGCAAGCCAATCATTGAATATTATAATTCATTATGCTAATTAGGGTTTATCAAACATGCCAGAGTTGATATTAATTAGTGACTAGGTGATAATCCAGATGCTCTTATCTGGATTATCGGGATTAACGTGGCGAGTCTTATTATGAATATATAATTAGTCTTTTACCCAGCATTGTGACATAACCTTGTTATTTACTTGTTAATATCACACTGCTAGTTAAAGCTATCCTGTCTTTTTTGGAGATGAATCTTAGACCCATCAGGCTGCTCTGTATTGGATTGGTAGGTTTAACATATCCCAAGAATTCTTTTAAGAGGAAGTGAAAGCGTGTAATAAATTGTAAATATCAATAAGGCACATTAGTTGTATCTGAGTACGTAGGGGTTTGAATCTGTGACCCCTTTATAAGAGTCACACCTCGCTTCAATCGCGTAAAACGGCTTATTCATAACTTTATTATTGAAGGGTTTGATATATGTGGGTCCCATTGGATACAAAGATCCAATGGGGCCCCAATATATCAAACCTTTGTGGAAAACTTAGTTCCGCTGCCTACGCTGTTAGGAAAATAAGACAATTAGCTGATGTTGAACTAGCAAAACTTGTTTATTTTTCCTATTTTCATAGCATTATGTCATATGGAATCATGCTATGGGGTACAGCGGCTGATATTCACAGGGTCTTCGTTTTACAAAAAAGAGCTATTCGTGGTATTTATAATATAAAACCTCGTGATTCTTTAAGGGAGAAATTTAAAGAAATAGGCGTTATGACTGTAGCTTCACAATATATCTATAGTAATATACTATTTCTAAGAAAAAATATTCACCTATATAGTAAGAATAGTGATAGATACGACAGATACACTAGAAACCGAAATAAACTAATGACGCCAAGGTTGCGCCTCCAAAGGGTGCGAAAATCATTTGTCGGTCTCGGTACACGTTTTTATAATAAAATACCTCAACATTATCTAGGCTTGCCTTTACAAAAGTTTAGAAATTATCTTAAAACGATGCTGCTACATAAAGCTTACTATACAATTGAAGATTATTTGAGTGATAGTACCATATCTTGACTGCAGGCAGCTACGCTACAAGCTGCAACGATTAATATGTAGCCATCAATCAAATTGTAAACAAATATTTTAAAAAAATGGCCGCCGAGTTTACAATTTACTTTCGTCTTCTCTGTAACACTTCATAAAACGTAGTGTCCACGTACACTCCACCTAGTACCGTCCCTTTTATAATCTATAATATTAGTCAATAATCTTTAATATTATTATATTATATATGATTTATAGAAGCAGGCGTTACTTTGCGAAATTCCATATTATATATTATATATATATTCCTTGTTATATTATATATATATTTTTTTTATTTATAACAAATATATACAAGTTATATCTGTCTTAAATTACTTACACGCTACTACTGTACAAATCATGCCCACGTGGAATGGTCCCAAGAATGCTGGCAGCGTTTCCGCGTTGAATCGCTAAGCTGATTCTTTGTGCGAAAAAGGAGCCAGCCCTCTTGTCACCCGAAGAGGCGATCAACCGAGGTGTTAAAACGGATAAAAAAATTTTTGCACTTTGGCTCCATGGCCCTAGGGTCTCAACTGCAAACGGCACAAATATATAACTCTCAACGAGAGATGCATGCTTTCGCCGCTTGCCGGATTAGGCCATTTCCGCCGCAGCTCCAGGTCTGGACGCCGTTTCCCTGATATGGGACGAGGCTAACGTATCAACGCATGTTGCGTCCCACATTAGGGCCCGTCCCCGTTCCCAAGGAACCAGCGTCAGACCGTCTGGTCTCTTGCCATCATCCCGACATATCCCGGAAGGCTCGAGAAGAGCAGGAATGTCGATGGTGGCAAGAGCTCTTTTGATGGTGTCATTAAGAGAACCATGGCGGAAAAGCCTACCAGAGCTCCTATGGCATGAAAGCCCGTGTATGCCAAAACTGTCTACCTCTTTTCCACATGGACATCTGTGCTTAAGGCACAATGTGGTTCCCAATCTGAGACCCAAAGCCACTCTAAAACTTTCATTATCTAAAAGTGTGCCAAGATTTTTAGACGGGAGAGCATGAAGCCAATAACCTGATTCTTTTTCTGATAAGGCTAGAAGCCTAGCTCGGTCACGGTCACTCGAAAGATTCTGTATCAAATTTTTATGTGTAAGCTGAATCAATGGCATATTATATATTATAATCTATAATCAAATGATTTATTTTTAGTTTATTTAATACAATTATAAATTAAAACGTTTGTCCTAAAAATTGTTCTAAAATTATTGAACCTTACAGACGATTCAAAAGTGTTTGCAAAAGCCAACGTGAGTAAGAATACTTTGACTTCGAGTATAACTGTTCTGTTCAGTATAAACATGGGGGTAAGTAATTAAGGCACAAAGTCACTTTGTGTGCAGATCTTCGTAACTTATATTGCGAGCAGCGCACCATCAGTCAGAGTTGGTTTCACAACCACTAATAGAGGCGAGCAGTCGCGTTTAGGAATATTACAAGCTAAAGACAGTCTATTTTTTACCCATTGTATTCATTTCAAATTCCTATTCACAATTTTATTAGAACAAGTTCAAATTTAAATTCAGTTAATTAACATAAGACTCGACTTTTGCTTTAATCCATAGATTTTTTTATCAGCTATGAAGGATACTACTACGCCTGTTACTATTATACTGCTGGACATTGACCTCCTCTCTCCGTTTTCGGAAAGAAGGGTTGGAGCTAAGGCCTACTACGCTGCTCCAATGCGGACTGACAGGTTACAAATATTCCCAGAATTCTCCGGAGCAAGTTTACTCACGATGTTATCCTTCACCGAAAAGCGCGTGATAAATTGCAATTATCAATTAAACTCATAACTTAACAGAAAAACTTTTTGGTTTGAACCCGTGACCTCCTTAAGAGTCGCATGCTCTCACCGCTGGGCTATCACAGCTTTTCAAATACATTACAAAAAATCGTACAAGTACATAATTGAGGGGTATTTTAACATTTAAGGTGACGTTGAAGAATTTTCTGATACGTAAGTAAGCTTGCTAAGAATACTGTGAACCTTTTGAGCCGACCTTATATAACATCGAAACGTTCATTGTTGCCTCCCCTTTGGTTTAAACCCGTGATCTCCTCGTAAGATCGCATTTCGTCGATCGATCGTTTTTATTATTTTGTTATATTTTTCGTTTTTGTTATATTTTCATAAAATTTGATATAAAAGTAAAGTAAAAGCAATGTAGCGGCCTGTTACAATCCCACTGCTGCGAATAGGCAGCTTAGCTCTTGGTAGGTCTTAGCTCTAACCCTTCTCTCCGTTTCTGGAGAGAAGGGTTGGAGCTAAGACCTACCACGCTGCTCCAATGCGGATTGGTAGGGTACACAAATCTTCAGAATTCTCTAGAAATTTGCAGGTTTTCTCACAATGTTTTCCTTCACCAAAAAGCGTGTGATAAATTGCAATTATCAATTAGATACATTACTTTTTTAATAGAAAAACTCATTGGTGCCTGCACGGGTTTGAATTCGTATTCCCCTGGAAAGAGCCGGACGGTCTCACTGCTGGGCTATCACAGCTCTGTTTATATTTATGTTTTTTTTACTAATACAGACGCCGCGGACTTACTATACTATACGTTTGTGAACGCCCTTTTTTGACTTTTATTGCACAGACAAATACAAATGGTGGGACTAAAGTAATTATTGCTTGGGAGGATGCAATGAAACTGAATCTAAACTTAATTGCAAAGAATGTTTTTTATGGGAAATCGTAGACGACGTAACTAGCTTTAAATTATTATATACTTAAAAAACTTTATTTTTGAATTTGATTACGGCCACATCAAATCAGTAGCCGTCGATAGCATTGAAATATTCGTAATATAATGATGGTATTTATCCTAAAAATGCTAAAGTCTGTCTGAATTTCTATTTCGTAAGCTTTCATGACTAAGCTGTTGCACCAATATTGATGAAATTCAGTACATTTGAAGCTAATATACCGGGCACACATCTTCTTTCTCCTGCCCTTATTCCACCCTAAGTGTGGTCGGCACGACATATTACTTACTTCTATGTCTTTTTTATGTTTTCCATTCTCTCCTATCATTCAATGTATCCAAATACACTATAACCAATAAAAATACAATAAAGGAAAAAAGGAAAAAATTGCTAGCAGTGTAGTTAACGTCATATTATTGATAATCAAACTAAGTACAGAAATTTTCATTCTTAAAGCTATATGAAGTTAAATCCGATCACGCACACATACTCCCCCCCCCCCACACAGTTTCCATAATTTAGTACTTAATTTTTTATATTATTTTTATTTTTTATTCGTTTTTCGTAACTACTTTTACGTTTTTCGTACTATTTCAATGCCACCCTCGGAAAATGACTGTGTGGAAAGTGTCTCGTTTAAGTTTGAATACTAGTACAAACTTTTAAAAAAAACCTACTAATAATATAAATGCAAAAGTTTTGTGATTATGGATGGATGTTTTTTACTCTTTCACAAAAAAACTATTGGACAGATTTGGATGAAACTTTACAGCTATATAGGTTATGCATCGGAATAACATATAGGCTACAATTTCTAATGATTTTATGTAACATGTCAATAGAGTTAGGAAAAATCTTGGCGTACGCTGCCTAAATCATTGCAGTTACACAAAGATGATGTACCGTAGTATTGTTTGTCTTGAATACTTCTAAATAAAAGTCCGCGATAGCATATACCTATCTACCTTTTATGTGGAAACCACTATGACCAAAATTGTGAATCATAGATTTAATTAAATTGGATACTTTTTTACAGTGCGCATTTTAGTATATTTATCAAGTTCTTATCAAAATCAATACGTTTTTCTTTCACACTAAGTAATTTGGCCGAATAGTTTAAAAGTTATCACAATATGATTGACTTGAATGGAGCGCCATAGAGTGCCTACTATGCGAGGCGCGCAAAGATAGTATGGAATCCATCAGTTTGAATTTAGACATCTGAAATTTTGGATGTACGAGTAACTAAATAAATATATATTTTTTAATATCAAGCAAAAAAAAAATTAAATCTAAAACGATCTGTCACGAAACCACGTTACTTATAAAATACAGGTTCTTCCCTGAAAACACCACTAAACGATAGAACCAACAAAATTTAGTAGCAAAACATTCAATTACGTTAAACAAAATTACATTCAAGCCAGTCCACCTGGTTTCTGTTTACAAAGGACGGCAAAAATACCATTTCTAATTTCCTTTTCAGTCTCCGGCCCCGGCTGAATCGAGTTTCCTGCTCTTTTTTATTAAGATTAAACGGATCTTTTGGCATTTTTACACTTCCCCCTTACAAAGATTGGCGGAGGCGTTATTTTTTGGAATTGAAGAAACTTTAATCTCGTTTACAAATCCTGAACGAAAATTATTTAAACACGAAAAGATTATTTCTATTCTAGATGTCTCATTTTCCCGCTATATCTTTCGGAAAAGAGAATTGAGGGCTTTGTTTATAGTAGCTAAACGTTACAGGCTGACATTACACTATAAATCCATAATCAATTATTAATGCCTGTAATCTCGTTGTATATTACGATGCCAAAGGTAAACCGCTGGACAAACATTGACGAAATTTGGTATAATATAACATTATTTACTGGCTAAAATATATATATTGTTTTATATATATTATTAATAAACGCAGTTCATATCCAGCATTAGACAGTTAACATCCTCGCCGCGCATATTGGATGAAAAAATTCCGTATTTCTTTTGAAATTGACGAAAATAATCAGTATATACAAACAGTAATTTTAATACAAAAGTAATAATAAAATTATTTTGCTATAATCCGCGATACAGTAAATAGAAAATATATATAGTGTTTAATGTATAGTGGACTATCAGTATTTTCATACCCGATACGTGCAGGATTCGTAAAAGCACATGCACAAACCTCCACCACTTCCACCACAATACACAAGCACTACACAGTTTCACTATCACAAACTCAACAATCGTTTCGCCCCGCAACCGAAGCATCATCAGGAGATAGACTCCACGACAAAATCGCAAAGTGAAGCGTTATCCAAACAAGCGTTGTTAAATAGTACTCGGTTCATCCCCACCCTTTATTTACCTCGGAACACGTGCAACAAGCTTGAGCTAGAGACATTTATCTGCTCGTTAATGAGGGTGCCATTGTTATGCTTAATGATTTCTAATTGTTCCAAAATATTCAATTTTAAGCTTTTTTCGCAGGTGTGCAGTATTTCGAAACAATGGTCATTAGGAACACCTGCGAAAAAAGCTTGAAATTAAATATTTTGGAACAATTAGAAATAATTAGAAGAAATTACAATTACAATAGAAATTACAGAAAGAAGAATTACAATTAGAAGAAAGAACGTAGCATGTCTACGTCAATCGTAGCGCGCCTACGTCGTAGCATTGTTAAATATTGTTATTATATTTTTCTCTAGGGTTCCGTTTAATATTTTTAAATCCATACTTATTATTAAATTATCGACATTTTACAAGCAATAAAATCCGCACGGGTTAAGTGAATGCATGCAAAGCCAATGTATATGCACAAGGCAAAATCTACGCACCTTATACATGCAGGACCAGCCACCACATGCACCCCAAGGCGCAATTCACCAGCAACAACGAACACAAAAGCAGCACACACACCCACCACCACAATCTCGACGATCGTTTCGCCCCGAAACCGAAGCATCATCAGGAGGATAGGCTCCACGACAAAAATCGTACTGCCAATACTGCAGTACGATTTTTGCAAAGTAGTTAGTTCTGTTATATTGCTTGTAATATGGAATTCCGCAAAGTAACGCCTGCTTCTATAAATCATTATCGACATTTTGTTTGTTTAACCTTCTTAAGTAATTTTTACTTTAGAAAAGTACTACGGCATACTAGCTTCTACCGAAAATATTGTATGCATTGACTTTGATACCGCAATTAAAAGTAGTCAAGCGCTCCAATGTCCATTAGTACGTACTGTACGCTTCTTCCTAATGACAATTGATATCTATGAACTGTAGACTCTCTAACGTCCATCAGCCTTAAGAAATGTAAACCTTTTTACTGGTGTCATTTAAATTTCAAAAACCTTTTTCTCATTTTAAAATGTACGAAGAGTATAATTTATACCATTAGGCATTACTTTAAAGAGATTTATGATACACAAGTATTTATAAAATTACTATGTTATAATCCGCGATAAAATAACACGATAAAATCGAAAAGTCTATCTCGTGATGACGTTTCGGTTGCGGGGCGAAATGATTGTGATAGTGAACGTGTGTAGTGCTTGTGTAGTTCATGGCGGTGGTTGAGGTTTGTGCATGTGTTTTTACGAATGCTGTATGTATCAGGTATAAAAAGAATGGTCCACTCTATATTTAGCATTTTATATATTTTCTATTAACTTAATCGCGGATTATAGAAAAAAAAAAAATTTTGTATGAGGAGTAATTTTCTCTTACTAGAAAATATATAGAATATTTTGTTTCTCTAAATACAAGTTCATATGTTGTACTTAACGTAAATTATATTTACGTAGGTTCCTACCCTATCGCATTATTTAATTAATTTTCCATGAAATCTTATCTCTTTTGTTAAGTTGTGATCTTACAATGGGGTTGATCTGCGCCTTTATGCTCCGTAATTGAATTTTTCTTTGATGTCTAAATTCACTAAGTACACGATCCTACTATAAAGTTAAAAGCGAATCGTGATATGATCTCTTTCAATTTCCTAGGGTAGATGTATAATGAAATATGTACGGTGAAAAAACACCTGAAAGGAAACGGGCAAAGTGATTTGGTAAAGGAATAGCCTTAAATACTTTGATAAAATAAGATGATGACTTCCTAATTTGATCTTGAAGAAATAGGGGCATATAGTAAAACATTATTTTTGTTTTTGATATTTATAGAATAAGGCATTACTTTGCGTATATCGATAATAGAAAAGTAAAGATAATATTATTTAGCTATAAAATAGCATTTCCATAAAATAAATGCTATAATTTTTTTATAGCAAATATATTATTACCATTACTTACGATATATTGATATTTGATGCAATGAGGCTCCTTATTGCTTACTTAAATTAAATTTAAACCTTATTTGATAGGTTACCAGTTTGGTGGCCGTTCACCGGGATCCATTTTTTTTTGTAATCCGTCCTTTTGAATGACGTAATCAGAGGCTTTATAGTTTTCTTTGGGTAATTTATAGAATTAGGCGTTAATTTGCGGAGATCCATAATACAAAAGTAATAATAAAATTATTTTGTTGTAATCCGCGATACAGTAAATAGAAAATATATATAGTGCTAAATGTATAGTGGACTATCCGTTTTTTTATACCCGTTACATGCAGGATTCGTAAAAACACATGCACAAACCTCCACCACTGCCACCACAATACACAAGCACTACACACGTTCACTATCACAAACTCAACAATCGTTTCGCCCCGTAACCGAAGCATCATCACTCGAGATAGACTCCACGACAAAATCGCAAAAGCTTTTGCTTTTCAGTTTTCTTTTGTTTTTGTGTTTTATTTTTTGTCCCCTATATTGGCACTGGTATCGTTTAAGGATAAACAAATCCCAAAAAAATAAAGGATTATGATTGACATATTAAAATTAAGCGTTCGCGGCATATAAAGAAAACAATATTAATCACGCAAATAGGTTGTGATTTTTTAAAATCATCGAAAGTTTGAACTATAGTTTCGCTAGGCCGATTTACAGCGTCTTCGCCGGCGAAGACGAGGTCCCAGTTTTCTGACGTCGGTCGGTCGTGGCTTCTCGCCACCCTTCCGACGCCGCAATGACTAATCTAAGTCAAACCATCAGTCCTCCACTACGCGTCGCCCTAAGCAGTGGTCCGGCCTCACAGGAGGCACCCTTAGGACGACGTTCCCCGACGTTAGTAGAGCTTCTGCGCTCTACTCCCTGCATTTCGCAACCTCGGCGATGCTTCTGCGCTCGCCCGTCCCGTCCGGTGACGTTGTAAAAGCCATTAGGGCTAACAGCATACAGTCAGTTCGAAAAAAAAAAAAAGGCCGATTTACAGAATTTCTCATAAAATTCAATATCTTAGACTGTATTCAAAGCGTAGCACGCCTACGCGATGTTCTGTAGACATTCTACGGCGTAGCATTATTAAAGTATTCTAACAGTAAATTAAATAGATTCACCTGTTGTTTCTGATCTCACGAAATTAGTATAATACAAAGCGTTCTTTTATAGAATAAATTTATAAACGTATTCATATAATTTAATTTTAAGAAGTAACGAGGTCTAGTACTGAGGATAATTGCTATGGAATTTCAATTTTAATAAGTTCAAATCAAATCAAATCAAATCAAAATATTCTTTATTCAAGTAAACTTGTAAACAAGTGCTTTTGAATCGTCAACTTTACTGCTGGTTCGGAAAGCTGTTCCTGCCGAGAAGAGCCAGCAAGAAACTCGGCGGTTGCTCTTTTTAAAATATAAATCTTAGAACTAGTTACATTTATTTATTACTGTCTTGTACAGGGTAAAAGTGCACCTATATCCACACATCCTTATCATCTAAGTAATCTTCAACAGTATAGTAGGCTTTCTGTATCAGCCTCTTTTTAACAGTGTTTTTAACTGCTGTAATGGCATGACCAAAATTGATTTCGGAATTTTATTATAGAATCTTATACCCAAACCCACCAACGATTTACGTACTTTTGCTAGGCGCAAAGCAGGAGTCGCAAGCTTATGTCGGTTCCTACTTTGTCTATTATATACATCACCTATCGTTTTATAATTCTTTATATTTTTATATACAAAAATTACGTTATTTAAAATATACTGTGAAGCAAATGTTAGAATACCTGTTTCCTTAAACTTCTCTCGCAGGGAATCACGCGGACTTAAATTGTAGATGCCACGTATGGCTCTTTTTTGTAATACGAAAATTTTTTCACTATCCGCGCATTTACCCCACAGCAATATATGGAATATTGCTTCATCAATCCAAGTTCGTTATAATATATAGATACTAAGGATTTCAAAATGTGTCGGCATTTAGAACTATATGACGTACTATTCTAATTATGTGGAACCAAAATACAAAACACCCTTGCTCCGACTTTTCCATCAGGCAAAATTAAAATGTTATTTGAAGCAGATATTCTTCTTATTATTAACAATTTCTACAGCCATATGAAACTTCAGATTTCATCTCAATGTAATATTTACTTATTATACTATTCACCTGATACCCTGGTAACAGGTTTTTACTGTATCGCGAACGCATCCGTTTCCCTCCTTAACTGTGAGCAAAGTGAGCATTTGAGTAAATATGACCTCCACTCTTTTACCTTTCTCCCACCTTTATAGCTTTGTGATGAGACGTTAGAGTCTCTTTGTCTATTTATAAACCCTTTATCATAATTTATACACATATACCATTTATTTACACACTAAATGTATAAAGCTCCGATATCCGACAAATATTATGGACGCATAAGTTTTTGTGTGTATCTTTGTGTGTCCTTTATCGCTTTGACGGTTTATCAGATTTGTACACAATATCGCAAATACCCCTAGACCTAAACCTACGAAAAACTTTATTCCGGGAAAATCCATGTTCCTAGCGAAAAATAATAAAATAGGATGGGAGGAAGAAAGAAGGATAAAAAAGAATTACTTTATAAATATCTTTTGCTCCTCGGATAGTCTCGGATGTGTTATCACTAACCTATCAACGTAAAAGTCCATTAGCTTGTATCCGAAGTTGCCGAAGAGAGTCCTTGAGTAAGTCGAAAAGCGGGTGAAATATAGCAATTAGGGGTTAATATATCGCACGCCTAAAAAGTTTTGGGTGTGAGTACTCTGCGACAAGTTACATGCTTTGTTACTTAAAATACTAATGATTGTTGTTGCCTCTACAAATGGGAGATCGTCTATACTATAACCAACATTGCCTGACCGCAGTGCAGCTGTAAAATCTTATCAGGTAAAAAAAAGTAAATTAGCAGCCTGTTACAATCCCACTGCTGGGAATAGGCCTCCTCTCTCCGTTTCCGGAGAGAAGGGTTGGAGCTAAGACCTACCACGCTGCTCCAATGCGGATTGGTAGGTAACACATATCTCCAGAGTTCTCTAGAGATATGCAGGTTTCCTCACGATGTCTTCCTTCACCGAAAAGCGTGTGATAAACTGCAATTATCAATAAGACACATGAGTTTTAATAGAAAAACTCATTGGTGCCTGCCCGGGTTTGAACTCGTGTTCCCCTCGTAAGAGTCGCACGGTCTCACCGCTGGGCTATCCTAACCCGAGCAGGCACCTATGAGTATTTCTATAAAAGCTGACGTGCTTAATTAATATTTACAACTTATGCCATGTTTTTTGGTAAACGAAATTGTCGTGACGAAACCTGCGTATTTCTAGAGAATATTTGGGATATTTGACAAGTACCAATCGAGCAGTGGATTTGACTAGCAAAAGCACTTTTTCGTGATTAATGAATCATCATCATTCTCCTACCCTTATCCCACTCTTAAATATGTCGGCACAACATGTTAACATGTTGTCACATGATTTGGCTACGTATTTTACTTTATTTTTAGTGTTACAAATTGTTGACAAAATCCGTATAAACTTACTTAAACCAAAAACAGTACGTTTATTTATAATCAATAAAATATTATTATCTCAATATTATCTGCGATTAGAGTAATATTATCATACTAAATGTAGTAGAAGCTGTTTTCATTACTTATGCAGGATTAATAAAACCACGACCACCACACTAGCACTGCACGCATTCAGTGCTACGATCTACGATCAACAATCGTTTCTCCTTTAACCGAAGCAGCAGAAATTTTTTTAAACTGCTAACACTTATGTATCTAATTGATAATTGCAATTTATACACGCTTTTCGGAAAATATCTTAAGAAAACCTGCATATCTCTAGAGAATTTTGGACATGTGTGTTCCATACCAATCCGTAATGGAGCAGCGTAGTGGGGTTTAGCTTCAATCAATCTCTTCGAAAATGGAGAATGCAGTTACTTTTATTATAACACTAGAAATACGTGCGGCTTCGCCCGCGTGAAATTCAGTCTTTAGCATGTTATAGTCGCTCGAGTCTCAGCAGGAGACTGGCTCTCTAATATCCCCCCTCTAAACTACAATCGACACCGGTTTGTTACTACCCCGACTAAAAATTGTTGTAAAACGACCTCTTCAACTCAATTTACATGAAACCGTTATGTACTATTAACCTAAACCTTTCGGAGAAATTGCACTACCTTTTAGTAAGAAACGTCCTAAAATCCGCTCAGTAGATTTTGAGAAAATCGATTACATACAGACAGACAGCTTTAGGGACTTTATTTTATAATAAGTATAGATTATAATTCCCCTTCCCTTATCCACTCTATGCCGTGTGATATCTGGCAGAGTAGAATAGACCACCCTCATTTCTTACCGAGTAAGAAAAAAGGTCGTAAAAGGCGACAAAGGTAAGTCGACCCACCGTGTGATATCCGGTTGAGTAGAATAGACCACCTTCTGCCCTTATCCCACTCTAAGTGCGGTCGGGACAACATGTTACAACATGTTGTCATATGATTTGGCTACGTATTTTACGACCGGCCGCCTGCCTGACGCCAACTTACCTTAGTCGTATTTTACGACCCCTTGGTAAGAAAGAGGGTGGTCTATTCTGCTTAACCGGATACCACACGGTGTGTCAACTTACCTTAGCCTTTTAGGAGACCTCGGTAAGAAATGAGGGTGGTCTATTCTACTCAGCTGGATATCACACGGCGGTCCACTGCAAGACAAAGTGATTTTTATTTCTTCTGTCCACATCTACAATGTTGTGCCGCTTGGAATATTCATTTGTTAATGCAATCTTAACCATGAGGTCTTTTCTATAATGGACGCTACTTTCAGACTGTCCCTTATATCAAAACTTGAACTATTCAACCTTCGTTTAAACTATTTTCTTATATTTCTGTTCTCTTACTGACGTGGCTTTAAAATTTTAAAGACTCACGTCACAGTTTCCACCAGGGGTTTGAAAAACCCTTTCTAGCAACAGTTCCGAAGTTTTTTTACAATGCGGTACCGAGTTTAACCTCGAATTGAAAAAGTTAAAGAAACTTCGTAAATTTGGCGACATCAAGTTTTAATGAGCTGTCGTTGCCATCTAACAGCTGAGCTTTTGACCCTAAACTTAACTTTTCAAGGTCTTCTTCGCGTAATAAAATCTTTGGCGGATTATTTTACAATTTTTTATATTAATGTAATGATGAATTTATTTGGCATAGCAAAATAATTATATTCTTTTACTCGATCTGCTTAACTATAATGGTTAATTTTTCGCGAACGAAGTGCGGGGCCTCTAGTTTCTTACCAAGTGTAGTTTTAATTTGATATAAAGTATCCGACCTCATTGCCAAGGTCGATCGATTACGACGCGCCTCGACCTTAAATCCGCGCAAATGGCTAGGAATATATATTGCCATAACCTAAGTATTTTGTAACAAAGTCTCCGAAAGCTGCCTATCTGTATTTGATTGAGTTTCTTAAAACCTACTGTAGGGATTTGTGTGGTTTTTACGAAAGAAAAATATAATTCTTTAGAAAGGTTTAGGGTAATAGTACATACTCTAGAATGGCATTGATGGGTCTTTTACGGGAAGATAAAGGAGTTTCTGGAGCGATCGTATAGACTACTTTCTATCCTAGAATTTCGTCGGTGTCCGGATTTACACGATGCGAATGCGAAAGTCTTTCTTTTTGAACATCTGTGAATCTGTTACTCTATAAATGCGAAAGTCTGTCTTTCTGACTATCCGTCAATCTGTTACTCTTTCACAGCTAATTGGCTAGATAAATTGTGATGAAATTTGGTAACATTGAAACTTATACTGAGTTATATAAAAATTGATACGAAGGATTCTGAATATTCCCTTATTATTGAAAAATTATTTACTAATTAACATAAAATAAGTCCATAATTGTTTAAATATAAGGATAATTGATCACTTGGAAATTAGTAACTTGTTGAGGGAAATAAATAATATTTGATTGATTATTTTACGCAATTGATCACTGATTAATTAGCAATTTATGGAATTAAGCGTTGCCGAGTTCCATAATACTAAAATAATGATAGTATAATTTAGCTGTAATTCCGGATTAGTACTCATTAAGAGCTTTGAATTAATTAGCAGGTAACTGATACAAATAATTTTATAATTATTTAGTAAAAAAGTAAAAGAAACAGCCTGTAAATATCTACTGCCGATCATAGGTCGCCTCTCACTGTTTTTGGAGAGAAGCAATGGAGCTAAGACCTCCCATGCCGCTCTAATGCGGATTAATAGGTTACACATATCCCCATATTTCTCTGGAAAATATGCAGGTTTCCTCACGTTGTTTTCTCTCACCGAAAAGCGTGTTATAATGTGCGTGTTGTAATCAGTTAGATACGGTTTTAACAGGAAAACTCATTGGTGCCTGACCGGGGTCTGAACCCGTGATCCTGTCGAAAGAGTCGCACGGTCCCACCGTTACACCATCACAGCCAATTAAGTGATTTATAGTAAATAAATTCATTCATCACGATAACATATCACGAATTGATAGACTTATAATAAGATTTGATTGATAAAAAATAATGTCAAAACTATAGTCAATATTACAGTTCTGCGAATTGAAAAGGGTATGTATACATTTAACATAGTAATAGTCAGACTACTCGATTATAGTTATTTATTAACACTTGTAACAAGTTACGCGCTCGCCTATTTGCGGTTTTATGATACACAATTATAGCGTACGCTGCTAAAGTGTGACAACTAGGAATGGTAGTTGTCACACTTTAGCAGCGTTTAAAAAAAATATATTATTTGTTATTGACTTAGATTTTTTAAAATTTATTTTCTGTATACTGTTACCGCTTGTCAGAGTTTAAGTTTTATCTCTAAAAAGTGGAGAGAGGAAACAAGTTTCTTGTGTAACTGGATTAAAAGTTCGGTGAAATTTGGTAGACTGGCCCGTTGTACCGAGTAACCCTGCCATCAGCTCCGTGTGTTCCAGGTTCGATTCTCTTCGAGGGCCAACGTTTTTAAAATCAATTTCTTGGTTATTTTACTCTGGTGGTATTTAAAATTATACACGTGTATATATTGTCAGTTACCTGTCACCTATGATACAAGTATTAAGTGACTTACTTTTTTGACCGTGTGTGGAATTGTCCTATATATTTATTTATTTATTACTAGATTAATAGTGCGGTAAAATCTCGCTTTCTGACTTGTCACACTTTCACATGCAGTGTTAATTAACACATAATATACGCGTTCCGAATAGTGCGTAAAACGTACTATTTGGCACAGTTTATGTATGTTTAATGTAAACTCTGCAATCGTTACAGTTAACGACGGTTGGGAACAATAAAATTAATGTGGCTCTAGTATATAAAAGCAGGCCTGTAACTTTACGTTTGACTGACCACTAGATATCCATACTAATATTATATTTTTAAATTTTTGTATTACAAAAAAGAGCCATACGTGGCATTTACAATTTAAATTCGCGCGGTTGCCTGCGAGAGAAGTTCAAGGAAACAGGTATTCTTACATTGGCTTCACAGTATATTTTAAGTAATTAAATTTTTGTACATATTAATATAAATAATTATAAAAGGATTGGCGATGTATATAATAGACAAAGTAGGAACAGACATAAGCTTGCGGTTCCTGTTTTGCGCCTTGCAAAAGTTCGTAATTCGTTTGTGGGTTTGGGTATAAGATTCTATAATAAAATTCCACAATTTACTTTAACTTTACCATTACAGCAGTTTAAGAATACTATTAAAAAAAGGCTAATTCAGAAAGCCTATTTATTATACTATTGAAGATTACCTAGACGATAAGAATGCGTGGATATAGCTTCTTTTCAACCCTGTACAAGACATTAATAACTATATGTAACTAGTGATAGGAATTATTGTTTGAAAAGAGCAACTGCCGAGTTTCTTGCTGGTTCTTCTCGGTAGGAACAGCTTTCCGAACCAGCAGTAGATGTTGACTATTCAAAAGCACTTGTTTACAAGTTTACTTGAATAAAGATTTTTTTGAATTTGAATTTGAATTGCGAAAATATGTCTGCTCTTAATCTGCTTATTATTATTTTTTGATACTGCCACCTCATCTTCCATCATGGGATATTGATACTGCCATCATGGGACGGAGACTGTTTTATCAGAAGTCAGTCATACCAGTTGTCGCTTTCATTCGTTATTTCATTCTTCATACTGATTCTTTCACACACAAATTTTATTTAAAAGTAAAAAAAAAGTAAAGTAGCGGCTTGTTACTATGCCCACTGCTGGGCTAAGGCCTCCTCTCTCCGTTTTTGGAGAGAAGGGTTGGAGCTAAGACCTATCACGCTGTTCCAATGCGGATTGGTAGGTCACACATATCTCCAGAATGCTCTAGAGATATGCAGGTTTCCTCACGATGTTTTCCTTCACCGAAAAGCGTGTGATAAGTTGCAATTATCAATTAGACACATGTGTTTTAATAGAAAAACTCATTGGTGCCTGCCCGGGGTTTGAACCTATGTCGTCTCTAGAGAGTCGCACGGTCTCACCGCTAGGCTATCACAGCTTCCAATTTTAGTTATATGAAACTTATTATTAAAACTTGGTACGATTGAAGCCTACATAGTGGGTTAACATTTAGGATTGAATAATTCATGTTTTATCATCATCATTCTCCTGCCCTTACCCCACTCTAAGTGGGGTCGGCACAACATGTTACAAACATGTTGTCATATGATTTGGCTACGTATTTTACGACCGGCCTGCCTGACGTCAACTTACCTTAGTCGCCTTTTACGACACCTCGGTACGAAATGAGGGTGGTCTTTTCTATGTAGCCGGATACCACACGGCATTTACCTTAGTCGCCTCTTACAACACCTCGGTAAGAAAGGAGGGTGGTCTATTCTAATCTGCCGGATACCACACGGCTTAATAATTCAATAACTGAATAATTCATGTTTTACTTTCGGGAAAAACACATTGCATTATTGAGGGTATTTAAAAATTAAGGTGACGCGAACGAAGTCGCAGGTAGAAAAAATTAAAAATCTTTATTAGGTCGAACCTTGACTTTTCGATAGTAATTTAGTTGAATAATAAACTATCATTTTTCATATGGTAAAAGCGGACCAGATTAAAAAAAACAATTTAATCTAGCGATACTTAGTAAAGTATCGCTGGTCGAGGTGAAGTCGATATCCGACTGAGCCTAGCAGACTGCTAGTGCCTAGTAAACCTGTACGTATTACCATTATCAACCAATAGCTTGGTAATTTAAAATGTTTAAGACAAAATAAATAAATATTCAACGAGATGTTTGTAGAAACTTTCGCAGCCGCAGCGAAGAGAGTTTCGCCCGTGTTGCAAAAATCAATAACATTCGTGTTTCTTCTCTATAGCGTGCTCTGTTTAGGTAGCGAAAAACTAGCGGCATACTGCGTAAATCTAGTTGATATCGACACCATAGACTAATTAATACTAGAGTAGGGCAGATATAGGCCGGCCAGTAAGTGATAGTGACAATAAATAATGATACGGAAAGTGAAACACGTATATAATCACGCATAAAAAAGAAAGACAGATATATCAACCTCGTTTGCTCTTTATTGTAATGTAGAACATTTAAGGCAGGCTTGCGTACTCTAGTATCTTACTAGTACTCTTTGATCGACACGTCTCGGATTAGTATAGACTACTGTCCATACGAATCCGAGACGTGTCGATCGAATTTGTTATTTCGGTAAATATGCCGTGTGATATTCGGCTGAGTAGGATAGATCACCCTCATTTCTTACCAAGGTGTCGTAATAGACGACTAAGGTAAGTCGACCCGCCGTGTGGTATCTGGCTGAGTAGAATAGACCACCCTCTTTCTCACCAAGGGGTCGTAAAATATGACTAAGGTAAGTTGACGTCAGGCAGGCGCCCGGTAGTAAAATACGCAGCCAAATCATGTGACAACATGTTTGTAACATGTTTGACCGACCACCCTACTTAGAGTGGGATAAGGGCAGGAGGATGATGATGATGTTATCCCGGTAAATAAGCTTCAATTGTATTACTAATATTGTTCTAGCGGATAAGCCGTCAAACGTAACAGACATCTTATTATACATATAAAGACGCAACAAGTGAATGTTACAGTTGTGATAGTTATTTTCAGTTTAAAGAGTAAAGTTAATTTTGAAAGCACCCAAGATATTGCTTAGCGTGTGTTTGTATGAATTGTCATAAAAAAAACGAATTAAATAATTCAAAAACGTAATTTAATTACTTATTACATAACATGGTTATATTTACATCATACAAATATGTAACAAATAAATATTATATAATAACTGGTATATATGTCTTGATATTGTTGTCTTCAAGTTATTTTTTTGACCAACGTCTTCCGAACAAACGATGTGGTGGTGCTTCTGAATTCTCTAATCATGTTAGCTATCCGCCATTTTCTTTTTTTACCAACCGAAGTCATTGGTTCTGCGAGGTCAGCGGTTTGAGATACACCGCAACTCAAATAATCTTCTGATAGTTCTTCTAGGTTGTTGTAAGAATCACAAAATCCACTGCTACTGGATTCGATTTCTGATTCCATACTGTTTGTTGAATTCGAATCGCTTCTGGACGGTACTCGTGAGATAGATATATTAGAAAACGAATCAACACGGTCCGGGGTTGAACTTTTATAATTTTGTTTTCTTCTATTGTCCTTGAGAAACTCTTCGGAAGAGAAAGTGGTTGAAATTGCGTCGATGCTGACGGGACTACATGGTGAGAAGTCGAACGATGTGTCCAGGTCTACAGGTGTGCCCCACTTGTGGTCCAGTGCACGAAACGCGACGGTTAAATGAAGATGTAAATCCATCTTAATATACAAGTGTAGACAAGACTCTCCTAATCAAATGATTGTCAAATAATGATACAGTTTCTGCAATCAGGCGATATATATAGCAACTACCGATCCCCTACCAATCTGATTATGGCATTAATTAATGAGGCATGTAATTACTTTATCGATTTGTCAATTAATTAAATATTAAGATTAATTACGCGTACACCACGCAAAGGGTTAATAATGTCATTTGATAATTAGTCCATTTAATAATTAATTATCTACGAGCTAATTTAAATGCGTTGAAAAGGATGCTTTTTCTTATGGTATAATATTGAGGTCAAGTCAATTTGGAAAAAAATAGGGTTCTCAACAAACCAGTTAACCATTTTTACGTATATGTACATATTACATATTTATATTTACGTGATTATATAAGGATTGGCGATGTATATAATAGACAAAATAAAAACAGACATAAGCCTTGCGGTTCCTGCTTTGCGCCTGGCAAAAGTGCGTAAGTCTTTTGTGGGTTTGTGTATAAGATTTTATAATAAAATTCCGCAATCGATTTTAACTTTGTCATTACAGCAGTTTAAAAACTATTTAATAACGACTAATACAGAAAGTCTACTATACTTTTGAGGATTACTTAGAAGATAAGAATGCGTGGACAGAGCTACTCTTCGATCAGTGAAAGAAATAAGCGTTAATTAAAAGCGTTAATACGTTGAAAAGAGCAAGCGCCTGGTTTCTTGCTGGTCCTTCTCGGTAGGAACAACTTTCCGAACCAGCAGTGGAGTTGTCGATTCAAAAGCACTTGTTTACTACAAGTTTACTTGAATAAAGAATATTTTGAATTAAAAAAGAATGAATATATATAAATATACAAGGCAATATAGAGCTGTGATAGCCCCGCGGTAAGACCGTACGACTCTTTCTAGGGGAACACAAGTTCAAACTCGGGCAGGCACCAATGAGTTTTTATATTAAAACGCATGTGTAATTGATAATTGCAATTTATCACACGCTTTCCGGTGAAGGAAAACATCGTGAGGAAACCTTCATATTTCTAGAGAATTCTGGAGATATGTGTAACCTACCAATCCGCGTTGGAGCAGCGTGGTAGGTCTTAGCTCCAACCCTTCTCTCCAGAAACGGAAAGAGGAGGCCTATTCCCAGCCGAGGGATTGTAACAAGTCGCTACTTTACTTTTTACTTTATACAAGGCAAGAATCACACGTCTCAACTGACATACACTACATTGGTTAAATAATTTGAATTCTAATTTGTGTGAAACAACCTCACGTTGCATACTCGAGCTGGATACTGCTATTTACAAAACGTCCGCCATCCGCGCAAGATTCCACACGGGTCTACTAGGTCACAGAATACGGTTCAGGAATTCAGACAGCCATTTAACGTGTTCTCACTTCAGGGCCGTTTATTTATAGAATGAAAGAAAATACCTAAATTCAAGCCTGAAAATAGCATTCTCGTCATACTCGACGTAATTGTTTTGAAAGACTTTGAAGTAAGATAACGCGCTTGTTATTTTCAATTTATGAAAGAACTAGTTTTTGCCCGCGGCTTCACTCGCCTGGAATTTGTTCTGCTACATTATGTTTCGTGACTTAAAACTTTCGGATTCCACACAATCTTCGCGCGTTGCGCTTATTAGGCGCTCTATGGCGCTCTATTCAAGTCAATCATATCGTGATTACTTTTTAACTATTCGATCAAATTAATTTGTTTGAAATACAAAGTTTATATACATGAAATAATGAAAGCAAGAAATGTATTTATTTTGATAAGAGTTTTATTAATATACTATAATGTGCATTGTAAAATAGTATCCTATTTAATTAAAATTTATTATTCACAATTTTGGTCATAGTGGCTTCCACTTAAAAGGTAGATATATGTTGTCGTGGACTTTTATTTAAAACTATTCAAGACTGTTTGTCTTGAATACTACCCTACATCATCATTGTGTAACTCCAATAGTTTAAGCAGCGTACGCCAAGATAGCTCTCAAAGGTCAGAATTTTTCCGACTTTATCGACATGTATCGTTATTGTTTTGAACAAATTGACGCGCGCGACGCGGCGCGACCGGCCGGAGCAACGACCTTTATGCATCCGATTGCTGCCGGTCGCGTCCGACAGTTAGTAATGCTTCGAATACTATAAAGACAGGACGCGTGCGCCTGTAGACGACTTTATTGTATAACGCACACGCGTAATTATGCGTTTTGGGTGTGGTTCTCAGATTTAGTGACGCGTTTAATCAGTGAAGCGTTTGAGAAGACGCGACCGTCCGCGGTTTTAGTGCGCGTTGGGTTACTATGCCCCGATATATGGACGATTCAATAACGTGTGACCTTGTGTTGTGTGCACACCGGGTGTTATTTGTGTTGTTTAACCGATATAGTGAAGTGTGTATACACTCCGGGAGAAACAGACATTACGTGTCCGTGGAAGACTGCTGAGGCGAGCCAACGGGTTCGGGAATCGGCCAAGTACATACAAGCACACACACACACGTACACATATACACGCAGTGATTCATGAGGCTGGATCGCATACAGCTGACGGCCGCATAAGGTAGGTTGAGACGCCGAGACGACGGGCCCAGGTCTCGGAGGTTGTTTCATCCGCCCGCACGTTTGTGCGGAACAGTTATATTACATAAAATCATTAAAAATTGTAGTCTATATGTTATTCCAATGTATAACCTATATAACTGTAAAGTTTCATCCAAATCCGTCCAATAGTTTTTTCGCGAAAGAGTTTATAGAATGAAGCGTTACTTTGCGGAGATCCATAATACAAAAGTAATAATAAAATTATTTTGCTATAATCCGCGATACAGTAAATAGAAAAACTAGTAGACTCTCCGTTTTTTCATACCCGATACGTTCAGGATTCGTAATAACACATGCACAAACCTCCACCACTGCCACCACAATACACAAGCGTTCACTCAACACACACGTTCACTATCACAAATCTCTGTCAAAGGGTCTGTTGGCCGTTGTACTCTATTTTTTTATTGATAAACTTTTTCTCACGTTTTTTTCATGGTACATAAACAAATAAATAAATAAATAGAATTGGTCAATTTTGTAATGCTTTTTATTGTAAATCTGTTGTGTGCTCTGAGTGGGGAATTAATATTCTTGTTTTACTTACGTTATCCGTTTACCATTACATTATTCACGATACGGCGGGGCTCAGAAACGAGTTCCCCAGGGAGCCGCCCGTCTAGGACCGTACTCGAACATGATATCCGGTGATTGGAACATTACGTCCGAACGGACACGCGATATGTAATATCGTTGATGTTATATTCGTATTCGTAAATGCAAAACACGAAACTCCGTACATCTTAATAATGTACATTTTTAAAAGGATGACCGCTGGATTCTTTTCGCTGAGAACAACATTCGGAACCAGTGGTCTGAAACTAGAAAGGGTTAGCGCAAATTAGGGTTTTTTTGAGTTGTGCCACTATTGCAGCGCTTGAAGGATTAGAGAAGCGAAATGAGGAGGTAAAGGATTTCAGTCTAACGGCGGCTGTCTCTCCCTGTGGCAGGGCACGTTCCGGCTGGCCATGGAGCACGTGGTGCGCACGATGCGGCGCGGCCGCGAGACGCTGCTCACGCTGCTGGAGGCGTTCGTGTACGACCCGCTGGTGGAGTGGGGCGGCGGGCGGCGGCGGCGCGGCGCCCGGCACGTGCGGGCGGCGCGCGCCATGCTGGCCGTGCGCGTGCGCGAGCTGCGCCACGACGCCGGAGACCTCACGTAAGATGACGTTCACTACAGCACCTTACAGAACAAACAGAAATACTGGGCAGTTACAGTCAGACCACAGGGTGGGGCACGCACTGCGGAGAACACAGTGTCTGTAGACCCCCCTGCGAGATCTTCCTCAAACGATGGACGTCCACTGCCGGATATAGATCTCTTCACGGGATCTCCACACTGCACGATCCTGAGCCACTTGGACCCAGCCGTTCCTTTTGAGACATACGTCGAAGTAGAGATAGGACCTTTTTGAGGTCGTATCTCTACCTCGTAGGGTGTCTACCGACGCTGCGCTTTCCGTTTCGGAGTTGCACCTTGAGACCCCATCGCCCATTAGTTTTCCGCACTATGTGCCCCGCCCATCATCACTTTAGCTTCGCGATACGCTGAGCTATATCGGTGACTCTAGTTCTATTACGGATCTCCTCATTATTGATTTGATCACGTAAAGATACTCCGAGCATAGCTCGCTCCATCGCCCGCTGATTGACTAAGCTTTCTTATGAGGTCCATAGTCAGCGACTGGCTTTAATCAATTCCGATGTATAAATCATAAAGTATCTAGAAATATACATATTATACATAGGTTATGTTCAGCTAAGTTAATTACTATTCTTAATTACGTATGAGCTACGTAGGCATTTACACAAATAGCTTTTGAATGAGGCTAAAGAATCAGAGAAAACATCTACGTCGCTTTTCGTCGACCTTTAAAAGGTCGTGTAGAGTAGGAGAGATCTCGTGAAAAGACCTATGTCCAACAGTGAACGTCCATCAGTTGACGAAGAAGAAGAAGACACAAGTACAGTTTCACTGCCCAGTAACATTCAAATTAAAAATATACTATACTAAGAGTACCATAGAGTTATTGTACATAGAGAAGGGAAGCCATAGGCAGACCTGTGAATGCAAGCATCCAACAAATAAAAATATAGGTATGATAGATCCATAGTTATCTTTGTCTAAACATATACTTAAAAAAGATAGACAGGTAGGTACCCTCATTTCCTTTTATTTTTTTTCTAAAGACAATTTGGGCTGGTATCTCTAGTATACAGAAAGCTTACCATACTGTTGAGGATTACTTAGATGATAAGTGGATATAGCTATACTTCTACCATGTACTAGACAGTAATGATTAAATGTAACTAGTTATACGAATTATATTTTAAAAAGAACAACCGCCGATTTCCTTCCTGGCTCTTTCCGATAGGAATTGCTTTCCGAACCAGCAGTAAAGTTGATGATTCAAAAGCACTTGCTTACAAGTTTACTTGAATAAAGAATATTTTGAATTTGAATAGTATGATAACTATGTTAATATACCTCAAATATGTAGTATGTGTTTTTCCTGTTCCGGAGGGAAAAAACAGGAAATTTTTAGTCTTCATGATAGCTCGGTACATCAACTTTGATAGTACCAAAGTTGATCACTATTGCTCCAGCATTGCACACGTCTGTCCGTAAGCTCTTACTACCCTACTAGACAGATAGATTGATAGAAAACACAAACATACTTTCGCTTTCATAATATTAGTATGGATTTACAAACACTCGTTTATGACACTCGTTTAATCGTCGCGATACTATAACTGAGTAAATCAAATTAAATTAAATCCAAATATTCTTTATTTAAATAAGCTCTATCGAGCACTTTTCAATTGTCAAGCATCAATATGATTAATGAATTTACAACTGGTTCGGAATGTTGCTCTTACCGAGAAGAACCAGCGAGAAACTCGGCGGTCAATCTTTTAAATATTTTCAATTATACATTATTAAACCGCAGTCTTGTATGAAGCTGAAAGGATTGTCACTTAATAGTTATTTAAAACTATATAACATGTGAGCTATGGTTTGCTTGTGAATTTATTTGTGGCTGTACGCCGCATCGATAGACCGGATCTTCTACTTTTATATAATAACTCTATGCTTGAGACACGTTTTTATTTTAGATACAGCACGACGGTAAAATCATTGCAATACTCGGAAATATAATACCTAAAACTACTACCCTCTCACACATTTGAATTTGTCCGGAAAACTCGGTTTCTCTTTCATTTTCCGAATACGGCATGAAGTGTTCACTCAGTTGTCAGTGGTTATTGCTCACAATAATGGCAGCCGACAGAAACATGATATTCCCTCACCGGCAGCCACTGCGGGAGGTCGTAAATATGAAGGGCGTATCTTTACGAGTAGCCACTCGACTGGGAACACGCGTGTACGGCAGATAGCGTTGACAAGTGCTCAACACAAATATTTATAGCCCCCAATATGAGACCCGTAAATTTTTACGAATTTTAACGCTTCGGTAATAATATAGGTAGTATTTACGTAACACGAGACCTGAATATTCATATGTTATTTGCACGTCAAAAAACTATTTATAATGCCGAAAAATATTAACATTAAATAAATATATGGGACACTTACACACACGGTCGTTCATCCCTAAAGTAACTTAATAATTGTTTTATGGGTGACAGACACCTGAAAATATATACATATATGATTTCAGACACATACATTAAATACATATATACATTCAGTGATTCATTACATTCAGCCCAACGGTGAGACCGTGCGACTCTTTCAAGAGGAACACGAGTTCAACCCGGGCAGGCACCAATGAGTTTTTCTATTAAAACTCATGTGTCTAATTGATAATTTCAATTTACCACACGCTTTTCGGTGAAGGAAAACATCGTGAGGAAACCTGCATATCTCTTGAGAATTCTGGAGATATGTGTAACCTACCAATCCGCAATGGAGCAGCGTGGTAGGCCTTAGCTCCAACCCTTCTCTCCAGAAACGGAGAGAGGAGCCCAGCTGTGGGATTGTAACGGCCTGTACAATACAATCCTACTGCTGGGCATAGGCCGCTACTTTACTTTACATTCAGACTCGAAGCACCAACAAATTTTTTATAGAAAACAGTTGGACGCGAACCACGGAATGAAGGCAGGGTCACTGCCAACTGCACCAACGGGCCAGTGACATACATTTTTTACAATATAATTAATTAAACTAAATATTCTTATGCATAAATAATATTTTAACCCTTATTTATTTAACGCGCCCATTATCTGGAGGGACTTTAAGAAATACATTTTTGCTTTCAGTGGTTTCGAAATGAGGATGTTACATAATTAACTTGCAAATACGCATTAATTATGCACACGTTAATTAGCGCTATGTACAAAATCATAGCTGTAAATAATTAATCTTCGTTAAAGGGACCTCTGATTAAAATTTCGTCGAGCTCCCCTTGAATTATTAATGTGTTCGCGGATGAATCCAGATTTAAATATTCAGGAAACCACATCATGTCACAGCAGTTTTATTCCTGTTATATTATTTCAGGGATCAACTTTTGGCGATACTTCCCGAAGTTAAACAGAGCGCCGATAAATGGTTAGACGAAAATGAACAGTTTAAAGCCATAGAATCGAAACTTCAAATGTGCCACCAGCAAATGGCTCTAATAAAAGAGATCGAAGCATATGGAAACAATATCAATAATCACCCGCTGTATGCTATATCGCAAAAATATAATTCGTACAAACAAGCTAAGAACGCTGTGGAAGATTCTATGAAAGCTCTCGTAAAAATTCTGAATGACTTCGATGCACAAATCGAAAGTTTCGCAACTACGAACGAGGTATTAAATGGTCCTCAACTTATGGCATGGGTCCAAGAATTCTCGGGCCCAGCAGAAGAAGATGAATGTCAAATATTTGAACATATAAAAGAGTTTCTCACGAATGCAGGACAGAGTTCAATGATATCACAATGTGAGCAAGCTGAAATCGAGTTAAATCAAAGCTTGAAGCAAACTAATCTGCTGATTAGATCGTGCCTAGAACTTCTCACACAATATGTCGCAGTGTCTCAATACTATCCGCAAAGCCAGACAGAGTATCACCGTACGATGATGTTCCGGAAATATCTTGCCGCAGCCTTGGAAAGCAAGTCGCCCGAAGTATGTCGCGAAGTGTCCAATCAAGTTACGGCCCTAGTCAATTCTGACTCTAACTGTGCTGATTCACAACAAATTGTCGCCTACAATTATCGTTTGCAACAAATAAATGCCGAAGCAACTGCACACCTCAATAAATGTCTTGAGAAACTGCAACAAGAAGGTGGCCCTGATGCCATTAACATAGCCCAAGACGCTTACGTGGAGGCTAAGAACAATATCAGTAACTGGGTGCGAGCGGAAGAAGGTGCTGCAGCATCTTTAGAAAGTGTAGTGATAGGGATGCTATGCAACCTGAACAGACGGTATTTGATGCTGGAAAATGGAGCTCAAAGCGCGGGAGATTGTCTTGTTGATTTGACTTCAATGGAAGGCGAATGGTTTTTAGATGACATGAGTTCGTTATCGATGCAAGCTGTTGAATTGCTGTCCCTTCTGCCTTTGCAATCAGCATCAGTTGAAGATTCGGCTTTGCCAGTGGCGGTAGAGTGCGTGAGAAATGCAAATCTTCTCTTAGCTGACTTGGTGCAATTGAATTATAATTTTGGTTCGATAATTTTGCCCGAAGCTCTTAAAAAAGTACACTCTGAAGATCCATCTGCACTTTTGATGATAAATGAATTAAATAATGTGATTATGAGTTGCCCTATTCCATTGAATGATTTATTGGCACAACTCGAAATGCATTTTAGATATCTCGTCATGGATATAGAGGTAAGGCTACTTACTCTTTACCACTACAAGATTATTATCACATACTTTGTAATTTATTGAATTCTCTTAGCTTTTAGTGTTTTCTGATATTGCCATAGACTTATTTTTTATGTCATCGTCGTTTATGCTTACGAATATTTAATCAATTCTAACTTGCTCTGATTATTTTTACAACAGAGAATATTGTGGATGATACTTTTAGATTTTCTAGAATAATATTCCGTTAATTTGCAGTCACCAGCAGCTAGTGCTCAAATCTTAGCTGCAGAATTACGTGGAAGATATGAAACTCTGTTGTCCTCATCTCTCGAAGGCGACAATCAATCAGCAGGTCGTATGTTACTTATGGGCTTTAACGGGCTGTTCGCGGCCGTCGAACTCAGGACTAGGGAGTTGGCGGATCACTTAGCTGCTCCGACACAGCCCGCTTGGAGGAAGATCGATCATATCAACGATGCGATGCATATGTCGGTAAGTTACTGGTTGCAGTTTACAGAATTTAACAATTTTGCAGCATTACCTAAAGTTATCATTGTAGTAGATTATTGTAGATCTTTAGTTTCGTTGACTCATTTTTTTATTTCGTGTTATTTTGTGATACACACATTGGATAATTTGCCATTACTAGAATTGTCGTTGTATTTATATCAACAAAACATTAAATCAGCTGTTGAACTGTTTTAATTAACAATGTTACAGTGAAATAATGCATCTTTGCGTAGAATGGAAATTTATTAATAATTTTTATTCAAACATCGTGTTTAAATGTTACTTACTATATATTATTGTACAGCTGTATATTTTGCATAAATTTGATAACATCAATAGTGAATGACATGAGCCTTAAATATTTTGGGTTTTTTTGCATTCACGCGCATTTTTCCTTCGCGCTGGGTTTCTTGGTTCTGGGTTTCTGGGTTGTTTGGTGGTTTCGGCATGCATGGTATCGTGTCCCCAGGCCGCCATGCAAAGCCCGCCGCTGCGCTCGGTGCTGGAGGACATCTTCATAGTGCGCCGCGTGCAGACCGTGGCGGAGGTGTTCGCGCTGTGCGCGCAGCTCGCGTGCGCGTTCCGCGGCGCGCCCGCGCACCCGCACCAGCCCGCGCCCTCGCTGGCGCTCGACGACGCCGCGCTCTGCAAGCCCGTCAGACGGTAACGAATTGTTGTTTGTAACATGGTAAATCATAAAGGTGTCACCAGCAAATAGAACAATTAATGAAATTGGATAATTTATAGAATTAGGTTGTTTTGTGTATAAGTCTCGCTGCACTGTCTCACTTAGATGATAACACAATTAAAGACTATGCCAGTTAGAAGTCGATTTATTCATAAAATATTAAAAACCTATATACAAGTACAAAATAAACTTCGTAGCGCGATACATTTATATTTATTGCCGGTAACACGCCATCTATCGGCCAATAGCAAAACCTCTTGGCATAATAATTGATTTACTTAATGAATTCTTTACGTGTTACTATTATAGTATTATACTATTATAGGCCGATAGATGGCGGGGACTGTTTTGTTTCTATTGTGTTTATACATTTTGTATAAATTCACGCGCGCGACGCGGCGTGACCGGCCGGATCGACGACCTTTCTGCATTCTATTGTCGACGCGAGCACCGATACTTAGTGATGTTTCGAACACGACAGAAAGAAGCCACGCGCGCCTGTATACGGCACTCTGTTATAACGCACACGTGTAATTATGCGTTTTGGGTGTGGTTCTAAGATTTAGTTCGCGTTAAATCAGTGAAGCGTTTTGAGAAGACGCGACCGTCCGCGGTTTTAGTGCGCGTTCGGGTTAATGTTCCCCGATATAGGGGCGATTCAATAACGTGTGACCTTACGAAGGTTGTGTGCACACCGCGTGTTATTTGTGTTATTTAACCGATATAGTGAAGTGTATACTCTGGGAGAAATAGACAGTACGTGTCTGTACACTGGTCTATTGTGAGATAGGGTTAATGTCACAATGTGTGCCCTATTGAAATTGTGCAGGTTTACGGCAGAGTACGTGTCCCGCTGCGTGCTGGGCGTGCACTCGAAGGCTCTGGCGTCCGTGCTGTGCCTGCTGCTGCGGCGGGCACGGCTCGACCTGCACGCCGAAGTCGAGCAGAAGGAGATTGGTATTTATTACTGCTCAGAAACATGCATATTTTTCAGCAAACTATAAATTAGTATAATAACAAAATTAAATAATATCATAAATAATGTTAAATTTACTATTACCCATATTGCATAATCAGAAAAAATATTATTAATCTTATTTAAAAGTTATCTTGAGGTGTTTGGACATTTTACTTATACTAAGTATTTTATATACGACTTAGAATTTATTAAGCGCCTATACTAATTACAAGAGCAATTACTTATTTCCAACGTAGAGACGCTTACGTATTTTAAGTCTGTATCACTTTTATTTTTTTGGCATTACACGTCTGGCATTCGTTGAGCAAACTTTTATGCTAAACCTTTACCCCTCGTACGCACTAGAGGATTTTTATCTTGCGTAAAAAATTACGTCGATATGAAACAAATGGATATCCAGGTATTCGTTCACACGATAGCGTTTTTAAATCGCGACGTATTTTTATCGCGTAGTGTTCGTGATAGTGTCGTTAGGGCGAGGGCGTTAAGCCGAATATACCATACGAAACTTCTTATAACGCCTATTGCGGAATTTTAACGCGACGTATTTTTTACGCTCTTCCGAACGAGGCATTATCCACGAAATATTTTGGAAATCTCCCCAATCGGGTGTCATATAAAATACATTGTTGATTTCCATGAAACATTGTGACGACAGTCAGTCACAGCCAACCGCCGACCAGAGCGGTCAACAAATAATCAAAGTGAACACGCTTTTTATTTGGGGTCACCACTTTCACCTTCATAATTACACACACATCCTCTAAAAGTGCAAATATTAATCTATGCAGGTACCTACTTCTTATTTTGTCGTTATTTTTCTTTTCATATTACTCGTATTTCACTTATTTTTTTCTGTTACTCAAAGGTTAACTCGGAAGGTTTTAGGGACAAGTCCGCTGTTTTGAATAAAATGACGCGCGCGACGCGACGCGACCGGCCGGATCAACGACCTTTATGCATTCGATTGCCGACACGAGCGGCCGACAGTTAGTGACGTTTCGAATACGATAAGGACAGGCCGCGTGCGCCTGTATACGGCATTCTTTTATAACGCACACGTGTAATTTTGCGTTTCGGGTGCTATTCTCAGTAGTGACTCGACTTTATTGACATTTGAGACTGATATAAGTATTTAGTGACGCGTTTAACCAGTGAAGCGTTTGAGAAGACGCGACCGTCTACGGTTTTAGTGCGTGTTGGGTTTTTATTCCCCGATATAGGGACGATTCAATAACGTGTGACCTTACGAAGGTTGTGTGCACACCGGCTGTTATTTAACCGATATAGTGAAGTGTATACTCCGGGAGAAACAGACATTACGTGTCCGTGGAAGAGTGCAGAGGCGAGCCAACGGTTTCGGGAATCGGCCAAGTACAAGCACACACACACACGTGCACATATACACGCAGTGACTCATGAGGCCGGACCGCATACAGCTGACGGCCGCATAAGGTAGGTTGAGACGCCGAGACGACGGGCCCAGGTCCCGGAGGTTGTTTCATCCGTCCGCACGTTTGCGCGGAACATCCGCCTTTGTACATGTGCTATTTTTTGTTTCTCTTTTCCAAGTATATGTGTGTATGTCGGTCTGTGTGCAGGTGCGTCGTGGAGCGTGTCGCTGGAGTCGCTGTGCGAGAAGGCGGCGGCGGCGGCGGGCGGGGCGGGCCGCGTCCGCGAGCGCGCCGCCGCGCTGTCGGGCGCGCTGCAGGCGGCCCGTGCTCGCGCCCACCGCGCCGCGCTCGCCTCCCGCGCGGCTGAGCGCGCCCGGGCCGTGGCGCGCGCCGCTCGCCTGCGGGCCGCCGCGCACGCGCACCTGCACGCCGAGGTAACATATACCGAATCTGGTGGGGATGGGGTCAAGTAACCTACCCTGCTCCCGCCATTGGTAGCGTGGTGGAGCATACAGGTCGTTTTAGTCGGTGCGAGTCCGACATAACCACCGCCTGTCCCCGTCGGGCGGTGGTACCTGTAGCGGATATAATTGGTACAGCGAGTAATAAAACACGTGTGGATTCTTGAGTGTGGCGGCGTGCGCGCGCTATCGTACCGGCAAGCGAAGTCACCGTTACGGCTCGGGTGGGGCGCTTTTATACACGCGTAGCGCTTGCACTCGCACTATCTTTATTTAACAATAACTATTAACAAAGGTTCTTAGTCTAGCAGCTCAAGTATACGCCTTATAACTATTACGTATGTCTTATTAACTAACTTAACCATTTACGAATAAAAGACGATTACTATAAATGTTTATATTAAAATACTCTATTCTACAACCTATCTTATTAATTAATCTTTATTATTAAGTACAAAATGGAGAAATAGTTATCATTAAATACGAAACGGAGAAATCGTCGTCTACAGTACCTATAAGGGGGTTTTATCCTGTGTATCGGTGTATATATATAAATATATATACACGCGAATATTATACTAGCACGGTCATCCCGAGCGAGGAGTCCGAGTGTTCGGGCCTGTAGGCCCAGGTTACCTAGGTAACCTGAGGTATGTCGAGTTCGGTGGGAAGACTGGAAGTTGTAACTCCCAGACCGCGATGTCTAAATCGGTGGTGTCTTGTTCGTGGGTATTGTTTTTTTTGCGATGAAATTAAACTCCTTTTTTTGGTACAAAATTCGTTTTATATTTTTTACACTACACTTTTCGTCAAAGGTAAGTCGACATTAGGCAGGCGACTGGTAGTAAAATGCATAGCCGAATTATGGGACATGTGACTTTTCGCACAACATTAAAAGTTCAAGATGTAAGAGGTCCCTGTTGCATATAGATTGACTAAAGCAGGCATCACCAATAAGTTTCACTCGGGGTCCGTTTAAAAAAATGAAACGACCATGATCCGCATATTTTATTATATATACAAATGTAATTAAAGAAATAAAGGTATTGTTCGCGCCTACTGCGTGCCCTTCGATAGCCACAGTTGGTGAGCGTAATTAGGATAGGCAGACAACCGGCAATATCTCCACCCCGAATAATCAAAGGATACTGTCCTTTCACTGGGAGGCTTCTTTGTAGGGTATGGTGTCGCCGCACGCGGCTCCGGCCGGAGTATAACAAAGCCACTTTTATTCGTGGAATCACTAATTTTTTAGTTCTTCCGTTTTAGTACTTTACACAACCACCAATTTGTCTTTAATATTCCGAATATATTATTAATAAATGTCTACCGAACACTGATATTAACACCACATGACCGCGAGTACCGAGTTCACCGTGTTGCGTGGCCGACCGATCTCTTTTGTTCTCTTGTGTGACATCTTTGTGCCACCTACCCGCACCGCCTCAGGTGCAGTAAGCCCCGATTACCCTCGGTGGAAAAAAATTGCCCGAACAGGTATTGTTTTGAATAAATTGACACGCGTGACGCGACGCGACCGGCCGGATCAACAACCTTTATGCATTCGATTGCCGACGCGAGCGGCCGACAGTTAGTGACGTTTCGAATACGATAAAGACAGGCCGCGTGCGCCTGTATACGGCATTCTTTTTCTTACGCACGTGTGTAATTTTGCGTTTCGGGTGTTATTCTCAGATTTAGTGACGCGTTTAATCAGTGAAGCGATTGAGAAGACGCGACCGTCCACGGTTTTAGTGCGCGTTGGGTTACTATTCCCCGATATAGGGATGATTCAATAACGTGTGACCTTACGAAGGTTGTGTGCACACCGGGTGTTATTTAGACGATATAGTGAAGTGTATACTCAGGGAGAAACAGACATTACGTGTCCGTGGAAGATTGCAGATGCGAGCCAACGGTTTCGGGAATCGGCCAAGTACATACAAGCACACACACACACACGTACACATATACACATACAGCTGACGGCCGCATAAGGTAGGTTGAGACACCTAAACGACGGGCCCAGGTCCCGGAGGTTGTTTCATCCTTCCGCACGTTTGCGCGGAACAGGTATATCAATGCGAAAAATAGAATTTTTTGTTGTAAATTCACGAAGAACACTTCGAAACAAAATGTATTTTAATAAGTCAAGTGAAAATGTGAGGTCGTTCGTTCCGCGTTTGCGTTTGGCTCATCCAGCACGGCCTCTGCCCGCAGGTCCTCAACAGCAGCCAGGACCCGAGCCCGCTGCTGTCGCGGCGCGCGCGCGAGCTCACCACGGCCGTGGAGCGGCTCGGCCAGGCCACCGCCAAGGCGCAGACCCTGGTCACCGCCGCGCATCAGAGGTACTGCTTTTCATAGTCAACTTACCGATTGGTCAATTGGCTTACGTTCGGTAACATTATGTAGAAGAATTGTATAAATCTCAACTGCACTGTCTCGCTTGGATGAAGACTCAATTAAAGACTATGCCAGTTAGAAGTCGTTCATTTACAAAATGTGTAAAACCTATATACAGTCATAAAATAAACTTCATAGCGCGACATTATAAACCTGATTGCGGACAATACGCCATCTATCGGACAATAGCAAAACCTCTTTACATACACTTGAATGCTATAATTAATTATTTACGTGCTACTTTTATAGGCCGATTATAGGCGGGGACGGTTTGTTTTCTATTGTGTTTATACAAGAATCGTCAAGAAATATAGAAAGTGAATGGCCTGTTTCTACGCTCATTAGTAGGCAACGATGAGCTCTCTGTCTAAACTCATGCAGTCTAGTCATCTAGGCTACTGAACGACCCCCTGGGTTGCAGTTCAACAGGGTGTAGGACGGCCGATGAATAATTATAACACAGCTATCGGAAACACGATTTATTTTTGCTTTACCAATTAAATTAGGTTTGAGGTTATTATGTTTTACAATGCACGATACACAGCCGAACGCAATGCAATGAAGTACTAAAGGTTCTGAGAAGAAAGAGCTCGGTACAATCTGACGTCTTGCTTATATACAAGTACCGCGAACCAAACGATAGCGGGCATTTTTTCGATGCAGCGCCATCTGGTTTGATTCGCGGTACTATCTATCGTAAATGCGTTATCCATTATATCCATGTCATAATTATTCGGTGCATTAGAACCTTACACATTATTAGCTTAAACACGGACACGCGGCGCATCCCAGGGGGTTGTCCACTTACAGTGGGATAAGGTTAGGAGAAAAAAGAAGTTATCTATTAAAAGACTCTGTCGTAAAGGGTGAAGTGGGGTGCGGGCGCGAACCCTGCGCTGCGGTCGGTGCTGCGCGCGCTGGAGGGCGGGTGGAGCGCCCGCAGCGGCGCCGCGCAGCGCCTGGTGGGCGCGGCCTCGGCCCTGGCGCCGCACGCGCGCGCCGCCGCCGCACTCAGCGCCGCGCCCGCCGCCCGCGCCGCACGGGCCGCGCGTGCCGCCCGCACCGCCAAGACCGCCCGGACCGCGCTCGCGCACTGGGAGAAGGTGAGCCACGCACGCGCACGACAGGGTCGAGGGGAACACGAGTTCGAACCCGGGCAGGCACCACACTTCATTGCTTCACATTATATTTTAAACAATGTAATTTCTGTACATAAAAATATAAAGAATTATATAGCAAAAGTACGTAAATCGTTTGCGGGTATGGGTATAAGATTCTATAATAAAATTCCGAAATCAATTTTGGCCATGCCATTACAGCAGTTTAAAACCACCGTTAAAAAGAGGCTGATACAGAAAGCCTACTAAACTGTTGAAGATTACTTAGATGATAAGGATGTGTGGATATAGGTGCACCTCTACCCTGTACAAAACAATAATAAATAAATGTAACTAGTTCTAAGATTTATATTTTAAAAAGAGCAACCGCCGACTTTTTTGTTGGCTCTTCTCGGTAGGAACAGCTTTCCGAACCAGCAGTAAAGTTGACGATTCAAAAGCAAGTTTACTTGAATAAAGAATATTTTGAATTTGAATTTGAATTTGGCACCAATGAGTTTTTCTATTAAAATTCATGTGTCTAATTGATAATTACAATTTATCACACGCTTTTCGGTGAAGGAAAACATCGTGAGGAAACCTGCATACCTCGAGAGAATCCTGTAGATATGTGCGACCTACCGATCCGCGTTGGAGCAGCGTGGTAGGTCTTAGCTCCAACTCTTCTCTCCAGAAACGGAGAGAAGAGGCCTATTCCCAGCAGTGGGATTGTAACAGGCCGCTACTAGTGCTCCTCGGAGATTTCATCGCTCGGAAATATTTCGAGGCGTAGGCCCATGTCTACACTTACGGCTAAACCTATATGCGATCCGGTCGATGCACCTAGTTCTGGTGATTCCCACAGTCGCCCTCATGTCTATAGCGTCATTCACATCCTCGTCATTCATATGCGCTTCGGAATGCCGTGATGGTAATTGCAAAAACTGGCAAGGCAGGTAACGGTAGCTGTTGCAATCGATTGTTACCGATTCTGCGTGGCAACACTAATTGCAACGCATAAATGTTACCTTCACGTGCCGTAAGAATAATGCCCCCGATGGGTTCACTATTTTCCCCATTTACTGACGTCGAATGACCGGAGCGTACCGCGGTTTGGAATTTTTCCACGTGTTTGACTACGACAAAAGTCTCTAAAGCCGAGGTTTTGCTTCACAGCCGACACTATATTGAATCAATTATTAATATGGAAATCCATTATTCCGGGATTTCCGATATTATTTCGGGATTATTATATCGGGAATGAGGCCTATTTATACCGTTTACGAAAAATCAGGTCCTAGCCACGATATGGATGTTTTAGGGTGCGATAACTGAGCAAAAAGATCGTCAACGCCAGCACGCTAGCAAGTTCGAGTCCGGCCAAATTTTTAACAGTTTATAAGCCATTAAACTTCCAATCTAATCTTGTATCTATTATCGTTACAGGCATGCACTTTGGCACAGAAATACTCTTTGCAAGTATCACCGATCGAGGAGTCCCTCATGGAAATGCTACACCCTGAGGGGAACATCGATACGCAATGGGTACGACACTATGACTATCGTAGAATCGATTTTAGTGAAGATATACTATTACTCTTGTTCCGTGACCGAAAACTAATCGTTGTCCAGTGTACGGTATATTGGCAACACAGTTTTATGCGAACTGTCATGCACGCCGTATCCGTCAAAGTTTGGAGCTCGCCCGTCAGGTGTCAGTGTCAACCGAACGAGCCCATCCACCACCCCGAGCGCGCATCTGAAACTATCCTAATTATCCCCAGCTGGTGAAAGATAATCGAGGGCGAGGTCCAAGGTCCAAAGTACGTGCGTGCATTGTATTGTTTTCGTGCTGCCCACCGGACATCGAATTATCGTGAGGCGGGAAGTCTGTCCCAGTGTGGTCGATAGCCACCCGTGCAAGAGGCCATAACTTTTTATTTTATACGTTGTGTAAAATCATATACATTGGGTAACTTCGAAAATCGCAGGTATTTCATAAAAATAAATTCATATATTGGCAAACTTTGACGTACAATTGATCATTGTATAAATTGATTTATGAACAGATTTCTTTCTTTTGGCTGGTATTGTCTTATTTGTTGCCATATCCGGCTCTAGCGACCATAAAATTTGTTTACATTCAACGTATGATTCACGATAATTATTAATATAAATTACAAAAATAAGTTTTTGACAAAAGTATCGCGGTGTTTCCGCAGGCGGGCAACGTGTCCGCTCTGGTGCGTGAGGCGGCCAGCTCGCTGACCGCAGCGCGGGGATCGGCGCGGGCTGCAGTGGATGCAGCCGGCGAGGCGCTGCGGACTGCTGGCGAGCGGCTAGCCGATGCGGGGCAGGCGCGGGACCACCTGCTGGCCGAGCTCAGGGGACCGCTGCAGGCGCTGCTGCAGCTCAACGACGTGAGACCGATCGACATATAATCACAATCAGCAACACATATTGTTATCCCCTTAAGGGAAAATCCTTTAAGGTTACCGCCGTTCGACTAGTCATCGGACTCGCACCGACTATAAACCTGACATCGCTCCACCATGCTACTGGTGGCGAGGACGGCAGAGGTCAGCAGCAGCTCTGTACCCTGCAGAATGTCACCTCCGGGTTATGGGTTTCGTTCCTAAAGAAAAAACAGAAAACTACTTTCGGGGGAGGACAATTAATGTTACTCCTTCGATCACCGAACACGCTGGTCAGTGGACCACTACCTGGGTTGTTAGGGGTCGTGGAATGAGCTCTTGAAATACCCTAATAAAGGCGACGGCGAACGACCATTGCACGTGAGGGTGTGGATTTAGTTACCCCCTTGCGGTTAGCAGGTTGGGGGGTTCGTATGACAGCCCAACACAAGAATCCACTACCTGCTAGCGTTGCTTATTTTGTTTTTAAAGAAGCACTTATGACTGCATCGGTAGCTCGTATGCGTTTACCTGTCTGTCCGTCTGCATTCCAACGATCCAGCATGCGGTCTTCGCTCGACCGACGCATGATCCATCAACAGCTTCGCTCAGTAAGGTTCTAACGATTAGGTAATGTTTGTCGCCAGGGCGACAATCCTGCCCAGGAGTTCTCGACGCTGTGGCGCAGCGTCACGGAGAAGATCAACTGCATCTCGCAGGAGCCGGACGCGGAGCCCCGGGTGCGCAGCGTGGTCCGCTCCGCCGCCCAGCTGGAGGCTGACCTGCCGCGGCTGCTGCAGCTGATGCTAGAGTGAGCTTATCGATTCACTTAGAACTATTCTTTTCTCAATTTCTCATTCACGAACCGAAGTGCTTGTCATCTCAGTATATCGTAATATAAATGTAAAGAAAAAATATATATTTGGGACAATTACACACATTGGGACCTCCGTTGCCCAAGTAATTTAATACTTGTGTTATAGGCGATAGACAAAATGGCTAATATATAAGTTTATTATTTTAAATACATACTTAAATAAATATATCCATTATCCACCCAGACTCGAAGAACGAACGAATTGTTAATACAAATTGTTGGCCCTCGGCGGGAATCGAATACGCGACCCCCTGAGCTGATTTTAAGGTCGCTGCCAAATGCGCCAATGGGTCAGTCGAGTTATGAATACCTGAAATTCATTACAAGAAGTGATGTGAACTCTCTCTCTCTTTATAATGCGTACAAGTTAGTACCGCGACTCAAACTAGATGGCGCTGCCTTGAGAAATCCTCGTTATCGTATGTAACCAATAACGTGGCTATATATATATTACCCGAACTAACATATATATAACCAAGATGTTACTTTATATCAACTTTTTGGATTTTGCCGCGCTCTCAAAATGTATATGGATATACATTTTTTGAATAATACATCAGTGGTAAAGTTAAATAAATCATGTTTTGGGATAGCTGTGTTTTAGTATTCACCAGCCGTCCTACACCCTGTTCGACAGCAACCCAAGTCGTCTCTCTCTCTGTCTGTTTGTGTGTATTTCTGTGGGTCACGGCAGGAGAGATTCTTAATTTGGAAAGCTAAATGTAACTTATTGATCTAAAACAATGCGTCGTTGTTAAATTCTCTTTCTCTTTTTGGTCCCTCGTCTCTGAGGACCGTGGTCGGCATCAGTTGTTAAATGTTGCAGCCTCCCGGGCGGCTCCGAGGGCGGCCGAAAGCTGACGCGGCAGGCGGCGGTCAGCGCGCCGCGGTCGGCGGCCAGACACGGTAACTGTTGGTTATTGGAAATGGGGAAACATTGAAAATAGTGTTCGAGCATATGTGTCACCGGTCATCAAGTCACCAATCATTCAATCCATCAATCAGACTGGCTTGACGTCAACTGACCTTAGTCGCCTTTTACGACTGTTCCGCACAAACGTGCGGGCGGATGAAACAACTTCCGAGACCTGGGCCCGTCGTCTCGGCGTCTCAACCTACCTTATGCGGCCGTCAGCTGTATACGGTCCGGCCTCATGAATCACTGCGTGTATATGTGTACGTGTGTGTGTGTGCTTGTATACACTTGGCCGATTCCCCAACCGTTGGCTCGCCTCTGCAGTCTTCCACTGACACGTACTGTCTATTTCTCCCGGAGTATACACTTCATTATATCGGTTAAATAACACGAATAACACGCGGTGTGCACACAACCTTCGTAAGGTCACACGTTATTGAATCGTCCCTATCGGGGAACAGAAATCCCAACGCGCACTAAAACCGCGGACGGTCGCGTCTTCTCAAACGCTTCACTGATTAAACGCGTCACTAAATCTAAGAACCACACCCAAAACGCATAATTACGCGTGTGCGTTATACAATAAAGTCGTCTACAGGTTCACGCGCGTCCTGTCTTTATCGTATGCGAAACATTACTAACTGGCGGACGTGACCGGCGGCAATCCAATGCATAAAGGTCGTTGCTCCGGCCGGTCGCGCCGCGTGGCGCGCGTCAATTTGTTCAAAACAACGAAACCACGGTAAGAATTGAGGGTGGTCTATTCTACTCAGCCGGATAGCACACGGCGAAGAGAAAAGCGAGAGAGAAAAGAGTTTCGTTAAAGAATAAAGGTCGGATCCGTTTCGAAATGATGGTAGTGTTTTTTATAATGACAATTATGTAATGTATGTTTTCATAGAAATCAAAGGACGTTCTAAAGCTTATAAAGGCACGGTAACAGATATTGTGATGAAACTTCTCAGTGATATGAGAAATATACCCTGGTTTTTTCCAGACTGACTTTATTCTCGGTCACGAGTCATTAAAATAGTGGAGAATAATCATTTAAATTTTTGGATTTATAAAAGTTGCTCTGAGTCCCAATGGGTACGTTCATCAAAAATTAACCCCTAAGTTACAACGTTCACTTCCAAGCGACTTTGCAAACCCTTTGTAATTTTATGCTAATAAATATATGTGTTTAAAAACTTTATCTGTGTCAAAAGTATGATGTTTATAGTCTGTGTTGAAAATAAAACTTAATGGTGAATAAACGCATTTCTCTTAAATCCTCAAAACATCGTCCAGTGTTAATAATCATATTTAAATTAATTAAACATATGGTTCAACGGAGCCGGATTTACTTATTTACTTACGTAAAACTTAGTTTTTATATTTGTAACGAAAAGTACGCATCACTTCTAATCGACATACAAGTTTTTCAAGATGGACGAATTATATGCATATCAGGAGGATTTATTAGAAAACTTAAAACGTTGCGAAAAGAACTTTAAGAAGTCACCTAAAGAGAGAATAAAACGGTCGTATATTGAAACACGTATTGAAGTTTTGGAGCAATTATGGAGCACTTTCAAAGAATGTCATAAAAACATAATTTTAAAGTTATCTAAAGAAGACAAAGAGGATTCATACTTCATGAATAATACATATGACATGTTTGAGGAATTGTATATTCAATATAAAACCACTTTGAAAGACGCTTTACAGCCGTTTTTATGTCTAAATACATCTTCGAGTCAATTATCATCAATAGAAACTTCGATCAACGAGGTAAAGTTACCCGTGATTCAATTGCCAACCTTTAGTGGTAATTACATAGAGTGGCAGCCATTTTACGATTTATTTTATTCACTTATACATGAAAATAAGCGATTATCACCTGTACAAAAGCTACATTATTTGAAATCAAATCTAAAAGGAGAACCAGAGTTATTATTAAGAAATTTTTCTATTACGGATGCGAATTATACAGAAGCCTGGAACCAGTTAGTGAAAAGATATAATAATGTTCGATTCAATTGCAACGCCATTTTGAAGATATTATTTGCTCAAAAATCAATACATTCTGAGTCAGCAATTCATATCAGGCAATTAGTTGACACCACATCAACATGCATGAAAGCATTAGAGAATATGGGTGTTCATACAGAGAACTGGGATTTAGTAATTAATTATTTAGTCATATCAAAATTGGACACAGAAACAATAAAGCAATGGGAACAAAATCTGAGTATAAGTGATAATAATAATGAGATATCTACCTGGTCACAATTAAGGGATTTTCTAGAAGCAAGGTTCAGATCTTTGGAGATGGTGGAAAATAACAAAACATGTTCAACACAACATACCAAGTCTGTGGTGAAACCAAAGTTGTTTCATACTAATTTAAATAAAGAAGAAAAAACTAGTGTATTAAAGTGTATGTTGTGTAGTGGCGATCACTATATATTTAATTGTAAGCAATTCAGTGATATGAGAACAAATGAACGTCAGGACTTTGTACAAGCAAATAAATTGTGTTTTAACTGTCTGTCATCTACACATGTTGCATTCCAATGCAAAAGGCCAACATGTTGTAAGCGGTGTGGAAGGAGACATCACTCACTTTTGCATTTTTTCAAGGAAGACAGAGAGGAGAGAGAGAGATTAAAAGACAAATCAAAAGAGAGTGATTCTGCTTCTATGAGTAAGGTGAATGATATGGGTAAGCCTAATTTTTCTAATTATAATTCACAATTTATTAGTAATTGTTCTATTGAAAATAAGTCGAGTAATGTTTTATTAGCAACCGCTAATGTATATGTCAAAAGTAAAAATGGATGTAAACATATAGTTAGAGTTTTGTTAGATCAGGGTTCGCAAGCTAGCTTTATAGATGAATCTTCTGTTCAGTTTCTTAATTTAAAACGTCAGTCAGTAAGTGGTTGGGTGTCAGGTGTGGGTGAAGGGCGGCTGAGAATTAAACACATGGTTTCACTCAAAGTAGAATCACGCCACGATCCTAACTCCTCAGTTTATGTGAATGTGTATATACTACCTTCATTAACTTCGTTATTACCCACTACAAACCTTAGCACTCCTAATTGGCCAGACCTTGAGAAATTAGATTTAGCAGATCCGGAGTACACTACACCAGGAAGAATAGATATTCTTCTTGGAGCTGAAGTCTACGGAGATATATTATTGGACGGCATCATAAAACACCCACAAGAAAATTTATTAGCTCAGAACACTATTCTTGGTTGGGTTATTTCAGGAAAGATGTCACAAGAAACAAATTCAGCGAGGAGAAATATAACAAGTCTGCATATCAAGGTTAAGGAAGATGAATTATTGAAGCAATTTTGGGAGTTAGAAAATGAGCCAAATAGTATTGTGAAGAAACTGTCAAGGGAAGAAGAACAATGTGAGGCATTTTATAATTCTACAACTGTTAGGGATGAGAGTGGAAGATATATAGTAAAATTGCCATTTAAGAATGAAGATCCAGAGTGTCAATACGGGAAGTTGAGAGATATAGCTGCGAAGAGATTAGAGATTTTAGAGAAGAAATTTACGAGAAATGAGAAAATGAGAGATGAATATGTTAAGGTGATGGAAGAGTATATAAAATTAAATCACATGAAAGAAATTGATCCTAGTGATATACATAATTCTGAAACTGTATACCTCCCTCACCATGCTGTGATGAGAGAGGATAAGACTACATCCAAAGTTCGTGTTGTTTATGATGCATCATGTAAGGGAGTGAACAATTTCTCACTGAATGACAATCTTCTTGTTGGTCCTAAATTACAACAGGATTTAAGACACCTGTTAATGAGGTGGAGGACTCACAAGGTTTGTATTGCAGCAGACATTGTAAAAATGTACAGAATGGTACGTGTCGCAGAAGAAGATACAGAATTTCAGAGAGTGCTATGGAGATCTTCAACAAATGAACCTGTCAAACACTTTAGACTTTTGAGGTTAACCTTTGGTACAGCATGTGCACCGTACCTGGCAGTAAAGACACTGCAAAGACTAGCTGAAGATGAGCAGATAAAATGTCCAGATGCTGCAAGCATAACAAAAAGGGATTTTTACATGGATGATCTACTGACAGGGTGTGAATCAGTTGATGAAGCTATGCATATTTATAATGAGATGAATAAACTAATGAATCTAGGAGGATTTGAACTTCAAAAATGGAGTACAAATGACAACAAGTTTCTGAATTATATTGGCAAAAATAAAAGAGAGGATCATGAGCTTTTATTTAAAAGTAATAATAATGTAATTAAAGTACTGGGAGTGAGTTGGAATAGAAAATCAGATACTTTTGAATACACCTTAAACTTACCAGAACCAAAACCATTTGTAACCAAGAGACAAATATTGTCTGAAGTGTCCAAGCTATATGACCCTTTGGGATGGCTGGCGCCTGTAGTGGTCTTGGCAAAAATTATCATACAGAAGTTATGGAAGACTGGACTAAACTGGGATGAGGTGATAACAGGAGAATTATTAACAGAATGGTTGAAATATCGAGAAGAGCTTAGTTATATAAAACAGATTTCCATACCAAGATGGTTGAACAGCATTAATGAGTCAAAAATTGAATTACATGTCTTTGCAGATGCTTCTACACTTGCATATGGAGCTGCTCTATATGTTAGAGTCATCAGTCATGAGCAAGTTTATACAACTCTTATATCAGCTAAAACTAAGGTAGCCCCAGTTGAAAAAAGTGTTTCGATCCCAAGGCTTGAACTGTGTGGGGCAGTATTAGCAGCTAAACTAATTTTTGAAACTTATCAAGTAATGAATATACCTAAAGAAAATTTATATGCTTGGACAGACTCAAAAATAGTTTTAGCTTGGCTGAAGGCAGGTCCAAGTAGATGGAATACATTTGTTAGTAATAGAGTTTCTGAGATCCTTAACATAATAGAATTTGAGCAGTGGGGACATGTCACAACAAACACGAACCCAGCTGATTGTACCTCAAGAGGTTTATATGCAAGTCATTTATCGAGTCATCAGTTATGGTGGAAAGGACCTGACTGGTTACAAACCCTAGACACCAATAGTAAATTGTGTGAAATTGAAGATACAAATGAAGAAGAAAAAGTGATATCTTTAATTGCTTTATCATCCTGTACAGAGGAAAATTTAATTTGGAGTAAATATTCATCCTTGTCAAAAATGCTGAGGATTATGTCATATTGCAGAAGAGTTTTGAATTTAAAATTGCCAAAAGAGCAACGTAAAACTTATAATAAAATTGTGACACTGAGAGAATTAAATGAGACGCTAAATAGTTGTATGAAGAAGGTTCAAGTTATTGCATTTTACGAGGAAATAAAGCAATTAACATCTAATAAATGCATTAGTAAAGGAAGTCATTTGCGAAAACTTTATCCTTTTTGGATGAGAATGAGATTCCTAAGGCAGGAGTGCGTAGCACAAAAACACATCTTTTAAAGGTTATAGGAGATACTACTTTAACATACGAGGAATTAGCTACAGTTTTATCACAGGTGGAAGCATGTTTAAATTCAAGACCGTTAACTTTGTTGAGTGATGATCCAGCTGATCCCCTCCCACTGACGCCAGGCCATTTTCTCATAGGTGAGCCTCTAATAAATATACCTGATGAGAACTATTCACAATGTAAGATATCAAATTTAGATAGGTGGAGGCTCACACAAAAGATGGTCATTGATTTCTGGAATAGATAGCATAAAGAGTATCTTGTCACTTTAAATAATAGATACAAATGGAATAAAAAACACCCTGATCCAGAAATCAATGACATAGTACTTATAAAAGAGGATAATCTTCCTCCTTGTGAGTGGCTGCTAGGTAGAATAATACAAAATCATGTTGGGCCTGATAATATTATTCGTGTAGTAACTGTAAAATGTAAAAGTGGATGTTATAAAAGGCCTGTCAGCAAGATAGTTAAAATAACAAAACAAAAATAGTTTTCAACTTTTTATTGTCAATAAAATTGTGTTACAAGTTAGTGTTACAATAGTTATAAATAAATCATTTCATACATTGTTCATGTTAGCAGACTAATCACATCACATAGTACAAACAACAAATTTGAATAAATACTGAGTTAGAGAAATGTTAAATGTATTCTATATACAATGTCTTATAGTGATAAGTTAGTAAAAAGTAAAGTATGAATTACTAAATACTGTAATTTTTTTTGGTTTTTCAAAGTAAACATACTATGTACTTAAATTTAAAATACAAAATATGAGTTAAATATATTTCAAGTTTGTACTAAATGATATTGCAAAGATAAAGAGAAAAATATTGTCTTAAGTGCTACTTAAAAACTATATTTAATCTAATTAATGATTTAATACTTACCTGAGTTGAAGTGTAATAGAAACCAAATAAATAAATATGTTAAATTTACTTACCTTAAAGAGTATAGAGATACAGTCCATTTTCATTGTTGCTTTTAATATTGTGAGCTATTTAATTTGTGTTTATAATTCGTTATTGTTTAAATGAATAATGCTATTTTTCAATTGTATAGTGGAAAGCACTGCGTCCTTTGGTGGGCGGGATGTTTAAAAACTTTATCTGTGTCAAAAGTATGATGTTTATAGTCTGTGTTGAAAATAAAACTTAATGGTGAATAAACGCATTTCTCTTAAATCCTCAAAACATCGTCCAGTGTTAATAATCATATTTAAATTAGTTAAACAATATGTATACGGTAATAAACGAATAGTAAAAGGATTTTTTTCCATTTAAGTGAGCTGGTGAAATCAACAAGATTCTGAGGGGTTCATGATCGGGGTACTTGGGAAATGATATTTCTAGCTGTGCTGGTAAAACCAAACTCAGAATTGACTAGAATACGACATACGTTTTTGGTTCATTTAAAAGACGTTTCTCGAAGCAGTTTAAGCAGTTTTATTCTAATATGATTTCAGTTTACACAAGTAGTTAAATTGTAATATTTTTTTTACGCTTTTTGCTTGGAATTAACCAAACGTTACTTTATTATAAAATTTACAAAATTGTCTTTAATAATGAACGATGGTAGCTACGTGTTAAGAAAAGCAAAAAGTTAATGTTAGTGGCTATATTTAAGTAAGCACTTTAAGAATATCTCGCATTTCATTTTTATTAATTATTCTACTATTATTATTATGTGTAATGTTTCTGTAAATATAAAATGTAAACGCAGCCATAACAACATTTTTGCACTTTTTTGATATCTCAGTGTGCTCATTTTGCAAAAATTGAAAACTTACAGACGTACATGCGATTCTATACTGACGATTATAGCTGATCTGAAAACCCGCCTTTGTATTATTTACTAATAAATAAAAATAATGTCCTCACATCATTTAAGAAGAAACACGTGGTCCTTCGAGCCGGATCAACTGCTGTTTTTATCACTCTTAGACAATAACATTCAGTGTTTATAATTCGATATCGATATTATCTATCCTCTGTTGTGGTGCACTTTCATTATAATTTACCTTATGCGGCCGTCAGCTGTATGCGGTCCGGTCTTATGAATCACTGCGTGTATATGTGTACGTGTGTGTGTGTGCTTGTATGTACTTGGCCGATTCCCGAAACCGTTGGCTCGCCTCAGCACTCTTCCACGGACACGTAATGTCTGTTTCTCCCTGAGTATACACTTCACTATATCGTCTAAATAACACCCGGTGTGCACACAACCTTCGTAAGGTGGTTCGTTATTGAATCGTCCCTATATCGGGGAATAGTAATCCAACGCGCACTAAAACCATGGACGGTCGCGTCTTCTCAAACGCTTCACTGATTAAACGCGTCACTAAATCTGAGAATAACACCCGAAACGCAAAATTACACACGTGCGTTATCACGGCCTCTCTCTATCGTGTCTGAAGGGTGACTAGCGGGGGGCCGCTCTGGTAGTGAATGAATGCATAAAACGGCCTAGCTTGCGTTCGCGTCGCGTCGCGCGCGTCAATCTATTCAAAACATTCAGTTTAAAGTGAAGACCCCAGTTGTTCCAGTGTTTGTACGCACGTTGTGTCCGCAGCGGGCGAGCAGCGCAGCGCGACGGGCGCAGGCGTGTGGAAGCGCGTGCGCCTCAAGCTGGAGGGCCGCGAGCAGCCCGCGCGCCGCCCCGCGCCCGCCGACCAGGTACCATACCGGACCATACCAGACCATACCAGACCATACTAGACCATATTCCTGCATGGCAGTCGGGCTTTCACAGCTAAGCCGCTAGAATAATTATGTTCCTCTTGCGGGAACAGGAAAAATAACATTTTGTAATATTGAAAGTACCACTATTACTTTGATATCGCACACGTTCCTGTTACACGCAATTTTTTTTTTCGAACTGACTGTATGCTGTTAGCCCTAACGGCGTTTACAGCGTCACCGGGCGGGACGGGCGAGCGCAGGAGCATCGTCGAGGTTGCGAAATGCAGAGAGTAGAGCGCAGAAGCTCTACTAGTATCGGGGAACGTCATCCTAAGGGTGCCTCCCGTGAGGCCGGACCACGGCTTAGGGCGACGCGTAGTGGAGACCACACGCAATAACATTACTCATAAAGTATGTGTGTATATACTTGTATATTATAAATCAAAATATCCCGCCGCGTCTGTGTGTCGCTTTGTCTTTTCCAATAAAAGCGCTAAATGGATTTTCACGCGATCTATACTAAAAGAATGCTGTGATAGCCCAGCGGCGACACCGTGCGACTCTTACGAGGGGAACACGAGTTCAAACCCGGGCAGGCACCAATGAGTTTTTCTATTAAAACTCACGTGTCTGATTGATAATTGCAATTTATCACACGCTTTTCGGTGAAGGAAAACATCGTGAGGAAACCTGCATATCTCGAGAGAATTCTGGAGATATGTGTAACCTACCAATCCGCATTGGAGCAGCGTGGTATGTCTTAGCTCCAACCCTTCTCTCCAGAAACGGAGAGACGAGGCCTATTCCCAGCAGTGGGATTGTAACAGGCTGCTACTTTTTATACTAAAAACCGAGCAAAGTGTACAACGGTAGTAATGTCGAAGGTACGTTTCCAGGTGGACTATATAATTTCGGAAGCGACTAGCGCAGAGAACCTGTGCCTGATGTACGAGGGCTGGATGGCGTGGGTTTGAGCACGGCCCCAGGCCCCTCTCGGCTCCACCAGGCCCCCCAGCCGGACCCAGCGGGCAGCCCGCGCCGCTCGGCCCGCGCGCCCCGCCCGGCCCCCGGGGGCCCACGACAGCGTCATGGCAGGAAGTAACTCGACCCCAGGCCCCCCAACTGTCACACGGCCGCCGTCCGGCTCACCTCGCCCGAGGGGGTCGCGACCCCCACGGCCGCGTGACGTCCAGTTGGCGTCAATGGTGTTTTAGCAATTTACGACCTTGAATAAATAACGATATAAGATGAGTTTTTGAAATCTGATTTTCAACTAAGGCAATGTTAGTTATCTACTAAATCGTGACGCGAATTGTCTTTCTGTACGAAATGCTTGTCTAAAATCAGATTCACCAGTATATAATGTCGGAATGGCAAATTAAGTATATATAAACGTATTACAAATAGCCGCTACGAACCATTGCAATAATAATGCAATAATAATTGTAATGCAAAGACTATTTCCCCCCTTTTTATCCCCTTCTACTTTTCTATATATATCCTGTCTGTCTGTGTATTCATTATCATATAATCATGTATAACTCATTAAGATCCTGTACCACTTCATATTAGTGTTATGCCCGAATCCTTCCTCAAACCCCGCCCAATTTTCTATTTACTACGCGTTTATATTACTCATTACGCATACGTGATATGCGTCTACCCCCATAGGCTATACTGAAAAATTGGTTTAAACAAATCGTTAAAATTAATTTGTAAAACGGATTAAAACACATCCCACTTCTTATTTTTTATCCTTTCGTTTCTTTTCCTCTTTTGGCTCCTTAATCTATGGTATTCAGTCTTTAACATTGGTATACATAAAAAAGGTGTCTATTGTATTTTAGTATACAAAACGTTAAACTTATATTCGGCTGTCTCCGTTGTTACAAATAGACGCCATTATTCATAAACTATTTAATATAAAAAAAGATCTAAATGTCAGTAAAAAATATGAATACGACGGAAGACCGAATTAATGTTAGATTTATTTGTTTCTTACATAATATAGTGAGATGATGTCTTACGTAAAATGTAAGGAAATTGTGGAAGAAAATATCAATGGGAATGAAGTGGAATTTCAATATCTAGAAACTTCCACAGTTTCTTATGATAAGAACTTACAAGTAGGCCGTAAAATATAAAGTACGCCGCCTGGTAGCGTCGGCTCCGACGTACGGCGGTGTTAGTTTATATGTCCCATGTAACGGACGTATTTTAATGTAATTCGTATTTTAGATAGAGCTTATTTTCTGTATTCTATATATAAAGGATTTTTTAAGGAAATTTTCTATCCACTAGCCCGTAATACTTTACTTATTATATAACAAAGTCCACAAAAGTTGTCTGTATTTGATCGATTTTCTCGAAATCTGCTTAACGGATTTTTGTACGGCTTTAACTAAGGGTAGTTGAATTTTTCCGGAATGTTTAGGTTAATAGTACATTACGATTTCATGTGAATTGTGTTGAAGAGATCGCGCGGATGTAAAATAAACTCCTTACCTGCTAGCGCCGCCAAAACCAGCAGAGAACACAAAAGCGATGTACTAGAGAATTGTAGATCTATAGAAATACTCCAAATAAGTCCGAGAAAGCATGTCTCTATCTCTTATGGTTAACTCACAATAACTACTTTTATGTTCAAAATTTCAGTTCGGTAAAAAAATTTGTGACCACTGATTTCCAAGTCCAAGCAATAGAGGTAGATGGTTAATATGATATATTAATAAATATGAATGCAAAAGCCACGGTCTGTTACGCTTTCACAGCTAATATACTAGAGTGATATTGATGAAATTCGTTACAATTAAATCCTATTTACCGGGCTAACATATGGGATAAAAGAGTCACGTTTTTTTAATCGTTAACAGGAAAAACTCATAATAAATATAATTCATATATAATGTTGTTAAAATTTAAGTTGATTCGAACGAATCAATTGTTTCAAGCTGTGAAATCGTTGCAATTTTGTATAAGTTTGTGATTCTAAAGTTACCAAAACCGCGACTATGCTTCTATCTCGCCTGTTCCGCACGATAACGCTGTGGTCCTAACATCATACAGTTAGTTGGAAAAAAGATTTCCCTCAGTTGATTAATTACAAACATTCTCTGATATAAGTAAGCGGAAGCACAATTTATACAAAAATATACTTTTCTCTTTATCTAATTAAATTCTCTTCCTACTTAACATTTGAATATTATCTATCATTTGTTAAATACGCACAAAAGCGCATAGTTCATATAATTTAATTCCATTTTCCTGAAACATTAACATAAACTCGTACTAAAATGCGTTGTACATTAAATACTTGTCATTCTTACTCGCCAGGAAAAATCTTATTCTTATTAGAAAACCTTTGTGGCATAGTGGTACAATAACTTGCTTCTGTAGAACGCTTTGTGGGTTCGTATCCCGAAGTAAATCTAAATGACTTCAAATCAAATTCCTCAGTTTTAATGTTGGCATCGTAACTACGTTATGGGTCAAGTTATTTCGCCAAAATAAATAGATTTCTTTAAAAAGTTCTAAGCGATTCACATTATGTTAAGATAAGTAAAAAAAGATGTAAAAATTAACGGTTACTATCCGTTAATTTTTACGGGAATTTTTACGGGTTGGGAATAGGTTTTTTCTTTTGGTGACCCATCACGCTGCAAAAAAATGGAGTGGTAGGTTACAGGTATCCCAGCTATACTTCAGATATAACAATGTTTTCATTAAAGCGTTATTTAATAATAAATATCAATTAAGAAAATAAGTTTTAATAGAAATACTCATTGTTTCCCGGCGCCGGTCGCCCGGGGTTTAAACCCGTGTCCCTTAATGACACATACTGTGTGGCTGTTCAGCTTTATGTGTGAAAATTAAACCTTATAAAATTATTATAATCTAACAAATTAAATGAAAAAAGTTTTTAACTAAAATTCATGTCCCTACTGTTATACTGTTAAAAGTAGAGCAGTTCCCTCGTCTGGAGCTAATCCCGGCAGCATCAGGTCATGCTTATCATAATCATGCATTGTCATCGGGATCGGACCAGTATGTAAAATTTCAGCTCAATCGGCAACCGGGAGTGGTTCAAATTTAACTTGCAAGATTCCACCTTCACATACAAACATGGAAAGTTAAATAAAAGATTTAAAAAAAAGGAACCTTTGCATGAAGTAATTTATGTATTAATGTGGTCTTAAGTCCCTTATAAAAACTTTTTATCCCAATAAAAGAAATACAGAGAATAAGCTCTTATAATTATACATGCTTTTAAAACCGCGAGTGCTTGTGGTGTGAATGTCGATACTATATAATCCTAAACTACAGAGAGCATGGCTGAGGTTCGTACGTAACAAATACGAATCTCTTGGTAGAGGTGGTGAATGCATTGGTTGATATATCTATCCTATTTTTAAACCTATGCTTATTGTAATCGAAATTAAGTTATTGCAGTAATTAGCCTTAACCTAAACTGGTTCATATGCGATGTATCCAACGATTATTAAAAAATACTATAACCGTTTTGGTATCGTATTGAACGAGTTTATTCTATTAGTTTGTCATCGCATAAGTAAATGTATAACTTGACATATTTTATCTCCTACGACTTTAACAACTTTGCTTATGTCTAGAAACCGAACATTGCAACCTACGTCAAATTTTGAAACTTATTATTTATTATTGAAATTAAATAAAATAATAGTTTCGTGAAATATTAAAGGTTCAGATTAATGTATTGTCTGAAAGCAATTCTGTATTTTTAAATTATTTAGCGTTTCGTATATTTTTATGAAAACGTGAATTTCAACGAGACTATAGCAAGAGATAAATTTATAGAATACGTGAGTTTTAGACATATAGTTAATAAAAAATAAAGAAAATCATAAGACAAACTACATAAATGATAACAACAAAATAATATTTTAAAACAATTCTATATCTTTATCTATGACATCATATTATTTGTCTGTGGTCTTATATTTTATTCAGATTTTTTATTTTTCATATAATTTTAATAATAAGTTATAATATTTATAATTTGAATTAAATAGAATCGATATTGTATTGATGAAAAGCCCTCTTTCCATTACCTTTATAAAATCATTTTACATTTATGTAATTTTGTTCTTTATATTCGAGTCTAGTCTCAAAAAAAGTAATATTTTTATTTCTTTAACTTTGTCTACATATTTTTTTATTAGATGTATTCGAAAAAGGATTATAAAATCAAGCTAATCTATGATAAGTAACTATTGGATTTTTAAAAATAATTATCTATATTATGGAATAAATGTATATTAATTATACATAAATATACAACATAAATATAAATACAAATATACATTGATGACATTTGAAGACTGAATATCGAGAGGTAGAATAGTTGTTCATTACAGATGTAGGCACTGTGGTGGTCATTGTTATTTAGACCCTTAACGAGACAAGCATTATAAAGCTTTGAAATCTTATTAGTTTCGGTCATAAAACTTTAATAAAGCAGAAAAAAATACTGGAAACCTCACACAGGTGCGATCAGTCAGAAACGTACTAGTTTGAATCTAGTTTGATTCGAAGTACTAAAATTATTGTGGAATATAGTTAATGTCTAGCAGCTATTCATATAATTAATGATCAGCAAACTATTACCACCTTCAAAAACAATTGTTTAAAGATTATTTTTATATCATTCGAGCATTTTTTAAACTTGTAACAGTTATTTTGTTATATAATTGATAAATTTAGTTAATGACATGATTTGCTGGTAAATTATTCAAGATGGATTTTATATACGATATTCTTAGAACTTTTCATGGACATAATTATTTATATTAAGTTAGATAGATATTAAATAAATCAATGCATTCACTTGTATGTATGAGTGTGTCGCTTCATTATTATAATAAATGGTGTATGTCAATTGTTGTTTTATTTATTCCTAAATCTTTTTTGTCCAGATTATAAACAAAAAAAAACAAACAATAGGCGTTTTAATATCTATATTTTATAAATAAAATTCTGTGGCCTGCGGCGATCGACACTTGAGGAATTTCAGTAGTACCTAACCTAACTATAATACATGGATATAACGAAAACGAAAGTTTTAATATTCTGCATACATAAACGATCAGTTATTTCTATAACAACTAAATTAATGAATGACACGAAATATAATAAAGGACCCCCAAATTTATACTCTAAGATTACGAGTTTATAATATCACAATAAAAAGATAATTCTACAAATCAATCATATCAAAAGGAAACATCGACCCAAAAGCTTCAAAATCATATTAAAGTTTCATCCTCATTGGAATAGTGACACTGGTAATCTGTGACCTTTCAATTTCAATTCACTTCAAAAATCTTTTCATGTAAACACTAGTACTCATTAATTACAAAGAACTGTGTAGTTACTAAGTAATATTATAACGATATAATATTGGCAGTACATATTTGAAAATATTCAGCAAAAAATAAAATGCTTTATTATAACTTAAATTTCTATAATACATATTACTTCAATATATTATATGGCGATATATATATAATTTTTTGGTTTAAAAATAATCATTTGAATATAATAAGTACATCAGAAATAACATTTATGATATATTATTAAAATTAGACGTTACTGAGATTTATAAACGTTCAAATTGCACCAGAATCAACATTATATAATATTGATATATTAAGCGCCTTACATTACATAACCAAAGTTCATCGCGCAAGGCCACTAGTAATGTTTAACTATGTTTTATAGTATAAGTATTATTTGTGGCAAGTCACTAACTGCTATGTTAAACTCAAAGAATTTTTTTCGGCAAATACATTATTTTCTTTGAATGAACCAATATTAATCATTCAACTCAAAGATTTCCAGATTATTTCAAATGTAAAATGTTTTTGATAGTATTTTTGATAAAATTTGAGAGATAAGAAATAATTGTTGGCAGCGGTAGCACTAAAGGCGTCTGTTGTAAATCAACTTTGAGTTCTCGAGTTTTTAATTATCAGCGATAAACATCAATACTTACGTGTCGTGTGTAATTTTTTGATCGTATCAAAGTGGTGCAGTCGGTAGGACAACTAAATACAAATGTGAATGGATGGAATTACTTTTATGGGCGTTACATAGAATTTGTAAGAGAATTTTGCATTAAATGTATAGAGTAGTTTGCGTTAATAGGGTTGATCAGAATACTTATTGTAGGTATCTTTAAAAATTTCCATAGTGAATGGATTTTGACAACATTTTGAGCAGATTAAATGTTCTATTAGATTTTTTGTTACCACAATAAGTTGGCTATGTTTCGGTGGTAGTGGTTAAACAATTACAAACAGAATATTGCCTTTTTATCGATCGCGGAAGGAGATCAGTGCATGCGTGAGGGTGGTGCAGCCGGTAGGATAGTGGCACATCTGAATTTGTGTTAGCGATATCTGGAAACTCTGGAGCAGCGTGGGATACGTCAGAGCGCCTCCCAGCTGTGAACCGCTATCGCGGCACGAGACGTTTCAGCGACACCAGCTCGTCGAGCTGCGCCTTGTACAGCTGCGTGACGTCATGCAGATCCAACCGGAGCTCGTTCACTTGCTCCTCCTTCTCCCCGTACATCTGCAGCAGCGCGTCGTACTGCTCTTGTAGATTCTGCACACAACAAAAAATTGTTTGTTCGAAAAACACTGGTATATTTAATACATTCTGAATAGGAGGAAAGGGAGAATACATTTTTCAAATCTCTTTTACCACCGCAAATTAAAATTAAGGCTTTATAATTTTTGATGTCACCTGCTGACGATGGTCTATAAAAAATTGCCGACGAGCTATCGATCATTCCTATTGATATGCTAGAGACAAAGTAGACGATGGTCACTCCTTTTATAGGCAAAAGTAATAATAAAATTATTTTGGTATAATCCGCTATAAAGTAAATAGAAAATATATATAGTGCTAAATGTATAGTAGACTTTCCGTGTTTTCATACCCGTTAAATGCAGGATTCGTAAAAACACATGCATAAACCTCCACCACTGCCACCACAATACACAAACACTACACACGTTCACTATCACAAACTCAACAATCGTTTCGCCTCGCAACCGAAGCATCATCAGGAAATAGACTCTACGACAAAATCGCAAAAGCTTTTGCGTGGTGGAGGTTTTATCATGTGTTTTTACGAATCCTGTATGTATCGGGTACGAAAAAACGAATAGTCCACTATACATTTAGCACTATATATATTTTCTATTTACCGTATCGCGGATTACAGTAAAATAATTTTATTATTACTTTTGTATTATGGATCTCCGCAAAGTGACCCTAATTCTATAAACCTTTTATAGGCTACTAACGGTCCGGCCACGTCCTACCGTGCCGCAATCTGGTTTCAATCTACCCTCAAAACAAAATTGTCATTTATAGCTTGTAAGTAAAAATTTCCCGATCGCCAGCAAACTTTACAGGATTACTTACTGGATAAATCTAAAGATCGTCTGGAAATTTCATTCAAATCAGTTCACCAGTTTCGGAATTTATAAGAAACATGCATACGTTCATCATCATTCTTCTGCCCTTATCTCATTCTTAGTGGAATCAGCACAACATGTTGTTCCCTTCTATTCTCATCCTATCCTATCCTATCATTCATCACCTCTGGCGGTACTCCTTTTATATATATGAGTAGAATTATCGATCGAGCTTTTCTGTCGGTTATGACGGTCGTGATGAGGTTCCGTAAGTGTTCCGCACAAACGTGCGGACGGATGAAACAACCTCCGGGACCTGGGCCCGTCGTCTCGGCGTCTCAACCTACCTTATGCGGCCGTCAGCTGTATGCGGTCCGGCCTCATAAATCACTGCGTGTATATGTATACGTGTGTGTGTGTGTGTGCTTGTATGTACTTGGCCGAAACCCGAAACCGTTGGCTCGCCTCTGCAGTCTTCCACGGACACGTAATGTCTATTTCTCCCGGAGTATACACTTCACTATATCGGCTAAATAACAGCCGGTGTGCACACAACCTTCGTAAGGTCACACGTTATTGAATCGTCCCTATATCGGGGAACAGTAACCCAACGCGCACTAAAACCGCGGACGGTCGCGTCTTCTCAAACGCTTCACTGATTAAACGCGTCACTAAATCTGAGAACCACACCCGAAACGCATAATTACACGTGTGCGTTATACAATAAAGTCGTATACAGGCGCACGCGTCCTGTCTTTATAGTATTCGAAACATTACTAACTGTCGGACGCGACCGTCGGCAATCGAATGCATGAAGGTCGTTGATCCGGCCGGTCGCGTCGCGTCGCGCGCGTCAATTTATACAAAACACTTTTTATTCTCATCCTATCCTATCCTATCATTCGTCACCTCTGGCGGTACTCCTTTTATATATATGAGTAGAATTATCGATCGAGCTCTTCTGTCGGTTATGACAGTCGTGATGAGGTTCCGTAAGGTCCCCAGCGAGGTGCGGTCAGCGTACCTGGTGGTCGGCCAGGCGGGCCTGCAGCGCGGCCAGGCGGTCGGCCAGCGCGGCCCGCTCGGCCCGCTGCGCCGCCAGCGCCGCCGCCAGCGCGCGCCGCTCGCCCTCCTTGCGGGTCAGCGCGGACAGCGCCTCCTCCACGGCGGGCGCGGACAGCGCGGGCGGCGCGGGCAGCGCGCCCTCCTCCTGCACGCAACACACTCATACAAACAACGAGTACAGACTGCATGCTTTACAGCGTCACCCGACGGGACGGGGGAAATGCAGAGAGTAGAGCGCAGAAGCTCTACTAGCGTCGGGGAACGTCATCCTAAGGGTGCCTCCCGTGAGGCCGGACCACGGCTTAGGGCGACGCGTAGTGGAGGGCTGGTGGTATGACTTTGATTAACCATTGCGACGTCGGAAGGGTGGGGAGAAGCCACAACCGACCGACGTCAGAAAACTGGGACCACGTCTTCGCCGGCGAAGACGCTGTTTGTGTGTATTACGTGTTTTTATTTTGCGATGGCTGGTCCGACCACCTGACGATCAAATATCGTCAGGTGGTCGGACCTAACTGGGAATATTATTTCACCAAGTGAATAGTCGTATACAAACACCTCTGTACCTGCGCAGTGATTTATTCTACAGATAAACCGAACTCAAGATTATATCGTAGGGCTGGGCAGGTGCCAGGGATGCTAGATTATTTTTTGTATTTATAGTTTACCTAGTATACCTAGTACGAGTACTAGTTTTATGAATAAGAGCATAATGCCGACAAACTGCTTAGCAGTTTGGCAAAAAAATCTTTAGGGAAAACATATTTGATTATAAAGTAAGATATAATAAATAGAAAAAAAACACGCAAAAATAATTCCTAAAGAATAGACCACCTTCATTAACCGAGGTGTCGTAAAAGACGACTAAGGTAAGACGACGTCAGGCAGGCGGCCGGTCGTAAATACGTAGCCAAAACATGTAATAACATGTTTAAAACATATTGTGCCGACCCAATTTAGAGTGGCATAAGGGCAGCAAAATGAATGAGTCGAAATTCGTTTGACATTATTACTGTAAATTTTCAATTGTTTACAAATATATATTTTTTATTATTGTCAGATTTGTTAGCTGATGACGATAGATGGCAGCACTAATATTTTAATCCGCGCTATTGTTTCTCATTCTTTCTATAACCCGATGTATACAGTACCCGTGTGTGATGGTTTTAAGTTTTGTAGGGCTTTGGATAGGTCGTTCTTTAGGATTTAAGGTCTTGTGTTAGGTAGTGTCATGATAAGTTGTTGAGTGTTATATCAGTTTCGTGGTAATATGCGATTTGGTTTGAAACTAAGAATTTAAAAGTTATCGATTATCGAAGGATTGTTCAAAACAAATATATATTTTTTTTTGTGAGCGAAAGTATCGCACGCCTCGAAGATTCAATATTCGAACAGTAATCATTAAAAATATCATGAAACAAGTTACACAATGGTGTCCTCGGCTACGTCACTGAACTACGGACTGTGATTGTAAGTACTGTAATATGTACTGAAATAGTAATAAAATAGTTTATTAGACACCTTAATTTAGCATTGTTTTTTACAGATTTACACTACCTCCTGTACTAGGCAAACCAGAAGGCAGTTCCTTCCACTACAACAATAAATTCCCGTTAGTGTCTGTTTGTATGCAAGATGATGTGTAACGAGTGAAGTTGTTTGAGAGTACACGTGTGTATGTATGTGTTAGTGTGTGTGTAATGTGTGCGTCTGCATAAAAGTTTATGTGGTGAGCAAAGAAACTTAAAGTTTAAAGTTTCTGAACGAGTCATCAGGTGTTTTCCTCAAAATTCAAGAATCATGTACGTAACAGGTTTTAAAAATACATTTTTGAAGTACAATAAATATAATGTACTTTGGTTATCACGTACCGTTTGCCAAAAGGAAGTGGAGAAGGTGTCGGAGGCGATCGACTGTGCGGGAGACACGTCGCCGCGAGATGACATCTGCTCCTGCGCACAAACACACACACATTTCGTTTTATTGACTCTACGGAATGCGAACTAACAATTAAATATTTTTAATATAAACCATCAACTAAACGGGATTCCTTTTAACAGCGAGTGGAATAAGCTAAAGCGCAACTCAGTGTCCTACCGCTGCCACCAAGCGACAGGTACGCGCAACACCAATATTCATATACTATATAATAGTTGTTAATATATAACTCACAGAAAGAGTAATTCTATGACACAAATATTCAAATAACAATTTCCAACAGGATTTCCCAGTTTAAGGTATTTATTTTGATTTGATTTGAATATAACGGATTGTAGCAAAGTTACGTAATACTCAATAACTGTGAAGTAATTTGATGGTGTACCGGCAGTTCCACTGTTTGTAGTGAAAACACCGTATGCCCCGTCTCACCTGGAGTATGGCGTTCCGTTTCCTCTCAGTATCGAGGGCCGCTCGACTCTCCGCCAGCAGAGCCTCAGTCTCGGCCAGTCTCTCGCTGAGGGCAGAGGTCTCCCTCTCGTACTCCTCCTTCAATCGATCGTACTCTTCGCTTTTACTGAAACGAATAACAAAAGATTGTTTATATTTTTTAGATAACGATTCAATTCAAACTCAGTACCTTAACCGAACCGCTATCTTTCCGTACCATGAAATGTGAATTGTATTGGGGTTTGAAAAGGATAACTTTGTATGAACTATAGATAACTTTGTCTTTTTTACTCACATGTTCTTAGGACGAATCCCGAACGCTCATTCGGCAACCACTTAAAGTGTGCGTCTTTAAGACGTCATGAAATGGAAAAGCAAAACAATTTAGTTTACGTCTTCAATTGAGTCGCGATAATCGTTCATGGTAGGCCTGCAGATCTGCAACTGATTGACGGAATATTTGTCTTAAGCCAAAATCATTGAAGTCTGGTCTGTGTGTATAAAATCTATAGTGTAGTTATAAAACAGACTTGCTAGCAAAGTTTGTTTTATGATATCGAATTTATAGCAGGAAAACCCTTGATTGATACCGTCGTTCGACGTGACGGAGTGTCGGACCGATTACAATTTTTTTTTTCTTCTGTTACTCATAGGTTGGCTGGTAGAGATCCCTTTTAGGGATAAGTCCGCCTTTTGTTTATACAATAAATAAATAAATACAATCTGACAGTGAGTGAATGAACTTATCACATGCTGCTGGTGAAGGGGACAGAGTATAGTCATGACTCCAATCTCATCTAAAGGATCCAAACCGGCAGACAGTGAAAGTTCATTCTTTATTCAAGTAAACTTGTAAACAAGTGCTTTTGAATCGTCAACTTTACTGCTGGTTCGGAAAGCTGTTCCTACCGGATACTAGCATGAAACTCGGCGGTTGCTCTTTTTAAAATATAAATCTTAGAACTAGTTACATTTATTTATTACTGTCTTGTACAGGGTAGAAGTGCACCTATATCCACACATCTTTATCATCTAAGTAATCTTCAATAGTATAGTAGGCTTTCTGTATCACTATTCGTACAGTTTTGGTTACGCACTCATACACGCACGTTACTCCCCGAGACGAGCGTGCGTTAAGAAGTTTAATCCCTCAAGATTGTAGCATACTCATACTCAAGACGACTTCATCGCTCAGCGTTCAGCTCAGACTGAATGGCCGTGCGCGGGCGCAGCGTACTTATATGTACCGCGCCTCCCGCAGCCACCTAACTCGTCGAGCAACGTGACGTCCTTTCTCCTCGGGCGCATCATTCAACTGCCGCTGGCCTACGCGGAACATATATATGTCGGGCTCGGACCAATCGGAGAGCGCCGTTTGACCAGTCCATATATTGCTAATGCGTTTTTTTTTTATGAAATAGGATGGCAGACGAGCATGCAGTTCAACGTTATCACCGCCGCCCACGACCTCTCGCAGAGCGAGTGTGCTGCCGACCTTTAAAAAGGTAGAAAATACACTTTTTGAAGGTATTTATGTCGTACCGATCCGGAAACGCTGCTAGAGGTAGATTATTCCATAAAATGGTGGTGCGCGGAATAAAATTACTGGAAAACCGAACTGCAGTGGATCGCCATGCATCCAGATGGTAAGGATGATATTGTAACCTGTGACGTACAGTGCGGTTGTGGAATTTGGCGGCAGGAATCAGTTCGTGTAGCTCATTGGAACACTCCCCATGAAAGATGCGGTAGAAAACGCACAGTGAAGATACTTCTCTACGCATCGCCAAAGAGTCCAGCTGTTTGCTGATCACCTGGTCCCCGATAATTCGAGCTGCTCTGCGCTGTATGCGATGCGTGCCTATACCTTGTGTCGTCTTATATGTATTATATTAATCCTGCTTCCTTGCGAAACGCCTTTTACTACACGAACCAACAAGAAACTGTAAAAGATTAAAGATAAGGCATGTCGGTGGTACCTGTGAGCGAGGCGCAGGCGACTCGCCGAAGTCCGTCGCATGCCGCCCTAACGGGGACCTTCCGGGCGTTCCGAACGGGGTTATCGGACGCCCTCCTTAAGGTCCCCGAGGCGGTCGATGCATCTGGTGCTCCCGATGCATCGTCCAGCGGAGGGAGGGGTCACTTTTAGAGAGGCCCCGACCCAGAGGTAGCAGGGTGTCAATTAAGGCACCCTGCACTAGCCACCAGCAGCGTGGTGGAGCATACAAGTCGTTTTAGTCGGTGCGAGTCCGACATAATGGTACCCATAAGGAGTTTTTTCTGTATAAAAAAAAATGTCGGCGGTACCTGTCCAGCTGCCGGCGCAGGCCCTCCCGCTGCTGCGCGGCCCGCTGGTAGCGCTCGGCCAGGTCCCGCGCCGCGCGGCCGGCCGCCAGCAAGTCACGGTGCGCGGCGGCCAGCTGCTCGCCCAGCGCGCCCGCCTCCGAGCGCGCCAGCCGCTCGCGCTCCGCGGCCTTCGCGGCCTGCGTCTCCGCTTCCGCTATTATGAAAGAAAGTAAGATGTCGCTCCGTAACAAAGTGACCCTCTACAAAACTTGCATAAGATCAATAATGTCCTATGCGAGCGTTGCGTTCGCGCACGTTTCAAAGGTCAGTTTGCTCAAGCTCCAAAGACTACAGAACCGATTCATGCGGACAGCCGCTGGTTGTCCGTGGTTCATGGGGAACGTTGACCTCCATAGAGACCTAGACCTCCCTACCATTACTCACCTCTTTAAACGTTATTCGAAATCTTACTTCGAGAAAACTGAGGTACACCCGAACCAGTTCCATTTCAGTTGCTTCTACTTACATCCCAGTTAAGTCCGACCATCGAAAATATGGGCGTCCAAAAAGCGTGTATGACCCGACGATCACATGACGATCTCCAACACAGAAACACGTAATACACCACACAGCGTCTTCACCGGCGAAGACGAGGTCCCAGTTTTCTGACGTCGGTCGGTCGTGGATTCTCCCCACCCTTCCGACGCCGCAATGACTAATCAAAGTCATACATCAGCCCTCCACTACGCGTCGCCCTAAGCCGCGGTCCGGCCTCACAGGAGGCACCCTTAGGACGACCTTCCCCGACGTAAGTAGTACTTCTGCGCTCTACTCTCTGCATTTCGCAACCTCGACGATGCTTCTGCGCTCGCCCGTGCCACCCAGTGACGCTGTAAAAGAAATTAGGGCTAACAGCATACAGTCAGTTCGTAAAAAAAAGAACGCAAAACGCCGCCAGAGGGCGGCACGGCACACGAGTTTACGAATTAAAATGGTATCAACTACCACCGATCGCCTATAATTCGTAGGTAAGCGTGCCTTAAAATTACCTGTCATATTTTTACGTACAGAAAATACGTAATGACTCGTTAAAAACACTTTTCGCTCTTGATCGCTATTAGCAAACTGAAGGTCGAGGCACACGATACGTCTGCTTATATATCGAACGAACCGATGACGATACGAGAACGTTCGTGAGTCCTTGAGAGAAGCGTAAACAACCTTTGGTAAACCACTTGAATGTTCCAGAGAATTAAGCCTTAAGCGAATCTGAACTCTATGACGTATAATTTACGAACTGTTTTTACATGTTTGTTAACTGCCCTGTCCAATTTAAACTTTATGACATATGCATTACGAACTCTTTTCGCATGCTCGTAACAATATATACAATTCAATTTTTTTAATATTATTGTACGGACTGCTACTACCCTGTACTATGTTTTGTTGATAAATTGATAGTTGCGACGCTTAATTGATAGATTTATTTGATTGATATAAATTATAATGATTTGATAGTAATGAATAGGTTGAGCACGCGCGGGCGTATTAATTTGTATTAAGTGATACTAATAATATGGCGTAAATGCCGACGGTGCAAATGTACGTGTTAGCCCGTACAATTATTATTTCCATTGAATAATATTCAGAGTGTGTACGCATCGGCTTGTCCTTTGCCTATAGTAAATCTTTCAAACAGCTCAAGCACTATTTAGATTTTATTTTTCTTTGTTTTTTACTTATTGAAATTTTAAAACACAATGTTGGCAGGATTCGTACAAGGCGTGGGCTGTAAAGCAGCTTTAGCTAAGTCCCACCTTTTCACGATATCATTGTCAAATTAGTAATTTTAAGTGTAAAATGTATTTTTTCGTATTATTATTATATAGCTCAGCGTGACGCGAAATTTCAGTGGCGACAGGCCGACAGGAAGTTCTAAGGTGCTTGAATATCACGATACATCGGAAAACGCTGTTGGCATTTATGTCTTTATTTGCAACAAAAATTAATGCAATTTATCTTTATAAAATGGCCACACTAAATGAAGCGTATAAAAGCAGCGTGCGCCATGTTTAGCTTCTCTGTTTATTTTGTTCAAGACGTCATAGTTATCGGACATATTGCCTTCCAGTGGAAATTGAATATAGTTATCTACTCGTCAGAATCTGTGTATAATTTGAATCCCTGGCCTGTTCCCCTACAAACGCGGCATTTGTAGATGTTTTGAATAAAATGACGCGCGCGACGCGACGCGAACGCAAGCTAGGACCTTTTATGCATTCGTTCACTGACAGAGCGGCCTCCCGGCAGTCACCCGTCAGACACGATAGAGAGAGACCGCGCGCGGCTTGGACGCGGCATCCTTTTTCTTTTTGTCCGTGGAAGAGTGCAGAGGCGGGCCAACGGTTTCGGAAATCGGCCAAGTACATACAAGCGCACACACACACGTACACATATACACGCAGTGACTCATGAGGCCGGACCGCATACAGCTGACGGCCGCATAAGGTAGGTTGAGACGCCGGGACGCCGGGCCCAGGTCCCGGAGGTTGTTTCATCCGTCCGCACGTTTGCGCGAAACAGTAGACCTCTTACGAGGTGAATGAAAGTGTCGTGCGGAGATAGTTCGAACGAGAACAACAAGTCATACCTAGTTGTGCGGAGAGCGAGGCGGCCGAGGCGCTGTGTGCCCGCTCCCGCTCCAGAGCGCCGCGCTGCAGCGCCGCCAGCTGCTGCAGCAGCGCCGCGGGCGCCTCCGCCTCGCCCGCGCCCCGCGCCTCGCCCGCCTCGCGCGCCTCCACCACCTCCCGCCGGAGCGCCTCCTCGCGGGACACCCAGCGCTGCTCCTCTGGAATCAGATCGAAACAAGACTGAATAAACACTATAGTGGCAAGTCCACCTTGAGTCCACCAGGCGAGATCGTGGCCAGGCGCTAGCCTTTGATAATTTAATGTTGATGTTAAAAAAAATCAACAGACATTTCTTATCCCTCCATGGTCGGTCACAAACACGTGACTTTGACGCGGTGGGCCTCGAGACCGATAGACCTTTTAGAAAACGATTCGATTCAAAGTCAGTACCTAAAATAAACCGCTTTATTTTCGTACCCTGAAGTGTGGATTGCATTGGGGTCGTAGTGTTTGAAAGGGATAACGTTATATGAACTATAGATAACTCTGTTTCTTTTACTCACATGTTCTTGGGACCTTCGGCAACGACTTAAGGTGTGCGTCTTCAAGACGTCTTGGTATGAAAAAGCAAAACAATTTGAAAAGAGCCATAAAGGGTATTTCTTGTTAGAACTAATCCTATAAAAAATATCCCCCTAAGCTGTCTCTCTGTACGTGATCAATCTCCTAAACGGATTTTTGTACGGTTTCTACTAAAAGATTCTTGAGGAAAGTTTTAGTTAACAGTAAATTCTCTGAAATGGCTAAAATAGGTTAGAGGTTGTGGAACAACATATGGGCTTTTTACCCTAAAATTTCCGTTGGATCGGGATTTACGCGAAAAAACTTGGCAATTACATTATCTGAAATGGCTAAAATTTAGACGAGACTTTCACTAGACGGAGCAGGTTGTAGAGCAACATATGAGCTTTAAACCCTAGAAATCGAGCGGGATTGGGATTTACGTGAAAAAACTTCTCAATATTACATTCTCTGAATCGGCTAAAAGAATTTTAACGGGACTTTCAGGAGGTTGCGGAGCAACATATGGGCTTTATACTAGGGATGTTACGGAGCTCCGACACCGGTTCCGAAAGTTCGGAACCTCCGATTGAATTCTCGACTCCGACTCCAATAAATTTTAGTCGGAAGTATAACGAAGGTGATATTGTGATACGAATGCGGACAGAACGCGCAATAACAAGTTGTAACACGTCGCCTAGGGTACTTCCACTCGCGCGCGCAACTGCCGTTCATTTGTTTATTTTCAGTATCAACGGTTGAACGCGCTTGGGTATTCAATTATCTAAATCGTAGTGGGCATATTATCTTCACCTCCGCCTCCGATTCCGACTTCGACTTCGATAATTCAAATACGAAATCTCTACTTTATACCCTAGAATTCCTGCGGGATTGAGATTTACGCAGTAAATTTGAGACAGATTTCCAAGCACAGCTGGTTAGAGCTGATTATTGTAAGCCAGCTCACCCCTGGCCCGCTCGGCGCGCAGCTGGCGCAGCTCGTGCCGCAGCAGCTCGGCGTCCCGCTCGGCGCGCTCGCAGCTGGCCTGCAGCTGGACCCGCTCCGCCCGGTGCTCGGCCAGCTCGGCGGCACCGCGCTGCAGCTCGGCCAGCTCGCGCTTCACGGCGTCCAGCGAGGTCCGCGTGCTGTCCAGCTTCTGGCTCGTGTCGTCTAGTGTGCTCTTTGTCTACGAACATTTCCATATTTTATCTTTAAATGTTCAAATATTTTTTCTTTCCTTCCGCTACTTTACTTTTTATAGTTAAAATTGTTAAAGTAGTTATGCTGTAGTAAAACTTGTTCTTTCTTCGTGAATGTTGTGGCTACCTTAATAAGCTGCACATTTAACGAAAGCTATTAATAATTTTATAGTTTAATAATTTATTTAAATGTAGTACCTACTGGTGGCCCTTAAATAAATAAAATAAAATAAAAATATAATTAAGTAACTTTTAAACCATTGATTTGTCTAATAAAAGCAGATTGTTAAATATAACTTTATACTAATGCCTTGTAGCACAAATCAAATTTAAAAAAAATCTAAATCGTCTACAAGATAGAAGAAGAAGATAGAAGTTAAAGGCTTATTTATTTCAATTATTACTTAAACTCACTTATTCCGGGAATTTTCCAGACATACTTTTCTTACGATTGTTCGTTTTCGCGTATTTATTTGTCAGTAGTCAAAATCAGAATGATCTATTTTGATCCCTTGTAACGACATGGTCCTACGAGCCGGATAAAACTCATCTAACGAAAACTTTCATTTCCATTTTATTACCAAACAACATTATTACTAAATTAATTTAGATCATGTTCTTGATACTAACATAAATAATAGACATGGCTTTTCAATACTATTTTATTATCTTACAAGATCTGATTAGATAACGCCAATGATAGACAACGAACACATTACATTTAGACATATTTATTAATTTGGGTATATCCTACTATCCTACTAATATTATAAATGCGAAAGTTTGTGAGTATGGATGGATGTTTGTTACTCTTCACGAAAAAACTATTAGACGGATTTGGATGAAACTTTATAGTTATATAGGTTATAAATTGGAATAACATATAGACTAAAATTTGTAATGATTTTATAAAATATAACGATACATGTCAATAAAGTCGGAAAAAATCTGGCCTCTGAGAGCTATCTCGGCGTACGCTGCCTTAACCGTTAGAGTTACACAAAGATGATGTACCGTAGTATTGTTTGTCTTTAATAGTTCTAAATAAATATCCGCGACAGCATATATCTATCTTTTATGTGGAAGCCACTATGACGAAAATTGTGAATCATAAATTTAATTTAATTAGATACTGTAGCAGAACAAATTCCTCGCGAGCGAAGCCGCGGGCACAAACTAGTAATTAATAAAGCAGTAAAATTAGTAGCGGCCTGCTACAATCCCACTGCTGGGAATAGGCCTCCTCTCTTCGTTTCTGGAGAGAAGGGTTGGAGCTAAGACCTACCACGCTGCTCCATGCGGTTTGGTAGGTTATACATATCTCCAGAATTCTCTAGAGATATGCAGGTTTCCTCACGAGGTTTTCCTTCATCGAAAAGTGTGTGATAGATTCCAATTATCAATTAGACACATGAGTTTTAATAGAAGAGCTCATTGGTACCTGCCCGGGTTTGAACTCGTGTTCCCTCGAAAGAGTCGCACGGTCTCGCCGCTAGGCTATCACAGCTCACAGTAAAATTAGCCAATTATGTAGTTAACTGCACTTTAAGCGAAATATTACGTTTACAGTTGTTTCCAAAAGATTTTTATGTGCCCTCCACACCACTTATGCCCAGACCCTCAGTACCCTTCGTACCTCTACGAGCTCGGTTTCCAACTTCTTGTTGGTCGTGGTGAGTCGGTACACGGCCTCAATCTGGCTGACCTCCACCTCCTCCTTGGCTGCCATAGAGCGCTTCACGCGGTCCAACTCAGACGTCAGCTCTGCTACTCTGTCTCTAAAGTAAAGTAACGGCCTGTTACTATGCCCACTGCTGGGCTAAGGCCTCCTCTCTCCATTTTTGGAGAAAAGGATTGTTGCTAAGACCTACCACGCTGCTCCAATGCGGATTGGTAGGTTACACATATCCCTAGAATTCTCTAGAGATATGCACGTTTCCTCACGATGTTTTCCTTCAGCAAAAAGCGTGTGATAAATTGGAATTATCAATTAGGCACATTAGTTTTAATAGAAAAACTCATTGGTGCCTGCCCGGGGTTTGAACCCATGATCGTCTCTAGAGAGTCGCACTGCCTCAACGCTAGTCTATCACTGCTCACTCTGTCTCTAAGCAGTTAACAATTTTATACATTAACTAGCAGTTACGTAGCAGGACACGAGTTGCTGAGTCTATTTTCGAGTTACCCTTCCCTAGTATTTTACCGCGCGTTAGTTTTAATATTGCGATATAGAAGACAGGGTAGGCGAAACTTTATGCGTCAACTTGTCATACTCATTTACCAACTATTTAATGAGGTCACAGGCGTGACATCACAAAGACTTTGTGCTTATTAGGAAAGTAAGCGTTTGCTCTCCAAAAATACCTATTTCTTTTCTTTTCTTAGTGCAATCTAAATTTCATGATCGACGACCTGCCCAATATAATGTAACACGATTCAAATCAAATCAAAATAATCTTTATTCGACTAAACTTTTTCACGAACTTTTGAATCATACAAGAGCAATATGATTAATAAAGCTACAACTGGTTCGGAATATTGCTCTTACCGAGAAGAACCAGCAAGAAACTCGACGGTCAATCTTTTAAACATTTAAATTTACATTATTTAACTGGTTCTCTTGCTTGTTTTGTTGGAAAATGAAAGGATTTTCAAATCCAAGCATTTTTATCGTTATTTACAGCCTTATTTAAAGTAAGTAAAAGCAACCCGTCACTGAAGAGCAAGGAAACACTTTTTTTAATAGTTTGTAGCGTGACTTTATAGTTAAAAAAAAGTAAAGTAACGGCCTGTTACTATTCCCACTGCTGGGCTAAAGCCTCCTCTCTCCGTTTCTGGAGAGAAGGGTTGGAGCTAAGACCTATCACGCTGCTCCAATGCGGATTGGCAGGTTACACATATCCCCAGAATTCTCTAGAGATATGCTGGTTTCCTCACGATGTTTTCCTTCACCGAAAAGCGTGTGATAAGCTCTCTTAACTCCAATCCTTCTCTCCGAAAACGGAAAGAGGAGGCCTTAGCCCAGCAGTGGGCATAGGAATAGACCGTTATTTTACTTTACTTACTTTTTATATAAATCGGGAATTAATGAATCCTATTTTCTTCTTCTCCGATTTATTCCTTTAAGCCGAGGACGACATAATGCGTGCATAGGCGTTACTTTACGGAGATCTATAACCCAAAAGTAATAGTAAAATTATTTTGCTATAATACGCGCGTTTATCGCGGATTACAGCAATATAATTTTACTATTACTTTTGACATTGGCAGAGTGTATTGTGCCATAGCGATATTCCGGAGAAGCGTATAATTAAAGACAGACAAAAAAATTGCTTCCCCGGAACTTAATTACCAATACAACAATAAGTGAAACCTTGAGAAATACAACTGAGATTGTCGATTTTCAATGTGTCTTGTTTTGGCTACAAATTTGTATTCAGGATTCGTGAAACGCATGCACTACAAATCATTACCACAACCACCGGACTAAACTATCGCTGCACACATTCACTGCGACAATCTCAACAATCGTTTGCTCGTTAACGTCCCGTATCGGCATTGTCAAAAACGCTATTTTGTATGCATTAAGTGCATACAGTTCAACCAAACCTGCATATATAAGGAATGAAAACGAACAGTAGACTATACTTTTAGCATTACATATCGCACGCTTAGTATTGTTACGTTCATGTGAAAAGATTTCGTAATGCATGTCATAAAGAATTGGAAGGGGCAGTTTACGAATGTGTTAAAATGGTTGGTAAACTATATGTCATAGAGTTCAAATTCGTTTGACATTAATTCTTTGGAACATTCAGGTTGTTTACGAAAATTAGTTTAAGATCTCTCCAAGGACTCGCGAACATCGTCATCATCGGTTCGTTCGATATATAAGCAGACGTATCGTGCGCCTCGACCTTCAGTTTGCGAATAGCGATCAAGAGCGAAATACGAAGCGAAAATAAAAGTGAAATAATAGTGACCTCGGCTTTCTTATTGGACAACGGACTGTACATAGACTGTAAGTACTAGGTTTGTAGTGAAAAGTTGAATAAGGTATTTTAACGAGTCACCAGGTATTTTCATCCAAATCCGCGAACCGAACTCAAAATTAAGCTTAATTGTTAGACACATTTTAATCCTTATTTCAATACCATGTATGACTAAGTTACTATATTACTACGCTACATTAAACAAGCCAGTCTTTTCTTGCTCTTCCAAGTGATGGGTTTCATTAACATATGAGTTTTGAAGGCTCTACGATACGCTTTACGAGTATTCCAATTTGCCACAAAACTAAATTTTTGGATTAGGTCATTTTAATACTAATCGTGTGATAGTTCTTCTTTTAATCGCGGTTTATAGCAGAATAATATATTTAATTTCGTATTATAGAACTCCGCAATGTAACGCCTAACTCTATAAAACTTACCTCAACCCTTTAATCACTTGCTCGTTGTCCTTCTCCTTGGAACGCAGCTTTTTGATGATGTTCGAGTGCTGCAGCTCCTGTCGCGCCAGCTTCTCCCCCTCCTGGTGTAATTGGGCTATGATGTCATCTTTTTCCTTAACAGCACTCTCCAATTCCGTGGAGTTCTTACGAGATGCTTCAGACTTCAGACCGTCCAGCTGCTTCCTTAAATGGTCCTGTTCAGCCATAATACACCGCCGCTAACTTATTTATTTATTCTCTTTATTGTACATAAAAAAACCATATAATGTTAGAAAATAAAAAAGCACGAGAGCGGACTTATCCCTAAAAGGACTATCTTCTAGTCAACTTTTTAGTTAAACAAGACACTTATTTTAGTAACATAATGATAACTGTTCCAGACGTAGTAAACAAAATAATGCAATTAATACATGATAAGGATATTTTAGTGTTTTTATAATAATGTTTCATACAGTGTCGAAAGCTTTTTTAATATAAATCAGGCGAACATGGAAATATAGATAAGATAATTTAATTCTATTAGGACACTGTGATAATGGAGTTTGTACATGATATGTTCATAAAACGGACATATTCTTTGACATAGACTAGTAACTAACTTTACATTATTTATCCCATTTTTTTTTAGTTAACTTGGATTTGAAAAAAGGAAGATGTAGTGCAATGAAGCATATGATTAAAAACATTGGATTTAAGGTTCTTCATTTTATGAGCTAAACAATTTTTTTTTGTTGAATCCTGAATCGAATGTTATATACCGCACCAAATGAAATCAATCCAAATCAAAATAATCTATTTTCGAATAAGCTCATTTAATGTTGATCTACAAGACAACCCACAAAGCAACCTTAACTCAAAACTATTATTACTTTGAAGTTATATTATTTTACCATTAAAATACCAATGAAAAGAGAATAAACAAGAATATACTAGTTTTAAATTTTCAATAGTGTAAGATAGTAAATTAGGATAGGTTACAGCAAATGTGATAAAAACTGTAAATATAGTATTAGAAATCTTATAAAACAATTTACCTTTTCTCTAATTGCTTGTTGGAATTTCTTTTCAAGTGCTGACATTCGTTGGGTGTAATCTTCTGTTATAGTGCTGATATCACCCCCCTCATGTTTAGCCATCAAGGATTCCACTTGAGTCTTCAGGTTGGCATTAGATTCTGCAAGTTCTGCATTGCTCCTGCTCACCTCCATCAGTCTATTCTCTCTAGCATCTAGTATTTCTGTCATCTCACACAGTCGTCTCAGAAGTCTATCGTTTTCTGAACACTGGCTTTCATCACTTGTATTGCTCTGTACGGATGCCTCAGATAATTCTCTGTTATGTCCTCTAATTTTAGTGGCCAAGCTTTTTCCAAGAACAAGATCTACGAGGTTGGGAGAAGTGGCACCATCTACTTTCTGTTTCAAACCATATTTACCTGGGCTATTTCTGCATCCATTGCTGCTCTCTCCATTTGGACTGGGTATTATTTCAATGTCTGATGATGTAGCTGTCTCAAGCTCGTCACCAGATGTGTGTCCGGATGTTCGGTCTGAACCAATCTTGACTAAATCACTTTTACTCTCAGAACTAACTGGTGAAGTTCGTTCTTTGACACTTGCTTCTTTTTGAGAAGACTCAGTACTCTCTGCGCTACACTGTTTTTTTTCAACATTTACAAAAGCTGAACTTTCTGATTGTGCTACATCTGCAGAAACATTAATATTATAGAAAGATGAAGAATCACTCAGCTTTTCCATTAGAATTTCCTCCTGTTCAGTCTCTTTCTTCTGATCTTCAACTGTGTTTTCTAGAATAACACTGTCATTATCTGCATTCAAAGTTCTGTCAGACCATGAACCATCATTAGAAGAGTTCTCACTTATTTGCATCTTGTGAGAGATAAATGGCTGATCTATATTTGCCAAATCTTTCTCATTGGTTCTCCTTACATCAATACGAGCTATTTTAGGGAATGGGCTCACAGGTTTATCATCAGTGTCTAACACAGTGGGGGCGGTGCATTCAGAAATGGAATTATAGGACATTGTATCCTCATCATCATCAGCTACCAAACTAACACTGTCAGCAGTATCAACCTTTTCAGTTCTGTCACCAACAGGTGTTGATTTCTTATCAGATATATTACTGGCTGACAAATTTGAGGAAGAACTACTATTTTTATCACTAGCATAGCTATCAAATCCAAGGCACTCTATTGAGCTGGGACTCACTAGACTATCTGGCAAAATTTCAACAGATTCTGAATTTAACTTTAAACCAGCACTACTACTATGTGACATGGACTGGCATGACGCTGCTTCCGAGTCTGGTGTAGACTTTAAACTTTGTGAAAGAACCTCAACTGAATCTGAGCTATGCCTACTAGACACAAACGACAGCATATTAGACATAGATGAGTTACGTCTATCATCTATTTTTGGAACTTCTTCCTTCTTTGACACCAAACATTCAGCACCATCTGACATAACAAGTTGACTTTTTGAAAACAAATCATCCTGACTGTCGTATTTATCTGATATTACATTCATAGACTTCGCTTTTGGAGGCCGAACTATTGCATTCTCATCGGATTTAGGTTGTTCGAAGAAGGAACCAGCAAAGGAACCCCAGATGCTTTGCGGGTTCGATTTAGAGGGACTCTCAGTCACGACCGGTTGCTCTTTTATAGGGTCGTCCTTAACATTGCTTTCAGCACTCACAGTTAAACCCCAGGACGCGAAGAAATCGGAATTGTCCTTTTGTGATATATTTACGCTTCCTGGAGATGATTTGGTGCTGGAAGCGGCATTAGACTCCTCTTCCTGTTCCTCGTTGCTGTCATCTTGAATGTCTAACGCTTTATCTATCGTTTTCTGTGCTTCCTTCAATGCTGACTTGGCCAAACTCGTCAGCCCCGAAGTGTCGAACCAATTCATTTTTAGAACGCATTAGACACACAACACAATGTTATGAAATCAGAAATCACAACACACCACGTAATATTATTAAAATTGGTATTGTTTTACAAAAGCTAATCACAACACTAGTTTCAATGCACACAAATGACGTTTACATTCCATTTTGTGTTTATCTTCACGAAGAGTACTTTATGGGAAAATCGCAGCTGAGGTGTTATATTTTAGATTTATTTTACAATGAATTTAAAACATATCCACAGGCGTAACTAATTAAAATCAGTTTTTTTTACAACATAATAAAAACTTTGAATAATTTTTAACTCTGACATTTGATAACAGAAAAAAATCACTGGAAAATAGCAAGTATGGATAATTGTGAAATTTGGCTCACTCCAACATAGCTCCAGTGGCGCAATTGGTTAGCGCACGGTACTTATAAGACAGTGTTCGTGTGAGATATGCCGGGGTTGTGAGTTCGAGCCTCACCTGGAGCATATTGTTTTGTTAATTTTATAAATCTAATTTTCATTTTAAATTTACTTGAACCTTCTTTAATATATTACAACTGACTTTGATTTGAATCATAACAACATAATAAATTGTTTTCTTACTCATTACCATGAAATTATTTTTCAATGGTATTCTTATTGAATCAGTCAATTTAAATAAAAAATACGATTAGCAACTGCCTTATTCACTAGAAAAATATAAATTGAAAATAAATTTTCATGCTTGCATATTGCTTTAATACTGTAGATAAAATTATAATTGTGATAATACCTAGTTACAAATAACAAGGAAAATAATAATCTTTAATATCCAATATAGATAATGCGTGCATTGGGGAATTACGCAAGTAAATTAATATATATACCAAACTAAAACTAACTATGTATCACTCAGTCTAAAATTTTATGTTTATGTGGTAACTTGGACATATACATGTTTTGTAAAAGTTTACCCAATAGTAATAATCTAAGTAAACTTGCCGCCTTTTTTTATATTAAACCAATAAATAAATCCTCGATATATATTTAGTAAGTATTGTAAAGGTCATAAGTACGCGAGAAATATCAAACGTTAGTAAAGATGCGAAATATTAGTATGGTTTGAATAAATAGAAATTTAGGATTGTTATTAATGCAATTTTAATTCTTGTCCTCCAGCTATGATAGTCCAGCTGTGAGACCGTGGGACTCTTAAGCTTCAAACCTTCAAACCTCGGGCAGGCACCAATGAATTGTTCTATTAAAACTTTTGTGTCTTCTGTTGCAATCACACGCTTTTCGGTGAAGGAAAATAACGTGAGGAAACCTGCATATATCTAGATAATTCCGGGGATATGTGTTACCTACGAATCCGCATTGGAGCAGCATGGTAGGTTTTAGCTCCAATCCTTCTGTCTAGAAACGGAGAGAGCAGGTCTAGTAGTGTAGTAGTAAAATTGTACTTTTATTATATGATTGTACATGACGTTACTTTGCTGTTTTAAAAAATAAATAAGTAATAAGAAACACGTCGTCTTTACTAAATTTTCATGTTTTATTGTAATTTTAATGAGAAAAATGTGCCATGAAAAATAAATAAAATCCTTATACATATTCTTGCATAATTTTTTAATCGTCATATGCTGCCAATCACGCAACTAGCCAAGGTTGATGATATATACGTTTATTTAGCGGAGTTATACCATAACGCATTGTCAATAATTAGTTAAAACGGATGGTATTAGTAGAAACATCTGAAAATACAGCTGAAGACGTAACGTATTTCCCGTTTAGGGACGTTGTTTGCTGTTTCAGTTCTGCGGGTCGCAGGTTCGATCCCGCCGAGGGCCAACATTTTCTATAAACAATTTGTTGGTTCTTCGAACCTGGGTGTGTATATGTAGTGTATCTACCAGTTGTCCGTCGCTCATAACACAAGTATTAAGTTACTTACTTTGGGGACGGACGACCGTGTGTGTAAATGTCCCATATATTTATTTATTATTTATTATTTACTAGGACATGACATAGATTTTCTAGGAAAATATATAGTAAAATAATTATATAATTATTTTGTACAATAAAGTTTTCGGCTATTACAGTTGCAACTGAAAACTTATTTTAAGGTATTTTATGAGTTTAAAACTTCCGGAAATTCAACGCCATCTTTGATCTCATATCGCTTTCATACAGTTCATCTCGCTGGCACACTTTCGTCTAAGAACATTAATTTTACATGCTGCATTCTTTCTTGACAATTAATACTATAATATTAAATTGTACTTGTCAAAATAAGCAACGGTAATAATTTTTATCACACCAAAGTATTAACTTTTTCCGGTAAAACTATTCGATGGTAGCTTCGCCAATGTTAAAAGTGCTTAAAAACTGTACTCAATACAGAATATTAATATCTGTAAAATAATTTATAGAATTAGGCGTTACTTTGCGGAGATCCATAATACAAAAGTAATAATAATTGTGTTATAATATTGTATCGCGGATTATAGCAAAATAATTTTATTATTACTTTAATATCTGTAAAGTATGAAATACGCTTCGAACGCAAAATAAACAAGTTATATTAAATACATTTAATAACTCCATAATCCTATAATAATTTACATTAATCCTACAAGTACTAGACGACGCCCGCGTTGGCGGTGCTCGGCGGCGTGGGCTGCGCGAACATGAACGAGGTGGCGTTCTGGAGGAACTGCTTCTTCACGAAGTCGGTGGTCGCCGACTTGAGGTTCTCCTTGGCCCCAAACTTGCACTTAACGTAGCCGTAGAGGTTCGCCCCGGTCAGGGTCAGCGCTATCAGCACCAACAGCTGCAACACAGATCCCGAGGTACATCATCATCCTTCATCCTCCTGCCTTTATCCCCCTCTAAGTAGGTCGGCAAAAGATGTTACAAATATGTTGTCACATGATTTGGCTATGTATTTTACGACCGACCGCCAGCCTAAAGTGACAGCCTGTTACTATGCCCACTGCTGGGCTAAAGCCTCCTCTCTCCGTTTTTGGAAAGAAGGATTGGAGCTAAGGCCTACCACGCTGCTCCAATGCGGATTGGTAGGTTACACATAACCCTAGAATTCTTTAGAGATATGCAGGTTTCCTCACGATGTTTTCCTTCACCGAAAAGCGTGTGATAAATTGCAATTATCAATTAGACACATAAGTTTTTAATAGAAAAACTCATTGGTGCCTGCCCGGGGTTTGAACCTATGTCGTCTCTAGAGAGTCGCATGGTCTCACCGCTAGGCTATCACAGCTTATTGCCGCCAGCCTGACGTCAACTTACCTTAGTCGCCTTTTACGACACCGCGGTAAGAAATGAGGGTGGCCTACCATACTCAGCCGGATACGGCATCGCGGGATACCGTACATTATTTTATTATATCCCAAATAAATTAGACAACGTTTTCAATGAAAACTCCCAAACGGGTTGATATTATTCGTAATTTTCAATAACGATCGCCATATAATATAATATACCTAAACAAGTAATACAGTAAAACCCTCATCGAGAATTACTTTTTCTATGTTACTCTTCAGGTTATCACGAACAGACAGCGGCACGGGACTTTTTTATAATATACTAGTGAAACCTGCGACGTTGAAATACCCTCGATAGTCCAGTGTTTTGTAAGGACATAATATTTATACGTAGTCTACGTATAAATATTATGTCTTTACTTATCATATTAGCCGGCTAAGTAGGTAATATAATTAGTCACAATTAAACGCAGTTAAAAGCAACACGCATTTGTATTCTGTTACTAATCAAGGCCGGACTTTTTAAAATCTTTTTTTAAGGACTTATATCCTACAAGGATATGCCAGTCCTATCAGCGCCTTAATTAATATTACATAAATATTAAAATTATATATAAGTATATTTATATAGATATATATCTATATAAATATACTTATATATAATATATGATTAGTATATTTTTACCTAAATTATATAATTTAGGTAAAAATATACTAATCATCATCTTAAATATATCAGCAGATGGGTAACAGAGAACACTAGTTAGAGCTCCTAAGTTGCATTTATTTAAAATTATATTTCCCCATAAAGGCCGGACTTAAAGTAATACTGAAATAGGGTTCATCTAATCGTATATTCCACACATTCACCATATATATTTTATAGAATTAGGCATTACTTTGCGGAGATCCATACTACAAAAGTAATTAATACTAAAATTATTTTGCTATAATCCGCTATACGGTAAATAGAAAAATATATAGTGCTAAATGTATAGTGGACTATCCGTTTTTTCATACCCGATACAAGCAGGATTCGTAAAACACGTGCACAAACCTCCACCACTGTCGCCACAATACACAAGCACTACACACGTTCACTATCACAAACTCAACAAGCTCTTTCATGAGCTCTTTACACGACGTTATCGCCGCGATAACGTCGTGTAAAGAGCTCATGAATAAGTGCCCCGGACGGGTTCGAAACTAGTCGGGCTAATATTTAAAATTAGACGTGAGTATAGCCGGTATCTATAAAATTAACTATAAATGTTTTTATTCGATTTATAGAAAATTTGCTGAATTTCCGATATACTCCACCAGCCAAATTTCAATGCGTAACAGACTGACTGATAGTTTATCGCATTTATAATAAAAGTATGGGTATAAAGATTTGCTCCACAACGATAAAGAGGTCCCTTGCATTCGACTTGGCGTTCTAATATATATAAAAAACTCTCGAGTCAATTGCCATAGCTGACATGTCAAGACCGTCGAATTTGGCGCAAAAAATGTGGAGATTCCAAATAATGGACAAGGAAGAAGGAGATAAGGACATTCGTTACGTCAAAAGTTGGACACACTCGAGCTTCTGCCGTGAACCTTACCATCCACTTAAACCGGAGTCCAAACAGGCAGATGATGAGGAATCCGGACCAGATGAGAGGGCATAAAATCAGGCCCAGCCAGAACAAACGGCTCTCGTTGCGATTGACGCGATTCTGGAACGTTCAGTAGATATGTCATTTGCCAAATTTCTTAGTAGGGACCGGGGCCGAATGTAAGTCGCAGTCAAAGAAGTCGAAGACGAATTAGTCAATTTAATTAATTCAGGATGGGATTTATGTTATTAAAACAATTACAATGTCTTAACTTCCGATTGAGGTCGGAATCTTAGGCTGATGTCTTAATTCTGATCTGATTTGAATCCTACCCTATACAGTTCCAAGGGAATTGTAACCACTTTATAATATTGTTTAAATATTTAATTTATCTTAATTTTTTTCATTGATTTGTTACATGGTTATTTTATTGTAATATAAATTGACCTCAAACGAGTCGAGTCTCAATTGTAATCAATAGACATATTCTATTATTATTCTTTATACTAATATAGAATAATAGAATATAATAGTTCTATGACTATACAAAAAAAACGTGGACATCACTAGAAGAGTGTCTACTATATCATTGTACAAAGAAAATATATACATAAAGACAGGTGAATTGTAAAATTATTTTAAAAGTTTAAGTCAATACATACATATTATATAATATGATTAATTGTTAAAGTAACATAAATAACAAATAAGAAAAAATTGTATGAAATATTGTAAATGTAGAGTGTTTTATTAAACATTATTTTATTTTATTATGGAACTCATAATACAAATAAAATATATGTGGGAATGGAACGTAAGAGGAACGTAAGTGGATCGGAATGCAGGTGAGTGTGTAAGCGAGATGATACGACAGGAGGTAGGGAGAGAGGAGAAAGGACGGAGGACGTGTAGTATACCTGCTAAGTTTAAATAATTAATAAAAGCTTAAATAAAAGAAGTGTTTGCTTGACCCCGATAGTCCCGGTTACCACATATATCGCACTCTTAATATCAAAATGACTTAATTAGGCTTTATTGAGTTAGATACGTTATAGTCCTTATTTCAACGCCATCTATGACATCACAATACGAACTAATTAATAAAATAATGTTTTCTTGCTCTTCCAAGTTATGGATCTCCTTAGCACTGACGAGTTTTGTACGTGAAACGCTACGCTCAATTGCAATAAAATAAATAAATATAAATATATGGGACATTTACACACAAGCTCGTCCATCCCCAAAGTAAGTAACTTAATACTTGTGTTATGGGTGACAGACAACTGGTAGATAAACTACATATATAAGTTTAAATACATACTTAAATAAAAATACACACCCAGGCTCGAAGAACCTACAATTGTTTATAGAAAATATTGGCCCTCGGCGGGAATCGAACCCGCGACCCGCGGAGCTGAAGGCAGGGTCACCCACAGCGCCAACGGGCCAAGCGAAATTGCAATTTGTCACGAAACAACTTTTTTTAAATAGATCACTTTAATACTAAGAGTCAGATACGTATATATAAATGAGGTAGCTTTTTGTGAATAAAAATTTAGATACCTGCTTAGATTCAAATACCCAATGAGATTTCCCATCGTCATCTACGTAGTTCCACCACCTTAGACCAACCAGCAATCTACCTGGAATGAGAAATATAGAATCGAATGAAAGATAAATGCCGGATTAGGCCACCACTGGGCCTGTAACAAATTCTGTCAATATTAATAGGTTTGTTTCAGATTATATAGAAGAATGACCCGCGATTACATTAAGGTACCATAGAATGTGTTAAAATACGTTATTTTAATACCCTCTATTATGCATTTATGCATTTTTCTGTTTCTGAACGAAAAACGGGATTTTTATTCAATATATATAAATATAGTAGGCAAATATATAAGCCTTAATTGTACTAAATCTCATCAATATTACACCAGCGTATAAACCGTGAAAGCGTATCAGAGAGACAGATTAGACCAGTGATGGGAAAGTGCGGCATTGGCATGGATAGTATATGGCCCGCTATAATTACATTTTGACAAAATGCTTTTTTTCTATAATTCTGACCCTCCTCTAGAATTTTTAAAACTATGTGGCCCCCCTATTAAAAAAATTGTCCACCTGGATGAGACTTTTGCATATGTTTACCACCAAAGCCACAATTACCACGCTGCTCCTATGCCAATTGACAGGTTACACAAATCCCCAGAATTTTCTACACATGCACGTTTCCTCATGATGTTTTCCTTGATAGCAAAGCGTGTAATAAAATTGCAATCATTAATTAGATACATAAATTTTAACAGAGAAACTCCCTGGTGCCCGAGGAACCCATGACACTGTCTAAATAGTTGACACAGCCTCACGCTAGGCTATCCAGCTATAAATGTCAAGGTGAATTCCTAACTAACCACTAATGTTCTTCACTGTCCAGAAGTCAGCTGACAGTAGAAGAACAACCAGCACGAAGCTGGCGATGAAGGAGTCGGAGAACCAGCCACACAGGATATAGACAACAATCGCTGCACCTCGAAATATCAAGTGGAAGAACACTATGTACGGATGGCTGGAATTAAAAGTAAATAAATTAATTATTGTTATTACTTATTTTATTAACTAAAAAGGCATTTAGAATGCACAAGTTCACTGATAAACACCTCAAAGCTTAAATTTGATAAAAATATCAGGTAGCTCAATGAAATCAAATCATTGATGAAGAATTTCTAAATTAGCATGACTTGCAAAATCCCAGAGTGGTATGTCTATGTTCCCAATGACCATTGTCATAAGAAATATTGTTTGAAAAGAGCAACCGCCCAGTTTCTTGATGGTTCTTCTCGGTAGGAACAGCTTTCCGAACCAGCAGTAAAGTTGACGATTCAAAAGCACTTGTTTACAAGTTTACTTGAATAATGAATATTTTGAATTTGAATATAATGGTATAATTGGTGGAGTTTATTTATGAGGCTTAGTTAAGATTGTCAACCAATTCTCGATCAAATTTCATTAATGTAGATGTTTCATATTTGCTTATTCTCTATCTTCTATGGTTGTTTTTATAACAACTCTTCAATTTAACCTCCTCTCTAAATAAACTTCTAAATACTTCAGTGTTATTTGAAGAGGCACTTGAATTGTTACAATTTCACTTGTGAACAACTAACCTTACTTAATATGATTGTAACATGGATTAATTTAGCAGGTCTAGTGTTAATTCTTTTTAGTTCAGATAATTTGTTCTTTGATTGTAAACTCACACTCTTGCTTATGGATTTTAGTTAGTATTTAATAGGTACTCACACAAACTGTTTGTTAGCATTGTCTTCTTCACCAAAAGCAATGGTGTCATCATCCAGGAGAGGTACCTGCGGCACACCAGGCTGTAATGATGTATTAACAACTACATGAGCTAAAGCCGTGCAAAGCAAATTATAAGCAAATTAATAATTAAATAATATTAAATTATTAAATGTTAATGAGATAAATGTTATAACATATAAAGATGCAAATCATAACAGCACTAGTGTATAGTTAATTTAAAATCTATATGAATATTTCAATGTAAAAGAAGAGGTTATTTAATATTATTGAGTAAAAAATTGATAAAATTAGTTTGCAATATCATGAAATAGAGTCAATGGTACCTCAATATATATGTGCCCTAATATACAAGTGTTGTGAAAAGGTTGCCCAAAGATATATATTTTGCATAGATATATCAGCAATTTGACATACAAGCAAGGTTTTAATGGAATTAATTAAACTTATATGTTGTTGTACCACTGTATCTCTATAATGCTAAATTCAGGACATCTTTTTTGTGATATTGTTGTCATGCCTTTTTGCTGCCTCAGGCGTGAGATGAAACAATCATTAACATTGCCATAGTGAATTATTGCAATAGTACCATAGTAGTTGTAATGTACTATTTTAGATGACTAAGTTTACTAATCCTAAATGTGTAATTTATTTATTATAATATCTTGGTAATAGATGAAAATAAAGTTCAATTTACTTTTAGCATTACATAGACTTCTTTTATTACAGTTTATAGAAAAATAACAGCCTATTTAGCCTTCTGCAAATATTATTGAATATTTCAATATCTACAGACAAATTAAAGAAAAGTGAACTATTTAATTAGTTTAAAATTTATATGAATGCCAACACAATCATGCACTAGTGGTAAATTCATTTTAGAATTATATTTTATCAGGACCTCATACAAGATTTAAGCTAAAATGGATTATATATTTTTTATTGCTGAAAACATTTCCTTTTTCATTACACACTGGTCCAATAAGTATTCCTATCAAATTTGTTCACACGCAAGGCCTTATTATGTTTAACAATATGTATATACATAAATAAATACTAACTACTCTAAAGAAGATAATAATAATAAAGTATGATATTTAAATAGATTGTAAATAAATAAATAAATAAATAAATAGATAATCCAATATAGCTTTACATTATAGGAACAATTTGGTTTGAGTCAAAATAGTTTGCCTAAATAATAACATAGATCACTCATGCAATTAATAAGTGATTGATACAGGTTTGTGTTAGGTCACTGAAGTTCTTAATATCATAAGTATATGAATTTTTGTACATGTGTCTCTAGTAAGAGACACATGCACAAAAATTCTGGTTATCTGATGGATGGAGTTTATTTTATATATATTTCCGTAGCTAGATTAGCGATTGCTTAATACAATTAATATTATTGGCGATGCCAAAATAAAATAGGCCTTACTTCAAAAGTTACTATAAAAATTAAGTTTACTATAGAAGATTGATTAGACACTACATTTTCACAAGGTAAACAGTATTTTATGAAGTTAAAATCGTATAAAACTTACAGTCGCAGAATTCATTATGAATAAAAAATTCCTTGCGTTGAAACTTCTCTTTAACTACAAAACACTGGATTAGAAACTAATTGAATCAACATATTTAACATGAATTGGTCAACAAAACCCGTATGACATTAATAAGAAACGTCAAACGTCATATTTTACTGTTGATGTCATTTTACATTTAAATGCCTAATCTATTAAATTGTGGTTGATAATTCTATATTTTGATGGATATTCTCTGCAAATTGAATTGTTGAAACATAATAAAGTTATAACAAAATGGTAAATTACTATGGTGAAAAGATATATCTATAATGAAATTGGAATTTATAAGCTAATACTTTAAAACAAGGCAGAGTCATGAATTAAAGAGAGACGTACCTACCTATCTCAAAAGTCAATAGTTGATTCATTAACTTATTAGGTAGGTACTTCGATAATTGTATCCAAACAGATATTTGAAATTGGTTTGTAAAAACTAAAACATTTCGTTTGTAATGTTTAACATCGATATTAAAAATCGATTTCTACTTTATCATAGTTGTTGCCCATTACCCTTCAAATATTATCAACAATATTTGGTAATCTGCAACTTCTATATAAGCAAAATCAGAAATTTTATAACTAATTTTACAACTATTTGTTAAAACTAAATATTTTAAAAGTTAAAATGACAAATCACAATCACTTTGTGATTAGCTATATCATCCAATATTGTCAAAAATTATAATCATAATTCGTTAATAATCTTTAAATATAAATGTAGATGACATAATATTTAACGTATCAATCACGTTTATCGATGTATCGCTTTAAAGTCGATTCTATTTACATATGAGAACTGTCAAAATTTTGCAGGAAGGCACATGCAACGCTGTTTACAACTAGTTAAACGCGACGTTTTTTGGGTTTGTCGCGCGTTTGTTTCACGACAATCGGTCCGTGTATCGTACAATGTCTTCCGGCGCTGCTGGTGTCGTGTGTTTGTGCTCGTGATCTCTAAGTTAGACGGTGACAGGTGCGATTTGCGTAACTTGGTCGCGATGGGCGCTAAGGCTAGCACCGCGAACGGTGGCCAGAGTCCGCGGGCCAGGACATTCTCGACGAGCTCGAGCTCCGACGTAGTATCCGGCGGCGCCGGGTTCAGCCTGCTGCGCGCTATTCCGGGTATACAAGTGTCGAATGATAGGCAGCGCGCACGATCGCTCTCATCAGTGCCGGATTTGCACGCCTCTCACGAGGCTATCGCTATTCCTCCTAACTCGCAAAGCTATGAGGCGTCGGCAGCTGCAAGCCCAGACACGGACTCCAGTTCCAACGAGGAGACTGGGCCGGTAGCAGGCACATCTCTGGCGCTTGGCAGGGTGTATGCAGCTCATTCTCTGCCATCGCATATCTGGTCGTTAAACGGTAAGGATTAATTTGACTATCAGACTTATGATTACTTTCCTTTGGATAGTAAAAATGGAGTTATCATGTTTCTCTCTTCTACAAAATATTTAAATGATTTTTCAAGGAAAAGTGGTTTTATGTCTGTTGTGACATTCTAATCAGAGTCTTGTTAGTGTTCAGTCAATAGGATTGTAGTATGTAACTTGAGACTCATGTTTGTTTACATTTTTTATCTTTATTATGATGACAGTGTTATTATTAGAAGATGATTCAATTTGTTTATGACTGAAGTATGTTTCTCGTTCATGATTTCATCTTCAGTTTATAGGTCTTATATATTTTATTTATGGTAAAAGCATTAAATATTAATTCAGTCTTTTAAAACTCTATAATATTGCCATGTTACTTGCTAAAATGATGTGATATTGCCCTCTGAGAATCTTTAAAACAGATCAATGTCAGGCAGATCAAAGGAACCGACATCAACTACAAAGAATTATCATCTATTATATTTTAATTTAGTTAATTTTATACTTACAAAAATTGTTAAATACTTACAAATGTTTTAACTGTAATTATGATCTTAAACCCATATAAGTGTGCACAGCATTATGGTTAATGCAAATTGGCTTAGAACACCTAAAAAATAACTAAGTTGGGTAATTAGCTATAGTAATATATTCAACATTAAGTGGGATGTATTCATGTGAAAACTTTCCATTTCTAAAATAAATATATAAAATTTAAGACAGGTATGCATGATATCAAGATAACATCATAATTAAATGACAAAACTCATTATTTGTAACAGAACAATATAAATAGGTAAACAATGGGTTTAATGGTTATTTAAAATATGTTATCATTATGACATCTCAATTATTGTTACCTTCATTAATTTAAAATAAGTGCAGTAATACTCTATAGATTACACAAGACACCATAAAGTGATTTTGTTGCACTGTGATGATTGTCCTGGAGCCTATCTCCTGATGATGCTTCAGCTTCTGTGTAGTTTTGGTATTAAAACACCTAAGTTGGGGTGAACCAAGTTGCAGGCACTACTAGTATGAAAAGTTAAGTAATGGTGTGTTTCTATCCCACCACTGGACATATGCCTCCTCTCTCTATTTTTGGAGAGAAGGCCAAAAATATAGTATAAGTATATTAAATATTAAATAAAATATGCATTTATATGACATAAGATAAAATTTTTCATTGTTTGGATATCCAGCAATAATTAAATATGATAATGCAGCAAAGACTATGGGAAGAATTCTAAGTAGACCATCATACTACTGACAGTCAGAAAATTTTTTCAGCGCCAAGTAGCATGTAGACGGTATTCTTCTTCCACTTCATTTTCAAATGTTGGATTTCGGCTTCTGAAGTGATTGCCACATCATCAATACTTATTATAAAACAAAGTCCCAAAAAGCTGTCTGTATGTAATTGATTTTCTCAAAACCTACTGATCAGATTTTTGTACGGTTTTCACCAAAAGATAGTGCAATACTTCTGGATGGTTTAGGTAAATATTCATATCGATATTATGTAAATTGTTTTGAAGAGATCGCGCAGTTGTTATAAAACTTGCATGCTCGGAGCTTTAGTCGCGTGCGCTGCGTAAACCAGCAGAGATATGATAAAATAATGTACTAGAGAATTGTAGATCTATAAAAATACTACAAAAAAAATCCGGGATAGCATGTCTCTATCTCTCACGGTTAACTCACAATAACTACTTTTATGTTCAAAATTTCAATTCTTGATAAATCGTGTGACACGTGGAAATCATCCACTCGGGCGAAGCCGTTGGCACAGATATTAAAATACTATTTCGTTAGGATCCAGCGACCTTTTCGAGGTTGTTAGTCCACCTTCTGAGGGTCTACCAGTGTTGCGTTTTTGAAACCCAGCTCCTATTTGTTCTATTGGGAACAGGAAAAACCAATCGTTTAGTTGAGGATATTTTAACAATTAAGTTAACGCGAACGAAGATGTAGGTACAGCAAGTTATGTATTAAATGTTCATAAATGTATATTTCATTGACATCAGTCTAAATTTTATCTCAAACTTATGTAAATCGAATCTGGTTTATCTAATTGATGTGGTGAATTTGCATTCTTTATTACTTATCGTTGGATTTAGTATTTAATCCTATTATTATAGTTTTGTGAAAAAAGTTCATTATTATATGTGTGTATATATGTAAATATGTATATGTATGTTCGTATGTATGTAATCGACTCCCTTGAACTTGACTTCGTCCGACTTTTTACTGACAGATTTAATTCAAACTTTGGGCACTTAACACTGAACCGACCAGCAGGCCTACCATGAACTCTTATTGCGCCTCAATTGAAGACGTAAACGAAATTGTTTTGCTTTTTCATACCATGACGTCTTAAAGACCCACATTTTAAGTCGTTGCCGAATGAGCGTTCGGAATTCGTCCTAAGAACATGTGAGTAAAAGAGACAGAGTTATCTATAGTTAACGTTATCCTTTTCAAACATTACGACCCCAATGCAATTCACACTTCATGGTACGAAAAGAAAGCGGTTCGCGGTCGTCGTTAACTTCTTCAATTGAGTCGCAATAAGAGTTCATAGTAGGCCTGCTGCACTGTTTCCTCCAAGATTGAACAACTCTATCGTAACTATACAAATAAATAAGTGGAAAAAATCGCGTTGCTAAATACAATATGGAAGATCCCGACTACGCAAGCTGCATTGAAACAGATAAATCTCTCCGATCGGTCAGGCAAATGTTAATAGTGAAACTGAATATAGTTAAAAGAAACTAAGAAACACGATTTTACGCTCACGCTCACTCACGCTCGATGTGATATACGAAAAAGATATTCTTTTTATTAATAATAAAAAAAAAGTAAAGTAGCGACCTGTTACAACCCCACTGCTGGGAATAGGCCTCCTCTCTCCGTTTCTGGAGAGAAGGGTTGGAGTTAAGACCTACCACGCTGCTCCAATGCGGATTGGTAGGTTACACATATCTCCAGAATTCTCTAGAGATATGCAGGTTTCCTCACGATGTTTTCCATCACCGAAAATCGTGAAAAGTTGTAATAGAAAAACTCATTGGTGGCTGGCCCGGGTTTGAACTCGTGTTTCCCTCGAAAGAGTCGCACGGTCTCGCTGCTGGGCTATCACAGCTCTGCAATAATAATTTACTAATTTATAATTATTCCTGATTATTGACACATTTTAGTTCGATGATCTATAAATCAGTGTTTCTTAGGTTTTTTTTATTTGTATCATAGAACTCTGCAAAATGTCACCTAGTTATATAGATTACTAGCTTTTATCCGCGATTTCGTTCACGTACCGTCGAGTCTGGGAATAAACAGTTCAGCTTCTGTCAATCAGCAACATTGAAAATATTTTCATCACAAAAATCCGATTGATTTAAATCGATATATAATTAAGTAAGTATTTACGGGTACTAACATTAAATTCAGTATATATCTTTTGCTCTGTAAAAAAAACCATAAATAACTGTATAACATTTTTTTACTAAAATGTTTTAATATAAGACGTCATCAGCTCTCCTATATAAAACCTATATCTTTAACTTACAAACTTGATTTTGACACATCGTGAATAAAAAAACCCTAATAATATAACATAACAGATGACGTTTTTTAATGTCATCCTATTCCTGTTGAATTTACAGGATTTCTATTGCCTATGTGTTACCCCGGTATAATATGAATAATTGTGCCAAATTTAATCGATATTGGTTCAGTGGACTCTCCGTGAAAACGTAACAGACAGACAGACAGACATTTATAATATTAGTAAGAATTTAATATATTTTATATTTACTACGATTTGTAGTAAAGTTGTAATGTCAAATGAAAAAAATGTACTTATATGGACTCAGCTGGGAATCGAATGATTTGCAAGCCAGTATTTGCCCTACAGCGCCCCCCCGACTATCAAGGGTCAAATTGGACAAGCGCTACCGCAATATGTTATTTATGGATTACACCGGATTCCCTTAGCAAATGTTACCACAGGCCATTTGTTAAGGCGAATGCTGTCAAGTTAACACAGATCTACAGGATGTTATTGAATGCATATAGTTATTGACTATAATCTTTCAAAGTCAAACTTTACTTTAGGCAAAACGGAAATTCCAATTTTTTAGACAACTGTTGTTGTATTTTCCATTTGTTAAGTAGTTGTAACGGTAGTTTTGATTCTTAAGTTTAATTTGTACGCCGCAATAGCTGAACGGCGAGACCGTATGATTCTTATCAAGGGGGTCATGGATTCAAACTCGGGCAAGCGCCAATGAGTTTTTCTGTTGTAACTTATGTTACATAATATATTACTCCGATTGGGATTTACAATTTGTCACACGCTTTTCGGTGAAGGAAAAAATCATGAGGAAACCTGCATATATATCTGTATAAATCCACGGAAATGTGTAATCTACCAATCAGCATTGGAGCAGTGTGGTGGGTTTAAGCTCTCACACTTCTCCCCAAAAGGAAAGCGAAAGCCTAAGCTCAATAGTGTGGGATAATTACTTTGAAGTAAGTTTATGGAATGGCTTTGCTCATCGCCGGCAGTGTGATTTAGCCGCCTCATGAGTTTCATAGCCTGCCACTGCGTTTCGGTGCACATTGTTAATACGGTACGCCTTGTAAACTAACGTTTTAACTTTCTCCTGAAAGCTATCTTTTCTCTCATGAACTCGAATGATGAACCGACATGTTTCTGACAGTTAACTCATCATAGAATGAATTCCGTACTAAATATTCTTAAGGTTCTTATTCAGCTTAGCTTTTACAAAAATATTTCGCATAATGAACCTACCACTGGTTCTAAGAAACGCTTTAAATGAGACGAACCACTAAGAGAGGCGGTCACTCTTTTCAAAACTAATAACATAATAATCTTATAAATCTAATCTAGTGCGTAACTGACTACCACTTAAATCAATCTTTCGTATTATTTACATAATCTTCAATGGTATAAGAAGTTTTCTTAAAATTGTGTTGTTTAATGCTTTTATGAACTTACCTAAAGGCAAGCCCAAACAGAATGTGGTATTTAATTATAAAAACGTATACCGTAGCCCATAAACTTTCTGAAACCGTAGCTTTGGTGTTTACGAAAATAAACTTATTCCAAAGACCTTCAGAGATTCAAATTTAATATATTTCTAAAATCGAAAGAATATATTTCAATCGATCAGTGAGTGCGTCAATTCGTCTAGCTCGCCCGTAATAAATCGCGGCCGCTTTTCCGGGTTGCGGTGCGCGCGCGCAAGTGGAAAAGCTCAGTCGTTCGCGAGCCACCGTCGCGTTGACACATCTATCATGTACCGCCGCCGCTACCGTACCACCCTTGGCCTGGGCCTGGGGTCATCGTTCTCGTCGACCTTCTCGACTACCCTCTCCTTCAGTTCCCGCACGTCGAGCACTGACTCCGTAAGGTCGGACGCTCGCGCTACAGCAGCTAAACTCAAATCGAAGTACGAAAACGCCGGCACAGCACAAGGTCTGTGTGTGCGTGTGTTTTAAAGTCAATAACCTTTAAAATTAGATAAAAAAAATAACTTATGGCAGTATGTGAGCATTTATTCAAAAAAATTATATATCGGTGGAATGATATATTGAATATATCTTGAAATATAAAATATTTTTTTATTTGAAGTCACTTCTTTACGAACGCTACAGACTGACACACGGTTAGACTTTATAGATGGAGTGATCACACAGTTTAAATAACTAAATAGATAACGTTTTATTCAGCATCTATATTCGTTTAAGGCTGAAGGGTAGAGTAATAAAAACACTTATTCATGGAATTTAAATTTAGCTAGTAAATGTTTGTTCTCAGTTTTTACATTTATTGAACTTTCGAATTGTCCAATTGTATTTTTAATACAAATATTAAATTAAACTATGCAAATGTAAAATTGGCTTGAGATTTTCACACAATATTGCCTTTAAGTATAAGAGTTTTATTTACCTACTTTTTAATCCGAGATTGTTTTCAATGGACTAAAATATACCATTTCGATACACTTCCAAAAACATAACAATCTAAGACAACCCCTACACATAAACTTGGTTGGAGAGTTCTATAAATGATAGTGTAACCTTATTGCAATCCGTAGTAAGTAATTATTTAGCAAACATTATTCTTATTATTATTACTTGACTTATTATAGTTGACTATTGAAATGATAGCACGAAAACTAAGTCAATTTTTGTAAAAATAACTAAAATGTGATTTGTTAATAGCAACCTTAAAAATCCCTTGATACAAAATTTAAATAGAAAATAAGGATTTTTCTATACTTGGACGCCGTATTGTAATCCTCATATATATTATATTTGAAATTGAAATTGGATTCATTATCAACAACTCTAAAAACCCCTAGATACAAAATTTCACTAGATAAGGATTTTTTTATAGACTTTGTTACCAAATTGCCTTTTTTCCAAAGCCTTCGGACGAAGTTCTCAGGTATTGGGCAATTATTTAGAATTCTGTCTTATTTTACGTGGGAAAATATCATCCTAAGGGTACCTCCTGTGAATCAGGACCACGGCTTAGAGCTAGTGGAGGGCTGGTGGTATGATCGGTAGTGTGGTGTGGTGAGGTGTAATCTAAAGTGTGTCAGGAAACCACGACCGATATCGTAAAACTAGTATCTTGGATCTGTTTGCGAAAACCACTCATCCAAGAAGTAGGTACTTCTGAGATTAACAGGTTTAAGTTGTATAAGTCATTAATGTAACATGACTATTGCAACTTCTTTTTTTTTTAAAGTTCTGTAATAAATTTTTTAAAAGACTTACGTTTAATACCCGATAAGTTCTGAAGTTTTAATGGAATTACCTGGAGCCGCAGGAAGCAATCGGTTAATTCATTACGGTTATAGAAAAAGTTTTTCGAGCGGTTAAGTTGAACTTGTTTCTCTACTTTATATTCTCTTAGCGTTCAAAGAGTGGTTCACTTCGTCGAGGCAAATATATACTGTTTACTCTATATTTAAATACGTTTATATTCGTATCGATGGCACGGTAGATGATGTGCAGCCTTATAACTAGAAGTACCGGTTTCGATTCCTGATATAAGATGCCAATAATATTATAAAAATTGCTAAAATTTGTGTAAGATTATTTAGCTTATTATTCTAATTTTTACTTATTTATTTATACGATGATAAAATTACTGTTAATTTCACAGGAATACGAAAAAGACAGTCCATAATTTAACAAAATGTAAAAATGGTTATTTTTATCTTTAGAAAAATTTTGGCATCTCGTATACAACTGTGCAAACAATTGACGCAGTAACGGCTTTTTCTGCTTCTAGAGTTGCAGGTTTTGTAAAATCTAGACACCCTCGAAGGTGCTTATACGCTAGCCGGATATGCCATAGTTGAGTAAGACGTCTTTGAATTGTCGTTTTGTAAAAACTAGACAGACTCGACGATGTTTTTAGGCTCGCTCGTCTTGCCTGGCGTCGCTGTAAAGGCTATCTCCATATCAAAAAAACAAATAGAAGTAACCTTTTCAGTTAATCAGTTACTCAAGCTAATAATAGCTATATATTATATATAGCTTGTATTAGCTTGTTGTCGCCATTCTTTAAGGAGCTTTTGTCATCACACAATGGGCGAACTGCTAAAGCTTTTGATCGTAGCAACTCGTCTCGGAGTAAATATAAATCCCTTCAAAGCCTATGCCCATATAATAGATTACTTGTACGGTATACAGTTTCCTAGTTTGGTATAACAGCAATTTTGATTTAACTTAAAAGATGCGTCAAATATGCACAATGTCTAACGTTCAGAATTTTTCAGTATTTTCTTTTTAAATTTTTATTGTAGTAAGAATAGGATACGTGTAGAATGTAAGCCCTCACTCTGGAGTCCTAAAAATTGGAAAACTCTTCACTCCCTGTTTGTAATATAATATTTCGTTTTTCATTTCCTATTTAGTAGCAGCCCAGTGCTAACATAGTATATAGGTTTCGGTTATTTATAGAATGAACCAGCGGCTATATTCGCAAATGCATCTATCAATACATGTCATTAAAGAAAAGTTCTTGCCATGTCTATACGTTGGTAATTCAAACTTCAGCTGTCTTATTCTTTTATAAGTTCTTTTTTGAATTCCACATTCCATACTAGAGCAGTCTACAGAAAGGTTTAAATTAAGTGTGAGAGATATTTATTTCTTTATTTAGTTTCTTGGTGGTTCTTCTCGGTAAGAGCAATATTCCGAACCAGTTGTCATTAATCATATTGTCAACACCAAGCTGAGGGTCTACGGTGCCTACGTCCGCTCGCGCTTGACGTATGCGGCACCCGCCTGGTACGCGCTTTGCTCGGCGTACCAGAGGCGAATGCTACAAGTCCAACGCGGCCCGACGCGGAAGACGACGGCGACGATGAGGACGACGCAACGGGCAAGAGGGCAACACCGGATTTGACTTTACCACCTGAACTGACAAACCCACTGGACACGACACCAGCTGGAATGGACACAGCGGTCTGGGAGTTACTATTCCCAGACCGCTCCACCGAACAAGACATCCCTCAGGTCACCTAGGTGACCTTTTTTTTTATACAGGAAAAAACCCCTTATGGGTACCACCGCCTGACGGGGACGGGCGGTGGTTATGTCGGACTCGCACCGACTAAAACAACCTGTATGCTCCACCACGCTGCTGGTGGCGGGTGCAGGGTGCCTTATTTGACCCCACTCCCGCCAGCAGCAACTCTGAACCCCAGAGTGCGCCACCTCTGGGTCGAGGCGTCTCTAAAAGTGGCCCCTCTCTCCGCTGGACGATGCATCGGGAGCACCAGATGCATTGACCAGGCCCACAGGCCTGCGAGGAGCAGCCCGGGCAAAGAGGTTCGCCTCGAGGCCCTTACCCCGGCACCCTCATAAGGTACCGAGAAGACCCAGAAAAAGAAGAAGAATCATATTGATCCTTGACGATTCAAAAGTGCTAGAAAGTGCTTACTTGAATTAATTTTATTGTGTTAAATTTTATTTTTATTGTTAAATTTTATTTTAGTGTGTCACTCTCAGGGGATAATATGATCTGCTACCCATGCGAAGCCGGGGAGAGTTTGCTGGCCTGTATAAAAGCATCTGCTTTTTGCCTCAACCCAACCCTCCTTTTGCTGAACTTCCAAAGATAATCCTCACTAATTATTAGCTAGGAAATCTCTTTTTTGATGACCTTTTTTTAGCATACCCTAGAAAAATTAAAGCCGCATTATGTAAAGCCAGCTAATTGGCAGTTCCCGCGGCGGCCAGGGATGGCCGCGAGGCGGTCCCAGTGTAAACGGGCTAACTTTCCAGGTCATCGGGAAACTGGGCCGTGGGAGCGCTATTCGCAAATAGGACTTTGTATTTCATAACTTTATGCTATATTTATCGGTTAAATTTGTGTTGGATATCGAGAGAACTACTAAACGCCCGTTTAAAAATCATTTTTGAAAAAATCTAGCAGCAGAAGTAAAACAAAGACTGAATTTAGACTATCGCGATTATTCATAGGTTATGTATAAAAACCGGCTATACTCACCCATTATCATATCAGGAGAGCTCTTTAAGTGGCGTCATGGCGGCGAAACTGTTAGCCGCTACTAATCGAGCTAAACCGATATAATAAGATGTGAGTATAATCAGTGTCTATACAAACGAAGACGGAAAAAAGGTAAAAAAGACAAATCAATTTGTTATCTTTATTATTATAAATGCGAAAATCTGTCTGACACTCAAGTCGTGGGATCAATATTGATAAAATTTACAAAGTATAACTGTTATAGTACATGTTAATATAGTGAAAAAAACGTTTTTCGCTCGAGAAATGGGGAAAATCACATATTGTATTATTGAGGGTACCTAACTGCTTAAGTTGGTACGAACAAAGCCCGGGGTGCCATTAGTATGTTTATATCGTAATACGAAAGATATTAGGTAAACGCAGTAAAACTAAAGGTCATTCTCAACGTCCGCTTGCGAAAATTGACGCAAACGACTGAATGTGAAAAGCGAATTTTCCGCACAGTCGTAAATTAATTTAATATTCAAACATCCCAAACGAAGAGCGGTGTCGTAATTTAGGTTTATGGGAGATATTAATATATAAATAATAATAAAACTATATTTGAAACACAAAAAAGTGAAATAGATGTTTATTTCAACAACCACAATGTTATATACGATGAGAAAACTAGTTAATTAAAATAGATATGAAGTATTTATTGATTTAATTAACCTTAATAAATTTGCCGGTAGGTAAATTATCGTCGGTCGGCCGTCCTATGTTGTATATTGATACGAACATGCGAAAAGAGTTCGTAATGTATATGTCATAAAGTTCAAATTGAACGAGGCAGTTTACGAACATGCAAAAACGGTTCGTAAACTAAATGTCATAGAGTTCAAATTCGCTTAACGCTAAATCTCTGGAACATTCGACGTTTATCATAACATGTCATTGGTAAACATGTTTACGATCGTTTCAAGGCTATCGAATGTTCTCGAATGCGGTTCTTTCGATATATAAGCAGACGTACCGTGCGCCTCGACATTCAGTTCGTGAATAGCGAACTCGGCATTCTTATTGGACAACGGACTGTGTAGAGACTGTAAGTAATAAGTTTGTAATAAAAAGTTGAATAAAGTGTTTTAACGAGTCACCAGATATTTTTATCCAAATCCATGAACCCCAATACGTAACAATATTTTACGTTCTCTTTTTTCTCCATAAAGATGTATGGATTTGTCGTAGCCTAATACAAATTAAACTTGGATATGATCGCTATTTAAGAATCATATGCGTTCGATGATACAATCACTTGTGATTACGGTGATCATACCTGCTAGCGCTACTGCTATTGTGTATACAAAGAAATGTAGGCCTTATATCGTATACATGCTTATAGGATATAAGGGTTACATTTGTTTGTACTAGCAATCATTTGTCCACTAACAGCTGAACAATATAAAAGCGGGTAGCTTTTTTGCAATAATAATCATTTTGCCCAGTAATCGGGTCAAATTTAACTTGTAAGATTCCACCTTCACGTACATACACGGCAAGCTTTAAAAAAATTAAGGAGTATTCACTAAACTGCAGCGAAATCAAAAGGAGAATTCATGATTTCAGCACGCTGTTTTTTCATCAGGTACATATCTTATAAACAAACACTTAAAGAATGTCGAAAAGGCTTTCGTGACCTAGGGTAGCGACTAAAAACCTTTGGGGACAAAACAAGAAGGCATGGCATGTGCAAGGGTTTTGCATATACATACGTGTTCAGTGTTGCGAATCTCACAGCTACGAATAATTATCGTTTTTTTTGTAACTATGCCAAACTGGACAAACTAATTTTAAATAATTTAATAGCCATTGTCGTGTCTCTTTGAATATTTAATTCTTAAAGCATTCTTCATATATTATCTGTGACAAATACGACATCTGAGATTTACGTTATTCTACAAGATAATATTTTAAAGTTTCTTGGTACTAGGCAAGCGCAATGATAAAATTAAATGGCTATGATCCATGATTAATAATTTCAATTAATTTCGTTGCGGAATATAGTAAAATTATTTTGATTAATTGAAATTCCGCTATAGTTGCTATAAAATATGTAGGCAGTATGCACTAAGTGAAAGAGGGTATTTTTTATCCCATATGTTAGCCCCGTACGTGAGGGTATTTTAATACTAAAGTCGATGGAAATGAAGTTTTGAGTACCACTAGTATATGATATTTTGTTAAAAAAAATGGGTCATTCGTTATTCGCGACGTTGCGCCTCATGCAAGGCCGTCGGCTGTCGCTTGTCAAACCGTTTAAAACTTTCTTACGGTGCGACATTGGGAGAAAATAAACCATTACGACACCACCGACCAAGGTTCTGTGTATTCCATTGCAGAACACGACATCGAATTCCTATAAATGCGCTTGCGCGTTTCTTTTACCTTGCGCACAGAACAGATGCGAAACCCTTTTTAATGTCATATGCAAGTGTCGCTTACACTCACATCTCGAGAGTCAGATTCTACCTCCGTGCCGTAGTATGCCCACCATAGCACATCTCTTTAAACGCATTTGAAAGCCTTACTTCGAGAAAGCTGTGGTACACCCGAACCTACTTATCTCAGCGGGTTCCTACATCTCAACTCGGTCGAATGACTGAAAATATAGGCGCCCAAAATCGTCCGATATGACCTTAACGATCAATTAACGATTGCAAACATAGACTCACATAATACACTTACCATCTTCGCCGGGAAAGAATAAGTCCCAGTTTTCTGATACTTGTGATCACTAATTACAGTCATACTGCCAGCTTTCCACTGCGCGTCGGCTTAAGCCGTGGTCCGGCCTCGCAGGAGACGGATGCACCAGGAGATCGTTCGCTTTTCGGTGAAGGAAAATTTAGTGAGGAAGCCTGCATATCTTTAGAGAATTCTGGGAATATGTGTAACCTACCCGCATTCGAGCAGCGTGGTCAATCATTTTCTCCAAAGACAGAGAGAGAACCTATGCCCAGGATTATCGGATGTACGAAAAAATTAGCGAATTATACGTGAAGTGTCTAGTTTAAGCTCTTCAAATTTTGACAATGGCAATTAGAATGTCGTAGTTGTATTGAAAAAATATATTCAAATTCAAATTCAAAATATTCTTTATTCAAGTAAACTTGTAAACAACTGGTTTTGAATCGTCAAAATCTACCGTTGGTTCGGAAAGCTGTTCCTACCTAGAAGAACCAGCAAGAAACTCAATGGTTGCTCTTTTCAAATAAAATTCTTATAACTAGTTACATTTGGTTATTACTATCATGTACAGGGTAGAGGAGTAACTATATCCAAGCATTTTTTTCATCTATATAATTGTCATTGTATAGTTAGGCTTTTTGTATCAGCCTCCCTTTAACAGCGCTTTTAAACTGCTTTGGTGCAAAGATAAAATCGATTGCGGGATTTTATTACAGAATCTTATACCCAAACCCACAAATGACTTATTTACTTTTGCAAGGCGCAAAGCAGGAACCGCAAGCTTATGTCGGTTCCTACTTTGTTATATACATCGCCAATAAATAAATCCAAAATATAAATTTTAAATTCCTCTGATTAGGAATGGAAACTAGTTTTGTAAGGTAATTTAAATATCATAAATTTATCGAAAAAGACGTCAAACTGGTGTAATTAAAAACCACCATACGACGATATACTTGTACTTAAAAGGCAGTTGTTTTGAAAATTGTGATTTTTTACATTAGTATGGATTTCATTTTAGTTACTAGCTGTCTGGCCACACTTTGCTGTAGCTCAATCTGGTTTTAAATTTCCCTCAAAATAGCAATCAAGAGTTGGAAAATACCGACCCCTCCCGGTTTGTAATACCGGGCGATATCATTATCCTCAAAATAAAAGACCCGTGATAACTGATATTGAAAAATAATTATATTCCAGAAGTCTTGCAAGGTTGTACTATAATTCTGAAAATCGAATCTAGAACCTTTGTAGTTTGTATCAAATAACCACTGCGCCTCAAAGGTCGGTGTAATAAAGCAATTATTCGTACCGAATTAACTGTAAGTAAATCTTCTCTGAAATAGCACGGCCGCAGCTGGCCCAGTAGTCACTTGCGCTTCGCCCCATTGACCTGCCTACATCGGTTTTAAATAGTACGCCCCCCTCTTTCCGCGACGCTCACGGCCCTGGCTCTCCTTTCAACTACTTATTGGCGATTGTCGATACTAGAAAATGATGTGGTGAAGGGGTGGTGCGGACCTGAAGAAAATGTAAATTAGATTTTTTACGTTTGACCTTTCCTACTTTATTATTTTTTTTAATTTTATTTATTTCTTGAACAACTATAGGAAGTAAATTTTACATCTATGTCTAAAGAAAAAAGCACCAGACTAGCTTCATTTATTATTAGTGTATAGCAATGTGCTAGCAAGAGTCATTAAGTTTACTATTATGCTTAATGCCAGGGTGCGACTAATATAAACAAATATATTAAAAAAGACAGGGATCAATAATGAAATAAAATAAAAGAGTAATAAATCTATCTATATGTATAAAAAATTAAAGAAAGCCATCGCCATGAATATAAATGTATTTGTGTGTGACTGTGTATGTCTGTCCATCTCTCTATGTGTTTGTGTGTGTATTTAGTTAGATTATAATGTGCAATTTGAATAAGTAATTAATTAAGTTTTATTACGTAAGCTTGTTGCTCCCGCAACGCACTTAAATCGTTTATGCCTGTGGAATACGAATTTTTGTTAAATTTCAATTTTAGTATTTCCGTTACTTTGTAATGACTGAAAAAAATTAAGAGAATGTTAGTAAATTAAAACATTAAATTCAAATAGCGACAGTCAGAATTTATAATCAACACCATCTCTGGTATGAAAACACTTGACAGATCAAACACAACAGTAATAAGCATCAGATTGGAACACAGCCAGAGTGTTAATCTGTATTAATCTGCCGGTCTCTGAACTCCTCGCACCAGGAATTGATCTCAAAAGTGGACAGTGGACCAGCGGATCTTTTTATTTAACTTACTGGTCCAGTCCCGATACATATTAATGATATGGATGACCTGATGCTACTGCCAGGATTGGCTCCAGACAAGGGAACTCCTCAACGGTCAAAAGTAGGGACATGAAATTCTGTTCAAGGCTGTTTTTTTAACTTGTCTTATTCTATAATACTTGTACTACATTTCCACTGCAGCTGTTAAAAGAATACGTGATTCATGCATCAATGTTGATTGTACGGATTGCAGCGATATTTTACTGATTTTACTGTTGAAGACATGTTGTTTTAAATAGTATACTTCTCTCGAGACAAAATATCAGTTTCATGTATCACCTGAGATTCCAGTTGTGACATTCCGTTGCCTTTTCTTGTAAAATTTAGAATTTATTAAGTAAGACTATTAATTTCATATGAGAACTAAATGAATAGTTTACACTTTATCTTATTTCACTTTGATTAGCAAGTTGTTGCAATTTATTGGCTACTTTAGTTGTCGAAAATCAAATATCAAGAACAGCATATAAATCTAAAAAATAAATTTTATTTTTATTGCACATAATGATAACTACTTTCAACATTTTTCTCCTTTTGTGCACAAGAATTTTTTCAGCATACACATAATGTCTCCTTTTGTTTTTTCGAGACAATCCGTTACTGGTTTTCGTTAATTTTATTTTTATTTACTGTTTGGTTTTCACGTCCTCTGTTCGTTATAAACTAAAAGTACTTAACCGATTATCATTAATTTTTCTCTAATAAACAGATTGATGTCTATGGATGATTTAGGTGTACAATTCGTGAAGGTTTTGTGAAAACTGGTACGAATAAGGCGTACAGTTTAGTGACTGCTACCTGAATTATCTAAGTTGTGTGGTGTTGTGTGATGGTTATCTTGCCAAAAATGAGTGAGTTACAATAGAGTGCATTTAAAAATTGCAGGCGTTTGAGGATTGTATAGAAGTGGCATGCAGTGTGAAGAAATCTCAGTAACTCGTTAATTATTACTCAGGCTAGTAATTTAATCGATCAGATTGTCGGTGTATTAAAAAGTTACCGAAGGTCAGTTGCCGGCCGATACAGGTCTGTGTGTCGGCGATATTTTTAGTTTGTATCTTGGCTGACATACCTTGTCTATATCACACCAATATAATGGGTTCTACGTGTACCTGCGAGTTCGTGCGTTACAACTTTAAATTTAAACTTTAAACGTTAAAATATTCTCCGTCATGTACTATGTGTTTTTTTCGGATTTTTCTTGGCTGTTTTGTCTGCTTTCGAGGTTAATCAGCTGTATCCATATTGATGAAATTTGGTACAATTGAAGCTTGTTTACCAGTATAAGGATATAAAAATACATTTTGGCCCTAGAAAACTTAGAATAATCTATAGAAATAACTTTGAATGTATAATTAAGAAACAACACAAATAAATGACGAAGTTAAAACTTGCCTTGAAGCGGTCGAAGGAACGGTTACATATTGTATTAAGTGAACAAAAAGTTACTTTTGATAATAACGTAGAGTGAAGAGGTCTCTTTTTAGGTGAGAAAAGGCTAGCTCTCTACGTGAGAAGGATATGGAGTTTAAGCCCACAGTGCTGCTCAAATGCGGATTTACGGAATATATCACGATGCAAAAGTAATAATAAAATTATTTTGCTATAATCCGCGATACAATAAATAGAAAATATATATAGTGTTAAATGTATAGTGGACTATCCGTATTTTCATACCCGATACGTGCAGGATTCGTAAAAATACATGCACAAACCTCCACCACTTCCACCACAATACACAAGCACTACACAGGTTCACTATCACAAACTCAACAATCGTTTCGCCCCGCAACCGAAGCATCATCAGGAGATAGACTCCACGACAAAATCGCAAAGCGTTTTGTCGTGCTTTGCGATTTTCTAGTGGAGTATCACGGATTATAGCAAAATAATTTTATTATTACTTTTGTATTATGGATCTCCGCAAAGTGAAGCCTAATTGTATAAATTATATCACGATGTTTTCTATCGCCGTAAAAAGCATAGTATAATAAATTTTTTATTGACATTCTTAACAAACTTTCTTAGGTTTGGTTCGTTTGTATGTATGTTTTATCATGCCATTATATTTTGGCCTCTTATCTCTGAATCTTTGCGAAGCTGTGACAAAATTTATTTTGAATATTACGAAATCGCCCCAAGATAACACGATTCACTCGATTTTATCGCTTATACTATGAAACAAACGCCAAGATGGTGCCAAAATGTTGTTTGAACACAACCTCATAATATATATCTGGCGGATGTGAAGTATTTCCTTGGCAATGACCGACACGACTGATCCAATAAACTCGTAAATGTTAGTGAAATTCAGTTTTTTTTTTATTCCGGTAGCTAATTCGGTACCAAAATAAATAATGATCTGACTACAATCTTAAGTGGTGCTGTTGCGACACTGCGACTGCTTTATTCCTGTCCACTTCAATAATAATAATTATATTTGCAGTTCACATTTGTTTTGAACATAATTTAAAATCTGCCAGCGTGTTCGCTGAAGTTTAATTAGATCTTTTTAAATTACGAAGCGATGTTTTACTTGATGTATTAGTTTATAATTCACTTCTATATTAAAGATATATTTTATAGCCGTCGCTTTTATGTCTTTGGATCCATTTTCAAAGCTATTTTAGTAAGCTACGCGTTTTTACAAAATTTTAATTAGACAATACGATATTTTTCTCAAACGCTCCGAGGCAAATTTTATCGTCGTAAGTTGAAGATGAATTTTAATTTAGAATTTAGCAAATATTTTTCTGCTTTTGTTAGCAAATTAAATTGTTATTGTACGTGAACGAAATAAACCATTGAATATGAATTTCTATTATCATCTAATAACAATGTTGAAGATATTAAAAATTAAATTTACATACTGATCGAGTTTGTTTGTAAAATTAAATATTTTCTGCAAATATTGAGATGCGATATGTGAAATTTATACACCCAATGTTCGGCAGAATTCAATTTTTTGCGATGTAATTTGATCGGATCGAACACCACTCAAACTGACAGCCGCAAGCTAATTACTGTATGACACTCGGCATCGCATTTTATTGGACTCGCCTAAATTAATTTTACATGATTTTCAGTATTGTGCGGTTTAAATGAAGACCATTTAATGTACTGACGGTTTAAAGCTATTGGAAATTAAATTTGCTTCCAGAATACATCCTCCTAATAAAATAAGACGTCTGATATATTTTGTATTCCATTGGTAATTACTATTCGTTGTAAGATATTTGGTAATGAACAAGTTGCGTAATCATTATCTTATTTAACGGTACGTGATGACTTGCTTCATTATCGTATTACTATCACAATTGATGACACAATTATAATCTATACTTATTATAAAACAAAGTCCCAAGAAGCTGTCTGTCTGTATGTAAACGATTTTCTCAAAATCTACTGAACGGATTTTTGTACGGTTCTCACCAAGAGATAGAGCAATACTCCCGGATTGTTTATGTAAATAGAACATATCGGTATAGTGTAAATTGTGTTGAAAAGATTGCACAGTTGTTTAAAAACTTGCTTTCTGGGAGCTTTAGTCGCGTGCGTTTAGATACGCTAAAGTAATTTACTAGAGAATTGTAGATCTATGAAAACACTACAAAAAAGTCCGTTATAGCATGTCTCTATCCCTCACGGTTAACTCACAATAACTACTTTTATGTTCGAAATTTCGAAAATTCGGGAGAGGTTTCGTAAATCACTGAATTCCACGCGGGCGAAGCCGTTGTTGGCACAGCTAGTATATATATAAACGGTTCACAACCGGTCAGTTCGTGACCACAACGGATGCAGAGCTGCCGAAAAGTCGAACCCTATAAAAAGGTAACTCGATTTTGTCGCGATGTGACCCGTTTATATATATTATAAGTATGAATCGCGAAAGTTTATAGTTATGACAATAAAACTACTTTGTAAAAGTTGATAAAAGTGCCGACAATAATCAAAAAATTTTATTCACATTATTCGTATTCGTATTCCTTATCCCATTAAATGATATTTTACTAAAAACTGTTTCAATCCCTGTAAAATATTTTTTGAATTATTGAAATCGGACATTCTAGTCAAAAAATGTAACGAAATTAAAAATGACAATCTAAAGAAAATAATGCCAAAATCATTGCAGCGACAATTATAACAACTGTCTGGGCCTGCAACTGGTGAGTTAGCTCTTCCTTTGCCTTAACTATTAATAAGTCCCAGGGCCAAACTTTTAATTTACAAAAATAAATCTTTAGTCCTTCATAGTAGCTTTTCCACGAGATGGGTATGTACGCGACTTAAACTGCGGGGCATTGCTAGTCCTACTTCCTACTAATATTATAAAAGCGAAAGTTTGTGAGTATGGATGGATGTTTGTTACTCTTTCACGAAAAAACTGTTGGGCTGATTTGAATGAAACTTTACAGTTACATATATTTTGTATCGGAATAACATATAGGCTACAATTTGTCATTACAAATTGTATATCATTGATATAATGTAACATCACGATACATGTTACTAAAGTCGGAAAAAAACCTGTCCTCTGAGAGCTATCCTGGCGTACGCTGCATAAACCAATGGACCTACACAAAGATGATGTACCATACTATTGTTTGTCTTGAACAGTTCTAAATAAAAGTCCGCGACCGCATATATCTATCTTTTATGTGGAAGCGACTATGACCAAAATTGTGAATCATAACTTTAATTAAATTTGATACTATTACACAATGCACATTTTAGTATACTTATAAAACTATTATAAAAATCAATACATTTGCCACTTTTAGTATTTTATGTAGATAAAGTTTGTCTTTCACACTAAGTAATTTGGCCGAATAGTTTAAAAGTTATCTCGATATGATTGAATTGAATGGAGTGCCATAGAGTGCTTAAATGCGAGTATTTTAATGTGGAAGACCAAATTCCACGCGAGCGAAGCCGCGGGAAAAAGCTTGTCGTATATAATTTCACTACTACATATTTTTTATAGGCTTTTTTTTCTTATAAACAATAAGACAATGTGGACTACCTATGTCTACAAAAATATTGACACGTGAATCTTTTTAGGGTTTATTGTTACCATCATGTTAGTTTATATTTTTGTGTTCTTTAAAAGTATGTCAGGAGAAATATAAAGGTCAGAACACATTATTGGTAGTTTGCCAATGTTTGAAAAATGTTTCTTTTCATGCAATATGTATTTGTTTTTCTTTATATATTAAATGTATTTTTTTCTTTTGTTGTAGGTAAGTGGAGACAAAACCTAAGAGTATTATTACCAGTAAGTAAACGAATCTCGCTATGTTTTTTAATGTATAGTTCCACGCAGCAGTTTCTATAGTATGCTGAATGATGCTCTTATAGGAGTCCATAGTCAGCGACCATATTTCGTTATACATTCACATGTTATATCACAAACTCTTATCAAAAAAAAAGCTTTGCTTTGCGATTTTGCCGCGGAGTCTATCTCCTGGTGATGCTTGCGGGGCGAAACGATTGTTGAGTGTATGATCGTGAATGTGTGTGGTGCTTTTGTATTGGGGATGCGGCGGTGGAGGTTTGTAGTTTATGCGTTTTTGGGAACTCTAAATGTATTAGGTATGAAAACGAATAGTCCACTTTATATTTCGCATGATATATATTTATTTACTTTATCCCGTATTATAGAGATATAGTTTTATTAAAGCTTTCTTAATTGAATTAGTCCGACTTAGTAGAATGACCAATCTCATTTCTTACGAGATGTCGTAAAAGGCGACTAAGGAAAGTTGACATCAGGCGAGTTGTTTGTATCATGTTATGCCGACCCCACTTAGAGTGGGATAAAGGCAGGAGGGTGATGATGAAGAGAAAAATAATTTTTATCTTTCATAGAATCTTTGTCATCAGATTTAATTTTTTTTTTAAACATCCACACATAGGGTTCATGATCGTATTTGTGCATTAGAATTTTCAAAGTAAATTCCTAGAAAATTATCCCTTACGTGTGACGGAAATATTGAAAAGTTTAATGCGCTTTCTTAAATAATTTCCTCGGCATACACAGTTGACCTATTTGCTATTTCAACCTCAAAGGCATTGAAGGTCAAAGCGCTTGGATGATGGTGTTAAGCTTCGCAGTAATTGCGCTTGACCTGTTTCCATATGTCGGAGTTAGCTCGCTCTACATGCACCTTCAAACGTTCTCTACACATTTGGTATTTTGGTTTAGTATTTTATAATCTTTAGTGGTGCTCGCGACTTCGTTCGCGCCAAAAAAAAAAAAAGTAACGGCCTGTAACTATGCCCACTGCTGGGCTAAGGCCTCTTCTCTCCGTTTTTGGAGAGAAGGATGGAAAAAGACGGAAAGTTTTGGCTAGGTTAAGTCAATTATACGTCAAAGCAAGCGAAGATTATAGTTTGTACAAATATTTAATCTGAAACCTTAATTTTATTGCCGTGTTATGATTTTTATTAGTAAAAGTAAAGTAGCGGTTTGTTACAATTCCACAGCTGGGAATAGGCCTCCTCTCTCCGTTTCTGGAGAGAAGGGTTGGAGCTAAGACCTACCACGGTGCTCCAATGCGGATTGGTAGGTTACACATATCCCCAAAATTCTCAAGCAGGGTTCCTCACCATGTTTTCCTTCACCGAAAAGCGTGTGATAAATTGGAATTATCAATTAGACACGTAAGTTTAAATAGAAAATTCATTGGTGTCTGCCCGGGGTTTGAACCCATGATTGTCTCGTGAACGTCATACGCTCTCACCACTGGGCTATCACAGCGTCCGTGCCGATTTAGCCTAATTACTTAATTCCATCAAGATTCAATTCAATTCAATTCAAAATATTCTTAATTCAAGTAAACTTGTAAACAAGTGCTTTTTCATATCCGATACATGCAGGATTCGTAAAACACATGCACAAACCTCGCGCACAGACGACAAAATCGCATAGCGATTTTTGAGATTTTGTCGTGTAGTCTATCTCCCGATGATGCTTCCGTTGCGGGGCGAATCGATTGTTAAGTTTGTGATAGTGAACGTGTGTAGTGCTTGTGTATTGTGGTGGCAGTTGTGGAGGTTTGTGCATGTGTTTTTACGAATCCTGCATGTAACGAGTATGAAAAAACGGATAGTCCACTATACATTTAACACTATATATATTTTCTATTTACTATATCGTAGATTAAAGCAAAATAATTTTATTATTACTTTTGTATTATGGATCTCCGCAAAGTAACGCCTAATTCTATAAAAGGATACTAATTCCTTAATCAACCCGGTGAAGGGTGGCAAAGAAGAATGAATTAAGAATAAATAAATGTGTTTTCTTTCTTTTCTTTCTTTTCTTTCAAAGCTTGTATGACGAACATAACAAATCATCACTGATGGACTTTACTCTTCAACAAACACGTATAGTACCCGGCAATAAATAATGCACATCGCGAACTTAGAACTAAACAGCCGGCTCTACGGCTTCGTAGAGCGCTGTCACTGTCACTCAGTATGTGACGTTTCGCACGGGTTTGTCAGTATGTGCGACAGAGATAATGCTCTATGAAGCAGAATCTAGCCGATCTCTTTCTCTGAGCCTCGATGTGCATTATTTATTGCCGCGTACTATATTTCAGCGTTTCCCAATTTTTTCTCTTTAAATGTGTACGGTGTGTTTAACTCTAATTCTGTTAAGTACTAATAAGAAGTGGGTGGATATATTTTTAGTTTTCTGAAATTCTACTGTCTAATACTATGCTAATAATTTTATTTAAGTTAGATAAATGAAAATAATAGTTCGAAACACAATAATCGTACTAAATGGTCACTTAGGCATTTGATTTTTTTTTCCATCAAAAATCCACGGTATTGTATTGTTAATTAATGTTATCATTTTGTAAAATTCTACCTTCGTAAAAGTTTGTTATCTATTAATGACAATAATATCCACAACTGCTAAGCGAGTTGATTATATTCATACTGACAGCACGCCATAAAGATTTCGCTTTTAGTCGACGGATCAAATTATTATACCATCTGGTGTTGGTTTATCGCCAGAATCTCGTCGGTCCCTAATTTTGTTTAAATTTAAATTTTACCTTTATATTTCTAATATTTTTCAAATGTAAAACTTTCCGTTACTTCTCTTTTTCAATAAACACCTTTAAACGGTTTAACGGAACAGAATACGTTACGGAGGAGATAAATGCAGTATTGGGCTTTTTTTGTATATTTTTGATATTCTGGAAACCTGTCGGTTCATCGAACTTGGCGAACGATTTGTTTTTTTAACATATCTGGTCCGAAGTCAATGTCCCAAGATTGCGCTTTTTATTAAAACGTTCTTTTTTCATCCAGACTTGCACTTGACTTTATATTATTTGAAAACAACGCATAAAATTCCTAAGTGCTTTCAGATTGTCTTTAAAAAGTCTTAAAGTAATTTTTTATGCATGGTACAAAGTAATTTTGTTGTTTTTCTTGTTTCCCTGACTTTTGTATAAATCTTTTCTTGATGTACTAAACAGAATACATGAATATCATGCATTCGCGGATTATAGAAAAATAATTTCATAATTACGTTTGTTTTATGGACCTCCGGAAAGTAACGCCTAATTCTATAAATTATTTAATATCATGCAACTTGTATGTCTCAAAAATGTTAGCCATCGGGCGCTTGAATAGTTTTTAGTAAAGACTGACGTTTTGCATACCAAGGTTTTTCCACCGGTCAGTTAGAGTAAGCAATTATATGATTATCATCGTAATCGTCATCATCAAAATTATAAAAGGCTTCAGCATAACTGAAGAATTTAAAAAGAATTTTATGACATCAAGGTTTCTCTAGAACGAAGGTACATTTTAAAATTGCGAATTGTTATGGTTAAAGACGTATTATAACAAATAGCAAACTCCTTGCAAATAGAGCAAGCCGGCGTGCATCGGCCCGGAACCGGCGGTGCATCGAAAATAGCGGAGGCCCACTTCCACAAGGCCGGCGGTGCCGCGTGCGATTTTATTTCGAGCCCACGATGCCGCGCGCCGAGAGACGGGCGGAAGTCGTGTGGAAACAACGCGGGACTGTTTGGACCAGTATTACTGGTTAATTTTCTGCGTTGAAGTAGAGAGGTCCTACTTGTAAGAACTGGTCGAATTTGTCTACGTTAAACCAAATAATAGCTGTAATCATATAAACTTGACATCTACTAATGTGGCATCACCTATTCAGCTATATAAGATTGTTCGGTAGGACTCCGTATATTCTCTTTTTTTAACCTGAGTTGGAACTTCGGACGATGTTCTATAGAAGGTATTGTGATTAGTCATCACTCTTTCGGGAGTGTAGCAAGATTATACGACCGACCGACGCGGTCCGGAAACTGAGACCCCGACGCCGGCGAATATTGACTAATTTTGCAATCTATCGGTATTTGAAAGTCGAAGTACATAAAATGCTTGTTAGACGTCTATATTCTCCGTGAGTGAGATCAAAACAGAAAATTATCCCAAATCCAGCATCCCCGCGCGTCGCCAAGTTGTGGTAGGGACCTTGGCGTTCATTGATCGCTGCGACCCTTAATCTTAAATCTACTCGACCAGTCTCTACGAGATACCGTTAGCGATGTTAGTTTTAAAGATAAAAGAAATTACTACTTTATATAAAAGATTGTTTAAGCTTTTTTTATTATTATGCAACTAGCCCACAGTCTGATTTTGATTTCCCGTCTTTTAATGTGCGGGATTTACACTAGGAACGGCAAAAATTTTGAAATGACAAAACTTTACCGGCGAAAAAAAGTAAAGACAATCCTTTGAAATTAAGTAAGATTAATTTTTATTAAAAAAATTCTATAGAATATGAGAACCGGATGACCGAGCTGTGTTCGGTATTCTTTTTTAAAAGATATACTTAAATATGAATTAGATAAAGGGTTTTCAAAAATATTATTTCTCTCAATAAACAGAACTTAAAAAAAAACGGACAAAAAAGCGAATATGAAATGTCTTGACCATAACCGGGGAACTCTAGTTACGGAATCCCTAGAATATCCAACTGAACTATCACGACTTTGCAAATGATAGCGAAATTAACTTACGTATTCTAATTATATTGTAGCAGTTTTTCATTGTTATAAAACGAGGGTAAAATGACATACATACAAACATACAAATCTTTCCTCTTTATAATATTAATATAGATATATATAAACTCGATCGATTTATCGCAACAGAAACCTACTACATACCAAATAATGGACTGAAATGAATAAATTTTATTCTAATATTATGGATATCATGGTAAACAGGGCCTTGGACGGCATCAAGCCTAATGTTGTAGTGCCGTGTAGGAAAAATTGTGGTATGAAATTACATATCCACGCTGTCCTCATGTTTGCTGGCTAGAACCGTTCCTACTCACATCACGCACTATTATTAATGCTGGTATATTTAGAGATTTTTGATTTGCGTTATTCGAAAGGGGGGCAATCAATCTGTAGTGGGTTAACGCACAAATCCTGAGCCGGTGCCAGCGGCGCGGTGTCGGTGAACTCGTTAAACGATACTATTATACTGTGAGACTGCATCTGGAGCCAACTTGTGGCACGATCTTTATAATAGATCTGGATGTAGCCACTTGTCTATTACTAGATATACCCGCGTAATTATATTCTAATAGATGTAACCGCGACTTCTTGTATTTTGATATATTTTTCTGTTTCCAATTAAAAACATGAATATTTTCATCCCATATCTTAGCTCGGTGTGTAGGCTATTAACACACCAAGTTTAACATTTCAGCGGTTATAAACAGAAAACGAGACAGACACTCACCCATACATCTATTGTTCATCAGCTATTGTTCAAAAAGTTTCAAATTCGAAAATTTTATTTTGTCAATGTAAATTTTACAAGTACAATTTGTTCTCGAAATTTCGTTTAAATAAAAAATAACTGTACCAGAGAACACCGATCTTTTACTATAGGTCGTTGATATTATTGGTATATAATTTATTACGTTTATCATTACATTATATGATGTATTGTTATATACATATAAAAACTAGTGGTACCCGCGACTTTAGTCGCGCAAACTTAAGCGTTTAAGTAGCCTCAGTAATGCTATTTAATTTTTACGTTTTAGAAAAAAGTTTTTTATCGTAATGTTATCCCTATGTATAAACCTTTAAATTACATCAATATTGGTCCGGGAGATTAGTTGTGACTGTGTAACCGACAGACAGACTTTCGCATTTATAATATTAGTAAGCATCTTATGTTTATCTACCCGTTCAAAATATTAATTTGGAAGCATTATTAACAGAGTTGAAAATCTAATTTCAGAGTTTCAATGACTGCCACGTCGCTATGAGCTTTAACAGAACGACCAAAACATCTTCAGAAATACTGAGAACATAACAAATTATCCCGACTCCCCGGCAGCTGATTCCTTTAATAACCGCCCTTGCGTGTTTATTTAAAGTATCTTTGTTTCTGCCTGTTCACATCACTCTCCGTGGGACGGTTTCCGTTTGCGATATTAATTTGTGTTCTGGTGGGAGATGCAGTCCTTTGTCCTGCCAGAGATATTCACTCGCAATTGGCAGGATGTGAATTGTTTCGTCGCCTTGATTTCGAACTTCATTTAACGGCTGGAAATGTGGTATTTATACTCGTACTAGCAATGCCCCGCGATTTCACCAGCGTGCATACCGATCTCGTGGTAGTAGAAAGTTTACTAAATCAGACAGATTTATTTTTGTAAATTGAAAGTTCTGGTCCTGGGACTTATCAATAGTTAGGCAAAGGAAATTTTAACGGAAGGTATTCATAGATACACAAATACAATACGCTACAATTGTTATGGCATTATTTTCTTTAGATTGACATTTTTAAGTTCGTTACATCTTTTGATTGGAATGTCCGATTTTAATAATTTAAATAGTATTGTACAGGTATTGAAACAGTTTTTAATAAAATATCATTTAGTGGGGTAAGGATTAATATGGAGAATATGACTAAAATAGTTTGATTATTGTCGCCACTTTTATCAACTTTTACAATGTAGAAAAGTAGTTATATTTGCAAAACTATAATAGTTAGACATATGTTATTGCGGACTTTTTTGTGATTTCGTGTATTATACGTTGTATAATACTGTAGAAATTTTTTTGTTCTATCATTAATAGTTTCCGCAGCGCACGCGATGAAAGATTTTTACGACTAAATTTGTCACACCTTGTTGCTCAGTAAAGAAGCAGCTTTATAATGGCGATAGAATTTTTTACATCAGTTGAGTAGTTTTAGCGTGAAAAAATTATAATAATAAATTTAATAAATATATGGGACACTTACAGACACAGTCGTCCGTCCAACAAATTGTTTATAGAAAATGTTGGCCCTCTGCGGAAATCGAACCCGCGACCCGAAGAGCTGAAGGCCATATTAGGATCGATAATTTGTTTTCAATATTTAAATAAAATACCTTTTGGTTCGTCCAGTATTGCGATAAGACGTTGATATTAAGAGGCAATGATCTCGTATTGATCACTAACGCCGCAACAAACAAATTCTGGTCTGACGGGTTTTAAGTTCAAATAAGGGTCTTTTCGCGAAAGTAAGAAATCTCATTATTTAGAAAGATACTTTTAATATCATAAAAGTAAAGTGCCGGCATGTCTTCAACTAATTAATTTAAATATCTGCCTAAAACTTTTTAAAATGATCCGCTAAAAATCGAAAACTTTTTGAAACGATCCGCTAAAAATACAACTCAAGTTACATATACGTGTTATAAGTTTTACCTGTCTGTATGTATATATGTATGTAACCGATTCCTTTGAACTTAATTTTGTAGCCACTTTGAACGGATCGATTTTGAAGTTCCATGTCTATGCACTTATCATGAACCATTGACTGCAAAATTTGCTAATTTAAAAAAAAAATTCCACATGTACTTAGTTCTAGACAACAATGCATGTTTATGATAAATACTGATGCTGCTGCCAGGATTGGCTCCAGATGAGGGAACACTTCAACGGTTAACAGTAGGGACGTGAAACTTTGTTAAAAGCATTTTTAACTTAACATTTTTAATTTAATGCCATAAGAAAGCGTGTTTTTTTAGTTTTAATTTCAACTATATTTATATGCTGTTTTTAAGTACACTATACTTTATATTGTAGAACCAAAAGAAAGTATACAAAATACTCTCCTACCGTGGGTATCCGGCTGAGTAGGATAGACTTCTCTCATTTACCCTTACCGTGGTGTCGTAAAAGGTGACTAAAAAGTTGACGTCAGTCAAGCGGCCGGTCTTAAAATACCTAGCCAAATCATATAACGATATGTTTAAAACGTGTCGTACCGACCCCACTTAGAGTGGGATAAGGGCAGAAAAATGATGATTCATTAATGGTTTTATTTACGTCCTGGAATCAAGTCCTTTGAGGTCACCATCGACCATGGGCTTGCATCGCGGACAAGCAAGTTCGTCGAACCGCCCCACGGACCAGACGTTCCGTTAACATATCGTATTAACGTTAACGTATCGTATAGCGTGCATTGCCTCTCTGAATGATAAAACTGCATCTGCTTCACTTTGTTTACTGTTCCTAATGGGGATTTAGGTCAATGCACCGAATTTTGGTTGACGTTAAAAAGGTTCGATGGCTGCACGGGGATGTATTGCAATCAATGACCCTTTCATTTGCTCCAATATAGTAAATAAGTTGAGGTATAATCAGCATCAGCGTAACTTTTGTAGGTGGCAACGATTAAAGCTATTTGTTTCGTTGGATGCCGGTTGAGCCTCTAAGTGTTCAGAAGGCTTTATTTGCGGGAGTTAGCTGCACTTACACGACCTAGTAGTTGCAGTTGGAAAACAACAACCAACTCATACTAAAAGAATAATTATAAAGTATAAACTATAATTGTTTTCTCTACATTAAGGTAATACCTCTGCCATGAATATTTACTAATAACTGGTATACATGTTAGCAAAAGAAATTTGCAAAATTATAACTATAGAAATTTAGAAATAAAAACCAGTTAAATGTATTGATATGCTACATGCGTATTAATGAATAAATAATTAAACCTTTCCTATCATTCTATGACTTATACAGTTTATTACAGACTTAAGTAGTTTTATCAATGTACTTCTGCATGAATTATGTGTTGTTAAATTAATGATTTCAATATTTTATTATAGGACAAAACAGGATAATATAAGGGGAAATACTATGCTGAGAATGTATATGCTACGTTATCTATTGCCAAAAAAAAAAACAAATATTTAGTTATAAATAGTTTCGATCCTTTATGTTGCATAAGAATGACCTTTATAATACATACCTAATTGTCTTAATATATACTTATTATAAAATTAAGTCCCAAAAAGCTGTCTGTCTGTATGTAATCGATTTTCTCAAAATCTACCGAACGGATTTTGGTACGGTTTTCATCAAAAGATAGTGCAATACTTTCGGATGGTTTAGATAAATAGTACATATCGGTATTACGTAAATATAGTCGAAGAGAACGCGCAGTTTTGAAAAAAATTGCTTGCTGGGAGCTTGAGTCGCGTGCACTGCGTAAACCAGCAGAGATACGCAAAAGTAATGTACTAGAGAATTGTAGATCTATAAAATTACTACAAAAAAGTCCCCGATCACATGTCTCTATTTCTCACGGTTAATATTAACTACTTTTATGTTCATAATTTAGAAAATTGGGGAAGAGTTTCGTAAATCATTGAATTCTACGCGGGCGAATCCGTTGTTGGCACAGCTAGTTATTATATAAAATATATAAATCTCTAAACTCGAGAAAACTGCAGCTCAAGTACCGATCTGTTGGCACGTTCAGATGAGCATAGCATTAAGGGATGGCGCGGGGGTGCTGCATCACGGAGACTATACGAGCGTAGAGGCTGGCATTGGTGTGCGTTTTAATGGGTAAAAATTCCATATACCCAGAGCGCTTCATTAATAACTCATCATCATCCTCCTGCCCTTATCCCACTCTAAGTGGGGTCGGCACAACATGTTATAAAACATGTTGTAACGTGAATCGGCTATGTATTTTACGACCGGCCGGCTGCCTGACGTCAACTTGCTTTAGTCGTATTTTACGACCCCTCGGTAAGAAAGAAGGTGGTCTATTCTACTCAACCGGATACCACACAGTGGGTCAACTTACCTTAGTCGCCTTTTACGACACCTCGGTAAGAAAGAGGATGGTCTATTCTACTCAGCCGGATAACACTGCGGGTCGACTTACCTTAGTCGTATTTTACGACACTTTGGTGAGAAATGAGAAAAGAAATGACTATTCTACTCAGCCGGATACTCACACGGCGGTGCTTCATTAATAACTCCGATAAGATAAAAACAGGGTATAGGCGACAAAGCATAATCGTCAATACTATGTCGTGTAAGAACACCGTGACCTTTATAATACTTTGACATCACCCCCGTGCTTTTTGGTCTCCTGTCTTATTTCACAATCAGATGAAATTATTGTGAAATAAAAACCTGTTAGAATATATTGTTAGTTCGCTACGAATTCAAAAACATTGTCATTTTTAGTCGTACCTTATTTCCTTTATCGCTGGCATTGATATTCAATATTGGTTTTGGTTGTTTGTTGTACAAAAGCGTTAAACGGATTTGCATATTTGGCTTACTTACAACAAAGGTCTGATTATTCTCTATGGCAGTGGTTACACTAAGGTTACACGAAATACTAAGAAATATTCACAATTTAATATAAGATTATATATAATACAATACTACGTTAAAAAAACTTGTACTTCTTTTTTAAGCACATGGCGCGGAAACGAGAGCAATAATTGGCATACTTAGTTCACATAGCAATAAAAAAAATATTAATTATATTTCTAAGTACTTCGATTAATGCCGTGTGGTATACGGCTGAGTAGAATAGACCACCCTCATTTCTTACCGAGGTGTCGTAAAAGGCGACTAATGTTAATTGATCCACCGTGTGGTAAGCGGTTGGGTAGAATAGATCACCCTCTTTCTTACCGAGTGGTCGTAAAATACGACTTAGGTAAGTTGACGTCGTAGTTGACGGCCAGTCGTAAAATACGCAGCCAAATCATGTGACAACATGTTTGTAACATGTTGTGCCGACCCCACTTTGTGTGGGATAAGGGCAGGAGGATGGTGGTGACTTCAATTAACATATATTCGACATGAAATATTGTCGAATTGGACAGACGCAAGCGCCGAAGAATTGACGAAATATGGAGAATAAAACGCAGAAGTTTCATTTAATTTTCATTTCAGAATATTAGCGTTGGAAAACGTTATCCTATTAATTGTCTCCTGTGAGGCCTAACCACGATTTATAGCGACGTAATGGAGGGCTGGTGGTATAACTGTCATCACGCCATCGCAATCGAGGCTTTTTGCCGCGGCCGACCGACCTCATAACACTGGGATCTCATCTTGAATGGAGATAACGCTGAAGTTATATCGCAAAAAGTTGTGTCAAATTACAATAAAGCGTAGCGTAGCGCCTGCAAAACTCGGAAGTGGTAAAGAGACCCATAACTTTATTTATTTTGTTTATTTTATTTATAATTAAATAAATTTAAAATTTTGAAACAGATTTCTTCTATTTGAAAGAGAAAGAAACCACTATCTTTTTTGATAGTTCGTGATGTCACAGATGGACATTATTGCTGTGCAATAAGGATTAAAATGTATCTAACTCAATTAAGCCTAATTTTGGATTACCCATTTTAATACTAAGACTGCGATATAAACACAGAGTTTTAATTTTAACTGACTTTAATTTTAGGCGTGAATTATTATATATTCTGTGTTTGCGATTAATTATTTGTTCGTGCGGGTCATATAGGAAGCTTTTTCGACTCCTCTATGTAAATACATGTATACAATGTGTTAACATATACTTGATGGTGTCGATTCGCCTGTTTTTGTTGACTATTTAAAGGAATCTTAATACAAAATTTACATGGTCTACTATGAACATTTGACTATGAAATTCATACGCCTACCAAAGCTCAATAGCAATTTATCACTAGTGCGTTATTGCTAGAAAATATAAACATTGCAAAACTATGATATAGTATGTAGAACCTGTATGTAGATTTATTTTTTTAGATCCTTTGTTCCCAGAGTCTGTAGTGGTGCAGGTGGATCCTTAGAGGTTTATAAAGACATTGCATGGGTAGTAGAACCTGTGATGCCTAACTTAAGTTGCAACCAGCTAAGCACTTGATTATATTGTATTTTTTTTTATTTGTCTTTTTGTTTTCGTGAAGAGTTACCTTCTAGTTTCTTGCTGATTCTTCTCGGTTAGAGCACCTAGCCAAAGCAGGTAGCAGCTTCATTGTAATTTAACGATTCAACAGTGCTGGTAAAAGTCAGCTTGAAAAATTATTTATTCAAGTAGTCAGGTAGTTGTTTTAGATTGGAATGGGAAATTTTTCGATGAAAACTGCCAGGTTAGATGTTAATTTCAACAATTATTGTCATATTCCAGCGAATTCACACATTCTTAACAAAATATACCACTTAAACGTTCCTCATGAACTAATCCGCATATTGAAATAAACAGCATCAAAATCCATTTAGTGAATTTGGATTTATCTCGTACGTTTTAAACAGGATACTGTCTGATTATCATTTTTTTAATCCAAGCAATTGTCACGTATACGTACCAAAAAGAGTATTATATATTTATTTAATCTAAAAATGTATCTTTGATAACGTCAATAACAAGTCGCCATAACGCTATCATTTGCTTTATCATCATAACAAACGCAAAAAGAAATGACTTTCTTTTGAATCATCGTATTTGCCAAATGACTTACACTTCTAGACATCCTTACTAATATTAAAAATGAGAAAGTTGGTCTGTCTGTTACGCTTTTACGGATTATTCGCGTTAGTAATATTGTTAGTAATAGACTTCCTACACATGAAACGTTAATGAGCTAAGATAGGATAACAAATAAAGTAAAAAAAGTTTATAGAAAAGCTTTCAACAATATTCCATATCCCTAATGTTAGCCGTTGAGGAGTTCCCTCGTCTAGAGCCAATCCTGGCAGCATCAGGTCATGCTTATCATAAAAATGCGTTGTCATCTGCCCCAGTATGTTTGGAACAGAAAAAAACAGTACATAGTACGACAGACGTTGGCTTAGTTGGCAATGATCCCTTCGCTCTGCGGGTCGCATGTTTGACCAATATTTTCTATAAAAAATTGATGTTTCGAGTCAGGGTGTATATTAGTATTTAAGTTTGTATTTAAATATATATTTAACAATTGTCTGTCACCCATAACGCAAGTATTAAGTTACTTACTTTAGGTACGGACAGCCGTATCTGTTAATGTCATCTAAAAAAATTGAGGGAGTAATTTTATTGGATTTACCTATTTGGATTCTGCATGCAAAATGATTTTTACAAATTTTTTCGAATCGTGAATTGATGAAGTAACCACTGGTACGGAAAAGTGTTCGTACCAAAAAGAATCAGCGGAAAACTCGGATATCACTCTGTTTGAACCGCGTCCCATGCTAAAAGCGAATCTCGATAGCTTTAACGTAGACAAGTAAAAATAATGTAAACATAGAAGTGTTCATACATTTTGTTTTTTTTAAGTCATGTTATTATTTTGTTAGTAATCAATGATAAAGTTATAGATTGTCTAAATGTGTCCACTGTGATACGTTATCAGATACGCGGAAACTTGACCTTGCAAACGCGCGCGTACTTTGTTGCAGGAGTTTAGAGCGACTGCGTAATAGACACTTCTTTTTAAATACACAACCTGGGACGCCCTCAAATGATAGGTTGTATCACCATTTTACACTTTTAAAATCCAGCGTTTACATTGTTAAATAACATGGCTTACAACGATACTGTAATATTAGTTATATTATAAACTAGCATTGTGATAGTGGAAAGTCTACGAAGTAGAAGTATAGATTTATTTGTAGAATATTTAATTATAAAAAAATGGGTATCTCACCAAATGCAAGCCCTGCTATAACGGTCGCTACAATTTGTTATGGCATTGTTTTCTTTCGATTTATATTCTTTAAATTCGTAATATCTTTTGATTGGGACGTTGGATTTTAATAATTTAATATGGATATAATAAAATGGTTTGATTATTGTCGGCACTTTTATTAACTTTTACAATGTAAAAAGTAGTTAAATTGGCACAAATATATTACATATGGTACCGCGGACTTTTTTGTGGATATTGATATGTTCTATAATACTGTAGAACATTTTTTTTCGATCCTCAATAGTTTCCGCAGCGCACGCGATGTAAGATTACAAATTTATAAGGGATCCCTACTTTTTTTTAAAAATGTCATATAGCCTATGTTGCTCAGTGAAGAAGCAACTTTCCAATGGTCCAATTTTTGAAATCGGTCCAGTAGTTTTTGCGTGAAAACATTACGAAAATACACACATACAAACAAACATACAAATCTTTCCTCTTTATAATAATAGTATAGATGACCTTTCTCTATTTTACATGGGTGAGCGATATATCTATCGCTTTTTGCCAACTTTTGTTGTTTATATTGATCATATTTAGGCCTTCATTCTCCTGCCCTTATCCCACTCTAAGTGGGGTCGGCACAGCATGTTTTCTCTTCCATTCTCTCCTATCATTCGTAAACTCTGTCGCTATATCTCTGGTCACATTAAAAACGACTTTATCAAAACTACCTCAAGCACTGAATTATGTATTTCACATCATCCATTATCCTCCTGCCTTTATCCCACTCTAAGTGGGGTCGGCAAAACATGTTACAAACATGTTGTCACATGATTTCGAATTATGTATTTCACAATATTTTGAAATGCGTTGTTGTTTAGCTGTTTGAGTATTCCTTTTTTATATGAACTTATATTATGTCAAATATCGAACTGAAGTTTTTTATCTATTATATCTTGAAATAGGAAAATAAGCTTGGGAACATAATAACCTCGACCTTATACGGGTTTGGTCGATAGACAGAATGCAGTTTGGACGGCGTTACATATTTATTAGCATTTATTATAATCTAATCTATTATTAAATATGCATAATCAACGTCAATTCTGTACTGCGGTTCCTTGTTTCTTTGCCTAGTTTCTACCTGCGAGTATCTAGATTGGAATTACTTATCCCACTCTCCACCCTCTTAAAATCGCTATTTATACTTATTATAAAACAAAGTCCCAAAAAGCTGTCTGTATGTATGTAATCGATTTTCTCAAAATCTACTGAACGGATTTTTGTATGGTTTCCTTCAAGAGATAGTGCAATACTTCCGGATGGTTCAGGTATATAATACATATAAATATTATGTAAATTTTGTTGAAAAGATCGTGCAGTTGTTAAAAACTTGCTTGATAGCAGCTTTAGGCGCGTGCGTTGCGTAAACCAGAAGAAATATTCTAAAGTAATGTACTAGAGAATTGTAGATCTATAAAAATACTACAAAAAAAATCCGCGATAGCATGTCTCTATCTGTTTTGGTTAAATAACAATAACTACTTTTATGTTACAAATTTGAATTCTATTATAGAAAAAAATTGTAACACGTTGATTTCCACGCGGGTGAAGCCGCTGGCACAGCTAGTTAAAATATAAAAAAGATTGTATGCAAATGAGATGTAGATGTTAAGGAGGATGTATGATTTATAGAATTAGGGGTTACTTTGCGGAGATCCATAATACAAAAGTAATAATAAAATTATTTTGCTATAATCCGCGATACAATGTATTGCGGATTATAGCAAAATAATTTTATTATTACTTTTGAGGATGTATGAAGTGACAAGACTGTGAGGGGAAGTGGACGTAAAATACGTAGCCAAACCATGTGACACCATGTTTGTAACATGTTGTGCCGATCCAACTTAGAATGGGATTAGGGCAGGAGGATGACGATGCTTATTTACATCTCATCTGAAAATATTTTTTAATCATATGTAGTGACACTTAACTTCTGGACAAATATATTAAGCATTTTGTCTATATTATATTAATACGGATCTAATTATATTGTTCTCCTGCATAATAGTATACTTGTTCCTTGTATAAGTTATAATTAATATACACAATAGTGAAATCTCATCGCTAGTCTTATGATTTCTTCAATTTATAAACAAATTAGCAACTAATTAAATCAAAAAGATGTCCTTGAAAGTAAATTCGTGCTGTCTCGTGTAATATAAAGGTCGAATATTACGGTGTATTTTGTTTTGTTTGTTTTGCCTTTTTAAATAGTTAGGTACAAATATTAATCTATCCGCCATTATTTGATTAACGTGACTAAAGATATTTAATAAAATGTAACGAAATTTGTATATGAAACAAAAAATAATGTACTATAACAGAACTACCTTGTTATAATCCGCACGGGTTAAGCGAATGAATTACGATTTTGTCGTGGAGCCTATCCTTCTGATGATGCTTAGGTTTCGGAGCGAAACGATCGTCGAGATTGTGGTGGTGGTTGTGTGCGCTGCTTGTGTGCATTTTTGCATGTGGAGGCGCCTTGGGGTGCGTGTGGTGACTTGTCCTGCATGTGTATGGTGCGTAAATTTTGCCTGCTTCATACACATTGGCTTTGCATGCATTCGCTTAATACGTGCGGATTATAGCAAGGTACTTCTGTTATAGTGCCTGTAATATGGAATTCCGCAAAGTAACGCCTGCTTCTATAAATCATTTAAAAAATAATGTAATATTTTGCTATAATCTGTGATTATACCTGATGGAAATAATTCTTTCTTCTTCTTCTCCAACCGATGGACGTTCACTACTGAAAATCCCCAAACCTTGTCTGTCTGTCTGTAAATGACCGATTTTCTTAAAAACTACTAAACGGATTTCGGTAGAGGTTCTACCTTAAGATAGTGCAATTCTTTAGGATGGTGCATGTTAAACGTACATTACGGTTAACTTCCTGTGGGAGTCGGGATTTACGCGGGAAAAACTTTGTGATACAATGATTTCCAGAAGCTTAGCAGAAGCTGCGGCCACAGCTAATATAATGTTCCTATAACTATATTCAATATCCATCAGTATTGGTCCAGCGGATTAGCCATTACAGACAGACATGAAACAACAACGTAATAGAGAGTGTGCAAAGATTGTATTGCCTTAAGCAATCTCTTGCAGATAAGTGAGATTGCGAACAAAGGTGTTGCTCTGGCATCTTGAAACAATAACAGTTTTGCAATCTTTGCAACAATATATTCGTCACAACAATTCAATTTGACAAAGTAACTGGTCCGCTAGCGCAAGTTTCAGTGACTCTGCCTTCAGCTCCGTGGGTTTCGAGTTCGTTTTCCGCAGAGGCCAACATTTCCCAAAAACGCCTACAAAGTTCGTGAATGTTAACAAGAGCCATAACTTGGTAGAACAAGAAAACACTCATCATCATCCTCCTGCCCTTATCCCACTCTAAGTGTGGTCGGTACAACATGTTACAAACATGTTGTCACATGATTGGCTACGTTTTCTAAGACCGGCCGCATGCCTGACGTCAACTTACCTTAGTCGTATTTTACGACACCTCGGTAAGAAAGAGGTTGGTTTATTCTACTCAACCGGATACCACACGGTGGGTTAACTTACCTTAGTCGCCTTTTACGATACCTCGTTAAGAAAGAGGGTGGTCTATTCTACTCAGCCGGATACCATATGGCATAAGAACAAGAAAACATTAGTTTTTTAAATAGTTAGGTTAGGTATACATACAGATAGCGTGTGCCATAGTTGCATGAGATGATGATGTAATGTATCTGAGTCAATTCAACCTAATTTTTGAATTCGAATTAATAGCAAATATATGTAGTTTTTAAGTATCATAACGAATGAGGCTTTCGGCTCTTGTTTTACGTATACCAAAGTATAATACTACTAACGATTTGCTGGTAATTTTATTAACGCAATCTATTTTGTATTTTACTTTAAATAAATTTTAAATATTTATTTTTAAAAATGCAAACATACAGACAGTATAACTGTTGCACTTACAAAGATTAGCTTTGTAAGTGGAACATATACATTCCATCCATATTAAAATTGAAGCTCACGTATAGGATATAAAAGCTCTCGTTTTTCCTGTTTTTCTTTAGATTACAAGAAAACACATATGATTAAGGAAAATTATAGCAGACAATTGAGTTATTGAACATTAAAGTTGATGCATTTGAAATTGCGTCCCTGTTTTCAGGCATTGAAAAACTGTTAAAATATAAATTGAATTTGAGACAATTGAGTTATTGAACATTAAAGTTGATGCATTTAAAATTGCGTCCCTGTTTTCAGGCATTGATTTCAGGCTGTTTTCAAACTGTTAAAATATAAATTGAATGCAAAGGTTAATTTTGCTATCATTAGAAAGTTGAAATATCTCGAACTAAAGTGAAAATACTCGGGATCGAGTCCTTGTCACAATATCACCTGCCCTTTCCTTCTTCTTTTATTTTTTTATATATTTAAAAAAAATTACCGAGCAAGATCATCAAGGTATACATATAATAAAATTGTAAAAGTTTACCGCTCTGCATGCATCATGGAAAAACTACTACTGTTTAGACTTTTAGAGTTCAATGAATTGTTTTAAGTGGTTCACATAACATACTTGGCCCTTATCTCAGAAAAATGATAGTTTTATTTATCGTAAAATTATCAAAGTTGAAAAAACAACAGTTTTCAGCGAGTTCAGTGATCTCGCCATTGAGAATTAGTCAAAGTGGAGCGTCATAACAACTAACTAGCTAGTTACTTGAAGGCTATTCAGATTCGAAATCTATATATTAATACGTGATGCCAAAACTTTGGACTCCTTTTTACGAAAATTACGCGGACGTAGGAGCATAAAATTTGGCACACTTATAGTTCAAGCAATATAACAGAACTAACTACTTTGCTATAATCCGCACGGGTTAAGTGAATGCATGCAAAGCCAATGTGTATGAAGCAGGCAAAATCTACGCACCTTATACATGCAGGACCAGCCACCACATGCACCCCAAGGCGCAATTCACCAGCAACAACGCACACAAAAGCAGCACACACACCCACCACCACAATCTCGACGATCGTTTCGCCTCGAAACCGAAGCTCCTCATCAGGAGGATAGGCTCCACGACAAAAATCGTACTGCCGTAGGATTATAGCAAAGTAGTTAGTTCTGTTATATTGCTCGTATTATGGAATTCCGCAAAGTAACGCCTGCTTCTATAAACACTTATAGTTTACGTGCAAGAGAAGTGCAGAACTCCACCAACGTGCAAAAATTACATACTTTATATCTGAATAAGTCTTTTTAGATTAAACCGCATGAATATGCGATAAGTAGTTTTTATCTCGAACACATTGATTTTGACTTTGGGACTTTGTGTCATTCAGTAATTGATAGTGACGATGAGAGATGAATGTCCCGGGGCGTGCCTGCCCAGGTGACGACCTAGACAATAAGACCACAAAGCATCTCGTCGGCTATCGACTCCGCGTAAACAGAGATACGATCAAATAGGTCAGTATAGAGCAGCGTTATCGGTCAGCGCCGCGGAGCCGCCCGCCCGCCCGCTCAGTGCCCGCTCAGTGCCCGCCCGGACGGCTGTCGACGCGCACGTACCGCGTGCCATGCACCGCGCAAGCGTACGCCCGCACTAATCCATAGTGAGCGATCAGCTGATACAGAGTGAGCCAGTGCACAACATGGGCCAGTCCTTCGGTACCAACTCGCACAACGGCGAGAGGCATTACGTGAGGAAGGAGATAGGTACGTGCTTTTTGTTCTATCGCAGAGCCAGAATTTCCAGAAAAATTTCCATTTGCCAAAACTATCTTTGTATGACCGTATGTGATATAACGCGTTGGATGATGCATAATGCACTGAGCGACGTAATGCCGTGTCAATATTTAAGTATAGCTACTACCTGATATAACACAGACGTTGGAAAACAATCGAAATTATTGTTTAGTGTAATAATCCGGTAGCTTCCAGTCTGGTATTGTATTCGGCTAAAAAGTTCATGAAAGAAACTTATATAAGGAATGCAACGTTATGTAAAATATGCTGTAGAGTTTAGCGACCACAACATACGGAAACTAAATTTTTGTAAATAAAAATCCCATGGAAATATATTGAAATTAAAAATATAGTGTAGAATCGATTGTGTTGTTTTTTATGTGTAGTGTGAATCGGTATTTAAATTGTGAATGAGAGATTGTTAAATTCGAGTTTTTTTTTAAGTTACAAATCATCCTCTGAAGATGCGTTTTTAATTTAGACATCTCTATTGAATATCTCACTGAACAGTTTGTGTCTCTCAATACAAGCGATCACTACGATCATTCATTGGTTAAACGTTAAATTGATGTAACTAGATCAAAATAAGGTTATTCAATTTAGTAAATAGATTTAGGCGTTACTTTGCGGAGGTCCATTACACAATACCCAAGTTAGTATTATTTTTCTATAAATAGATTTTTTACAAATGCTATACTAGCACTGAGTACATACATATATTAGAACAATCTTAAAGAATATTCGCGTCGATCGGAGATAGTCACCGTGATAAAATTGCAAAGCGACGCATCATCCACTCAATCTATTAAATCAAGCAATCAAAGTAATCTAATCGCGGAATATAGCAAAATAATAATATCATTGATCGTATTCACGTAGAAAGTGACAAAATTATTTAAATTTGTTTCATTTAAGTATCCTTTTTAGAGTAATTTTTTTACCTAACATTGATTACAACCTCCCCAACCGAACTATTATAACTGCGCTAGTGTTTATAAGTTCACGTTTATGATATTCAATAATTTATAATTAAATTTTATTTCATAGCGATACTCGTACTTTTAATTCGTTACATTTTACCGCGAAAATACAATTTTGAAATAATTTCATAATTGTTGAGAAGGTAACAGAATGCTGCCATTTAATGTTCATACGCGCTAAATATCTTGCTTCCTAATATATGAGTATTTTATAACATACCCATGATTCCCTAATGCAGGGTAGGTGAAACTCTTTGCATCAACGTGTCGATTTTTTAAACAAATGTTTTATTAGGTCATTAGCGTGTTATCAAAGAAGTAGACTTTGTGATTATTGGGAAAATTTATCAAAATAATTAGTTTAATAAAGTCAAACTCTTTAGGTATTAACTTAAAGAAAGTAATTCGTACTTGCACATTAGATAAGAATGTGAATAAATCGGTGTACCCTTTTAAAATATATATTTATTCGCCAATTGTTCGTTATCCCTGCCCTAGTGTAGTGCATACGAAACTTGTTTTGCAAATCGCACATTTCTTCATTATTAGTTTAGCGGTCTGTTATCGTAAGGATAGTGAAAGGCTAACCTAAATCGGTTTATAAGTTCATTGTTTGTTATCAAACACATTACCGTAGTTTTGCAAACGTGTTTTTGGTCGTAATTACCTCAATATACTGTCGGGTGATCGATGACTTTAATAAGTATTAAACTAATTAATAAGACCCAACTTAGATCATTTACCAACTATTCTAATTAATTCTTTCTATTTACCAACCTAGTATTTAATTTGAAAATGCTTGTTAGAATCAAAGATTTAACTAATAAAATCCATATCTTTTACTTCCTCACAACAATGCTGATATTAATAATTGATAATACAATAAACTCTTAGAATTTCCCGTTCCGGTAGTAATTTTGGAAAAATTAAAATAAATTATATAAAAACAATGTTAAGCTGTGATAGCCCAGCGGTGAGACCGTGCGACTCTTACGAGGGGAACACGAGTTCAAAACCAGGCAGGCACCAATGAGTTTTTCTATTAAAACTTATGTATCTAATTGATAATTGCAATTTATCACACGCTTTTCGGTGAAGGAAAACATCGTGAGGAAACCTGCATATCTCTAGAGAATTCTGGAGATATGTGTAACCTACCAATCCGCATTGGAGCAGCGTGGTAGGTCTTAGCTCCAACCCTTCTCTCCAGAAACGGAGAGAGGAGGCCTATTCCCAGCTGTGGGATTGTACAGGCAGCTACTTTACTACTTTTTTTTATATATAAAAACAATGTTATAAAAAAAAGGCAAAATCGCATGAACATTTTAAGACAATCTATGAAATACTATTTCAGTTTTGTAAACACTAACATACAGTAATGGTTTTTTAAATTTTAAGTTATCGCTTTGTTCGCTTCGTATAACTAAGATTTAAATGTCGCGAATTCAGAATCGTGAAAATCGAAAAGTTGTTTGCCGATTTCAATTAACTTACTTGACCATGGCGTTTAGTGCGTTGACCGCGATTGTTGACCTCAGCACTTACGTTTTCTTAAAACGTTTCGATTTTGTATAAATCGAATTTGTAATCAACATTGCGGTTAATAAATTTTGTTCAATCGGTTAAAAAATTTCCAGTAATCGCGGATTCTGTGATAGTAGTGATCGCCGAGTGATCAAAACTGAACCATAATTTAGAATGGCTACAATAATACCTTTAATAATATTTATGATGTTTGACATTCAGTAGGACTATAGACAAAAAATATTACAAGCAATATAACAGAACTAACTACTTTGCTATAATCCGCACGGGTTAAGTGAATGCGTGCAAAGCCAATGTGTATGAAGCAGGCAAAATCTACGCACCTTATACATGCAGGACCAGCCACCACATGCACCCCAAGGCGCAATTCACCAGCAACAACGCACACAAAAGCAGCACACACACCCACCACCACAATCTCGACGATCGTTTCGCCCCGAAACCGAAGCATCATCAGGAGGATAGGCTCCACGACAAAAATCGTAATGCGTCGCGCTACCCATACAAGCAGTCTTAAATAGTTCAACTCCCACCAATACCCTCCCCTCCGAACACATGCAGCAAAACGGAATTAGATACATTTACTTGCTCGTTAATTAAGTGACCATTGTTATTAAAAGATGGTACCGCATACAAAAGTTTAGCGACTTGAGACTTGTCTTTATTTATAATTATGTTTTTAACCGTGTCTGTAGTGTAACCATTGGAAAGTTCTATCTGGTAAATTATTTGTAACTCCTTTTCATAGCTGTTTTTTGAGAGAGGGACCGACAATAACCTATGGACGTAGCTATGAAAGGCAGCAAGTTTATGTTGCCAAGGGTGGCAAGACGAAGCCGGTATGATCGTATCGGTGTAAGTTGGTTTGCGAAAGATCTCAAATGAATGTTTGTTATTAACGCGAGTAATAATCAAGTCTAAAAAGTTCAGTGAGCTAATTTGTTCGTATTCTAATTTAAATGTTATTTTGGGATGTTTTTTATTTAAAGTATGAAAAATTTATCAAGTTGTCCAGTAGTACCTGTCCAGCATATAATAATATCATCTTCATATCTATAATAGTATAGAATATTTTTGTTATGAACAATATGTTGGTTTTCGAAATTATCCATGAAAATTTCAGCCATCAGTGGACTCAAAGGTGATCCCATTGCTAAACCATCCTTTTGATGAAAGAATTGGTTATTGAATCTAAAATAATTTTGTTCCATACATAGTTGAGTTAATTCTAACAATTCTAAGGTCTCACCAGGATGAGAAAATTTTTTCTCGAGTAAATTGCTTAAAATGTTCAATGATTCCTTATATGGCACATTCGTGAATAGACTATCAACGTCTAATGAGACTAATTAAGTCGCTAAACTTTTGTATGCGGTACCATCTTTTAATAAAACTAACTATAAAGCCAGTCTGACTTACTTTGGAAAATTAACAGATCGAGTGGCAAATATATTTAAATCAAAATCGGGTACTAAACTCTCTGTTAAAACTAACCAATCGCTTCGTAGTTTGTTGTGTAAAAATAAAGATATATTAGATAAGGGTAAAAAATCTGGGGTTTATAAAATAGATTGTCCTGAGGCAACGGTACTTATGTAGGTCAGACTGGCCGAAGTTTTGCGGTTCGATTCCGGGAACATATGGCTGCGTTTAGGAATAATAAACCACAAAATTCTAATTTTGCAAAACATTTGCTGGAAAGCGGTCATAAAGTGCCTAATGACCATTCATTTCATATTCTCCACACTTGTGATAAGGGACTCCGACTCAATACGTTAGAGCAACTTGAGATAGTAAAAAATAACAATGGTCACTTAATTAACGAGCAAGTAATTGTATCTAATTCCGTTTTGCTGCATGTGTTCGGAGGGGAGGGTATTGGTGGGAGTTGAACTATTTAAGACTGCTTGTATGGGTAGCGCGGCGCATTACGATTTTTGTCGTGGAGCCTATCCTCCTGATGATGCTTCGGTTTCGGGGCGAAACGATCGTCGAGATTGTGGTGGTGGGTGTGTGTGCTGCTTTTGTGTGCGTTGTTGCTGGTGAATTGCGCCTTGGGGTGCATGTGGTGGCTTGTCCTGCATGTATAAGGTGCGTAGATTTTGCCTGCTTCATACACATTGGCTTTGCATGCATTGACTTAACCCGTGCGGATTATAGCAAAGTAGTTAGTTCTGTTATATTGCTTGTAATATGGAATTCCGCAAAGTAACGGCTGCTTCTATAAATCATACAAAAAATATTAATCTGTTATCAATTTCACCACAGACTAATCTATTTAACCATTAAGGTAGCACTTATTTATAAATGTGTGTGGGGGCTGTCAAATGTGTGTGCAGTAATTTTTTTTATTGATTTGTGTATTTTATGTATTTTATACATTAAAAAAAATATATATGCACTCTCCGCTTATTCTCTATATGCTAACTATAATTGTGTCAAATGCACTCCTACGTTCACTTGATTTTCGTAAAATAGGTGTAAGAAATGTTCGCTTTACTTATTAATATATAGATAGCGTTTTATTGTAGTAGCTCGATCCGTGATATCATCATTGTGAATCACTGCAATTGCCATGATTATTCTATAACATCACGTGTTATTCAAACATCTCATTACCCCGACACGCTTGGCACGCAAGATTACTTATTTATTAGTCAAACACAACAGGTTACAATTGAACTAAACACAAAAAACTCAATACTAATAATGTTTTTAAGTTACTTATCATTGAAAGTAACGTTATTAAGGCAACCCGCAAGTATTTGCGACTTTCTGTATCGCAAATCGTGAATCAATCATATCTTCTTTACATGCCGATTGTCTTACTCACTCGGCAAATAACAGTGTCTTCCTTACTGTAATCCTGCTTGGTCTTACCGTCAAGCGGTCAATAATCTTTAGACAGTTTCAATTCCATATTATTAAAAAAAAACCATGAAAACATTTTCAAAATCGGTAGGAGCAGTTTTCCGAACCAGCAGTACAGTTGACGATGCAAAAGCACTTGTTTACAAGTTTAAAAAAAAATTGAATTCGAAAGTTTAGAATTTCTGCTGGCTATTTCCTTTACAAGTTTAGCAAAGATTATTTTGAATTTGAATGATTTCTGCTGGCAGCTTCCCGCACTTAGGCACATTCTGGCAACAATTGTGCGTTAAGCACTAAGTATTTGAGCGAGGCACGCGTCATGTTAACATCCAGTTATTAACTGAGTTAAGTCACGTCGTTACTAATTCGTTCCCGCGTGTCTACCACGATCAACGCGTTAATAAAACAATTCACATCAGCACAAAGGCCCTCGTCTCTACTGCGTACGTCGTTTCGTATGCAGTTGTGATATCGCATTTAGCATGCTACGTGTTAGCTATCCCATCACGTAATCTTAAATGTCTGACAGCTGTTAAATGATAAAAATTCGTAATGGAATTTCAACTATCTATAGAAATAAATACGAGAATCTGTCTGGTTCTGTGAATGCACTGGAACTATATTGATTAAATTAAGTATAATTGAAGTATTTTATTATTGAACTTATTGTGAACAAGTCGCGGGTACAGCTCCAATAGGTGTCCTTGGAAAAGAAGAATAAAATAGAAGTGAGAGTACTTTAACGTATTGCGCTACTGTCATTAAATTTATTTTTATAATACAGTACCACCAATTTGCCCAAAAACCAGCCCCATAAAAGTTTTATAATGCGAACCATTTTTCTTTTGCCATAAGTTGACGCAGGTTTAAAACCAGCATTCTTACACTTACAAGGAGCAAGCTTGAGCTAGATACCAATATCTCTAAAACTTCTAAATCTACTTACATACTTTAACTGAATATGTTTGTCTTGGTAACACAAACTATGTTTATTTTTTGTAATAATATAAACATACATGCGATTGCGATTTACACTAAGATCTAAAACTAAGTTTAGTAAGGTAACTAACAAGTTACACTCTACGCGGATAGCATTGCGAAATTTTAGTGGATCCGTTCCGGCTATACCAAATAGGGCTCTTAACAAGTCGATTCAATTTTACCTGATAACCCGTCAACTCTCTTAATCAGTCCGGATTCAATCCATTAGTGTTTAATCTAAAACATTAATACTTATGCTGCTATTTGTGTCGCTCATTGTTTTGTCTGATTCGAGATATGTCGTCACAATCTCTTTAATATCTTATCTCTACGCGTTTCACATGTTGCTCCATGTGTACCCATTTTTTTGTATTGCGATTCTTCGTTTCACTTTTTCTACAATCTATATATAATATAAATAAGGATTGTTATTATATACTACCTGTGCCCGCGGCTTCCAAAATGTCAATTCAAAATTCGAAATTAGTATGTCACTAAGTTTTTCCGCGTAAATCACGGATCTGCGGGAAATCTAGGATAAAAAGCCGATATTTTGTTCCACAACATCCTCAATGTTTCAGTAAAAGTCTGATCAAAATCGGCTTAGCAGTACCAGATAATGTATTACTAACCTTCCTTAAGAATTGCACCATCATTTAGTAATGACTGTAAAAATCAGTTCAATAAATTAAAAAAATCGACCACATACAAACAGACAAGTTTTAGGAATTTTCTTTCATAATATGTATAGATTTTTTATTATTGTCTAAAAACGTTTTGTTCGAGATACTTCATAATTCTCCTGCGGTTAGCACACCCTAAGTGGGGTCGGCACAACATGTTTTAAGCGTTGTTGTTTTGGCTAAGTATCTTACGACCGACCGCCTGCCTGACGTCAATTTACCTTAGTCGCCTTTTACGATATCTTGGTAAGAAATGAGGGTCGTCTACTCTACTCAGACGGATACCACACTAAGGCAGTTTCGTATGCTATAACAACCTACAGGATATGTCCGTATTTTATGAATTTAGTAATAGTCGTGCGTGTGTATGTGCGGATATCTTTTATAGTTAGGTGATAAAAATGAGTGGATTTTTTTTCTTATACAGTTAGAATTATGTTAAAGTAGGCATTTGTACGTGACCTCCAAAAGCGGTACGTGCTCGTCAGCTCGGTCTGTTTTTTGTCGGGCGCAGACAGGTCCGGGCAGGCGCAGACAAGTCTGAAACGGATGCCTTTGTGATGAGATTCATTCGCGAATTAAAAATTTAGAGTAAGGAGTGTACCGTATTAAAATATAAAGCGTTTAAGTACGCAATATGTGTTTTCTTTCCCTGTTCCCGAAGAAAAACGGGATTACTTTGCTTTTTTCTGCGTGCCTAATAAACTGACTCAGTGCTAAGACTTATTTATAACATTAGAATCGATACGTATGAACAAGTTCCAACTACACTTCTGAAATTAAAGTCTATGAATTTATTAGGTAGCATCGTTAAGTTACAATAACAAAAGTATATTTATTGCAAATCATATTAAATGTTCACATTTGACAAATTCTTGTCAAGATATTTTAACTACAAAGGATTATTGTTTAAAACTATTAGGCTTGGCAGGCGGGCTGGCTATCTTAGTGGAGATCCTATCGCAACATCGTGCGTTATCAGTCTATGCTATTTTCATGTATGTAAATTCAATTAGAATTTGTCCATTAATTTTAGATATTGCTAATTAGTTTTACTAAGTAATCTCATTTGTTTTGTTGTAAGTCACGAACAATGCGTGCGGATCCTCCGTCGGTCTGTGTCCACGTGGATTTGAACACGTATATGAACGATTGGAATGTATTATGTAAATCATAATACATTATTGATATTCGGAGTCCCTCGGGGATCGATTTTCTGTCCGAAACTATACTTATTGCACACTGATGACTCTAGCTAGACTTGGCAACACTTTGACTTCCGTAGAATGACTTACTACTAGTAGAGTTGAAATGTGTTAACAGATTGCACGCTGATGACGCTAGCTTGACTTTGCCTACGTTTTAAATTAAACGATGCTCTACTAATAGATTATTAAGTATTATTTAAACCTTTAATTCTCAAAGCTTCAAATTAAAGGCGTTTGTATAAATACAATTTTTAAGTATATTTTGGCTCGGTATTTAAGCTTTAGTTGTGCCAAATTTCATTAATACTGCTCCAGCAGGATATTGTCTAAGTGTAACAGACAGACAGACTGTTATATATCGTTAGTATTGATACGAGTAGTACGTATTATTAACTCGTAGTAATTAAGCCAATCAATAATAGACTGACGTATATTATAGTATTATCCTTTTAGTAAAAAGCTGTGAGAGCCCAGCGGTGAGACCGTGTGACTCTCTAGAGACGATCATGGGTTCAAACCCCGGGCAGGCACCAATGAGTTTTTCTATTACAACTTATGTGTCTAATTGATACTTGCAATTTATCACACGCTTTTCGGTGTAAGAAAATATTGTGAGGAAACTTGCATATCTCTAGAGAATTCTGGGAATATGTGTAACCTACCAATCCGCATTGGAGCATCGTGGTAGGTCTTAGCTTCAACTCTTTACTCCAAAAAACGGAGAGAGGAGGCCTACGCCCAGCAGTGAGATAGTAACAGGCCGTTGAAGTTGAAAACCTGTAAACGAATGTAAACACCGTTTCTATGTATGGTGTCTGCTCTGCTATGAAACTCGATTGCCGTTAAACCAGTTCTGAAGGCCACGAAACTCGCATCCGACAGTTCAGGGTACGGTAATACTCTGATCGTGGCAAGATAATAACAGCCGAGATGGTTCGCTGGTCACAGTTGCGATTAACATCACTTAAACTGTGAATCAGGTGCAGCCATGGAAAGTATCTAAGTCAACGAACCTCTACTATCGCACTGTTGAGCAAAGGTCGACTCTTTCGTTTTAGAGAGAAGGAATTTGATCTTAGAGATAGGACGATGCCCCGATACGGATTATACTATATTAAGGACATGTCCTTCTCCAGAGATATGCAGGTTTCCTCATTATGTTTTGCTTCTTGGAGATGCGTGTGTTTAATTGAAATTGTCTAAAACAAAAGTAATAGAGAAATTGTTTTAAGTATAAAATATATATAAAAGTATCGGGTATGAAAACGTATATTCCACTCTACATTATTTACATATATTTTTTATTTACTTTATCGTGGATTATAGAAAATTGTATTATGGATCACCGCAAAGTAACGCCTAATTCTATAAATTATTTGAAATTATCTATTATGCGCATAAGTTTAATAGAAAACTCATTGGTGCTTGTCCGGGGTATTAATTCGCACCTCTTCCTATGAGAAACAAACAAGAAATGACGGGAAAGAAATAACGACTCACAAAATAAATTTCAGAAAATCATACGAATGAAAGTAAGCTGTAGCTCAGTTAAATATAGAAAATCTAAGATAAAAAAGAAACTCGTTTCTCTTCAATTGTCAAACTTATAGCCTGAAAAGCTGAGGTGATTGACAATCAACTGATTACAGCTTAGCTATTTTATAACCTACTATCAAATACATTTAATTGAAGTAATATCATGCCTGAACCAGTATACAAAAAGATATCAAAACAAACTCCCGGCTTTACGATTTGGTTAAAGTAGGCATAAGTCATTGGAAGTAAGGTTACTATGGAGTTGCATGTTCCGTTCGAAAAACCCCCTTAAATAAAGATTTTAAAAAACTCCCAGCTTTGTGACCAATTCAAAACATCCACCTAAATTGAAGTATTTGTAAAACTGAACCAACGACTCGAAAATATGAACGGATGCCTTTAGTTCTGTTTTTAATTGCTGCATTGCTAGAATCAATACATTTCAGCTTAAGTTAATGTTAACTGACGTTTTAATGAGGATTTGCAATCATTTGACTCTAAACATTCTACCGAACCATAATAGAAGTGTAACGATAAATTTTAATCAGTCTAATGAATATAAAAATGAATTAATGTTGCTTGTACTTTAGAGAGGATGGCATAAAAAATGGTGTAGGTTGTCAGAGAACCAGTCTCCTGCCGTGACTCGAAAGACTATTAGATAGACTATAGATATTTAAGTCGGATGCTGAACTAATGTAAGCTGTGATAGCCTACCGGTGCGACCGTGCGAGTCTCTAAAGACGACATAGTTCAAACCCCGGGCAGGCATCAATGAGTTTTTCTATTAAAACTTATGTGGCTAATTGATAATTGCAATTTATCACACGCTTTTCGGTGAAAGAGAACATCGTGAGGAAACCTGCATATCTCTAGAGAATTCTAGGGATATGTGTAACCTACCAATCTGCATTGGAGCAGCGTGGTAGGTCTTAGCTTCAATCCTTCTCTCCAAAACGGAGAGAGGAGGCCTTAGCCCAGCAGTGGGCATAGTAACAGGCTGTTACTTACTGAACTAATGTGAGGTATGGTAATGTCATGTATCAAATATATCTGAGTCGTATAGTTTTTTCGTGCCTTACAGAAGCTAATAATAAATGGAGTGGATATACGATACCCAATAGACATGTCAACATCATCATCATATCAACCCGCGTCATTATCTGCTAAATCGCTGCCGGTTCGATAGTCGCGGGGAATCTTGTGAACAGAAGTTTAGTGTACAACGTCTAGAACGTTCTTACTATTATTATCAACTTCTGAATTATTCCGTGACGTGAACGTCGTTACTGTCACCGGACGCGTTTCAATGCCAATTTGATGTTTTGTATAAATACAATACATTAACGTTTCGTACGCGATCTTATGGCGTTATACGATCACTAGCTACCCAATTTGCGAGATAAAACAATTTAGAGGATCCCAGAAACTTTTGCCTTGTTGAGGGAAATTTAAACATGATTTTATATGAACTTGAATAAACTCTAGATTAGTAAAGATTACGCGTTATGATCGAATGGCAAACAAGACCTGAGATTCTCTTAAGTGGTTTGTTATATCAGCAAATACGAAGGTATTGAAGTGACAGGGCAAAGAACCTCAATTTGTAGCCAGTGGTACAGACAGAGAGCACTTGTGACAAGGTTAATATTACTATTTACACAGACAATATCGTCCCACGACATCGATATTTATTGTGACGAATATGCAAAAACGACTCGTACTTCTTTAAATGTAGAGATAAAATTCGTTTGATGTCATCCCTCTCAAACTTATTATGTTCTGTGTACTCTGTGCCTATTCGGGATTAATTGCGAAATGGGATTTTCTAGTTCGCGTCTAGATTACTATTTAAGCGGATGTATCCGTTGCCTCTAGGATTAAATGTTCGAATAGAGATCAGTGATAACATTAGAAGCAAAACAAGTGATATAGTAGTAAACTCTCAGCTACTTTACTGGACTACGGACCTGCTCAGTCATTAGAAGTACTGAAGTTTGTACTGAAAGCTGAAGTAAAGTTTCGGAACGAGACACCAGGTGTTTTCTTCCAAATCTATTATTGAAGTAAGCAAGCACTAGTAAAATGTCTTTATTTGAAACTGTTAAAATAAACATTTATTTTGAACTTGTTACACCCGCGACTATATCGCACTGACTTCAGTATTATTAAATTACGCTGAATTATGTACTATATCGTGGATTTTTCCGTATGCAACAATTTTCAAATCTAGCCGAGTATCATAGAAAGCTTAAAAGACAAATGGACTCCCGATATTTATTATGTTAGTATGATTGTCATAAATACTTTCTGGAAAACGGTTCTGTCCGTGTGATGAATTTGATACAATCAAAGCTTTGATACCGAGCTATCTTGTACAGTATATAGTATATAATTCAGGGGCTTACTTTACTATTACGTTTTTTTTTATTTATAACAAAAATGTACGAGTTATATCTATCAAAAATTACTTACACGCTACTTCTATACAAATCATGCCCACGTGGAATGGTCGCAAGAATGCTGGCAGCGTTTCCGCGTTGAATCGCTAAGCTGATTCTTTGTGCGAAAAAGGGGCGAGCCTTCTTATCACCCGAAGAGGACAGGGTAGTTTAAAGCTTGAATTGTGAGCAAAGTCGCAGGTATAACTAGTATCTAATAATATTGTAATTACTCATAACTAACGTCGTATTTTAATGCCTTTATGTCGCAGCGATCGTCTTAGGTCAGATATCACCGCGGCGTTCGTGGAATTTTGTGCGTCAAGTCATTTTATGACGGCTTTAGCTTTGTTGGGGAACAATTTTCAAGTGGGTGGATGATAACTTGCTACATACGGTCCCAATTTAAGACCGGCGATGACCAGTCCACCTTGTTCTTTTTCGTTTTCGAGAAAGCAATTACACGTAATCATTGCGATTGCACAAGTATTGAGATTTACATTGGTAAACTAATAAATTGCAGCCTTAGTATTAAACTGACATAATTTTATAAAGTTGCTTTTGACTAATTGCAATAAACGTGGCGTAGCGCCTAGAAAACTCGCGATTGTTAAAGAGACCAGCAGGCCTACCATGAACTCTTATTGCGACTCAATTGAAGACGTAAACGAAATTGTTTTGCTTTTTCATACCATGACGTCTTAAAGACGCACACTTTAAGTCATTGCTGAATGAGCGTTCGGAATTCGTCCTAAGAACAAGTGAGTAAAAGAGACAGAGTTATCTATAGTTCATATAACGACAAGAATCCAGATGTCATCATATCCTGTCAACATGAACACTATCGCGATCGCCTGCGCATTCTGCGTATTGCTTGAGTGAGTCTGGCTTATAATCGTTATCTTATTCGTTCTTGTATGTAATAATTATCGTTCCGAGAATGAATAACAATGTCCGAATCAAAATCGTCTAGAGCAACGTTGCAAATTCTTAGTGACATAAACATACCATCCGATACGGAAAACGAAAGAGCTTGCGATTCCAGAAAAACCAGGGTGGCTAAGCGTAATAATCAGACGAATACCATGGAATTAGATTTAAATATACTATTAAAATTTATCAAGCCCTATGACGGGAACAGAGAAACGTTGAACACTTTCATAATGAATTGTAATAATGCTTATGAACTCGCCACAGAAATTCAAAAACCGATAGTTTTTAAATATATATAATGCCAACTCAGCGGTAAAGTTGAAGTATCTTGTTCTATTAAAGAATTTATAGCCTGGGAGCAGCTCAAAGATTTTTCGAAAACCCAATTCAGTGTCAGGAAACACTATTCTCATTTACTTACCGAATTACAAGAAAGTTGTAAAGCGTATAATGAAAAGGTTACTCAATTTTCCCTCCGAGTGGAAACATGTTTATCATAGCTTCTAACTGAAATTTCCTTATCTAACAGTAAAGTAAAAGAATTATCAGGCCGCAGAGCTTGCCCTCCATCATTTTCTAATAGGTCTTCAACCCAGAGTCTCTAACATTGTCAGATGTAAGTCACCCAAAAAACAGAACGAAGCAATTAATTTTACAATTTCGGAAGAACGTTTTCAAAAAACATTATACAGACGTGGCTCAGAACATAAACTACAAAGATCATCCTCTGTTCCAAACCAAAATCCGCGTCCTAAACCTTTCGTAACCCAAAAACTTACACCAAAAAGTTTCCAACCTAATTACCCGGGAGCATACAAACCCAACAGTGATTAATCAAATCTTCAATGTAGATACTATAAACTTCCGGGTCACGTAATTGAAAACTGCAAAAGAAAAGAATATAATAATAACCGATTCCGAAATTCATATCAACAAAAACCTTCTACTTCTCGCGTACATTTCATACCCGAACCTGAGTCAGAGGGAGAAGACGTTTATAATAATAACGAGAGTGCAGAGTTAAACCAATAAAAGTCTCGTTTTCTTGTCACGCAAGGCCTCAGTCGAAAGTCGACACACGTTGGCGTATGAATACCACCAAATTCAAAACACCTATTTCAATAACATCTACTATCCAATCCAAACGAAGGCTCATACAACAGGGTAACCAGCCCCAAATCGGCAGCCCGTTTGAGTCCAATACCAAGGCCATTCAACAGGGTAAACAGCCCCAAAGCGGAGACCTTCATCCAAAGGTCATACAACAGGGTAACCAGTCCCAAAGCGGAGACCTTCGTCCAAAGGTCGTACAACAGGGTAACCAGCCCCAAAGCGGAGACCTTCGTCCAAAGGTCATACAACAGGGTAACCAGCCCCAAAGCGGAGACCTTCATCCAAAGGTCATACAACAGGGTAACCAGTCCCAAAGCGGAGACCTTCGTCCAAAGGTCGTACAACAGGGTAACCAGCCCCAAAGCGGAGACCTTCGTCCAAAGGTCATACAACAGGGTAACCAGCCCCAAAGCGGAGACCTTCTTCCAAGAGTAAATTTAAAACAAACTTCCCTAATCTCGCTGAACCTTATAAATCCTACGACTTTATATCAAATAAAATCTACATTCTCGTAAAATCATCAGTTTAAGACATACCATTATCATTACTCGTAGATTCAGGGTCCTCGATTAGCCTAATTAAATCTGACTCCATCCATAATAATCCCAATCTCGTCAAAGAACGAATTAACCTTGAAGGTATAGATCCGGGCCACGAATCGACTAAGACATTAGGCCATTTCAATTTAAAATTGCAATTATCAGTTTTATCCAAAAGAGAAATGTTATTACATAATATAATATTCCATGTAGTTAAAGAAATAAACCTAGCATATGATGGTATTTTCGAAAATGATATTTTGCTGAATGCTCTTCGCTGAAATATTGACTATGATAAAAATATAATGAAAATTAACAATATAAATCTAAAACTATTCTTTCATGAACTTATTTACACTATACCTGCTAGATCAGAAATGGTCATTGAATGTTCTGTCTCGAATCCGGAATTGATAGAAGGGACTATCTTAGACCAAAACCAAATATAAGGCCTTCTAATAGCAAACTGTCTCGTGAGAGTAAAAGAAAACAAAAGAATCAACTTTACAGTTGTAAATGTATCGGAATCTATCGTCCTTAATTTAAATTTAAATCTTACTCTGAATCCAATGGAACCTTCAAACACACCAGTATCACCAATGCATCACATCTCATTAATTGGATTCAATATCATGACTCCTATCACCGTACTAAAGAAGTTCTTAATAAACTCAGAACTTCGCATCTTAATCCCGAAGAAGAAAATGCGCTCTACAGTCTTTGTTCTGAGTACTCTGACATTTTCCATCTCCCTGACGAGAAACTGAGCTTTACAAACACCCTGAAACATTCTATTCAAACAACTTCCCAAGTTCCTATTCACGTCAAATCTTACCGTTTCCCAGAAATCCATAAGTCAGAAGTTAAAAAACAAGTTACAACTAGATGTTAAACTAAGAGATTATAGAACCCTTAAACTCACCTTGGTCAGCTTCTATTAGGGTTGTCCCCAAAAAATTAGATTCATCCGGACAAAGGTAGTGGCGGATAGTCATAGACTACCGCCAACTGAACGACATAACAATAGGACATACACACCCCGTTCATCATTATTTTTATATGAGGGGAGGTGTTATATCTTTGGAATGTTGGCGGAAATGCTGATGCGTTACTGCTGCATCAGCACTGTCTGAGGTTATGAGCTCACCCGAGCAACGGGAGCTGCTGTCTTTCTACGACCACGGCCGTGACATGGTCTATATTCGGTTGCCAAAAGTTTCTTCATTATTATACATAAATATTATATTCCTAAATAAATATTAACGTATAATTTTTTTAAAGTCTAATAACTTCCACGTTATAACAGTCCGATATAATAAATCATCTTGTCAACACGTCAAAGCGACTATGTTTTCCTGTATCATGAGACACAAATATTTGTATTATTTCCACGTAAAGATAAAAGAATACGGGTGTAATTGTTACCGAATGGATGGCCGTGTTTGTTTATTTAGAACACACATAACTACAAACTGGTTGTATTGAACTTTTTAAATAACTTGAATTGTTTGCGTCTTAATTTTTGTGACGTACATATTTGTACGTAAAAATGGTATATTTCGACGATTATTATTATATATTAAATCAATAAATATCTTATACTGCGATAAAATAAATTAATCTTTTCGTTTCCGTTCTGGATGTGAATTTTTCTATTGCTGTATAACGTTTTATTAACGTGTGATACAGACCACATTCTGTGCATGTTCTGGCATATTAATTTACAGTATTTTAATGATCGGCGATCATCACGTTGCCGGCGACCCCCGTCCATCTGTCGCATCTCATACTGCTCATCAAGACTTCCCCCCACCCCTGTATGTGAACGTATTTTATGAGCGGCCTCTAACGAGGTAATTAGTTTTCATTTTATGAATACGAAAATCTATTCTAAAAAAGTAGATCTGTTGGGATAACTATAATAGTTAGACGATGGTATCGCGGACTTTTTTGTGGATATTGATTCGTTCTATAATACTGTAGAACATTTTTTCGTTCTATCACCAATAGTTTCCGCAGCGCACGCGATGAAAGATTTTTACCCCTTTAAGATTTTAATTTTTTACACCTTATTACAATTTTGTTAGGGATCCCTATTTTTTTTGAAAATGTAATATAACCTATGTTGCTCAGTGAAGAAGCAGCTTTCCAATGCTGAAAGAATTTTTGAAATCGGTCCTGTAGTTTTTGCGTGAGAACGTTACAAACATACACACACACATAGAAATCTTTCCTCTTTATAATATTGGTATAGAAGTATGGATAGGCGGAATCAAAAAGGTGGCTCAATAACATCTGTGCGGCCTTCGGAGCGACAATATTTTAACTTCAATTATGCTAACAAAGGCATTGTTGTATTAATATTTGCATATTTTTTTTATTGTATGACCAATTCTCGCTGCACGGAAATCTGAGTTTGGCTTCTACTCTAAGCCTACAGTCAAGTAATATTTTACTTGACTGTTATTAGATAAATTAGAATAATCTTTATTCCTATACTTATTTCAAATGAGCTTTTAAAGCACTTTCCGCCGCGTTGTATCTGGCTGAGTAGAATAGACCACCCTTATTTCTTACCGAGGTGTCTTAAAGAAATAAATAAATATAAAAATAAATAAAATAGATATTTATTCCGTTCACAGACTCGTCCATTCCTAAATTAAGTGTTTTAATACTTGTGTTATGGGTGACGGACAACTTGTATCTATATACGTACATAGTTTTAAATACATACTTAAATACAAATACATACCCAGGCTCGAAGAACCATCAAATTGTTTTTAGAAAATTTTGGCTCTCGACGGGAACCGAACCCGCGACCCGCGTAGCTTAAGGCAGGTTGACTACCCACTGCGCCGACGGGCCAGTCCAAGACGACAAGACAGTAGACAAGTTGTCGTAAAAGTCGACTAAGATAAGTTGACGTTAGGCAGGCGGCCGGCCGTAAATTTTTTACATAATTTGGCTATACCTAAAATATGTTTATAACATGTTGTGCCGACCCCACTTAGAGTGAGAGTAGAGAGAAGGAGTGATGCATGTGTTTTTGGGAACCCTGCATATTACAAATCAAATCCTTTTATTGATAACGTCACAGTAAAGTTGATAACAGTAAATATAATAATAGAAACATATACAGAAATATGATGTTACTAATTGGAACACCATTCAGCTTAAGTTGAGGAGTACCTCAACGCTGGTTTTCAATGGCGACCGTATATCAGGTATGAAAACGGATAGTCCATTCTACATGTAGCCTTATATATATTTTATATTTACCTACTTTATCGCGGTCCTTAGCAAAATATTAATTTTTTTTATTACTTTTGAATAACTTCGCCGTGTGGTATCCGGCAGAATAGAATAGACCACCCCCATTTCTTACCGAGGTGTCGTAAAAGGCGACTAAGGTAAGTTGACGTCAGGCAGGCGGCCAGTCGTAAAATACGTAGCCAAATCAAGCAAAATGTGACAACATGTTTGTAACATGTGCCGACCCCACTTAGAGTGGTATAAGGGCAGGAAGATGATATTACTTTTGAATAACTGATTTGACAGCCTGGACATTTCCAAATTTCAGCTGTGCCGTGTTTAATTTGCTAATTTAACGGCTTAACGCATATTTTTTTAATCCTTACTCTTTTGACAGTAAAAATCAATTATTTTTCTGTTCTGTCGCACAAGACCGATATCATTTAGTTTTTATTACGGAACTTGGAATTGAATCGATTTTTACTTTGACTTGAGAGAAAAAACAACGCAATATTTTTTTTAATTTTATAACTTTTTTTCATTTAAAAGACCTTGAATGCTTTAGTGAAAGTTGTATACGAAAAAAATACGCTTCTTCTGTAATAACTTACTTCAGAAACAGTAAAAAAAATACGACATTGTAGTAGACTTCACATATTATAAAATAAAGCCCTGATTTATAGAAGCAGGCGTTACTTTGCGGAATTCTATATTACAGGCACTATAACAGAACTACCTTGCTATAATCCGCACGGGTTAAGCGAATGCATGCAAGGCTAATATGTATGAAGCAGGCAAAATTTACGCACCTTATACATGCAGGAAAAGCCACCACACGCACCCCAAGGCTCCTCCACCAGCAACAAAGCACACAAGCAAAAGCACACGACAAAATCGCTTCCGATTTTGTCGTGGAGCCTATCCTCCTGATGATGCTTCGGTTTCGGAGCGAAACGATAGTCGAGATTGTTGTGGTGGTGGGTGTGTGTGCTGCTTGTGTGCTATGTTGCTGGTTGAGGAGCCTTTTGGTGTGTGTGTGGTAGCTTGTCCTACATGTGTAAGGTTCGTAAATTTTGCCTGCTTCATATACATTAGCTTTGCATGCATTCACTTAACCCGTGCGGATTATAGCAAGGTAGTTACTTATCTTATAAAATAAAGCCCTCTTTTTCTTTGGACATGGTAAAAAACACAGAACACAATTCAGGATACTTTAACATTTAAGTCGATGCAAATGAGATCGCGGCTTGTTTTTTTAAACACGTAAGACTATAATCTATGCAATTGACAGTCATTTGCGCAGGTTCATGATAAAAGTAATTATAATATTATTATGTTATAATCTGTGATATCATTCTCCTGCCCTTATTCCACTCTAAGTGGGGTCGGCACAACACGTTTTAAACATGTTGCTACATGGTTTGACTAGTATTTTACGACCTGCCTGACGTCAACTTATCTTAATCGCCTTTTACGACACCTCGGGAAGAAATGAGGTTGATCTACTCTACTCAGCCGTATAACACGCGGCGGGATTGGGATTATTTGTTAAAATCTGTGATAAAAGAACGTATATAGCACGATTAGTATTAAAGTGACCTTATTAAAAATTAGGCTTAATTGAGTTGGATAAATTTTAATCCTTATTGCAATTTGCCACAAAACAACTTTATTGAGTTAGGTCACTTTACTGCTAAAGGTACGATATGTATAGTTAAATGTAGAGAGACAAGAAATTATAATATTTGTCATTACTTTTATAATATGGTGAGACGGTTGTACTTTTCAAGTAATAAAATACCAGACAAAATATTGAGTGATATATTTATATCACTCAATATTGTGTCTGGTTCTAAAAAAAAGCTATTTCAGGTGATTATTTAAAGCATAATTTTATAAAGTTTGATTGTTCAAACTAGAATTTTAAAAATAAACAACTCTATATAATTCCAACCAGCTTTTAGAAGTGGCCGTCATCATCAAATAAATCGGCAGACGTTTGTGTTATTCACATATTTGGTCTCGTATGGTATTTTTAGATCGTTGCTATAAAAGGATTAACATTTACAATGAAAACAAATAGTTATCTAATAAAATTTTGATATTATATCAAGGCCAGTATTTTATACAATTGCAGAAAATCCTAGACTATATTATTTTAGTAGATTAATTAATTAGTAGTTTGAATTAGAATTTTTAGCGTATGAGTATGTCTCAGTAGTTGATGAGAGGTAAAAAGGGTAAAAATTATAAGCAAAAACAGCTTTATTATTTTTGATATTGAAAAATTTTGAAATTTGAATTAATGAGATACATAGTAGGTCTAATGAAAGCCTTATAAAGTGTCACTATGTTGCGTGCTGTCAGTTTCCCAGTGTAACAGTTTTCAGAGTAAGAGGGGGCCGCTGCCCTCCCTTGCCTGTACCTCGCTACACCCATGTATTATATTGAACTAGTTGATATGCGGCTTCGTCCGCGTGGAAATCAGTGTGTCACTAAATTTTCCCGCGTAAATTTGATCTATATTAAATGGCAAAGCAAACGAACGCGTTTATTTTGATAAGGATTCATACTGAACAGAAGAATAACAATTTCGAAAATGCCGTAATATTTAATTAAAATTTTAAAAATAAAAGTAGTTATTGTGGGTTAGCTATAAGAGATGGAGACATACAGTCGCGGTTTTTTGTAGTATTTTTGTAGATCTACAAATGTCTAGTACATTACATTAGTTTATCTCTGTTGAATAATTAATAGAATTAGGCTTTACTTTACGATCAATAATACAAAAGTAATAATAAAATTATTTAGCTATAGGTTATATAATAATATTCATCGTAAAATAGATATTTATTCACTTTCATTAAATTCAAGAGTTAAGAGTATTCTTACAAATTGGCTAAAAGGCGCTGTTGACATATATATTAAGTTAATATATATATTAACTTATTTATCTAAGTTAAAAAAAAATTCAAGTTTCACTTTTTATAATATTTTGTAATATAATACTTTAGTTTAATATAATATATATGGTACCGTGTAAGCATGCTAGGTTCACATCAAGAAGACATCAATTATTGTATGCGTTAACTTATGTTGAATATTTGATATCTCCAATTGTATCAGTTTTGTGAACTAAATAAAAAAAAACTTATTCCAAAACTGAGGATCTCCTTAAAATAAATCTTTAATGCGCTCATGTATCGACGTACACACACAACTACATATACACACACACACTTTATCTCTCTACCTCTCTCTCACACACCTACTCGGGACTCACAACACACGCAATCACACACAATCGGCTTATAGTAACAAAATTTCTTAATTTTATATTATTGCATGATAAAAATTAATTCGTAATTGTAACAAGTTATTTTTATTTTAATAATTTGAGTATATTTTTGTACGTATTGTACTAATTTGGGAAGGTTGATGCTCGCGGTACAGGGCGATCTAGTCCGAGCATCAATAGATATCTGTTGATTTCATTTATAATGCGATTGTGAAATTTAAATAAATAAATAAATAAATAAATAAAAACGAATCCCCGATATATAGTGCTGAATGTTTCGCCCCGTAACCGAAGCATCATCAGATAGACTTCACGACAAAAATAGTGAACGTGTGTAGTGCTTGTGTATTGTGGTGGCAGTAGTGGAGGTTTGTGCATGTGTTTTTACGAATCCTGCACGTATGTTACACAACACATTTAGCACTATATATATTTTAACTTACTTTATCGCGGATTATAGCAAAATAATTTTTTTGTTACTTTTTTATATTTGCTGGTTTACGTCGCGCAAGCGACTAAATTCGGTAGCTCGATTTAACTGGGATGTGGATAAAACTAATACAAATGGGTTCAGGTTTTCATCGGTTTTAACAACAACTTCGAAAAGTAGTTAAATTTACATTAAGATTAAGTAGTTCATTGTTGTCCTTATATATAATGATGTATATGCTGTGACACCTAAAGACAGGGCGTTTAATGCATTTTTGGTGAGCCTACTTTAATTTAATGTTTTAATGTAACCGCCACTGGTTGTTCCTAAATTAATAAATAAATAAATTAATTAATAAAGATATGTTATGGTGAGGAGGTCTCTATGAATAATAGTAAGTAAGTAAGTAAGTAAGTAACAGCCTGTTACTATGCCCACTGCTGGGCTAAGGCCTCCTCTCTCCGTTTTTGGAGAGAAGGATTGGAGCTAAGACCTACCACGCTGCTCCAATGCGGATTGGTAGGTTACACATATCCCTAGAATTCTCTAGAGATATGCAGGTTTCCTCACGATGTTTTCCTTCACCGAAAAGCGTGTGATAAATTGCAATTATCAATTAGACACATAAGTTTTAATAGAAAAACCCATTGGTGTCTGCCCGGGTTTGAACCTATGTCGTCTCTCGAGAGTCGCACGGTCTCACCGCTAGGCTATCACAGCTGGTATGAATAATAGTAAATAAATATAAATATATATGAGACATTTACACACACGGTCGTCCGTCCCCAAAGTAAGTAACTTAATACTTGTGTTATGGGTGACAGACAACTGGTAATATACATATATAATTTTAAATACATACTTAAATACAAATATACAACCAGGCTTGCAGAACCAACAAATTGTTTATAGAAAACGTTGGCCCTCGGTGGGAAACGAACCTGCGACCCGCGGAGCTGAAGGCAGGGTCACTACCCACAGCGCCAACGGGCCAGTCAAATGGTAGTCATCATGAATCGGTTCTGCACTATTTGCAGCACGACAAAACTGACTTTGAAACGCGAAGCGAATCTCGCATAGGTCATCAACATTTAACTTAGCCCTTGGTTTAGTCTTTTGTTTTAACTCTTTAATAAAACCACTTCTTTTTGTTACAGGTAAGCAAGCATGCAGTATGTCTTAATCATAGTCCCCTCATACACACAGTGCTTTACAGCAAAAACAAGTTAAAGATGAAGGTGAGTTACTAGAAATTAAGTCAAAAGCAGTAGTAAAATTCTTTTTTTTCCTAGCGTTTATCCAAGCCTATGCCAGGGTCCGCTTTCCTGCTAAGGTGCTTCCACTTTGCACGGTCCACTATCGACTGTCGACCTTCTTATTACGATATCCATACACAGAGTTAGGAAACATTCGCAAAATTATTGGATGGTAGCAAGAAGGTATTTGATGGTTGTAAAAATGGTTAGCAAACCCCCCTACAAGGTGAACTGACGACCTCAAATAGGGACTACCCGAATCCAAGCGGCACACGATCTTGTGGCGGGAGATCACCTGAGACAATTTATAGAATTAGGCGTTACTTGCGGAGATTCATAACACAAAAGTAATATTAAAAAAAAATTGCTATAAAAGTAAATAGAAAAAATATAGAGTGCTAAATGTATAGTGAACTATCCGTTTTTTCAGGCCCGATACATGCTTCGGAATACAGGATTCGTAAAAACACACGCACAGACCTCCACTGCCACCACAATACACAAACAGCACACACGTTCACTATCACAAACTCAACAATCTTTTCGCCCCGTAACCGAAGCATCATCAGATAGACTGCATGACAAAATAGTGAACGTGTGTAGTGCTTGTGTATTGTGGTGGCGGTTGTGGAGGTTTGTCCATGAGTTTTTTAAGAATCCTGCATGTATGAAAAAAAAATGGATAGTACACTACACATTTAGCACTAAATATATTTTCTATTTACTTTATCGCGGATTATAGCAAAATAATTTTTATTATTACTTTTGTATGACTTGAGACATATGTCCAACAGTGGACGTATGTCGGCTGGATAAGAAGATCAAGATTTTGAAAAATCCTATCAGATTTTTCAAATGTCATGAATCTCAAAAATTCATTGAATAAAGTAAATTGTCGAGTGTAAGTTTGAGAAATATGAATGCAAATTAAACTTGAAATTACATACTTTCCTGAAATTTGAATCTACGATCCTTCGAATCGGATAATCCTCAGATTATCTGATTATCCTTACGCCGCCGTGAATTATAAATATTTGTATAATAGCATGCAATATCTTGTAATTAGCGTGAACAGGAAAGATTATTAAATCCTTTATGTAGTTCTATCATGTTTATTTTCCTCAATTGTATTATAGAGCTTTGTTGTTTGCTCGCGATATTACATATCTTCCTGCGGTGTACCCATATTAATACAACTTTTTTCAATTAGGTCACTTTAATACTAAGCGTACGATATATATTGCTTAAACACAGATTAAATGAACTTAACTGGTAAGTAAAATACATTTTTTTTTCGAACTGACTGTATGCTGTTAGCCCTAACGGCTTTTACAGCGTCACCGGGCGGGACTGGCAAGTGCAGAAGTATCGCCTAGGTTGCGAAATGCAGGGAGTAGAGCGCAGAAGCTCTACTAGTATCGGGGAACGTCGTCCTAAGGGTGCCTCCTGTGAGACCGGCTTAGGGCGACGCGTAGTGGAGGGTTGATGTATGACTTTGATTAGTCATTGCGACGTCGGAAGGGTGGGATAAAATACATAATGACGCTAGTCATACTCGAGTCTGCAAGAAAGAAGAGCCAGCAAGAAACTCGGCGGTTGCTCTTTTTAAAATATAAATCTTAAAACTAGTTACATTTAGTCATTACTGTCTTGTACAGGGTAAAAGTGCAGCTATATCCACACATCCTTATCATCTATGTGATCCTCAACAGTATAGTAAGTAGACATTCTGTATCAGTCTCTTTTTAACAATGTTTTTAAACTGCCGTAATGGCAAGGCCAAAATTAATTTCGTGAAATTGTTGAAATCAGACAGACAGACATAATATTAGTATGATATCATGAATTTATAAGTATAGATTAGCGCTACAATTAAAAATCATTGTCATTGTTTGGAAAACAGTTAATACCTGTTACTGATGAAAATCTAAGGCTTAGCTCGTACACTCTAATATTTGAGTAAACTTTAATTAACAACTTTTATGACAGACAGACGGATAGACTTTCGCATTAATGACATTAATATGGATGTGCTGCCTTTTAAAATTAAAGCGATTTCCTTTCAATATACTGTTTTCCTTAATAAACAAACAAAAGCATGTTTAACGTGGTTTTATTAATATAAACGACCGTGTTAGGTCGTTGAGCCATATTTCTTTGTTTTCTGTTTAGTCCCAGTTAAACTTAATGCCACGGAAATAGTGTCATACACCCCTCGGCGCCGGGCGTCGGACATCGGATGCGAGCGTCGTTTTGTGTCTGCGAGAATCCTACTGCTATAAGTTTAGACTTTTGTGTGCTTAATTGCAAATTTTCATAAATTACTAGCTGTGCCAACGGCTTCGCCCGCGTGGTAATCTGCGTGTCACAATTTATTTCTAGAATTCAAATTTTAAACATAAAAGTAGTTATTGTGAGTTAACCATAAGAGATAGAGACATGACTATCACGGACTTTTTTGTAGTGTTTTTATAGATCTACAATTCTCTAGTACATTACTACAGCGTATCTCTGCTGGTTTACCCAGCGCACGCGACTAAAGGTCCCAGCAAGCAATAATTTTTTAACAACTGCGCGATCTCTTCAACACAATTTACATAATACCGATATTTGTTAAAAATCTTTTGAATCTTTTGGTTAAAACTGTACAAAGATCCGTGCAGTAGTTTTTGAGAAAATCAATTACATACAGACAGACAGCTTTTTGGGACTTTGTTTTATAATAAGTATTAAACATAAAAGTAGTTATTGCGAGTTAACCATAAGAGATAGAGACATGCTATCGCGGACTTTTTGTAATAAATTTATAGATCTACAATGCTCTAGTACTGTACTATAGCGTATCTCTGCTGGTTTACGCAGCGCATGCGACTAAAGCTCCCAGTAAGCAAGTTTTTTAACAACTGCGCGATCTCTTCAACACAATCTACATAATACCAATATACATAAACCATCTGGAAGTATTGTACAATCTATTGATGAATACCGTACAATGATCTGATCAGTAGTTTTTGAGAAAATCGATTACATACATACAGCTTTTTGGGACTTTGTTTTATAATAAGTAAAGATCATTTATATTATCAATTAGTCTTACATAATGAAGGCATATGAATTCGCGAAGGCAATGACTTACTTAAATTTTGCAAGGCCTTAAACTAATATGCATATTTAAATGTAATGCTTCGCGTAATTCACTGATATTTCGATTATGGACGCTTGCCAGGGTCGGACAAGTTTTCACGCCTCATTTAGGTCTATTCCACCCATTTCCCCATCAGCTCTACGGACTTTGCTTACACTATATGACTAAGAATAGATCGATTTTCAGAGAAAAGTTTTCCATCAAACTGTAACGGGTCCTTCTTCTACCGTCGTTTTCTCAATGATCGTAGCTCTTTCGCGATAGCACACCTTTTATGGTGTTTTGCTAACTGAATTGTGCACAATAAAGCGGGGATCTGAGAGCATCTTTGACCTGGTCCCTCCAACGTCTGGTTTACGTCACGTCTCCTTCCGTTGTCACTTGCCATGATCTCATCTTTCAAACTGCTTAACGCCAACTATCTTATCTTATCTTACTTCTTATCTTATGTTACTAATATTATAAATGCGAAAGTTTGTGAGTATGGATGGATGTTTGTTACTCTTTCACGAAAAAAGTATTGGACAGATTTGGATGAAACTTTACAGTTATATAGGTATAACATATAGGCAACAATTTGTTTTGATTTTATGTAATATAACGATACATGTATGTCAATAAAGTCGGAAAAAATCTGGCCTCTGAGAGCTATCTCGGCGTACGCTGTCTAAACCATAGGAGTTACACAAAGATGATGTACCATAGTATTGTTCGTCTAGAATAGCTCTAAAAAAGTCAGCGACAGCATATATCCACCTTGTATGTGCAAGCCACTATGACCAAAATTATGAATCATAAATGTAATTAAATTAGTTACTGTGGCAAACCAAATTCCATGCGAGCGAAGCCGCGGGCAAAATATAGTTATTACATAAATTCAAATAGCAAATATTATTTCTTCAAAAGCCTTTGTAAAGTACTTTTGAACGGCTAATTGTTATTAAACGAGCTACCACACCAATTTTTTTTAATATACAAAGACGGGAGTTATTTATTAATTTTGATTGTGCCTTCTCTGTACCTGATTTACTGACCCTTTTGGCTTTCCCGCTAACTTGAGGTGCAAAAATTACTTATAAGTTGTGTAATGCTTATTTACAAGCTTCAATTTTGCCAAATAACATCAATATTGATTCAGCAAATTAGCTGTGAAACCGAAACGTACAGACAGACTGACTTTCGTAATTATAATAACAACATGTATATGGTCTCTGGTTTTTGACTTAACACAAGACGTTTAAGTATAGTATTCATATCCTCCTCCCGACCTTATCCTACTCTAAGTGGGGTCGGCACAACATGTTGTCACATGATTTAGCTGCGTAATTTACGATCGGCCGCCTGCCTTAATTTACCTTAGTCATAATTTACGACCCTTCGGTAAGAAGGGGGTGGTCTATTCTACTCAGCCGGATACCACAAGGAGGGTTGATTTACCTTAGTCGCCTTTTACGACACCTCGGTAAAAAATGAGGGTGGTGTATTCTACTCAGTCGGATACCACACGGCGGCTAAGTGTAATATTTACAAAGCGAATAAATTTATTAGATTTAAATGTTTTTTTAGTTTTGGAGTGTGCGGTCTAAGAATAGATTATTAAGACGAACTTTTTCCAAGAACCCTAAGATTTAGCTTTCATATTGAGTTAATTGATGACTGGATTTGTTTAAAACCCGTTTAAACGTTCGTTCTGTATGCGAGGTGCAAGTAGTATAAATATTTATGAATTTAGGAAATCGTCTTCTAAAAATATTGGTTCAAGGTGCGATTTTGGCGGCTCCGGCCGTGGTTACGCACTAGATAGAAATATAAAACCGGTCCGCGATGCCTTATAAAGTACGCTCGTTATTATGTTAATTATTTTAGAATTAAAAAATATTTTTACTAAAAAAAAATACAAAAAAACATTCATACTTAAGTTTTTTGTATTTTTTTTTGGTACATTAGAAGCATTTGGTACAATAGAAGCTTACGTCCCAAGCTAACATATAGGAAAAAAATTTATTACAAAGATATATTAGCATTTAAGTTGACGTGAGCGAAGTAGAGGGTATAGTTTATTTTATTTTTTTTTATTTAAGATAACTATTGTACACACTGTTGTACAGACAATAATATTAAAAACTAAATGATAAACAAAGGCGGCCTTGTCACTTAAGGCAAATATATCATTAAGTGTACTTAATGTTATATTTGCCATTAAAAAAAAATTACAAAAGGGATGAAAAAAACAAAAAAAAGTACAACATAGTTTATTTAATTTATTTTAAAAAATCTTTGAATCGAGCTTCGAAAACTAAAGTATTTTATTTTACCTTTCGACGCTCGAAAGTAAAACAAAATGCCAGTAGCTTGAAGGTTCCAGAGTAATTAATGCTCTCAATAAAGATATGTCTTAAGTTTCATTAACTAGGTGATGGTCGGAAACACCGTTAAAAATTAGTGAAATTTGAAAATTTGATACATAAATGTATTCTGCCCTTGATCCAATAAAATAAGTGATAACGTCTTCTCTTCTCTTTTCTACTCAATGCTTAGTATCTACTACTCTATGACTAGTGGTTATATTACAACTGCTTAAGGTTTATAGAATAGACACAGTAAGAACCGACCGAAGTCGAAATCTTTTGTGAGTTTTGTTTTACGATTTTATAATATAGTTAACTGACCGACTGTAGGAAATTTATATATTGAGTACATTTCTACAGTGGGTATATTATGAAGATATATATATTTTTTTGTCTTCAATCAAAAAATTAAAAAAATAAATTATGGGTGGACAGCCCTTATCACTTAGGGATATAGGGATAATGTAATTAGTATTAAGAATCTTCTTTTTTAAAAGAGCTCCACCGAGTTTCTTGCTGGCTCTTCTCGGTAGGACGGCTTTCCGAACCAGCAGTAGAGTTGACGATTCAAAAGCACTTGTTTACAAGTTTACTTGAATAAAGAATATTTTGAATTTTTGAATTGAATATGAAAAATAGATTGTACCTGATTTTTAGATCTGATGAATATGGATATAAAATTGAACATTAGTAAGAAAGCGGTCATAAAGTTCCTAATGACCATTGCTTGGAAATCCTGCACACCTGTGAAAAAAGGTTGAAATTAAATATTTTGGAACAATTAAAAATCATTAAGCATAACAATGGCACCCTCATTAACGAGCAGATAAATGTTTCTAGTTCAAGCTTGTTGCACGTGTTCAGAGGTAAAATAAAGGGTGGGGATGAACCAAGTACTATAAAACACTGCACATGCTTGTTTGGATAATGCTGCGCTTTTCGATATTGTCGTGGAGTCTATCGCCTGATGATGCTTAGGTTACGTGGCGAAACGATTGTTGAGTTTGTGATAGAGAACGTGTGTAGTGCTTGTGTATTGTGGTGGAAGTGGTGGAGGTTTGTGCATGTGTTTTTACGCATCCTGCACGTATCGAGTATGAAAATAAGGATAGTCCACTATACATTTAACACTATATATATTTTCTATTTACTGTATCGCGGATTATAGCAAAATAATTTTATTATTACTTTTGTATATAAAATTTCATAAAAATCGGTCAAGCTGTTTAGAAAGAGTATGGTAAATAACATTGTGGCACGAGAATTTTACATATAAGAGTGTATAATCCAATTTACCTTTGACATTGCAGCAGTTTAAAATAACTATTAAAATATTGATGGAAACAAAGTCACGGGTACACCTTATTGTTAAATATATCTTTATTCTTGTATGTATTAAGTACAACGAGCAGTTTTATTAAATTTGCATTGCTATCAGGAAACCTTCAGTGTTTCGGCACACCCTTGATAATTCTAACATTAGTTATGTATTCAAGTACGATTCTAGACAGCATTTAAGTATGGGGTCTGTGCGAATGATTTTTAATCGATTATAGGAGCTTTAATACTTTTTTGGACTTGGTCTGATAAACAGCTCTGGAGCTGTACTAAAGAGATCCAAGTATATTTTTTAAATAAACTAGACCAAAAAAGCTGTGTAAACTAAGCTGTGATAGCCCAGCGGTGAGACCGTGCGACTCTTATAAGTGGAACACGAGTTCAAACCCGGGCAGGCACCAATGAGCTTTTCTATTAAAAACTCATATGTCTAATTGATGATTGCAATTTATCACACGCTCGTCGGTGAAGGAAAACATCGTGAGGAAACCTGCATATCTCTAGAGAATTCTGGGGATATGTGTAACCTACCAATCCGCATTGGAGCAGCGTGGTAGGTCTTAGCTCCAACCCTCTCCAGAAACGGACAGAGGAGTAGGATTATAACAGGCCGCTACTTACTTAAACTAGAGGATGATATTAGAGATCTTAAACTGGAAATCTTCAACAGAATTAACTTTACTTTCTTTTTTGCTGAAGCACGTCATCATCGGCTAAATCAAAACGTCAATACTAACAAAATCTAACCACTTCACGTTAAGTAGTCATTTAAATAAGTGGATAGTGTATATACAGTGTAAGATCTACTTAAAAGAATTCACACTATTACACTAGAACAAAGTCTGCAGTCAGTGACTAAGATAAGGCAATGAACTAACGATTAGATACGAATTATTTTATAACTTTAAGTATATGTTAAATTACTCATTAGTCATTTAAAGTACCCGGCATTAAATAATGCAAATCGATGTTTAGAACGAAACAGCCGGCCAGTTAGGTTTCGTAGAGCGCTGTCACTGTCACTCAGTATGTAACGTTTCGCACGGGTTCGTCGGTCTGTGCGACAGAGACAATGCTCTATGAAGCAAAATCTAGCCGATCTCTCTCTCTAAGCCTCGATGTGCATTATTTATTGCCGCGTGCTATATATGGTTAGATTGCAGTAAAACAAATAAGCACTTCTTGTAACGCAACTTAAAGAAAAGACATCTTAGAATCTTTGTCGATTTGTGGTGAACCTTAACTTGGTGTTTATCTAGTCGGGTAAGCCCGATATTAATGACGCGAGCATGGTCAGTATATATATAAACAAATATAGCCTCGTTGCGGCGACCACTTGGCGGCTCCTGCTGGCTTGTAAACAGATCGTGTGTCGTCGCCTTTATATCTCCAGTGACAGTTCTCAATGGCCGTGTCGCCGTGGGGGTGGTGACTCCGCCGAGCACTTGCCAAATGGCTGCGCATTTCTCGGTTGGACAACCAAACGGTTATTTGAGATAAAACTACTTGCTTTGTGCTTATATATTGCCAGTAAAGCTTTCGTTTAGGCGTTATTATTCGATTTTATATACACGGTTTACATATTGCTCTAAAACATCTTGTGCTAATTCAGTTTGCGGTACCATTTATTTTGTCGCAAATACTTTTCCGTCCCTCTTTTTTCATCTCTCTTACATCCTTCCATCCATCTCGTTAACTGCTTTATATCATAGTTAATTAAATTAATTTATCTTTTTTATTCTGCTTTCTGTTCAGTTTTCGTTCGCGTGATATGTGATAGTTATCCAACAATTACATAGACGTAAAAATTTGATTAGTGTCTGTTACTTTATTGAGTACTTTACCCCTTTTTTATCAGTATATCCTATCCTTTTCGTTTTTTAAGTTTTAGACTATTAGTTATCATTCATCATAAGTTAAGATTTGTAAATAGTACCTTAATTTACTTTATTTGATTTGTGTTGTTTATTTTATTCGTTGCCTTTTCTCCAAATAAACCGATCGCGTTCTTTCTGACACTCATAAATTGAATGGAATAGATCCCTTTTTAAGTAAACCTCTGTGCGCGTGCTATTTTTAATCCGTTCAATTGTTTTCTATGTACAACAAAGAGAATACAACTTAATATAATCATTGTTGTTCCCGTGATTCGTTTAGGAAATGGCAATTTAAATTCGTATTGCAAAAAATCTGGAGCACCTCTTCGATCCAATTGCCGTCGCATTTCCTAGACGTGTGATCCAATTCAAACAGCCCGAGAGCAGTTCACTCTATTAACAATCAATTTGCTAAATCACTTCTCACGCAACGCTCGAGTGATTCTAATATTCAGAATATCTATTCACAACTGAATTTGTGTTTGACAAAAATGTTATTCTTCTTCCTTGAAACACTATACCGATTCTTTGTGATTGCGAGCTAAAATCTCATATTTTTTTAAATAATTTATAGAATTATGCGTTACTTTGCGGAGATCTATAATACAAAAGTAATAATAAAATTATTTTGCTATAATCCGCGATACAGTAAATGGAAAAAATGTATACTGTTAAATGTATAGTGGACTATCCGTATTTTCATACGCTTTGCAATTTTTCGTGGAGTCTATCTCCTGATGATGCTTTGGTTGCGGGGCGAAACGATTGTTGAGTTTGTGATAGTGAACGTGTGTAGTGCTTGTGTATTGTGGTGGCAGTGGTGGAGGTTTGTGCATGTGTTTTTACGAATCCTGCACGTATCGGGTATAAAAATACGGATAGTCCACTATACATTTAACACTATATATATTTTCTATTTACTGTATCGCGGATTATAGCAAAATAATTTTATTATTACTTTCATTTTTTTTGGTATAGGTATGTTTGTTGTGTGTGTAAAAATACTTAAAAGAGAAATTTATTTGAAATGTTAAACTAGTTAAGACACTGAAGCTTCGTGTACTGGAAGATGCTCCCTTTACAGCTTACTAAGCCTTTGGGCATAGTAAGCTGTGATAGCCAAGCGGTAAGACTGGGCGACTCTTTCGAGAGCGATACTAGTTCAAACCCCCAGGCAGGCACTATTGAGGTAAAATTTATGTGTCTAATTGATAATTGCAATTTATCACATGGTGAATTTTCGGTGAAGGAAAACATTGTGAGGAAGCCATCTTGTCTCTAGTGAACTCTGGGGATATGTTCAATGAATTTTCAGTGAAGGAAAACATCTTGAGGAAACCAGCTTATCTCTAGTGAACTCTGGGGATATGTTTAACCTACCAAACCGTTTATGAGCAGCGTAGGTCTTAGCTCCAACTCCAGACACGGAGAGAGGTCTAGGCAGTGGGTTAGTTACGTTAGCGTTCCAATTTGAATGCTTTAAAGACCTTTTGGTGATAATTTTTTATGAAGCTTTAAACATAGTATAGCGATAGCCCAATTTGAAGTACCTACATGAACACAGTAAACTGCAATCCGTATTAAAGCTGTATTATAAATTTAATTGTGCTGCAGTGATAAAAACTCTCACTCCGTAATACTGTTCACTATTACGAGGAAAGTATAATACTATTGTTTAATTTATTTTTAATAATTCATTCTACCTTCAATTTAAACACGGCTGATATCATATTTGGTTCAGGTGCGCAAAAAATTATGACTAGTGAACCATTAGTATCTTGTTTTTTGAAATAACGCGTTTTTCAAAATAACTTCTTTTAGCCTTTATAATACATCAAGACGACGATTGCGAGAAATCCTTCAGACTCCTTTTGCCGATTCAGCCCAATGATTTTATGTATCAGTGTAGGAATAAATGTCTACCTCTATTTCACATCCGTTACATAGGTATATATTTCTATATATAATTATATATTCTATATTCTATATATTAATAATCTATATTTCTAATATTTATATTCGTTTTCTCTATTTTTCTCTGCTTTTATTCAATTCAAATTCAAATTCAAAATATTCTTTTTTCAAGTAAACTTGTAAACAAGTGCTTTTGAATCGTCAAAAGCTTAAATCTACAGCTGGTTCGGAAAGCTGTTCCTACCGAGAAGAGCCAGCAAGAAACTCGGTGGTTGCTCTATTCAAATAAAATTCTTATAACTAGTTACATTTGGTTATTACTATCTTGTACAGGGTAGGGGACTAGCTAGGTATATTTACTACGCATTTTTATCATCTATATAATCCTCAATAGTATATTAGGGTTTTTGTATTAATATTATTCCATTGGACATTTACACACTATTTATTAGTTTCTACTGTTACTTGGAATTTTAATTTACTTATTGTTAATTGAACCATCTCGTCATCGGGTTGCCTAGTTTGTGGATCACTTCAGTTAACTATTTTAATTACCTTTTTATTCTTATTAACTTAGTTTTACTTTGGTATACATTTTTTTACCTTTATGGCGTTTCATTTGTACAATTGATAAAAATTTATGAGAAATTAATCGCTTAATAATTCATTGTTCAGTGTCACATATTTTGTTTTATAAAGATTTTAGACATAAGAAGATAATATGACAGGCCCTTGGCGCAGTTGGCAGTGACCCTGTCTTCAGCGCCACGGGTAGCGGGTTCGATTCCCGCCGAGAACTAACATTTTCTATTTAGAATTTGTTGGTTCTTGATGTCTGGGTGTATATATGTATTTAAGTATGTATTTAAAAACTATATATGTATATATTTACCAGTTGTCTATACCATAACAAGTGTATTAAGTTACTTACTTTGGGGCTGGACGACCGTGTGTGTAAATGTATTTATTATTATTATTAATATTATAATAAGTGATACAAAAATTAAAAGAACAAAGTACCGTGCAAAAATAGGTAGATAAAGTCGTAGACATGGTTTAGTGACTTAATAAAACCTTTTATCATCTCCATAAGCCCATTTCTTACTCAATTATGTACCTCGACGGCAATATTCAGCACAAAATGATAAATCTTTTTAACTATTCATACTTTTCTCATAACTGAAGGCTGTTTCTTATTTTCATATATTAGAATCATCTTTGAACGTCAAATACAAGTAAGACGTGGAGAAAAATAACAATTATATGTTTACGAGAATCGATATCCCTTAAATATATAAAGTAACGGCCTATTACTAAACCCACTGCTGGGGTCTAGGTCTTCTCTCTTTCAAAAGTAATAATAAGATTATTTTGCTATAATCCGCGATACAGTAAATAGAAAATATATATATAGTCTTAAATGTATAGTGGGCTATCCGTTTTTTCATACCCGATACATGCAGGATTCGTAAAAACACAGGCACAGACCTCCACCACTTTTTTTTAAACAGGAAAAAACCCGTTATGAGTACCACCGCTCGACGGGGACGGGCGGTGGTTATGTCGGACTCGCACCGACTAAAACGACCTGTATGCTCCACCGCGCTACTGACGGTAGGGGCAGGGTACCTTATTTGACCCCATCCCGACCAGCAGCAACTCTGATCCCAGAGACAGCAACTCTGATTCCAGAGTTGCTGTCCTCCTCTGGGTGGGGACCCCTCAAAAGAGAAGCCCCCCTCCGCTAACCGGTGCATCAGGAGCACCAGATGCACCGACCGCCTCGGGGACCTGTAGGCCAGGCGTCCGATAAACCCCGTTCGAAGCGCCCGAAAGGTCCCCTGTCAGGGCGGCAGACGATGGGTTTAGGCAAGTCACTACACCCGGACTCGCCAGCAGCAGATTAATCCAGAACACGAGGTCTCGGAACCGCTCCGCCGCCTCCCTCCGCCAGTTAGAGCTGCCCAAGCTCTGTCCGAACAATCATTTACATAATCTACAACTAATGAAATGTTGATCTAAGTAGACTAGCTGACCCGACAGACGTTGTACTATCTCATCCACTTCACATCATATGTCCACTAAATTAACAAGGTTTGTTATTTCATATGGCCTTCTATATATCGCGTATCGTGATATAGAACCTACTTATTTAATTTACAGACTTCAACACGTTGGTATTAAAAAAACTTAATATATATGTATACTGACATCTATCGACAACTTATAGAACTGAGAGCTTATCAGTACTATCGTATCGTATCAATACTATCGTATCTTTTAATTTGGACCTAGAAAATTTAATCGAAATCAGTTTAGTAGTTTTGAAGTGAAGCGTAAACGCTAATCGTGACACGGGTTTTTTATATAAAGACGGACTGACCTGGCAAACGTCGTTTTGCCTTATAAATTATTTCTTGAGAATTTCTAGTTACTTAAAAAAAATGTTAGGGGTGGACAACCCTTATCACTGAGGGGTATGAAAAATAGATAGTAGCTGATTCTCAGACTGAATATGCATATAAAATTTAAAAAAAAAATCGTTCAAGCCGTTTCGTAACTGACACTGTGACACGAGAATCTATATCTATTATAAAACAAAGTCCCAAAAAGCTGTCTGTCTGTATGTAATCGATTTTCTCAAAATCTACTGAATGGATTTTCGTACGGTTTTTACCAAAAGATAGTGCAATACTTCCTGATTGTTTTCAGTAAATAGTACATATCGGTATTATGTAATTTGTGATAAAGAGTTCGAGCTGTTGTTAAAAAAATTGCTTGATGGGAGGTTTAGTCGCGTGCGCTGCGTAAACCAGCAGAGTCACGCTAAAGTAATGTACTAGAGAATTGCAGATCTATAAAAATACTACAAAAAAGTCCGCGATAGCATGTTTCTATCTCTTACGGTTAACTCACAATAACTACTTTTATGTTCAAATTTTTTTTTTGTGACAACTGATTTCGACGCGGGCGAAGCCGCTGGTACAGCTAGTTTTATATATAAGAAGACTATAATACGTCTGTTCTATGAATATATATGACACCTTTTATTAGCTATAAAAATTCGCGTAATGCCAAACGAACGGTCGGCGGAGAGCTATTTATAATACGAAGCAGTCCCCGTGATACAGCTAATGCCGGCTTAACATTTAAATTAACGATCCAACGTTTATCTCTATTTTGTTTAAATTAAAATTTACCCCAATTGTAAATTTTGTTTATTAGTCGTTAAGTTATACTAAACAAGATGTACCCGCGAGTTTTTTAGCGTAAATTTAAGTGTTAAAATAGCCTCAATTATGTTATAATGTGTTTTTTCTTATTCCTGAAAGAAAAATAGTAATTTAAATTAATGTTTTGACCCAGTATATAAGCAAGAATTAGCAATTTTCTTGATTAAACTAAGCACTATTTTCTGTGAGTCAGGTCGGAATTTCCCATATCAGCGAAAAAATTGGAATTAAAATATAAATAAACATGAATAGAAATGTAAATTTTGTGTTTTTTAAAAAGTGTTTTGAGAATTGTGATTTTGATTGCTGATCTCCGCAAAGTAACGCCTAAATCTATATATTGTGATTTGGTTGAATGTTCTATAGAGTTTATTATGAGTGCTTTTTCGAATATTTTCGCAAAAAGTAACGCTTATCAAAACACTATAACATGCATGAGAGTTTCGACTGAAAATAGCTACTTTACAATGGAATCTGGGATGCCTTGAGATTCTTCATGGTGCATCGCGGGAGAAGGAGGTCTGCAATTGGGGAACCATTTGGCCTTACATAGTTTACAATTGATAGAATAGAAGTGATTTCAAATGTTACCACGGTTTTTTAGTGTGTGACTCACTGAGTCATGCCAAAGGGGGAATACAATAGCACTTAAATTTTCAAATTGCTAAATTAAAGTTCAAGGTATTAATTTTAGAATGCACGCAAATCAATGTTGTTTACCCCAATATTTTTTAAAGATAAAGATATATATAGAGATATATACAATAAAGATATCTCAAACCTCATTTTTTACCCTTTAACCACAAATGGGGTCACGCTCTGAGTGTTTTGGGGTTTTACATATGTACCTTGTTACTTTGAAGCCAAAAAGGCTTAATTATGTTACGAATGAATGTCGGGAAAATGGAATGGTGAGTATTAAAAATTATGAAATGCGTGTGCAAGCGAAATTTGTAAATCACAAATCACTTAACATTTTTCTTATAAACTATCGCAAACTTTAATCAGGATTTTAATTCTCACGTTGCTAAATGTGCTTGCAGCTATTACTGAGGGTAGTTTTTTTTTTTTTTTTTTTTTTTTATGTCAGGAAAACCCATTATGGGTCGTCACCGCCCGACGGGGACGAGCGGCGGGTATGTCGGACTCTCACCGACTAAAAACCTGACAGTGCTCCACCACGCTGCTGGTGGCGGGGACAGGGTGCCGTTGGACACACTACCCCCATCCCCGCCAGCAGCAACTCTGGGCCCCAGAGTGCGCCACCTCTGGGTCGGGGCCTCTCTAAAAGTGGCCCCTCCCTCCGCTGATCGATGCATCGAGAGCACCAGATGCATCAACCGCCTTGGAGACCTATTCAGAAGAGCGTCCGATAACCCCGTTCGGAACGCCCAGAAGGTCCCCGTTAGGGCGGCATGCGACGGGCTTCAGCGAGTCGTCTGCGCCCCGCTCGCCTGCGGCGGATCGGATCCAAAGACTCGACTTCCCGGATTCGTCCCGCCGCCTCCTTCCGCAAGATTACATCCTCGCAGAAGGAGGCCATCGCTGCCCACGATCCCTCCCTGTCCACCATGGCACGAACCACAGTGGGCAGGGAGAGATCGTGCCCCACCTCTGCCACGAGCTTCGCTCGCTGAACCGCCCAAGCTGGGCAGTCCGCGAGCGTGTGCAGCGCCGTATCAAACTCGGCGCCGCACTCGTGGCACACACCAGACGCTTCGCGCTGGGCCACCCTCCACAAATACCTCCCGAAACAACCATGTCCAGAAAGTACCTGCGTGAGGCGGAAGGTGAGGACCCCATGCCTCCTGGCGACCCAGCCCTGGAGAATGGGCTGGATGGCCGAAATCGTCCAGCCTCCTGCACTGGGCGATTCCAACCGCCGCCTCCATTGACGGAGGAGCTCCATCTGAGCTTCCCTCCGCCAATCCACCTCTACCACCGCCGAGTCTCCCCCCGATGAACGGGCTTCCACTCTACGGCGGTAGGCCTGAGCTAGCACCTTGGCCTCCAGGTCCCAGGGAGGGGACCCGGCCAAGGCGCAGGCCGCCTCGCCGGAAATGGTCCTATAGCCCCGCACGAGTCTGACCGCCATGATCCTCTGCGCTCCACGCAGCAGAGGCAGGGACCTAGCAGTCAGCCGCTCCGCCCATACGGGAGCGCCGTACAGGGCCATGGAGCGGACCACCCCGGCGTAAAGGCGCCGGCAGCCTGCGTTCGGCCCCCCCACATTTGGGAGGAGCCTGCTCAGGGCTCCGGCGGTCGCGTTCAACCTCGGAGCGAGCCGCCGGAAGTGGGCCTCGAAAGTCCACCGGCTGTACTGAGGGTAGTTTGCATTTATATTATGTTACGATGTAGCTATCGTCGCCAGAACTGCTTACTGTCCGCGGTTATGTTGCGAGGAATAGTTTTTTTTTAATTATGTTTGAAACTCCATTTGAAAGCCATTTGAGACTTAAGAATTATGTTATGAATAATTATGGGTATAGTAATCTCATAGCCTTTTGCATGATTTCCCATTGCTTGTTGGTAAATAAAGGATTTTTGGATACACCTGTCTTAAAAAAACGTAGAAATTGCTATGATTTTTTTTCTTTAAGCCAAATTCGCTCGAGTTAACCTAAATATTAAAATATTAATTATTGACTTTGTGCTTTTTTCCTGTATCTTAAAGAAAGGAAGGTTTTTTTGTAACCTGTTTTTTAGCTCGGTACATAAGCTTCAATTGTTTAAATTTTCATCAAAAGTGCTTCAACGGATTAGCCGTGAAATCATAATAGACAGTCAGATTTTCTCTTTCATATTAGTAGCGTGGATACATTCTGATAACGTTATGATTATTTTTATTATATTTAGTCTACATATTGTTGTCATAATAGTATCGTAGCTTGTTAGAGCGGTACATGCTCGGAGAATGGTGGGTGTAATATGAAGAAATAATATGAAAGTAACAAAGGAAACATCTGTGTTATTACAACGATAAACATCTCTTAGGACGTTATACAACGCCCCTGTAACATGCTTTTCCAGAGGAAAAGAGCCATTGCCCTATAGCGTTATTAAATTCTCAAAAAAGATATAACGTTACGCTCTCTTACTCTCTCTTCGTTTTTGGAGAGAAGGATCGGAGCTAAGACCCACGTTGCTCCGTTGCGTATTGGTACACGTATACCCAGAATTATCTTTAGATATATAGGTTTCATCACGATATTCTCATGCACAGAAAAGCGTGTAATAAATAGCAATTATAGTAGTTTGTTGTAACGTACGGCCTAATATTGAATTATGAGTTGAAATTTCTGAAAATAATGTGTATTTTAAAATTTTCACCTATTCGTAGTCCAAAATACGTGTTTTTTAAGTTGTTCCACTATTGCCGTCTTTAAGCGATATATCTAGACCGCTTTTCTTTTGTATTTCTTATATCATCTTTCAGTTACTATTAAATTCTGTTAGTACTTGTTTGTTTGTATATAGAACCGTTCACAGCCTATACTGACAAAATATAACGAGGATAATTGTAATACTACAATAATCTGAAAAGTCGATTGATTACATTTACTGAAGTCGTTAGAAGTTCGTGTGAGAAACGCCATCTATTGACAGTTGGCGTAGCTATTACGTCAAAATTCTCGATATTGACAACAACGCCATCTGTTATCTTTCACGTCTCGTTTCATAACCAAATTTTAAAAAGTTTAAAACTGTAGTATCTACATTGAAATTATAATTGGGAAAGTACTGACGGTCTGTCTGTTACGCCCTTAGGAGCTTATTTCAAAGAAATATGAATCAAGTATTGTACGATTGAGGCTACGGGGCTAACATATTAGAAAAATAATCCGGTTTCAACTTCTTTCGCATTGACTTTAAAAGTGTCATCGATACCCAATAAAAATCAATACAGTACGATTTTCTTTTGTTCCCGAAAGAAAAACTGAATTTTATCCTAAAAGTTACGTTCAATTATACAAAATTCCATAAATATTTCCTATAGCCAATCAGTCACGAAAGCTTAACAGACAGATTGACAGACACTTTCGCATTTCTAATAATAGTATATGTTAAAAGTTCATTGCATATATAACAAAATCGCATCGAAAACACCAAATTTCTCTGCCGTTTCGTTTTTATGAATTGCTGAACATTATCTTTTAGGAAAATACAAAGAATAAATCCTTTAAGGCTTGATATGCTCCGTAAATAGTAGGTAATCCATTACCAGCTAAAATGCCTACCTCATATATGCCCTTTATAAAATATTTAACACTCATAATGCTTAGTACATATTGGTAAGTGTGCCATGAGATTGCAATTCAACGGACAAGTCTGGAAAAAACTATTGTCTTTCTATTTTTAATCTGGATTGGAACTGGAAAATTAAACTTTACTACTACTTTTACATATGAAAGACGCACGAAGCGTTTCAATTCTCCATTTCTGTTGCGCACAGCACGGGAATGAAATTCTCTCCCGGCATCAGTTTTTCCCAATAATTACGATATGGGTATTTTTAATAATAGAGTGAATAGGCATTTTCTAGACATGCGCGTACCACCTTAGGCTGTTTCATCCATCAGGCAAGATTACAGCCAAGCGCTAATATATAAAATTATACGCACAAGTGTTTCTAGTACTTTAAAGTAGAGTCAGGTGGCTAATAACGATTTACTTGCGAAGTTGATGAGAATTTTAGCACATATATTATCTCCGCACTCTGTGATTGGCTTTAACAATATGTAGGTAGTAATCACTGAGTATCAACGCTTCGATATATTAAATCATAACAGACTTGTTACAGACACTAAAAATGTTGGAATAGGAAATAGTCAAATGGCTGTCTGTGTTGTTGTTAATACCGGAAGTGAGGTTCTTGAGTGATCAATAGCGAGGATAGAGACTTTTAGTGTGGGTGTTGCCTTTAATAGTTAAACTTGAGATAATTAGAGAGATTCTGTTGAGATTCTATCGAGATTCTGTCGGTTATCGTCGTGAACATAATTTCTAGTAAAAGTGTTTTTTTGAGTTGATTAATGAAGTCAAGCTGAAAGCAAATAGTGCATTAATACAAGTTTAATAGTTTTATACTAAATTTTGCTTTCAGTACCTCAGAATGTAGAACTAATATAGGTAAAAATAGACAATTTAACAGGCTTATGAACACATATAACGCACTTAGTTCCCTTGATATACATCTTCCAAAATAAACTTTCTCGCCTGCTTTAAGTTGTGTTTAAGATCAAAAGTATCAGCAAATATTTTAGTAGTAGATTTTTTTTTCAGAAATATTTCGTTTTAGTACTGTATATTCTTTCTGTTTTTTCATTAATATAAAGAATTTTCTCACCTATCTTCTCAAGAAAATGCTATACTCGCCTTAAAAAAGTTTTTTACCTAGAACATGATTTATGAAAAAGTATATTAATAAGTATGGTTGTATGGCGCACCTCGTGTTCAGTAAACACGAGGTGCGGCGTAATACTACTGCGCTCTTCATTTATACACTATTGACTGATTTGATTTGTTGGTTCTTCGATTCTATGTGTATATATGTATCTGAGTATTTGTTTAAAATTTTATACCTATGTATATAATTACCAGTTGTCTGTCACCCATAACACAAGTATTAAGTTACATATGTTGGGGACAGACGACCGTGTTTGTAAGTGTCCTATATATTTATTTATTTATGTAGACATATGTTTCAATGTTAAAGTATAATTCGCTGAATAACATAACGACACTATACTCGCATTTCTTTAGTGTTTAGGATTTTTTTTAATCATTTGTGCATAGAATTTGTATAGTTTTTTCTAAATATAACGTACAGTACATTTATGTCTGTAAATATTATTTGTAAGCATGGAAAGTTTAACGAGGGTGTGATTACAATATTCTCTGTTGCCATAACATCTCTGTGTTGGTATCAGCGTGCTTAATTGCACAGTGGATACTTTGTTTGACACGATTTTATCATTTATCGTTATCATGTAATGTTTAAGTGCGCGGCAATTAAAATGCCTTTACAATTTCCTCGTTCATTTATCTGTTTTATAGACTGTTATCTTTGCATGTAATTGAAAGATTTGTCGCGTTCTACTATATAATTTCCGCTAAAGATATTGATATTTAAATTCACAGTATTTTTTCTATTTTATACAATTTTCTCCTCACCTGTCTTGTTGTGGACCTATGATGTCATACGTCAAAGTGGGTTGACCTGAACACAATAATGCGTATTGCTGAAACAAAATTTATTAATAACACAGGCTCACTTAGCAGCACAGATAGATAATTCTCATGGAATAGAAAATTTGTACAATATTTTCTTCTCTTTCTATTTCTATTATATATAAATCACCATAATAAAACCTTGACACAGTTACCACTAAAAGTATATTGTGACTACAGCATATCGCAATATGTACCAAATTTCATCACACAGATAGACAGCCAGACCCGCGTTTAAAATAGGTATTTAAAATAAGTAGTTAAATTACATTGATTTTATATATTATCGATATATCAGGTATTACCCCATTCGGTGATCTATTAATGAAAGTTTTGCTTTGTTTATAACTAATCTTATTCTGATAACAATATCAATATCTTTATAATGTATTGGTGACACAGTCTGACTGCTGATAGCGCGTTTAATGGATAACTTAATTACAATAGCGTAACTTAGTTCGGTAACCAAATGGATTCAGTAACTAAATGAATGTACTAATAAACAACAATGCTAATACTAGTACAATGCTTGCGCTTGACGCTAGTTCTCTGGAACATTCGAAGTGTTTACCGATAAGCTTGTTTACAAAGTTTGTTTACGATCTCCCCAAGGTCGCGCGAACATTCTCGAACATCGATTCATTCGATATATAAGCAGACGTATCGTGCGCCTCGACATTCAGATTGTGAATAGCGATCAAGAGTGAATAAACAAGCGAAAAAAAGTGAACTAATGAACTAAAGTGACGGACTGTATAGACTGTAAGTACTAACTTTGTAGTAAAAAGTAGAATAAAGTTTTTTAACGAGTCACCAGGTATTTCATCCAGATCTATGAATCCCTGTACGTAACAATAAGAAAGGTGTAAGTGTATAATTTTTCAAGGTTATGTGTAAATTTGTTAAAATATAAGAATAATTGGTAAAAACGTAGAAAATAGTTAACCTTCCTTGGAGCTTTCCTCGAACACGCTTCCTAATTTGCGATAGAATGAAAAAATGCATAGTGTGATAATAACCCTTATTTAGTAATACAGAAAATGCTGCAATTTTTATTCATTTTTTAAAGATATTTTACTATATACGTGAGAAAAATTCTTCTAAAAAATGATTACGTCCAATGCGGTATTTCAAGAACTATCTTGGATACACTATTAAATATAGAACAACTTTAATAAGTACGTTACCTTAGGCATGTAATGCTTAATATTATTTTAATTTACAGTTGCCCTTTATAAATTATGATGACACTTTGATAAAATTAATCTATGTTAACTAAAAAGCAAAATGTAATCATAATTAAGGGCTGAAAACCCCAAGGCTCAGGTAATGAATCGAGTTAGAAGCAACGAAGCTGATAAACCGATTAACGGGTCATAATCGATACGAGCCCTCTTTGATAACCTATTTACCCGCCAACAGATAGTTATCGTTACGTAATTGGCTAGACTAAATACTTTTCTTTACCTTATACACGTATATTTATTTCTTTATTGTACATACATAATATTAGAAGGAAAAAAACATGTACAAAGACTTATACCTAAAAGGAATCTCTTCCAGACGTTAACTGTACGTGCTGTGCACGTATTTATCTTCAACCGACTTCCTTGCCCCACGATCTCGTGCCAATTATATTATGGGTGGCAGCTGTTGGGTTACACAAAACTCACTATTAAAATAAATACACTAGGCACCTATACAAGGCACTATAACAGAACTACCTTGCTATAATCCACACGGGTTAAGCGAATGCATGCAAAGCCAATGTGTATTTGCATTGCGATTTTGTCGTGGAGTTTATCCTCCTAATGAAACGATTGTCGAGATTTTGGTGGATTTCGGTGGTGGTTGTGTGTGCTGCTTGTGTGAATTGTTACTGGTGGGGTCCTGCATGTGTAAGGTGCGTAAATTTTGCCTGCTTCATACATTCATTGACTTTGCATGCATTCGCATAACCCGGGCGGATTATAGCAAGATATTGCTTGAGAATCGTTCTCAGAGCCGAGTACATTGAGTCTAGAGGGCAGCGTCTCTAGTGCATCAACTGAATCATCGCGTGCAGTGAACCAACCAAACTGCGCGGATAGTTTTGTTCTGTTATAGTGCCTGTAATATGGAATTCCGAAAAGTAACGCCTGCTTCTATAAATCGTCTTTATTTTAGTTATACGGTCTTATTCATAAAAATAGCCTACCAAAGGTTTTAGACACTCTTTAGTTAAAACGCTCTTTAAGTTTATAAAACGTTCCATAAAATTGTTTATTCATAAACCTTCTATAACTGATCTATAGTTAAAATGCGTTTATAAATCCGAATATTGCCATTGTAAGGAAATCTGGCTACCAATTGCCCTATCATACCCAATTCTCCACAGATAATATGTGTCTACACACCAAACAAGTATAACCATAGACATTATTTGGATCTTTTACCTTAGCACTGATAAATTCAAATTCAAAATATTATTTATTCAAGTAAACTTGTAAACAAGTGCTTTTGAATCGTCAACCTTACTGCTGGTTCGGAAAGCTGTTCCCACCGAGAAGAACCAATAAGAAACTCGGCGGTTGCTCTTTTTAAAATATAAATCTTAAAACTAGTTACATTTATTTATTACTGTCTTGTACAGGGTAGAAGTGCACCTATATCCACACATCCTTATCATCTAAGTAATCTTCAACAGTATAGTAGGCTTTCTGTATCAGCCTCTTTTTAACAGTGTTTTTAAACTGCTGTGTGCTGACTTGTAGAATGGTTAAGTGCTAAAATGCGTTTATGAATAACACTTTTTGTAAACCGTACTATAGCGAGCCTATAAGCGTGTCATAACTTTTTATGAATAAGATAGTCTTTATCATACAATTATAATTAAAATTTCTCTTATACTATGTTTTATACTAATATCTATACTAATATTATAAAGAGGAAAGATTTGTATGTGTGTATGTTTGTAATGTTTTCACGCAAAAACTACTCGCCCGATTTCAAAGATTTTTTCACCATTGGAAAGCTGCTTCTTCACTGAGCAATATTAGCTATATGACATTTAAAAAAAATAGGGATCCCTAATAAAATTGTTATAAGGTGTGAAAAATTTAGTCGTAAAAATCTATCATCGCGTGCGCTGCGGAAACTATTGATGATAGAACAAAAAAATGGTCTACATTATTATAGAAATAAATATCCACAAATAAATCCGCGATACCATATGTCTAACTATTATAGTTATACCAATATAACTCCTTTTTTACATTGTAAAAGTTGATAATATTTCCGACAATATTCAAACAATTTTATTCATATCTTTATAATAATCCCACGAAATGATACTTGAATAAAATCTGTTTCAATACCTGTAAAATACTTTTTAAACTATTAAAATCCGACATCCCAATCAAAAGATTTTAAGAATATAAATCGAAAGAAAATAATACCATAACAAATTCACTGTAGCGACCGTCATAGCAGGGCCTGCATTTCGTGAGTTAGCTCTTATTCCAAGAATACTAATGATACCCATATAATTAAATAATCTACAAATAAATCTATAAGTCCGACTTCGTAGAGTTCCCACTACGACGAGATCGGTATAGACGCGGGTGAAACCGCTGGGCATTGCTGTTTGTTTATAACCAAGTAACCAACGTGTTTAGTTTCGAATTTTTCTCTCAATTCAGTCAAGATTTCAGTTGATATATCACTTGCAACACAAGTTTTTGTTTGGGGCCTGGTGATACGCGCGAATCTTGTTTTGCAATACGTATTAGGGTAATGACGTCAGTATAACGAGTGTACCAACTGTGTACACATGGTTATTGTCAATAAAATAAACGACTACAGCCCATGTTTTTCTTATTCGCAAGAGTTGTTACGTGCACGTAGAAGCTGAGACAAATATGATTTAAAAATACAAAACATGAAAACCAAAAATGAATTGACGCATAGTACGCGGCGATAAATAATGCACATCGAGAACTTAGAACGAAACAGCCGGTCAATTCAGTTTCGTAGAGCGCTGTCACTGTCACATACGGGTTCGTCAGTCTGTGCGACAGAGACAGTGCTCTATAAAGCAGAATCTAGCCGATTTCTCTCTCTGAGCTTCGATGTGCATTATTTATTGCCGCGTACTATATATAGGCTTACCATAATTACGAAGGGCCAAACCGGGACGCAGAAGAGAAAGAGGCTCATTTTCATTTTGCTTTTCGCTTAATTTGTGTTTTTCATATTTGAAATGCAATCAAAATTATTATGAATTGAAAACATATTAATAAATGTAAATATGTTTTTTATTAAAAAGAAAAAGTGACAAAGTACAATTAATGAAAAACAACACTAAAAATTTGCCCGGTTATATTAGGTCCTTACATATGAAATTGGCGTTTTGTCGTACTGGCCACTTTGATCTCAAATATTACCTTTAGGGTTAGGAATTCCAAATTCAAATTCATACAGCTATTTACTCATGCATTTGTGTTTCAAACCCCCTAATTCATTTGTTTTTTCTTCTTTTGTTTTTTTCTTTGTGTCACTCTGTTTACAAAATGGAAAACATGAAATATCGCGTTATTTACGAGTATGAGTTCCACCGTGGCACCAGTGCTGCAGAAACGCCTCGAAGGATTAATGATGTGTATGGTGACGGTGTCGCAAAAGAAACACAGTGCGTTTTTGGTTCCAAAGTTTTCGTTCTGGAAATTTCGACCTGCAGAACAAGCCTCGTGGACGGCCGGAGACCAAAGTAGATAATGAAGAATTGAAGGCTATTGTGGAAGCGGATCCATCGCAAACCACGTCCGAGTTAGCTGCAGGCTCCGGTGTTAGTGATAAAACTATTCTAATCCACTTGAAGCAAATTGGGAAGGTGAAAAAGCTTGAAAAGTGGGTACCTCATGAATTGAGTGAAGCAAACCGACAAACGCGCGTCGACTGCTGTTACGTTACTCAACCGGCACAATAATGAAGGAATTTTAAATCGAATCATTACCTGTGATGAAAAGTGGATCCTCTACGATAATCGGAAGCGCTCATCGCAATGGCTGAACCCTGGCGAACCAGCCGAATCCTGACCTAAGCGAAAATTGACAAAAAAAAAGTTGCTTGTAAGTGTTTGGTGGACTAGTGCCGGTGTCGTTCACTACAGCTTTCTTAAATCTGGCCAGACGATTACGGCAGATATCTATCGTCAGCAACTGCAAACCATGATGGAAAAGTTAGCTGCTAAACAACCGAGGCTGGTCAATCGCTCTAGGCCACTGCTGCTTCAGGACAACGCTAGACCACACACTGCACAACAGATGGCTACCAAATCAGAGGAGCTTCAATTAGAATGTCTTAGACATCCACCGTACTCTCCGGACCTTGCTCCAACAGATTACCATTTTTTTCGCAATTTGGATAACTACTTGCAAGGAAAAAAATTCAATTCCGATGGGGCAGTCCAAACCGCCTTCAAAGATTTTATTGATTCCCGCCCGAATGGTTTTTTTTAGTAAGGGGATCAATGAACTACCTATGAGATGGCAAAAGTGCATACATAGCAATGGTACATACTTTAATTAATTAAATATATTTCATTAAAAAAAAAAACGACTTTATGTTCCTCCCATAGAAAACGCCAATTTCATATGTAAGGACCTAATATTTTTCACTAGAGTGCACTTTCTTCAGAATCGTTGTGTCGTGCTTAATTTTGTCATAAAATTCACTGCATGATATGTTCAAGTTGAGTTTGCACGTAAGCAAGGCTTCCACAACGCATTCTTCCATCCTCCCCCGATAGTCAGACCACATTTTTTTCATCTGTGAAAAAATTATTTCCACTGGCGCTGAAGTACCGGGTAGACACATAGCAAACTACGATCGGCCGGGGTGTCGGTGCTGTTCAAGTTTGACCGGGACGTTAATGCAGATCAGCCGGGACGCCGGGACAGGGATCTCAAACCAAGACTATCCCGGTCAAACCGGGACGCATGGTAAGCTTAACTATATATATGACTGGCCCGTTTGCGCTGTGGGTAGTGACCCTGCCTTCAGCACCGCGGGTCGCGAGTTCGATTCCCGCCGAGGGCCAACATTTTCAATAAACAATTTGTTGGTTCTTCGAGCCTGGGATATTTGTATTTAAGTATGTATTTAAAATTATATATGTAGTATATTTACCAGTTGTTCGTCAACCATAACACAAGTATTCGGTTACTTACTTTGGTGATGAACGACCGTGTGTGTTAGTGTCATATATATTTATTATTTATTTATTTTACTACATATCTAATTTCATACAGGATTCGTAAAAATGCATACGCTACCACCACTGCAATCAAATACACTACTCACATTCATTACAATTGTGTCACCCCGTAACCAAAGCATCAACAGGACATAGACTCCACGACAAAATCGCAAAAAGCAATGAATGAAAAAACGGATAGTCCACTGTACATTTAGCATTATATATATTTTCTATTTACTTTATCGAGGATTGTAAAAAAAAAATATTATTACTTTTGTGTTATGGATCTCCGCAAAGTAACGCCTAATTCTATAAATCATTTGCAAGTCTAAAGATTTTACCAAATATTAGGACCCGAAATACTATATGTGAAATATTCGTTGGCACTTTCAATGCCGACTAATAGATATTTCACAGGTTTAAATGTGTTTGTAAAAGTCGATTTTAATTCGTTATTGCAATTACTATTAATCTATCTTACACTATCGTCTAAACATTGCACGTTCATTTTCTATTTCAGTTCGCTTCGAGTAAACACCGGCTATTGTTAAGCTGCATGTAAAAATATATAAATTTGCACGCAAATTGATCTTTTATATTTCTCATGCACATTTAGTGCGTCTCAGCGGTAAATTGAACGTTTAGATTAACTGTTTGCTAAACACGAGTTATAAATGTTTTATTTAACAGTCGCGGATTTCCGTTGCAGCTATGAGCATTATTTTAAAATTCTCATCTTTTTTTTTTAACTGAACGTACATTGTTGAACATTTAAAAGATCTTTTTTTTAATTATTTATCTTTGGTACAATTTATTTAGCACTAGTTAACTTAAATATAAATATATAAATATAAAAATAAAGTATTTTCGACCTAACTAACTAACATCTTACCTAAGTGATAAGTATATCTTACTAATATTGTATATGTTAAGGTTATTGGTTAAATGCGCGTATGATTGTGTATGTTTGTTATATATTTTTATATAAAGTTGTATGATTTGAAAAAAAAATCTTTTGACTGGCTCGTTGGTGCAGGTGACAATGATAGCCTTCAGCTCCAGGAGTCGCGAGTTCGATCCCCGTGTTGGGACAACATTTTCTAAAAAACAAAAATTATTAGTGGACCGTCTAATCTGAGTAATTATATATTTATATGTTACCTACTTGCTTTGGAAATGAATGATCGCGTGTTTAGTTATACCATATTTATTTGTTGATTATTTATTTTGTTAATAGTTGAAAAGTGTAATACATAATATATTAGACATTAAGTAGGTAAGTTCTCACGGTACACTCGAAGGCCACCCACCCGTTTTATTAATAAGCAAGCACTATCTTTAGAAATAAAAATTCAATGGTTTTTACATCCATTTACTACATTTTTGGCTATTGTAATTAAAAAAAAAAGGAAATACAAACTAGGAAACGTAAAATTTGAATGTGTAGAAATTTTTTACATATTTCCGATTAAAAAGATAGTATAAAATAGAATTTTTATAATTTCTATCACTCTCTTATTGTACATATTTTATGTAAAAATCAGAACATCAATACTTTGTACAACAAAATACCACTTTAAAAAACATTATTGCTACAGAATAGAAAAACATATTGGATGAAATTTATCTTACAAAATATTTAAACTCATTAGTATATGCATCTATAAATATGAAAATGAATGTTTGTCTGTAAGTCCGTTATAGACTCCGAAACGGGAAACGAAAAGCACCGATTTTGATGAAATTTTCAGATAATCTTTACATTGACCTATATTCCTGTAAAGTTTGATGGCGATCGTAGCATTTTTCTTCATAACCATTCATATATCCTTGAATTAAGAAAGCCCTGCGAAACGGGCTATACATACTGTAACATAACGTACTAGTAACACGGTTTACTACTAGTTCATAAGGTTCTAAAGTGCATCCTAATGGAACACTAAGTCTAAGCGATATTGTAAACAATGCATCTTCCGGTACATCTAATCTTGGAATGCTGTGAAGGACCCGTCCGCGATACTAACTGTGCGTATTCTTTCTACGCCTGTACGTCCGGTTCGACGTGTTACAATACTAGTTTAAATTAAAGCTGAGTTTAATTAAGCTTAGTTATTGGAAAAACATATTTCTTCAGCAATAATGAATAGCCGACATACATATGTATTTCATGTTATAAACAAACTGACGCATTAAGTTTATTGATCTGTATAAAATAATTATGTTACATCAATAACACTTTAATTACCAGAAGATACCAGAGTTCATCGCGGCTTTATACCTACGGGAAAATAATTATTAGGGACAATTGTAATAATTAATAACAAATAATGAAATCATAGAGCTGTGATAGCCCAGCGGTGAGACCTCTTTCGAGGGGAACACGAGTTCAAACCCGGGCAGGCACCAATGGTTTGTCTATTAAAACTCATGTGTCTAATTGATAATTGCAATTAATCGCACGCTTTTCGGTAAAGGAAAACATCGTGAGGAAACCTGCATATCTCTAGAGAATTCTGGAGATATGTGTAACCTACCAATCCGCATTGCAGCAGCATGGTAGGTCTTAGCTCCAACCCTTCTCTCCAGAAACGGAGAGAGGAGGCCTATTCCCAGCAGTGGAATTGTAACAAACCGCTACGTTACTTTTACTAATAAAAATCATAACACGGCAATAAAATTAAGGTTTCAGATTAAATATTTGTACAAACTATAATCTTCGCTTGCTTTGACGTATAATTGACTTAACCTAGCCAAAACTTTCCGTCTTTTGTTGTCACATAAAAGTGGTTAGCATCGAATCTTTTTCAAAGGAAATAAATGGATTTTCACCGTTAAGTGTGCCAAAAAATGATGAAACAATATAAAAGGTAAACAATGAATACAGGCCGTGGGGCCGCCTGAAAGACAGCGTCGCCTCTTTCCGTTATGTGATAATTCATCGTATCGTAACTCGCCACCCGGACACGGTTATCTCGGCCGTATCGCGTGTTACTGATACGATGACCTGACTGTCATCTTAGAAGTGTGAGGCAGCTAGTTCACATTATAGCAGACACGAAATAATGTGAACTATTGTCTCGCTTTGGCCTTGTACGGGTAATATAATATTGTTAGGAATGAAAGTTAGCAACACTATAATCGCGTGGCCGATAGCATGGAAGGGACTTGCTTTTGGAGCGAAAATTGTGCATAAAACATGGACTCCGCCATATTGAAGTCAGTCTTGTTATACTCGACTCATACGGTTTTTAGACGCTTACGCGGCTAGATCGTGCCATCACTTGGAGTTTCGTTGTAAACGAGACTTGTACGATTATTAAACGGTCTCCCGCTTAGATCGTGTTACAACCTGTCTTGGTTAAACAAGCAGGTGTAATTAGTGTTACTGTGCCGTAACAATATTGCTCGGGTAGACCCCCGTCTACCTATCTACATTGAGTGTTCTTTGTTATTAGAATCTAACCTCGAATAGTTAATATTCATGATAAGAGTAACCACTGAGTTTCTTGCCAGTTCTTCTCAGTAGATAGTAGCGTTCCGAACTGGTGGTAAAATCATCCTGGCATAATAATTCCAAATTACATTAAACTTAACCTGTCATACTTTTTCGGCCTGTTCCATTTGTTGTAGTCGTACGTTTATCTTTGTTGACTATGTGTTGGCACCTTTTTTAATGTTATGTAAAAGAAAAAAGTAATAAAATGTCATTCTCGGCAAATGTCATAAAACAAAAGGCACATTTTTATTTTTCCCGTATTCAAGATGTTTTACCATTAATTATTAATCAAGTAGTGGTCAATCTCATAGAAGGTCCATTTATAATCATTCACTATGTGAGAAAGCTGAATATTGAAGTGAAATTCCTGCCACTTCTAATAATATTATTACTAGCAATGCCCCGCCGTTTTACCCGCGTACATATCGATCACGTCGGACTATGGATTTATTTTTGTTAACATAAAAGTTTTATTTTACCTAGATTTCATAGTTTTTAAAATTCTATTCATAATCTAATTAATATACAGATTTTACTTTGCAATTAATATATCTAATACATTTATAAATTTCTAACATCCTTTACGTAGAATGTCGGACGTTAGTAAATATAAACTAAAGGTATTGAAAAATTATTTATTTGTAGTTGAATTTATAATTATAAAGAAGTAGAATTTTTTTAATCGGTCCAAATTAATAAATTATTTTAGCTTGATTATTATAAATTGTAAAAAATTAAATAAATTCAAAAGCAAAACTTTCTTCAATAAACTTATGGTGTTAGTAATAAGGCGTAAAATGTTTAAAGTAACTAACATATTAAAACTTGATAAGTATTAATTTTCTATCAGTGGAAATAGCTCACCATTACCGCACTGTGCGTGACCAATTTTTTCACAATATGAATCTATCCCATCGAAGATTATTCCGTTGACCTTTAAGAAGGAATATTTATTGTTACAATATTCCAATTTACACATATAAGAGAGACAAGGTTGGATGCTTCCGTTTTATAATATGCAACGATGCCCAAGTGCGTCAGTTACGTGATAGGTATCTTTATCTCCTTCAGTATACAAAAAGTACCTATATACAAAAGTTTTCATAAAGCATTGTCTGTCGGCGAACAATAGCCGACCCTGCATCACGTCCGTTTCCGTAGTCCCATGTATTATCTAACTTCGGAACCATTTTTAAATTAAAATGGCGCCGAACTAGTAGGGGCACTTCCCGGCAGTCGCGCCGTATCGATCTTTGGGCGTCGCCGCGCGGCGAGCCTAGCTACTGTACACTCCGCCTCAGAATAGTATGAACATAATAGTTATTGTAAGTTAACCATAAGAGACAGAGACATGCTGTCGCGGATTTTGTAGTAGTATTTTGGTAGATCTATAATTCTTTAATATATTGCTTTTGAGTATCTCTTGTTGTCTTACACGGCGCACGCGACTAAAGGTTCGAATAATAAGCTGCAATTTTTTTACAACTGCTTGAGCTCATCAACACAATTTACATAAACAGTAATCTACTATTCACCTAAACCTTCCGGCTGAATTGTACCTTTAGTTAAAACTGAATTAAAGGTAGTACCTTTAGTAAAAACCGTATAAAAATCGATTCAGTAGATTTTGAGATAATCAATCGCATACGGACAGACAGCTTTCGCGGACTTTGTTTTATAATGAGTATACAGATATAGATGACTGTACCTATTATTTATTTATTTATTCGGATGTTCAAGAGCATTACATGATAAATCATCGAAGATACATCCCATAAAGTATGAATTAAATATGGATCAATTATTGAACAAAGAACACATCATTTTTAGTTGCAATGTAACAATTATACTTAAAAATAAACACTAGAGAATAATAATAGCAAAAAAAAACAACATTATGTCTCAAGTATTAAACTCTGAAATTAAAATTTTAGTACATTATGTTCGCTTTTGTTTACTACTGTTATTCCTTGTCCGTTTTTTTGACGCGTCAATATTTTGCGTTGAAGCATAAATGACGATTATTATCGTATTTGATATCCTGGGAAGAAGTCTAAGAATTATCATTTTTTTTATATAACTATAATGCAAAATTTTATTTTTATACGCTCTTTCTCTAAGAGAACTTTAATCATGCCAAAATCTCACACTTTTCCGCAATTTGCTTAAAAAGGGGTACAAAGTTTTACTTCCGTAGCGTTTTATGAAGAAATATTTCCCGCTAACTGTTCTCAGCAAGTCGTTTATTTCTAGGAGTACGCTGTGCGGAGCTATTCAGCGATGTCTACGCGCTACGGCAAGCTCGCAAGCTATTGTGGTGCTTACATATCACAATTGTGCAGCTTTGCATCCACTTTTAAAACGTCTGCAAACACTTAAATCAGAACTCCCTTAAATATCTAACGTGGCATACTTTCAAAACTATTGGATTTAAAATCCTTTCAACTTCATACATCACTGTGGTTTAATAATGTGAATTGAAAATGTTTAAATGTTCTTGCTGGTTAGCCAGTAGCTTTATTAAATCTAATTGATCTTTGACGATTCAAAAGGAATAACTTAAAAGTAAAGTAACGGCCTGTTACTTAGCTGTATTATGCTGCTTAGGGCATAGACCTTCTCTGTCCATTTTTGGAGAGAAGGTTTGGTGCTAAGACCTACTACGCTGCTCCTCCTCACGAGGTTTTCCTTCCACTCCGAAAAGATATATAAGTTTTAATAGAAAAACTCATCGGTGCCTGCGCGGGGTTTGAACTCGTGATTCGTCGTACGGTTTCAAGAGTTATCGCAAAGAGTCATCTCAAGAGTTATCGCAAAATTAAAACTGGCGGTCGTAAAAAATTTACGACGGGTCTCACTTAGGGTAAAATTTTGTTCTACTACTTGTGCGAAGACGGGACGGGTTAGCTAAGTATAGTTAAAAGCAATATTCAATGAATGACCAGCATCCGTGATTCGAGACCGCTTTGCCTTTGGGTAATTTATGGAATATGAAACGCTGAATGCAGAAACAATCCATTAGCGTTCAGACAAAGGAGTCTGGGTATCGTTAGGAACGCATTATAAATAAATTACATTGTCGAAAATAACTCACGCAAGGCACTAATTCGAATTCGAACGAAATACAGAATTCTGCAAAGTAATGCCTATTTTTATGAATCATTTTTTGCATGCTCCACTAATCTTTTGGAGATTTAAATTTATTGTAATATATTTCGCTGAAGTTAAATAAAAAATTCAATGTTAATTTAAATCCATACTCATTTATTTATTTGGACGGTCAGTTGTTGTTACATATAATAAAAATACAACTAAAAAATAATTTTAATACAATATATGAAGGTGCACAGCATGCAAAAAAATGCAGTTCCCGCCGCGATAACACCGCGTAAAGAGCTCACGAATAAGAGCCCCGTATGGGCTTGAAACTAGTCGGGCTCATCCGATAAAATAAGACGTGAGTATAGCCGGTCTCTCAACATTAATAATGAATACCACTCACGATAGTTTAAATTCAAAAACATGCAAAAAAAAAAACATTATACATAAAAAAATTACATATAAAATTTAAGCATATAAAGTTAATAGGTAAAAAAACTATTTTCTATAAACGAAATAAATAAAGAATTTAAAAAAAATAATTAAATTCTTCTATGATCTCGATCGTATCTTATTAATCTCCCCTTAACAATCTTACTGTCTGTCTTTTATTATGCGAAAGTGTGTTTGTCTGTTACGCTTTGATGGCTAATCCGCTAGATTGATATTAATAAAATATCAAAATTAAAACTTATGTAACACCGGTGTAACATATGGCTCAAAAAATTCTCGCTTTTCTCTCAGGTACTAGAAATCCACCTAAAGTGTAAAATTAGAGATCTTTTAGTTGACGTCAACAAAATAAACTTAGACCCACCATGCTGTTCCAGTGTGGATTGGTAGGTTACACATATCTGAGAAATACTCCAGAGATATGCAGGTTTCCACACGTTGTTTTCTTTTACCGAAAAGCGTGTATTAAATTGTAAATATCAATGAGTGCCTCATTGATATTTATAAGTTTTATTTTGTGCCGGTCCGGGGTTCGAACCCGTGATTCCCTGGTCACACGTCCCCTGTATAGGCTATCAGGGCTTTTACCATTTCTATAAGTGTGAGGAGTTCATTTCCTAAGGATTCTGATAGAACACATTGTGAGTTGATGTAATTGTTGCTTATCTGCAATCCAATGTCGGCTAGCGGATATTGTTCGATGTATCGTTTTCAACTTCATGTTTTCCTTTATATGAGTGAACTATCTTCTAAGAAATTGATTAAATAATTTGGTGTAAAAGATCATGAATTATGAAATGCTTAACATAACTAACGTATGACAGTTGATAAAGATCCGTACAAGCACTGCATTATAAGTAACCAACCAACAAAAAAAAAATATGTTTAATAAGTTATACTTGCCGTGTAGTATCCGGCTGAGTAGAATAGACCACCCTCATATCTTAATGAGGTGTGGTAAGAGGCGACTAAGGTAAATGCCGTGTGGTATTCGGCGGAGTAGAATAGACCACCCTCATTTCCTACCGAGGTGTCGTAAGAGGTGACTAAGGTAAGTTGACGTCAGACAGGCAGCCGGTCATAAAATACCTAGCCGAATCATGTGACAACATGCTTAAAAAACATGTTGTGCCGACCCCACTTACAGTGGGATAAGGGCATGATAATGATGACGTTGATGCTGTATAGTAAGTTATTATTAATCGTTTTAGGGTGAAGGATAATATGGGTAGGGCAACATTTTTTTATTTTAGTTTAAAATCATAATACAAAAGTAATAATAAAAATTATTTTGCTATAATCTGCGATTTGTGCGTGTGTTTTTACAAATCCTGCATGAATCGGGTATGAAGAACGGATAGTCCACTATACATTTAGCACTATATATATTTTCTATTTACTGTATCGCGGATTATAGCCAAATCATCATCCTCCTGCCCTTATCCCACTCTGAGTGGGGTCGGCACAACATGTTACAAACATGTTGTCACATGATTTGGCTACGTATTTTACGACCGGCCGCCTGTCTGACGTCAACTTACCTATCTTAGTCGTGATTTACGACCCCTCGGTATAGGGTGGTCTATTCTACTCAGCCCGATACCACAGGGCGGGTCGACTTACCTTAGTCGCCTTTTACGACACCGGTAAGAAATGAAGGTGGTCTATTGTACTCAGCCGGATACCACACGGCGGGTCGATTTACCTTAGTCGCCTTTTACGACACCTCAGTAAGAAATGAGGGTAGTCTATTCTACTCAGCCGGATACCACACGTCATCGCGGATTATAGCAAAAAAAATTTAATTATTACTTTTGTATTATGGATCTCCGCAAAGTAACGTCTAAATCTATAAATTGTTTAAAATGATATGTTACTTCCGAGCGAGTAATCGCACCACTACAATCATCGTATATTTAATTGGACAATTGGTTTTGTTGCAGGTAATTATATACAGTTATCTTTCATCGATGAAATCGAGCAAATTTAGTCGTCTTTAACGAAAATGTAAGTACATATTATTATTGATGTTAGCACAACTCATCAAGTTCAAAGTCGGGCATATCTCAGTTATTTTTAACAACGTGTTTTGAGTTATATCTCCCAAAGGTCTATTACGCACAAAGTAAGTTACGCGTAAATAAAACATATATTTTTACTTTACATATAAGTACTTACTAGAGAACAGAGAGGTATGAATAAATTGGAAAGTCTGTCTGTCTGTTACGTTTTCGCGGCTAAACTACTAGGCCAATAGTTACAAAATTTGGCACAATTACAAATTAATATCCAATTTGCTACATATTTGAGGGTAGTTTAATGTTGATATTGATGTGATCAATAATGAATATTAATAATAGAATATATTAATATAGATTATATTAATATAGATATATAATTAATAGAAATAATGGTATGCGTATGGTATATTTATCAGACTACTAAGAAATTTTCCAGCACTTATTTACCTATAATTTTATAACAGAATCATTTAAGGTATATGAAACTTCACTAGTTATTCATTTTATTATGGAATAGTTTCTGCTGTATGGTCGTAACTATTACGAAATGCCGAAAGGTAATGTAATAAACAGCCTACCCTTTAAGAATACAATTTAGATATCGTATGCTGAATTAATAATAATTAAATCATTTTTTCTCTATTATGTATTTAGTATACTCTTGTTTGTTTTGATTGATTTTCCTGTATTTTTAATTTACATGTCAAAATTTTGTATTTCTGTGTATAAATAAATAAATAAAGTTTCCTCTCGTCATCTAACTTCCAACCTCTTTTCAAGAAAATCTCAAATTGGGTATAATTCAGTTGGGATCAGATCTTTCCTAAATCTTTCGAAAACAACTCTTTCGAAACTCACTTGGAAACTTTTAAGTTATAGATTAGAGCGATTCAAGTTAGGAGATAAGTCAAGAAGTGTGTATCGACTGAGTGGTGTGTTAAGGATATTCCGGACTTTATTTTCTAATACAAGCCTGGCCTCTCTTAATCTTATAGCAGTTATGTTAAAAATGTTTTCATCCAGCTATAGCATATATTTTAGGTAGCCCGTAAAATACTTTTGCTTATTGCTTATCTCTAGTGATACCTGCGATTTGGCTCGCGCCACTGAATAATGCACTATGTCATTTTTCACTGTTGCCGGATACGGGATTTTCTCTATATATTACCCCGATGCGTAAACATTAATTGTGCCAAATTTCATCAATATTGTTCCAGCGGATTAGCCGAGATAGAGTCACAGATAAATTTCTGCATTGGCATTAGCTATGGATGTTTTCGTTTAAGTGAGTTCAATATTATTTTAATAAGTACGAGATGAGTCTAAGAAACCGCGCGACTGAATGATTTTCTCATTTATCATTAGAATGGATATTACTTTAGATTTATGCATTACAATGGCCAAGTGAAGAAAATTATTACGGGTAACAGATAGCCAACGGTTGGTGATGTTGCTTCAGTATAAACCCACAGAACCGGATTGTTTACACCGATGGCCAGCTAACTGTTGATGACGTCATCGGCACGGCTTCCAGAAATAGAGTGAACATGTAACACCATATTGTTGTATGTACGCACAAGAAATCTAGACAACATCCGGGATAAAACAAGAAATTTTCGTTTAAAATACTTCGTACTCGAAACTTGTTAACTAATGGATAAAAGACGTCCGTTTGTGCATGGGTTTTATTCGAGGTTGATCAACTATCACAATAATAACATTAGATTAAGCTACAGACTTATCGTCATTCATTCATTCTCCGGCCCTCATCCCACTCTAAGTGGGGTCGGCACAATATACTTTAAAAATATTGTTCGATGATTTGGCTAGTTATTTTACGACCGGTCGCCTGCCTGACTTCAGCTTGGTCGCCTTTTACGACACCTCGGTAAGAAATGTGGGTGGTCTATTCTACTCAGCTGGATGCCACACTGAGGAAGCTATATTATATGTTGTAATATATATCGACAACGTATATACTCCTCGAATCGCCGAATATTTTGTGCTCCTCATGACGATCTAAAGACTGATATTTAACTATTGGCGTCAAAAATTACTGGGTTCCGAAAAAAGCAAAAAGTAGAAAAAGTCTCTATGTGATAGAACCTCAATTTGTAGGACCTCAAAAGATAAAGCAGAAACCGACATATCGCACGATTAGAATTTTAGCAATTCAATTGCATCTTGGCCCAAATTACCTTTTTTTTAATTAGGTCACTTCAATACTAAGCGTACAATATCCTAGGGGCTCCCACGATCAATTTTAGCTTTACCTTTACAGCAACTGTACTACTTAAAAGAGGCTGATACAGAGAGCCTCCTGCACTACTGGGGATTGCATAAATCATAAGAATGGATATAACTACTCTTTGACCTTGCACAAGATAGCAATGCTAAGCCTAGTAACTAGTTACAAAAATTGTATTTTAAACATACCAACCACTGAGTTTCTTATTTCACGTAGGAACAGCTTTCCTAACCAGCAGTAGAGTTGACGATTCAAAAGGACATGTTTGCAAGTTTTGCTTTGCAAAAGTTAAGTTAAAAAAACTTTAATCGAATTGAATGCACCTCCTGTTAACCGTTAAACAGTTCCCATGTCTAAAGTCAATCCTGGCAAAAGTATCAGTAGGCCTACCATGAACTTTTAGATAACGATTCAATTCAAAGTCAGTACCTAAACCGAACCGCTTTCTTTTCGCACCATGAAGTGTGAATTTCATTGGGGTCGCAATGTTTGAAAAGGATAACGTTATATGAGCTATAGATAACTCTGTCTCTTTTACTCACATGTTTTTAGGACGAATTCCGAACAGTCATTCGGTAACGACTTAACGTCTTTAAGACATGCGTGGTATGAAAAAGCAAAACAATTTAGTTTACGTCTTCAATTGAGTCGCAATAAGAGTTCATGGTAGGCCTGCTGGTCATGCTTATTATAAACATGCATTTTTATCGGGACAGGATTAATATGTAAACATTCAGCTCAATCGGACACCGAGAAGTAGGTCAAATTAACTAGCAAGATTCCACCTTCCAATACCTGAATTTGTACTGTGAAATTGTATAAATTAATGCCTACATCGATAAATTAATTCATGATTTAATTTATTTTCCTCCTCTACGACGGTATGTTTCATTATGAAATAAAGTAAGTAAAAATATTTAGGGAAAATGCAGCGTATCAATCAGTCCAAATTGTCCCTTAGCAGGGTAAAAATACATTCAGCTAATATTAGTCTCTGTCATCTCGTTATTGCGACTTAATGTCGTACTTCATTGACAAAGGAAATCTGATTTTATGTATTAACAACTAATATTATAATAAGGTACAGTATGTAATGTAGTATTTAGTGTACTTTACAACTGTATAATAATGGATTTATCTGCGACTTCGTTTGACTTAGTTTTTAATTACCTTCAATAATAATACGTATAGATTTTTTCCTATTAGGTCCTTACATATGAAATTGTCGTTTTGTCGTACTGGCCACTTTGATCACAAATATTACCTTTATGGTTAGGAATTACAAATTCAAATTCATACAGCTATTTACTCATGCATTTGTGTTTCAAACCCCCTAATTCATTTGTTTTTTCTTCTCTTGTTTTTTTCTTTGTGTCACTCTGTTTACAAAATGGAAAACATGAAATATCGCGTTATTTACGAGTATGAGTTCCACCGTGGCACCAGTGCTGCAGAAACGGCTCGAAGGATTAATGATGTATATGGTGACGGTGTCGCAAAAGAAAACACAGTGCGTTTTTGGTTCCAACGTTTTCGTTCTGGAAATTTTGACCTGCAGAACAAGCCTCCTAGACGGCCGGAGACCAAAGTTGATAATAAAGGACCTAATATTTTAGAAGGAGAAACCGTATTTTTTTGAACACATACGTTAAAACGGTTTATAAGCGTCGACTTTATTAAATTTTATCAATATTGCTGCAGCGTGCAAGCAGCCGTAAAAGCATAACAGTGAGACAGACATTGTTTATAATATTAGTATGGATTCCCCTATAGCACGGATTGTAGCTAAATAGACTCGAAGCCGAAGTTTCCGATCCCTAGTCAACAGGACAGTATCGTCATCTATTTTCCCGGCGACAGTCCCGCCCCAGTCAGTCGGCGGCAGAGCCTGCCCGAAGGCGGTTGTTGGGCGGGAAAGTCGCGCGGAGCTTAATTGAAATATTTGTGGTATATGCCGCGGAACATACCTCGTAACCGAATGTTATATTTGTTATGGTGTATCTAAAAATAGTGTGATATTTATTTATGACGGCCATTTCTGCGGTCAACGATTTAAATGTGTTAATTAAAGTTGTTTAATTATAAGTTACAACGTAAAGTGGTTGATTTTTTTTGATCGAAAAATTTGTGTACTTTCGTTATTGCGCACGAAGGCTCGTAATACGTAGTTATGGTGTTTTAAAAATCAATTCAAATTAAATCAATCAATTTCAGAATAATAATAATTTTGGTGTTTCATAGAGTTTTTTACCATTTAAATCAGTAAATTACGGTAGGTTAAAAAGGCTAACACCCCTTTTTAACACTGACGTTTATACGCTCTGTTATGGAATAATGTAACTACCTTTTGTGTTCATTCTGTCTATATGCTGTTAGCCCTTGTGATTTATAAAGCGTCACCGGCCGGGATTAGCGAGCGTAGAAGCTCTACTACGAGTAGCTTCGGAGAATGTCTTCCTAAGGATGCCACCTATGAGGGTTGCTGGTATGACAGATTTGTCATTAAGCCGTCGGGAACAGTGGCAATAAGTCACGGACGTCAAATACCACGACCTCATCTTCCCCGTCAAAGATGATGTGTGTGTGTACGTGGTTTTAAAGAAATTAAGTAAATATTTCATTTTTTAAATATCAGTACTCTAATAATATTCCTTAATCTAATACGTGTAAACAAGTAATTTTGTTGTATATATATCTGAATTTTTCGTACCGAGGGGTCGTAAAATGTGACTAAGGTAAATTGACGTCAGGCACCCGGCTGGTCTTAAAATACATAGCCAAATCATGTGACAACCCCACTTAGAGAGGGATAAAGGCAGGAGGATGATGATGATATATCTTAATTTCGGAAACGGCTTCAACGATTCCCATGGAATTTAATATCCAGGGCGTTTTTTGGGGCGAAATAATCTATCTTGTCAGGTTTCATTCTTAGAAAACATGGTTCGATCCGTATTTTCAGGCAATGGAAAACTGCTACAATATCATAGAATACGAAATTAAACTTCGCGACTATTTGCAGGACTAGAATAGTTTAGTTGGGCAATTAGGATCCAAACCGATTCTTTTTCCTTTTTTCCAACTTTTGTTAGAAAAGCTATTGTAATTCCTGTTTAAATCGATTACCCGAAAAACACTGGAGTACTTATACGAGTATGGCAGTAAGAACAATTAACAAAATGTTATCATCCCATTGTGAAGCAACGAGGCGATGTTATACTCGTAATATGTACTAATAGAACACGCCGCGCTTGAGTATGTACTAAATGATATTAATTAGAAGCCTAGTAAGTTGTTAATTTACCACGCTTCGCTAATTGGTGAACTAACTGTTGTTTCGCGTACAAATTAAGCCGTTATCCTCGTAAAGCGGTGTTACAGACAGACGTACTCCAAAGTGCATTATATGAGAGCTTTTGAGGCTATTTATATGTCGTACGTATAAATGAAGATGTGCTTGTGACTTTGTTAACGTTTATTTATTTATTTCTTTATTGTACATACATAATGTTTGAAAAAACAAAGACAAAAATAGCACATCTACAAGAAAACAATTTAATTACCCCGTATGCTAGCCCTGTATATAAGCTTTAGTCGCAACGTATCTCATCAATATTGATTCAGTGAAATAACTGTAAAAGTGTTAAAGACATTCTGAAATATTTATAGTATAAGTGTGGATTATATTCATGGTTATCAAAGTTGGGCATACTGATCAAATTCAGATTTGCGGTATTCCTTATGGTTAACCTTTACAGTAATTAAACATATATTTTTTTTAGTTTTAACAATTTTCACGGCCGAATTTTATGTTTCAATAATTATATATTTTCAAATTTATTATAAGAAGACCTTGAGAAGATATTTTTTGATATTAAAATATTTTGCTTACCGGAGTTCGGTATCAGGGAAGGATGTAGGTTGTTTGTTAATCCTTATTTTACATAATACTTTACTTTCGACGATATACCGTCAGCCCGGAGGCGGATTCTCGGCGTTCGTTAACACGAATCATATATTCAGAGCCCCTCTTCATGTCATGATATAACTTATAATGCATGAAATTAAACCGAACTTTCTTAACTTTTCCCTGAACTCCGAATTTTGTTGTTTTTCTTATCTTACTTGTACATCCTGGGAACAAACTTTTCGCGTTGCTTAATATGGTGTGGTTGAGTCTTCCTTTAGGAATATTCGATATTGCTTTGTGCAAGTGACGCACCGCGACGCCGTTTGCGTCAGCTTAAGTGTTAAAATACCCTCGATTATGTACTATACACTCCTATCCTTTTGCAATTTTTTTTTCGCCTATTTTATATGTTAACTCAGTGTATGAGCTTTAAATGTCCAAAATTTTATCAATATTGGTCCAACCTTGATGTGAATGCATAGTAATGCACAGATAGACAAACTTTCTAAAATATAATGTTAGTATGGATGTCAGCCTCGAATATACTTAATTTCATCAATATCTCTTCAACGCATTAGTCGTGAAGACATTACAGACAGACAGACTTATGCATTTAAAATAATATTGTAAATGGATTCAAACAAAACAAATAGTCATTAAAGTCGATCTAGTACGCAAACAACGGCAGGAAACTCGATGTTCTAAACACTAACGTTAGTTTTGCGTGTCGGAAACCTTTCTAGCATTGATACAATTATAGGCCAGTAGAAACTGCCCTTGAGCTTAAAGAAACAAAATAAACTGAGTATAAATTAAGCTCAGTGTAAGTAGTCACGAGCCTTATTTTGTCCGATCATATCGCGAAAGAAAATGACCATATTTCATCATACCCTTGCTGTGAGGTCTTCGCTGACATCCAAGTAACGCTTCGCTTCTTGATTTTTTACCCAGACAAAAGTAATAATAAAATTATTTTGCTATAATTGGCGATACACTAAATAGAAAATATATATAGTGTTAAATGTATAGTGGACTATCCGTATTTTCATACCCGATACGTGCAGGATTCGTAAAAACACATACACAACCCTCCACCACTGCCACCACAATACACAAGCACTACACACGTTCACTATGGGGTATGAAATTACGGATAGTCCACTACACATTTAACACTATATATATTTTCTATTTATTGTATCGCGGATTATAGAAAAATAATTTTATTATTACTTTTGTATTATGGATCTCTGCAAAGTAACGCCTAATTCTATAAATTATTTTTACCCAGATTTTTCATTAGAGTTTTGTGATGTTAATCAGCTATGACTGTTCCTACATCTGATACTGTCATTATTCAATATTTAGTACTCACTTTTGATAAAAAGTTGAAAAACAGATTGTGAAAGCATGTGCCTTATAAACGGATCGCAGGTTCAATCCTTGGCCGACTATAAAATTGATATTTACGATTCATTATGCGCTCTATGGAAGCTGTGATAGCCTGGAGACGTACGACCCTCGGTAATTGCGATTTATTACACGCTTATCGGTGAAGGAAAACATCGTGAGGAAACCTGCATATCTCTAGAGAACTGACCCGTTGGCGCAGTGGGTATTTATGGTATAGTGGGTATTCCCGCTGAGGGCCAACATTTTCTATAAACAATTTGTTGGTTCTTCGAGCCTGGGTATATATTTGTATTTAAGTATGTATTTAAAATTATATATGTAGTATATTACCAGTTGTCTGTTACCCATAACACAAGTATTAAGTTACTTACTTTGGGGACGGACGACCGTGTGTGTAAGTGTCCCATATATATATTTTTTATTCTCTGGGGATATGTGTAACCTACCAATCCGCATTGGAGCAGCGTGATGGGTCTTAGCTCCAACCCTTCTCTCTAGAAGTGGAGAGAGGAGACCTAAGCCCATGAGATAATAAAGACGCCGTTATTTTACTTCGCTTTATGCGCCCTATGGTAGAGCATGAGAAAATAGCGTGAGAATTTAACCTGTACATCAACATTTTGTAAATATGTTAACATATTAAACATTATGTTTACCTTGATGAAGAAAAAGTTGACTTTCAGTAAAATATCACTCATTAAAAAAAAGCAGGCAATAAGGAATGGTGGGTATTCGTGAACTTGACCTACAAGTGTGATTTCTATTTACGGTTAACCTCCGGCAGTAGCGTGCTGCAAGTTTTTCGAGGTAATAAAAAAAAAAAAAATGTTTTCGCCCCGAACTATTACTATAGAGCTTTCTTGTATTAAGTTTTCCCACCGTAAATAAATACGGTTGATTCGCCGTCCCAAGACACAGTCATTGGTGAATGTTTAAAATTGTGATTAAAATATACTTTTAACTACAAAAGTAATAGTGAAATTATTTTGCCATATGATGTGATGCTAAATGTAGAGTGGACTATCCGTTACCATACCTCATACATGTATGATTTTTATAAACACACGCACAAACCTCCACCAATACACAAACACTACACGTTTACTATCACAAACTCAACAATTGTAGCGCCAAGTAACCGAAGTATCATCAGTAGATAGACGCCACATCAAAATCGCAAAGTATTTGTATTATAGATCTCTGCAAAAAATTCATATTCAAATTCAAAGTTTTTTTTTTATTCAAGTAAACTTGTAAACAAGTGCTATTGAATCGTCAACTTTACTACTGGTTCGGAAAGCTGTTCCTACCGAGAAGGACCTGCAAGAAACTCGGCGGTTGCTGTTTTCAAAGAATAATTCTTATTACTAGTTACATATAGTTATTGATGTCTTGTAATGGGTCGAAGAGTGGCTATATTCACACATTCTTATCTTCTAAGTAATCCTCAATAGTATAGTAGGCTTTCTGTATTAGCTTTTTTTAACAGTGTTTTTTTAACAACTACTTTTCAATATTCAATATAAGTACTCTTCCAGAGGCTACAAAATGACTAAGTATGTCTAATGAATATGACATATGACTATTTATATTTATTGTGGTGTTCGTTTCATTCCAATTACATGGAATTTTCCTGTGAGAGCAACTACCCCGATGTTTACGAACCGTACAGATCGCACTTGGCACCGCGAAGCGTATTCCTTTCGAAATATCATAACGGATAAAAAACAAAGCGGCAATGACACAGCGCGACCCATTTGGCAACCTTTGCTAATATTTGAATAAAAAGATAGGTAATTTTAGATTTTCGCCGTATTCAACATAGTTTTACTCATGGAAATTTTAATAAACGTAGCTTAAGGTGCAAATATTGTAGTAAATGCAAAAAATTCAAAATCAGTCGGACACGCGCACATAAAAAAACGCATGCAACTCACAATCAATTCATGCCCAGACACACACAGCTCGTCATATGTTTTTCTAATGCAGTTCATAATTTGATTGAAAGGAAAATATTAGTGCGAGCGTGTTTCGAACTCTGCGTTCATAAGGTATCTATGATCAAGTATAGTACCAATCTACATTTGAAAATTAATAGACTTTTCCTAATCTCGGATTATAGTAAAATAATAATATCTTTACTTAACCGCCTAATTCTAAATTTGTCCCCTTTTTTTTGATTCTCGTTCCTGTTTATTAATCTTCAATAATAAATAAATTATAAAACGATCATAAGACCTGTCGAATGTTGGGCAATGGAAAAGACAATCGAAAGAAAAGTGCATGCAAATGTGATGAAAAATTAAGGTGGATTTGTGGTGTGACAGGATTCGGTAAAATACGAAATGTGTACATAAAGGGAAGTCTGAAGTTGCGCCCATTATAGAAAAGATGAGAGGTGTAAGATTGGGATGGTATGGACATGTAATGAGGAGGGATGAAACCATGTGACCAAACGAGTGTTGAGTATGAATGTGGATGGATATGTGACTAGAGGGAGGCCTAAGAAGAGATGGTTGGATTGTGTGAAGTATGACATGCATATAAAAGGAGTAGTGCCAGAGCTGACGAGTGATAGGAGAGAATGGAAGAGAAAAACATGTTGTGCCGACCCCACTTAAAGGGCAGGACAAGAAAAAAACCTCAATACATTCAGTTATCTTCTTTCTCAATGTCTCCTGACTGACCGCATCATAGATTTATTTTATCGGATATTTTCGCGTTTTTCATCAGCAGCTAGCAGAAAATTGAAAATGAAAATGAATTACCCTACATTGACATAAAAATTGCGATTTTAGGGTAGCAGAAACTTAAATGAGGAAGTACAGATGTTTATAAATTGTAAGTGTCAATACCGTTGAATGGTTCCCACTCTCAGATTGCGAGCGAAATAAGCTTATTGTGCTTCGGCGATTCCTTTGTGTGCGCTAAATTACTTTCCTGAAACGCAATCGGGGTACAATTATTAGCGTCTTATAAAGGTACAAAGTTATCACTTTACTATAAATAAATCTATTATATATTATTCCTTAACTTAGCGTCATTCTAATGAGCCGGGGTCCGCTTTCCGACTCAACTTTCTACCACTTCGCCTGATTTCTTAAATGTTCAAAATAAAGCCGCGCTATGGTTGGTTGCGAGATCTGTAGGCCTACCATTTTTAAAACGTGAGTAATAAAGAGATCAGAACGACCAGCTTCCGTCTCTGCTCAAGACTGCACGCAGTTCTCGCCGCGATAACACCTTATAAAGATCTCATGAACAAGGGCCCTGTAAGGCCTACCATGAACTTTTAGAAAACGATTCAATTCAAAGTCGGTACCTAAAAACTCAACCGCTTTCTTTTCGTACCATGAAGTGGGCATTACATTGTCGTAATGTTTGAAAAGGATAACGTTATATGAACTACAGATAACTCTGTCTCTTTTACTCAAATGTTTTTAGGACGCATTCCGAACACTCATTCGGCAATTACTTAAAGTGTGCGTCTTTAAGACGTCATGGTATGAAAAAGCAAAACAATTTATTTTACGCCTTCAATTGAGTCGCAATAAGAGTTCATGGTACGACTGCTGGTCCCAGAAATCATATTGAGGCTTTTTCCAATGTAATCTTGAGACTTATTTGAATAATACAGTCACATACACGGGAGGCGGGTGCTTTTTGCACTCTATTTTCGACCACGTGAATGTAATTTTTACGTATTAGATAACTTATTGTAACACCAAGTATCCACTGTAGCGTTATCATCACCGTGTCCCGCAATTACTGCACATTCCGTGCTTTGTTTCATTGTTAAACGAAAGTACCGGTCGTATGACGTCAGTTAATGAGTCCCTGGAGTTTATGAGGACCAACAAAATCCTTACTAATATTTTAAATGCGGAAGTCTGTCTATCTGTCTGTTTGACTTTCACGGCCAAACAATTTAAGCAACGATGCAATTCAAGCTTAAATAAAGGGCCAACAAACAAGATACGCTTTTCCTTCAGGAAGGGATAGAACGCGTAGGGTTGTAGGAGGGTATTTTAAAATAACATTGACGTAATCGCAATAGTACTAGGCAATTATATGTTACAATAAAGTTAATGATGCTCCGAGGGTTGTAATTGTGTGGATCGATATTAGGGTTATTAATGTAATGATTACATGGGTCTATAATCCAGTAGATTAAAATTGTCACCGGCGTGCGGTCCAGTTTCGTGCGACTATGTTTGTGATGTGTTATGTTTAAAGAATATTAGCTGCAAAAGTAATAATAAAATTATTTTGCTATAATCCGCGATACATTATAATATAGAATATTACAGTAACAATACAATACAGAATATTAGCTGTATTATAGTTGGAGGGACGATAAGATTAATTTTACAAAACGTTACATTTCTATGCCCAGCAGGCCTACCATGAACTCTTATTGCGACTCAATTGAAGACATAAACTAAATTGTTTTGCTTTTTCATACCATGACGTCTTAAAGACGCACACTTTAAGTCGTTTACAAATCAAATTTTTACACATCAAATCTTAATTTTGCATGGAACACGGTATTACACGGTCTTAAATAAGCTTATAAATGAACGAGCAACATGTTTCGCTACTAAATAGCATGCAAAAGTTAAAATTTAATTTATAGAAACTTATGTCAAATTAAGTAAAATATATATATGTCAAATTGATATTATAAAATATGTCAAAATATAACATAAACTGCTGTATTGGACTCACAAATGTTCATGTATTACCTACCTAAGTACTCCTTAACACTATAAAAGCAATTAGCTAATATTCGTTGCGGAATGATTGTTCGAAATGCGTCATAAAAGCTTTTGAGTAAAAGAGACAGAGTTATCTATAGTTCATATAACGTTATCCTTTTCAAACTTTACGACCCCAATGCAATCCACAATTTAGAGTATGAAAATAAAGTGGTTCGGTGTAGGTACTGACCTTGAATTGAATCGTTATCTCAAACTTCATGGTAGGCCTTACAGGGCCCTTGTTCATGAGATCTTTATAAGGTGTTATCGCGGCGAGAACTGCGATGATCTCTTTATCACTCACGTTTTGTAGGCGCTACGGTTAATTGCAATTTGCGACAAAACTTTTTGTTTTCAATTAGGTCACTTTAATACTAAGCGTGCGATATATTCTTTGTTTATTCGGTATTCATCATTGGATACAAGGTTGCATCCGACCGTTACGATGTTCGGTTCAAAATGATCTTTATATAGACTGCTAAAACAAAATAGGTTTTATGCCGAGATAAAACATAGTCCCGAAAAAAACCAATGAATTCCCTTTGCGCCTCAAACTAAAATTCAGCTACCCTACGCTACATAGCCGTCTGTTAAATCCCCATTGACATACATGAGACGCAAATAGCAGGGGCTGTGGGACCCCTCGTTACTCCATACAATACCGCCAAATGAGCTAAACACATAGCAAGTTGTGATTTTCCATAACCCTCGTAAATATAAATTTATTCATTAAAATCAAGGCTCGTTTCTTTAATAAATATGAATGAAAGAAATGTTTCATTTTTCGATCTCCCTGTTCGCAATTCTATTTGACAAATCAAAATGAGTTTGTTTAGTTATGCAGTGTACATGAGTGTGCGTGTGTGTGCATGCTTGCGTGCGTGATTGCGTACGTACGTGCGTGCGTGCGTGCGTGCGTAAACCACAGCAAAAATACAATGTTAGTTTTAGATCGAGGTTTAAATTGCTGAAACTTGAGTGTTAGGTTTTTTTATTTAAAAAAAACGAAACAAAATTTTTCATTTTCAATCCATGACAGTGTTATTCGTGTTATTTCAGATTTAGATCTTACCATACGATAAAACTTCGTACAAATCCGTTATGGCTTCAAAGTGATAAGAACACACATTCACAAACTTTCGTCTGTAAATTACAAAATACCGTTCATAGTTTACTACTATAAAGATAATATAGAAGCTATTCAGCAATTTCGCAATACACGGAGAGATCGCGAATTAAATTAAGTTCGTTTGAACAGCAGAAATCAAATTTTGACAAATTTTTGCTCTTTTTAATCTCAGACATTTTAATTAAGTAATTTTGCTGGTCATCTTGATATTTACAATTAAGTAATTTAAGAGATTATATAGTAATAATACATTAGCCTACTCGTAATAAATTCTACATATTTATACCTACGCTTCTGGTTCGGACTCCGATGATACAATTTAAAATCTCCACTTCCAGTAAACTTACCTCCGTAACATCTCCAGAAATGATGAAGGGTATCAATGTCCGACTAACCGCGATAACGAAAAGTTTCCCTTAATGTTATCGCTAATATCGGAGCAAAGCTACTCCTTATTACGTACCCTTAGTGATGTTATATTGATTTTGAACACGGTATTATGTTGATACATAATATCTTGGATAAAGTTTCTTTGTTAACAGTTCGAACTTTCTTCATCTTTCATTCTTACAAAGTAATGATATAATAATTTTGACGTAATCTATGTGCTTCATGTTATGTGTAATGTCTTAGCAAATTCGCATTTATCAACAAACCGCCACCTACTAGCCTATCTACTGATGGTGATTCGGTAACGGGGAAAATTAAAGATGAGATTGTCGTCGCGAATATGTGCAGTGCTAGTGACCAAGAGTGAACAAGACTCGGTTCTGTAGAAAAGACGCCTTTAATGCAGATAATCAAGAATATTTGTGAATAAAAAAGTTGATCGTACTAATCGATCAATATTAGTATTGTACAGGATAACCGATAGCGAGTTTATCTCATTTGGATGTCTATCTATCCTCTTTTATATAGTAGTATTGGGGATGTGCAAATCTTTTTCAAAGTAATAGAACTTCAACATGTAAATAAATAAATAAATGTTTCAGACGTGTAATGCTACAGCGACAGATTGAGAAAGCGGTTAAAATCATACCTTCAATCAAACAATTGTTACTTACCGTGTAATAGGATGCTTGTAGCATCATATTTACGGATCTATGCTATTGCTCTAGTATTCATACAGGCGCTTCTTAATTTATAACTAACTTAACTCAAAACTAAATATTTATGTCCAGAAACATAGTTTACTTTTAAACCTAAAGTTTGCCAAGTTAGTTGTTAAATTCCATCTCACAGCTAATGTTGACATTGTACATCGAAAAAATCATTCGATCCCGCTGTCACCACAACGCCATTGTTAGGTTAATCTAATTACGACAATCTTATTAAGTTAGATCTAATTTGGCTCTGTTAGTATTTTTATGTAATAAGGTTAGGAGCAAACATATCCTAATTTCGCAAAAATCTTTTAGTGATAAAGAAAACGAAATTCTAGTTGTGGTATTTGTCGAAATACTTCTTTAATGCTTTAAAATTAAAATCCTTACTGTCGGTTTTTAAAGCTAAGTCGGATAAGCGTTTTAATAACGAGGAATCGTCTACGTCAGCCTACAGACTTAAATGTTACATAATGTATAGTATCCGGCATTAAATAATGCACTTCGATGTTTAGAACGAAACAGCTGGCCAGTTCGGTTTGGTAGAGCGGTGTCACTGTCACACCGGTTCGTCAGTCTGTGCGACAGAGACAATGCTCTATGAAGCAGAATCTAGCCGATTTTCTCTCTCTAAGCCTCGATGTGCATTATTTATTGCCGAGTACTATTCTTATTAACAGATTTAAGTTAAATGCAAGGTAATAACATCAATTGTTGCATTGACGGGAGGTATTGAAAAATTATAAACATTAACGATCCTATTTCTACAGGAGAGTTCAAAATAATAAAAAATAATGAGTATTATAATAATGAAAAGAAATTATGTGCGTGTGACTGTTTTGTATGAATGTGCATAATTAAATACGACAAAAGATATCTTCCTACAAGTTGAAATAAGATCGTTAAATTTCATATTATTATAGCATGTTAGACAAAGAACGTACTCGAATAATAAATCACAATAGTAAAACAATACACTAATATGCCTAACAGTCACTGCCAAAGTTTATAAGGACGGCGAATATTCAGAAATAACTTGATGGATAATTTAGTTTCAACTGCATTCTGTGTTCCAGAGTCCAAAATGTATTACATATGACTAGTGTTAGGAATCAGTTCGGATCGGGAACTTCTGTAATGTGAGATAGCACTTCGTTTCACTCTCGTTTGCTGATTGAAATATTGCAATTGCTTAATAGATCTATGTTTATCTTGATACGCAGGCTGTTCTTAAATATTGAGACTGACTCTAAACACGTCATGAGAATGGCAATATTATCCGATCCGATCATGAGATCTGAATGCGGCGTTGATGCGTATGACGCTCCTCTTAGTTGGTATCCTGTCTGACATATTCTTGGTATGTACATAGTATTTTCAATTTCTACTAAGCCATATTTAGACATGTTTCCAGTTCTGCACAACTTCAAACTGCAGAGCGTTACAGGATTATCCAGTGATATGGTCAAATAATTCATTCCAACTTATTGTAACAACTCATATTTTAAACACACCTTTTTATCTCTCTATCTACTGATTCTTCTTATTCTTATGCCCCAATAATGATCTGCAAGATGGGTTGACGTTAGTACTTCATCTTGTATAAACTAAAACAAGGCACTGACCTCACATAGACTTTGTGTAGGTACTGTACAACGCCGCATACTTCGTTTTTTGAGGACATCAAAGGAAAATTGAAACTTCGCCCCAATTTTCGTGCCGAAAACATTTTTTTTGTTGGTCTTTTCTGTTATCTTTTTCGCTGTTTATGGTCAATTAATTAAATAGAACTTTGAAACAAAAACCTCGAATTTGAGAGTAGTTAAATCAGATTTTTTAAATTATAAATAACATTCATTATCTCCTGTTCGGGGTACTCGAGGCTTTGTTTATGTATTGTCGACAAAATATTAATAACACTCTTTGAACAATGTATTTCAAAAAATGAATCAAGCCATAAGAGTAATTTTTATGTTATTAGATTATTAATTGGATCCAATTTAAATGTAATTTTTTTTATAAGAATAATTTTGCAAATTTTTTACATGGAGCTCGCCGTGATATCTTTTTTAACAAATAATCTCTTTATTAAGAGATCTCTTTACTTTAAAAAGGTTTTACAATATATATAAAACAACCTTAAGTGTTCCTTTTTCGGGGCGTAAAATATATATAAACATTCAAAAAAATTATATTGTTTTGAACTACGGAAAATTTATTTGAGCTACAGAAACACTGTGATATGTCAAGGCAAAATTTTCTTATTCCATATTTTGATATAGGTGTATTTGCATGGTAATAAAAAATAACCTTGAGCCAGTCTATAAATTATTATGTGATCAATATTACAAGTTAAACCGGGTTCATATAAGCTTGAGACTACATTTTAATATATTATTTTTTGTATTGTTTTATATTTGATTGATTTTATAATATTAGCCGTGTGGTATCCGGCAGAATAGAATAAACCACCCTCCTTTCTTACCGAGGTGTCGTAAGAGGCGACTAAGGTAAATACCGTGTGGTATCCGGCTGCATAGAATAGAACACCCTCATTTCTTACCGAGGTGTCGTTAAAGGCGACTAAGGTAAGTTGACGTCAGGCAGGCGGCCGGTCGTAAAATACGTAGCCAAATCATATGACAACATGTTTGTAACATAATTTATAGAATTTTGTTTGTAACATGTTGTGCCGACCCCACTTAGAGTGGGATAAGGGCTGGGAATGGATAGATGGATGATTTTATGATATTATTGTATACTATAGGAGCTTTAGCAGGGATTTTTCATCACGCTCTCTTAACGATGCCATCAAAAGAACCTCCCGGGATAAGGCTTGACGCTGTTTCCCTGGGAACTGCGACAGGCCCTAGTATGGAACGCAACATACATTGATCTATTGGCCTCGTCAGTTATCAAGGAAATGGCGTCAAGACCTGGAGCAGACATCTCTCACCAAGAGATATATATTTCTGTTGTTTACTGTTGAGATCCTAGGGTCAAGGAATAGAAATGCAAAAAAAATCTCATCCATGAATTGCCTCTTAAGATGACAAGATGGCTATATTTTGCTCAAAGAATCAGCTTAGCGATTCAACGCGGAAACGCTGGCTTAGTTTAGTCGTAAAAAAATCATTAGTTTTAGAGATTTTGAGCTAACTAATTATAGCTTTTAGCTGACACTATTCCCTCCTAGATAGGATGCCGACCTAGGCGCGCCCATTGACACATGTAAAAGTCGTTACCCTTCGGTAGCACCACATGTCCAGTCGGATTTAGATCTTATGTCGCGAGTCGTAAGGCGGTCCGACCGTACGCGTGACGCACGGCGACCGGCGTGACGTCACACGTGGCGTGCCGAACATGTCCCACTGTGGTGGTGAGCGGACTCGCGGAGGCCAGTCGACAGTCGACAGTCGTGCTTCCTCGACCGAAACGTACGGACGCTAAGTGTTATTATTTTTTTATATATTATTAATAATAGTAGCGTCCGTGCTTAGTGCCCTCGTGTGCGATGTGCAGTTTGCGATAACGCCGCGCGACACTTGGTGATGTGATGGTGTTTGAGCGGACGTAGTGTTGTGGTGGCCATGGGGATCATAATAGGAACTTGCGTGCCTGACTCGGAGCCTGATTCGGCGGCGTACGGACCCCAGCTACGCCGGCCGCCGCGGAGGATACTGTATGGTAAATATGTTATTTTGCACTTCAGTATGTATTACATACAAATATGACTTGCCGATGGCGCAGTGGGTTGTGATACTGCCTGCAGATCCGCGGGTCGCGTGTTTGATTCCCGCCGAGGGCCAACATTTTCTATAAGCAATTTGTTGGTTCTTCGAGTCTGGGTGTATATTTGTATTTAAGTATGTATTTAAAATTATCTACATATGTAGTAATTTACCAGTTGTCCGTCACCCAAAACACGAGTATTAGGTTGCTTACTTTGGGGATTGACGACCGTGTGTGTAAGTGTCCCATATATTTACCTATATTTATTTATAAATATACCATAACCTCCATTTCCGGGTCTGTAGATCTTTGTGTGTATTATAAACTCTAAAAGTAGAGACCGGATTGTCTGGAAATTCTTTAAAAAGACATTCTGATTCATAAGGAAAGTTTCAGTGTATAATTTGTTTCGGTTTTGTGTAAATTAGTTGAAAGATGACTATAATTGTTGACAATGTCAGAAAAAGTCAAGTCGCCCGGGAGCTTTATCGAAAACGCTGTCTCATCCCTTTGGGATATAACAAAACATGTATTGAGAAAATATTGCTCTTTTATACAGTTACTAGCGGTACTCGCACTTGGTTCACGTCAACGTAATAGATAAAATATCTTAACTAAGAACTTTGCTTTTATCATGTTTTCGAAAGAATAACTCAAAATGTTTATCCTACAAGTAAGGCATATAAGTTTAATTGTACCAAATTTCATCAATATTGCTCCGGACTTACTATCCTTAAAAGCGTAACAGATAGGCAGACAAACGCTGCTTTTTATAATATTAACAAAAGCTATAACAGAAACACTTTGCTATAATCCGCGTTTTTAATAGTTCTGTTATAGATTCTGTAATATGGAATCCCGCAAAGTAACGCCTCCTTCTATAAATCACCTATAGATTAATATAAAACGGAATATCAATAATATAAACAAATCACCAATAGCCAATTGAAATTTCGAACTAGTGCTTTTACATTTGTAATTAAAAAACTTCTGTCTACCTTCCTCTGTATTAATATAATTAGTCCAACATGTTGTTTGTTCATGATTTTTACGATTGTGCTGATTTCTTTGACCCGCGACCCGCGGAGCTGAAGGCAGGGTCACTACCCACAGCGTCAACGGGCCAGTCGAATATTATATATATTTTCTATTTATTTTATCGCGGATGATAGCAAAATAATTTTATTATAACTTTTATTCAAATATTAATTATTTAATTAATTAATTTATTTATTTATTTTAAATTCATTAATGTTAAATTTTGACTTAAAAAATGGAAGTATCGGCTGAGAACAGCTGAGATGTCAAGGAGTGTGTGCGTGTATAACAACAAAAAAATAGTTTGATAATATTATTTTCCAATAAGTCGCAAGTGAGCAAATGCAAAAATGTTAAAAGGCATACACTGCACACATTTACTTCCACAATATCAATGGTCGTTTCGCTCCATAACTGAAGAATCAGCAGGAGATATATTCGACAATTCAATACATTTTTTAGAGATAAGGCTGCTTGCTGACTGCTGAGCTTAATAGGGATCTATGGAAGTCGATTTTCTGGTTCTTCTCGGTAGGAAAAAATCAGTTGTCGCTTGTTTCAAACAATTGAATATTCAAAAATTCTGAAAACAGTCTACTTGAGTAACGAATAGTTTGAATTTGATATTAGTATTGGCAGCGAACTCTTAAGTTATTAGTATAAGCTATTACAATTGATCAGGGATGTTCAAAGTGTTACTGGGTCTAAATGCCCTGGACAGCCACTATCCCAAGAAGAAGATTGTCAAAGACTTTGCTAAGGATTGCCGTTTTTTTTTAAATAACGACATTGTAAATCAAACGTGTAATTTAAAATTTAACAAGCGGTCTGTCCGTACATTACGTGACGGGCGTACCGACGGACAATTACGCCCGCTAAGGAGTTAGTGTAGTGGCCATTTACCTTGCGAGCCCTGTTTGGAGTCAAGGTGAATTCCAACCGGACGTATTCAGACTTGTTTAAAGTACAAGCTGTACCTACGACTTCGTTTGCGACGCTTGAGTGCTAAAATACCCTTTATAGAAGTTTTGTCCAATTTGTATTAGGCGTTATTTTTCGGAGTTCCATAATATTAAAGTAATGAACATATTATCTTGCTATAATCAGCTATAAAAAAAATGTAATACTAAATGTAGAGTGTACTATCCGTTCTCATACCTGATACATGCAGAATTCATAAAAACTCATGCACTACCCGCCACCAATAACACAAAAATACATAAACACTGGACATTCACTGCCACGATTTCAATAATTGTTTCGCTTTCATTTTTTCTGTTTTCTTTGCTTTGCCACATTGTATTATATTTTGGGTGCTTACTTTGGGTAGTGTTTGCGTTTTTGCAAATTCTGCACGTATTAAGTATGAAAACGGATATTATACGCTCACATTTAGCACGACATATATTTTCTTATGTCGGAGATTATATCACAATAATATATTCATTACTTTAGCTATAATGGTACCAAATTCCATTAATATAAGAGTATTAATTATAGAATCCTAACACACAGGCAAACTTCGCATTTATAATAATAATAAGTATGGATAGAACATGCAACCATGTTCTTCATTGATTTAGCTCCTAGTTATACAAAGTGTCCCGAAAACCACTATTCGATATATCCAAGCCTGAATAAAACATGCGATTCAGTTGTACAAAGGTATGCAATACTGGTATATTTGATTTGCCATATTGATTTACATTTTTTATCGTGTTGTGTAGAATTGTTTTGGGCCGCGCATATTTCGGTTCAAAAACAAACAAATATTTGAGGAAGCCTCTGCATAAACAGCACATGCATCAAAAGATATTAGAGTTGTGTCAAAATTATATATTGTTTATAATTGTTTGTGCATAAGAATATACATAATTATAAAAGGATTGGCGATGTATATAATAGACAAAGTAGGAACCGACATAAGCTTGCGACTCCTGCTTTGCGCCTAGCAAAAGTACGTGAATCGTTTGTGGGTTTGGGTACAAGATTCTATAATAAAATCCTGCAATCGATTTTATCTTTACCACTGCAGCAGTTTAAAAGCGCTGTTAAAGAGAGGCTTATACAAAAAACCAACTATACTATTGAGGATTATATAGATGACAAAAATGCGTGGAGGAGTAGCTATAACTCCTCTACCCTGTACAAAATAGTAATAACCAAATGTAACTAGTTATAATAAATTTATTAGAAAAGAGCAACCACCGAGTTTCTTGCTGGCTCTTCTTGGTAGGAACGGCTTTCCGAACCAGCTGTAGATTTTGAGGATTCAAAAGCAATTGTTTACAAGTTTACTAGAATGTTGTGAATTGAATATAAATAAAATACGGAACATGATAAATTAAATTATCGTTATCATATCTCTGAGCGGACAGGTTCAAAATATAATATTGATTAATCATCTTATAAGTGGTGTTTAAAAACAGCTTAATGATTTATAACCCGGTCAGTGAGTCGTTTTTATATAGTTTAATGATATTTTTATCGCGTGAATCTTTGTGATGTCATATATTTTCAAATTTAATTTACATTAAGATGTTATCCAGCTCATTGGAGCTTGTCTGATCTCATTGTTTATGCTAATGGACGTTTGCTGATAGCTGTATGTGAATGCAGTACGGTTTCGTGTGGTGGGTGACACGGTTAGTCTCGTTTTATGTTTTTTGTTAATACTTCTTCATCTTTGTGAACCGATGGAAGTCCACTATTGGGCATAGTTCCCGAGCCACCTGTTTCCGAGCTGTTTCGATCCAGCGTCTCACCGCCTTTTAATACTTATACGCCTTTCAGTGAACCCATTAGAGAGGCTACCAACGCTAATTGCCCCACATCCTGTTGTTCTATTTACACGTCAATTTGAGCTACAATATCAATAATTTCAGGTTCCCGCAGATTTTCATATTCTTCAATTGATTTCGGTACATCTGCCCACCACTACACGTCGTCATAGGCGTGGTCTGGCGTCACAGGATACACTCTTAGAACTACGTCCCCCGACACTAGTAGAGCTTTGTACTCTTTGCATTTCGCATCCTCGGCGATGCTTTTGTGCTTATCGCCCGGTGACGCTGTAAAAGCCGTTAGGACTAACAGCATACAGTCAGTTAAAAAAAGAATTGATTTCAAGCATACCTCGTTTCATCAACCGCTGTGATGCTGTATTATAGGGCCATTACTCTCAATCAGTCAAGTTTTACTGCACGATTATCTATAATAATACTATAGTTAGAAATACTTTAACACTTATCGAGACCGAAGTCGAAAGGTATTGTAATCGATATTAACAAATACGTTTTAACAACAGACAGACGGATGTACGTGTCCAAACAAGTTGCTAAGGTGGTGTCGGCAGTTGACATGCAATCACTTGTTGAACAGCCAATGGATCGATACGGGCCGCAATAATAGCAGTATCTACTTTTATGGCTTGTACGCCATTCCGAGAGACTATTGTGTTTTATAAGACTGTGAAAAGTACTTGACGATCTGTCTGATCTGTTACTTTAAATTCCAAGCTGTAACCGCGAAATTGTTTGCGTCAACAGAAATGTCAAAACGTTCTCAGTTTGTATTGTGTTTTTCTTTTTACCGAAGGAAAACGGTTTTTTTATCCTTAATATTAGATGATTTATAGAAGCTGGCGTTACTTTGCGGAATTCCATATTACAAGCAATATAACAGAACTAACTACTTTGCTATAATCCGCACGGGCTAAGCGAATGCATGCAAAGCCAATGTGTATGAAGCAGGCAAAATCTACACACCTTATACATGCAGGACAAGCCACCACATGCACCCCAAGGCGCAATTCACCAGCAACAACGCACACAAAAGCAGCACACACACCCACCACCACAATCTCGACGATCGTTTCGCCCCGATACCGAAGCATCATCAGGAGGATAGGCTCTACGACAAAAATCGTAATGCATTAAATTGTACTGAATCGGCTACTATCTATGTTTTATACCCCCTAAGTGGCAAGACTTGTTCATCACTATTTTTTAATTTTTGCAGTTTTTTAAATATTTTTATAATGTACACTAGAAAATGCCTAAAGTAATTTATACGACAAAAAAAACATTACATACTATAAAATAATATAGTTTATATACATTATTTATATACATTATTATATACATTATTTATATAGATTAGTTTATATACACTATTAAGATAAAGTCCCCAAAAGCTTTCAGTCTGTATTTGATAGATTTTTTTCAAAATCTGGTGAACGTATTTTGGTGCGGTTTTTGCTCTATTATATGTCTATCTCTCTCTCTATCTATACCGATATCATTTATGAGTTATAATAAAACACTATTAAAATTTGGACGTCATCAAATTTATTTATTTTTAGACAGTTGTAATTGTTTTAGTAACTTCTTAGGCACGCCAACGTAAAAATATAATTCTGACGTACTCTTTGATACTTCTGATAATTTTTTTGATATAAATTCTGATGTGGTAGATGATGGCGATATATATGACGACACTGTCATATACATGGGACACATCGGACAGACCGGCACAGCGAATGGTACGGCGCATGCTATGCCTGGGCACGCTGGTTTGGTTGTCTTGATGCAGGGTCTAATGGGGCAGGGCTTGCGAGTCGTTGTTGTGGTCGTTGTCGTGGTGGTAGCAGTAATGGTGGGTCTGTGGGTTAGAAGTTTGGGCTCGTCACAAGGCTCCTCGCTTGGTGTAGTAGGACAGTCATCTGGAAATTTCAATTGTAGTAAATGTACGGTTGAAGCAATAGGGTGTGTAAACAAATGCTCCCGGTGTCGTATCCTTAGGACACTATGAATGGCAAACTGTTCCCTTATCCTATTTCGGAGATAACACAGAATTGAGAATGCACAGCATATTACTTCAATTTGCTTTCAATCAAGCAAAATTGGTATTGTTTAAACCTTTTGACGTCGTTATCCTCGGAGTTTCGGGTGTTTACAAATTGTGATCTTTGCCTATCATTCTAGTTGCGATTCGAAGTTCATCGAGAAATGGTTTTAGCTCAATTGAACCGCTATACATATAAGCTTCTATCCGTCACATTGGTTCAGTATTCGGATAACGCAAAGCAAGGGCAACAAGCGATATTCACAAAGTCTGGCTCAAAATTTGTGATTTTTATACAATACTTAAGGTTGGAACGTGATGATTTAGGTATTTACATCATTTATCGTTCTCCTACCTTTATCCATTAGTAGAGTCACCACAATATTTTTATCTTCCATTCTCGTCTGTCATTGGTCAACTCTCTACTCTCCATTCCATACATTTTTATGTCCTTTCTCTAGACATATATACCTAATTTTAATTTTTTTAGTCGCATGATTTTTCCTCTTCATTACATGCCCATACCACTTTAATCTCGCACTTCTCATCTTTTGCGAGATTCTCAAGTTGCGCCTATTATAATAGGCGCAACTTTCAGGCTTTAATATGCTCATTGAGTATTCTGTCAAATCTTGTCACACATACTAGTTATTCAAAAAAATAAAAATATTATTTATTCAAGTAAACTTGTAAACAAGTGATTTTGAATCATCAACATCTACTGCTGGTTCGGAGAGCTGTTCCCACCGAGAAGAGCCAGAAAGAAACTCGGTGGTTGCTCTTTTCAAAGAATAATTCTTCATACTATTTACATATAGTTATTAATGTCTTGTACAGGGTCGAAGAGTAGCTATATCCTCGCATTCTTATCGTCTAAGTAATCCTCAATAGTATAGCAGGCTTTTTGTTTTGGCGTTTTTTAAATAGTATTTTTTAAACTGCTGTAATTGTAAAGTTTGCGGAATTTTATTATAGAATCTTATACCTAAATCCACAAACGATTTACGCACTTTTGTTCGTCAGTTCCTACGTTGTCTATTATATACATCGCCATTGAAATGATTATTTGATCGATTTAATGTTGTTGCACCTTGTGTGTATTGTGACTCGTAATTTGTCAAATAGTGTTCATTGGATCCCATCCGCGACAGACTCGGTGCTCCCTCCAGCCACTCCCTCCTCCGCTCCTTGCACTCGTCGCACATCGCGCAGTACACTTCCAGCATGTCCGGATGTTCGAGCCGCTCCCTGCACCGCCTGCAGGCGATGCGGCAGTTGATGATTCCGGAGACTATCGGAATCACATAGAGCAACGTGCTGAAAATTACCGGCAACATACTGGAAGATTACAATAGGAAATATTGATTAATTAATAAACAAACATATAAAGTAGAAAATTTGACTTTTAAAGTATCACGACTACTTGCAGATTGCAACACGATGACTCATAAACTTTATTTGTAAAAAAGTACATTATATTGGATCAGTTGATTAGCCTTGTAAATATAACAGACATACAGCGAGATTTATAGAGGCAGGCGTTACTTAGCGGAATTTCAGAAACTATAACAGAACTACTTTGCTTATAATCCGTGTGTGTTAACCATTACGATTTTGTCGTGGAGTCTATACTCCTTTATTAAAATATTTTAAAATATATATTTTTTAATCTAATTTTTTTTGTTAAATATATTTTTGTGCAAATATTGTAACAAACAATATTTTCTGTCGAGAACTCCGAATTTAGTTTATATAAACCTGTATCTCGAAGTCCCCGCCCTCTCCCAGATTTTACAATTATAATTTAAGATAATTATATTATTAGATGCAGGTGAACAGACAAATTTAGGAAAAAATAAAATAAGGAAAACAAAAATAAATCGTAAGTTGGTGCTTGTGTGATTTGTAGTAGCACATAATATTTGATAGTGTGTGAGTGAGTTTACTTGGTCTTTAATGAAAATTGGAAAACGCTTCAATTGTACATAATTTCATCTAGCACAGAAGACGAGACAGCTTGACCGACAGATTTTCGCATTTATAACATTATTAAGGATTATTTTATGTAAATTCGAATGTATCAGCATTTTTCACCAAAATCTAAATTTATATGATATATCATCACGTAATTTGGATAAAAAAAAATTCATTTACGTAATACAGTAATGGTATTAAATTAAAAACACTCGACATTGGTTGTAGATCAAGTCAGATCGTTAATTCGTTTATAGTGCTACCTTTAATGTATTAGTGTGTTACGGTGGTTCCGTACTTTCATTTGGCTGTTAAATTTTTTATTAAACCACATTCCTAATCCATTATTTCAGTCCTGTGACGTAAACCAAAGTACCAACTAGTCGATCATTGTTTTCTTTTTCTAGTTGCTGTTAACATTTCAGTGTATTATGTTCGTTTTGAATTTAGTCCACTATACATTTAGCACTATATATATTTTCTATTTACTGTATTATAGCAAAATAATTTTATTATTACTTTTGTATTATAGATCTCCGGAAAGTAACGCCTAAATATATAAATTATCTATCATTAACGTTAACTCTTACTTGACCTATCTAGCTCCTCGTATTTAATTTGTGAACGCTCCCGAACTGTTTGCGCTTTCAGTCAGCAAGCTACTGGCAGTAAAACTAATGTTTGTTCACGAGTGAGTAAAGTTTAATGTGTTTGTATTGGTATTGAGCGTTGTTACCGAAATTCACGGACTGGTTTACGGAATGCTATAAAATGTAACGATTTGACTGCGATACGGTCGTTCTAATACTAAAAACGTGCCGCGGCACGCGGAAGTGTGAGAATGTCGTTTCTATTATAATCCTTAAAAATATTTTCGCCGCGTCTGTCTGTATGTCGAGATAAACTCGAAAACTACTGGGAGAATTTTCATACAATATTCTCAAATAGACATTAATGAATCACTAAAAGACTTTAGTGTTTAATTTGATAAGGTTTTGTGTAAATGAATTGCAATGTGACGAATGTGCTGGTAGCCCAGCGGTGAAACCGTGCGACTTTTTCGAGGGGGTCACGAGTCCGAATCCCGGGAATGTCTGATTGATAATTGCAATTTATCGACATGCTTTTCGGTGAAGGAAAACATCGTGAGAAAACCTGCAATATTTCTAGCAAATTCTGGGGATATGTGTAACTTACTAACGGCATTGGAGCAGCGTGGTGGGTCATAGTTCCAATCCGTCTCTTCAAAAACGTAGAGAGGAGGCCTATGCCCAATAGTGGTATAGTAACAGGCCGTTACTCTATTTTTTTTATTATGACGTCGAAAACCATCTTGAAGATTTAATCCTAAAGCCGTGTAAAGTTGGGACGTGAAAAGGCAATGTTAGTTCTAGTAAAAGCTTCATATGTTCTCAAATGTAGTTGGTATAGGGTAAAACCTTCACAGAAAAACAAGTGATAGAAAAGTCTACGTCGAGCTCTGTATTGATTTAATAACCCACTATTTTCCTGAGATGATTGGCTGTCAACACACCTATCTGACATACGACGCGGAAAACTTGATGATTTGCGTCGAGTGCGGGCGCGGTGTATTTCCTTCTAGGAAATGAGTTTTTTCCGCAAAGAACATTGCATTTTATGTAAACATTGTATTGTACATTCAAATCGCCATACTCGCTGTTTATTAAACAGGAGTTTTGTCGCCCCGTCACTGTTTCGTTCCTATAGCGACTACAAGGACAAATTAAACTTTACAGCTTGGTTAACTATTTCAAATATTCGGTATCATATAAACTTGTAAACAAGTCCTTTTGTATCGTGAACTCAATTACTTCGGATAATTGCTCCTACCAAGAAGAGTTTGGAGAATTAGTTACATTTCGTCATTGTTATCTTGTTCAAGGTCCTAAGACTAGTTAAATCTACGCATTTTTATTATTTATGTAATCCTCCACAGTATATATATATGCTTTCTGTAGTAATTTTAAATAGTTGTACTGGAAAAGCAAAAATTATTTGTTTAATTTAATTATACAATTTTATACCAAAATTCACAACCGATTTGCGTAGTTTTTGTTAGGCGCAAAGCAAGAGCCGAACGCTATATAGAAAATATAGTTGATGCCAAATGTAGAGCGGACTACATTATAAATCTACTATATGTGTTTTAAAATTAAAGTGGGCTTGATGATGTAATTAAAAAATGTATATAACTACATAATATAACTCCATGTAAACACGAGGTGAATCTCCAGTAATGAAAACAAAAATGATACGTTTATATTTTTCGTTCTTATCACCTCATTGTGTCGATAACACTTGCTTAGGCTCTTGACCTGTATCACATATTTCATATCCGTATCTCGTTATTTATGTAATTATCGTGCATAATTTATTGAAGTAGGCTTTACTTTAGTGATTTGATTGTGTCTGCGCCGCACTGAGCGCCCTCAGACTAAACAAATAAATTGGGTGAATCGACTGCCCTCATCCCACTCCAAGCGGGGTCGGCACATGTTTGTCAATGATTTAGTTAGGTATTTTTCGACCGGCCATCAGCCTGACCTTACCTCAGTCGCCTGTTACGACACCTCGGTAAGAAATGAGGGTGGTCTATTCTACTCAGCCGAATATCACACAGCAGGAGAGTATTATGTATACTTTCTTTTTGTTCAGCAGTATAAAGTAAAGTATAGTTAAAAACATTATAGTAACTGTTTTTAACAGTATAGTTGTCAACCCTATGGCACCGTGCCTATCTGATAATCGCATGCTACTAGTGGGGGGCGGATTGGGGGGTCAATCGATCTGTGTTATCGGGTGGTGGGGGAAGGTCGCCGGCCTACTGGTGTGTGTGCCATTGATAGTATTACCAACAGATGATTCAATAACATATAATAAGGTCCTTTGAGAGATGTTTTGTTTCTCATATTGTATTTTATACTCCTTTGTTTTATTATATTCGTTTTTCTAATTTGTTCTTGTTCATGAGTGTGTTACGCGAATAAATACTGTTTGGCTAAATTTGACTTGATAATATTTTAACAAAAACTGCCGTGTGGTATCGGCTGAATAGAATAGACCACCCTCATTTCTTACCGAGGTGTCGTAAAAGGCGACTAAAGTAAGTTGACCCACCGCATGGTATCCGGTTGAGTAGAATAGACCACAGTCTTTCTTACTGATCATAAAATGCGACTGAGGTAAGTTGACGTCAGGCAGGCGGCCGGTCGTAAAATACGTTGCCGAATCATGTGACAACATGTTTATAACCTGGTGTGCCGACCCCACTTAGAGTGGGATAAGAGCAGGAGAATGATTAATATTTTAACAAAAAATAATAAATATATAAAAGAATTACATGGCATAAATTTCTTCACATAATTTTATGATAGATTATTCAAAAAATTTGCATTTTTTTTACGTCTATCTGGCATTTCCCTTGACAGGACCAATGTAAATATCTCAACATCGGAACTCCCTAAATATTATGATTCTTCTCACAAATATTTCTTCTGTCAACTCCGTAGAAATGTTGAATATAGCGATATATTTTATTGAAGTGAGGTCTGTCCGTTGCAGGAATCAAGTGTCCGGTGTGCAGTAAGTTCGTGTTGCCGGATGACATCGAGTGCCACCTCGTCATGTGCCTTACCAGGCCTCGCCTGTCCTACAACGGTGAGTGGCGGGCCTTGTGGTCACTCTGACTATTCAAGATATTACACATAGAATGCATACGAATTCGTCGTGACATTCGGGTATAAGCATGAAGTTATCTCCTGATAATACTTCGGTTGAGAGGCGAAAGGATTGTGAACAAGTGGTTAGTAGTGGATTCATGCAGTGCTACTGTGGTAATGTAATTTTTTGTACATAAGAATATACATAATTATAAAACGATTGGCGATGTATATAATAGACGAAGTAGGAACTGACATAAGCTTGCGGTTCCTGCTTTGCGCCTTGCTAAAGTACATAAGTCGTTTGTGGGTTTGTGTATAAAATTCTATATTAAAATTCCGCAATTAACTTTAACTTTACCATTACAGCAGTTTAAAAACACTGTTAAAAAAGGATAATACAGAAAGCCTATAATATTGAGGATTACTTAGACGATAAGAATGTGTGGATATAGCTACTCTTCGACCCTGTACAAGACATTAATAAGACTATATGTAACTAGTAATAAGAATTATTCTTTGTAAAGAGCAACCGCCGAGTTTTTTTCTGGCTCTTCTCGGTAGGAACAGCTTTCCGAACCAGCAGTAGACGTTGACGATTCAAAAGCACTTGTTTACAAGTTTACTTGAATAAAGAATATTTTCAATTTGAATTTGAATGATGGTTTGTAGTGCACACGTTTTATGAATCCTATATACGTAGGTACTAAAACAAATAATACACTCAAAAGTTAGCGCTACAAAGATTTTCTTTAAACGTCGTTTATAGCAAAGTAATATTTTTATTATTTTAATTTATGGAAATCCGAAAAGTAACGCCTAATATCTATAATTTTTTTTAATTGAACTTGGTTTTTAAGCAGAATTGTTTATTTTCTTCCAGAGGATGTCCTTAGCGACTCGAAGGGCGAGTGTGTGATCTGCCTCGAGGAACTGTCGGCCGGCGACACCATAGCGCGCCTGCCGTGCCTTTGCATCTATCACAAGGGGTAACTATACTCTTTTAAACGTCTTATTTTTGTAAAATAAAGCAGTAAAATTAAGCGACCTTACTGCTTAATTTTACAAAAATAAGCTACTTCTTTATCACTCAAACCAATCTTTACAGCTGATAGCATATTTCGTAAGGAAGATTTAGGTGAATTTAGAGATTTAATTTGTAAATAATTAATTTTTATTCAATAATTGAAAAGTCTTATATTATAAATACGAAAGTATGTCATGTTTTACACTTTCACGGCTAATCCGCTGGACCAATATTGATGGAATATAATACAATTGAAACATATATACCGGGCTGTTATGCAGGATAGATCAAATACCGCTGTTCTTTCAGGGAACAGGACAATATTTTGACGTTTAAGTTAACGCAAATAGTTGCCGGTATACACGGTCAAGTCGCTACTGTTAACGGTTGAGGAGATCCCTCGACTGGAGTCAATCCAGGCAGCAGCATCAGGTCATAAACATGCATTGTAACCGGCCGTGGACCAGCATATAAAATTTCAACTCAATCGATCGCCGGGAAGTGGGTCAAATTTAACTTGCAAGATTCCACCTTCACATACACACATTGCAAGTTGAAAAAAGCTTTTAAAGTTGTTTAAAAAGGAAGAACCGAGTTTCTTGCTTGCCTTAACAGTTTTTTGAATAAAGTGTACCTTGAGTTGTCTATTGTCTGAGTTTGTTCGTGAGATGTTAAATGTAGTCAGGCTCATCACAAGCATGACAATGCACCGCGAAAAATGCCGTTCAAAGGATACTTACAGCATCACAAAGACGATGTCGACCTACTTACCGCTCTACAGCCTGCATACGAGCTCGCTTCTAGAGCTGGGACGGTCGGCGCACAATAGACGACTTATATCATACCCAAGAACTTAACATAAGGCTTTAAAACGTTTATTGCAGACTGGCTAAACCGGGCCACGCCTCGCTGTCTGAATACTGATGGCTCATGACTTCCTCTCTGATAGCACAGTTTACAACTCTAGTATTCGTTGTTTTTTTCTTTATAAGAACCGGGTGTGTATGAATAAAGCTTCGAAAAATTAGAATGAATAGAATCACAGCGTTCAGATAGTTAGCGAGTAACGCAAATGTTATTCGACAGTTTTCTTGTTCGGTGTTCAAGACTAAGTTCATTGTGAATTAAATTTAACGTAAATGTTAAATTTATTTGATATCGTTTTCAATTCCAGATGTATAGACCAATGGTTCGAGGTGAACAGATCGTGCCCCGAGCACCCCGGCGACTAGGGGCCGCGCTCCCGCCCCTCTCGGGCGCCGGACTGGCCGCGCGCGCCCCGGGACGGCCTGACGTGAAGCGGGACGGCCTGACGCGATACGGGACGGACTGACGCGAAGCGGAATGGCCTGACGTGACATAGGACGGCCTGACGCGAAGCGGGACGGCCTGACGCGACACGGGTTGGCATGACGCGCACCGCTTCGGCGCCAGGCCCGGCCTCAGGCAAGTGCCAAGTGCTGGCGCCCAAACAAGTGCCATCGTCGCGAGTGATAATTTTATACAATGAACAGACTGCGCCCGCGGGCCTTGTAAATATAAACTTATGCTAGTGATGTTTTACCTATTAATTAATTAAAATTTAAACAAAAAAAAAAGAATACAGACAGTAAGTAATCGCTAACGGCGAATCCTCGGCAGAGTATTGTTATCGTACGTTTCATTGGAAAAAAAATTTCATAGTTGACAGTTTGGTTCTGACGCAGTTATTTGAGATTCGTTTCGTAATATGTATGATAACGTGTATTTTATTGTAATGTATTGTATATTATGTATAGTGACGTCGATTTGTTTTGCGGTAAGTGTAAAGCGGGGGCCGGCCGGGCTCGTCTGTGGGCGCGTTCTGGGTCACCGGACCTCGAGGACTCTTCTATGAGTATGGCCGAAGTAGCTCGCGGCTGAGCTGTTTCGTACATGAATGCATATTAAAGGCACTCGAGCTCGCTAGATTACTGGACTATTACTGTGCTAGAGTAGGGGAGCCTCACAGACCCAATAAGCGGGTGTCACGACATATAATAAGAGAGGGAACATGAAACTCGTATACTCATCTAAATCTAATTACAAATTAAAAAAACAGACAGATAGATATACAGTACCATTTGTTGGCTCTTTATTTTAATATGACACTTTTAGCCTGGCTTCCTTACTCTAGTATAATAATACTATGTATGATATGGATTCGGTTATGAATTCACTGAAGTCACGGGAGAAGTGCTAGTAACTTCTCTCGTGAGTCCTCACGAGTACTCCCTTGAGTTCTTATGAGTCTTTATGAGTAATCCCGTGAGTCCTTAAGAGTACTCTCGTGAGTTCTTATGAGTACTCCCGTGAGTTCGTATGGGTATTCCCGTGAGTCCTTGGGTACTCTCGTGAGTTCTTATGAGTACTCTCGTGAGTCCTTATGAGTTCGCTCGTCAATGCGTGTGAGTCCGCGAACACATACGAGCTCCTCGGAGCGCGTGATCGCACGACACATATCTGCTCCGTAGCTTACGTATAATATGATTTGATCTTTTTCATCTTGATAATAAAGTTGATTTGTTTCTAAATTTTCGAAGATTGTTTTATTTTTTACATGCTAATTTCTTCAGAAATCATATCAAATTTACTTTAACCTTTTTTTAATGTGCTTTAACTCACAGTACACAACTTAGGTATCTTAAGAATCAACACAAAATTATCTTTGAAAATGTTATTGGTATTTAATGACAATTGTCTCACACGATGTGTCAATGATTTGTTTTAAAAGTTTAAAGTATTTTAGGAACACAACCTATTTTTTTTACGATTTTATCAAAGTTCACATTGATTAAAATATGCCATACAACGTCTGTGTTCTGTCTGTACACAATTATTATTTCGTAAATGCAAATTTTCTTTAAAAAAGAACATACTTTTTATTTTCAAGCTATTACTTGGAATTATTAAATTTTTTCTAACATGAAATCGTTTAAAAGAAGTCAACGTGAGATAGCAATAAAATATATTTCCAGTAATTATAATTTTGGCAATCCTCGTGTCCAGCGCCGTGTCACCCGCTATCGCATGAAGGAGCGGTGTCGCGGGCCGCGCTGCATCCTCGCGCCGCCCCACCCCATGCCGGCTGCGACACACGGACACGGACAGCTTAGATATATTTATTTACAAGATAAAAAGAAATAAATTTATATTTAAAGAATGGTTTATATAAAACTAACAAATACCTAAATCACTAAAAGAAGATAAAAATAAACGTATTTAAGATTGAAGATACTTATATACAATACAACTAGCATATAACAATATCCGTCGCACTAATGTTATAAATGCACAAGTGTTTTTTTCTTATACTAAATTTGACACTTATATAGTACGCGGCAATAAATAATGCACATCGAGGCTTAGAGAGAGAAAATCGGCTAGACTCTGCTTCATAGAGCATCGTCTCTGTCGCACAGACTGACGAACCCGTGTGTAACGTCACATACTGACTGAGTGACAGAGACAGCGCTCTACGGAACCGAACTGGCCGGCTGTTTCGTTCGTTTAAACATCGATGTGCATTATTTAATACCTGGTACTATATATCAGGTTAACATAATATGGTAAGTACTAAAAATCACGGTTTTTTTTCGAGAACGTATTAAATACTAAATTATTGACAGTACTTAAACGTTTAACGCCAACGAAGTCTAGTGTATTAACGACTGATTAAAAAAAAAACTAACAAACAACTTTAAATAATAAAAAGAAACATAATAAATGATTAAAGAAATATTGATACATTAAAAAAACTACCCTAAGAAGGTAAATTAGAGTCGGATTCAGACGACCTGAATAAAACTGACTGCCAGTAATGTGGCCGCGACTCACCCATGGCGTACTGCGAGGCGGGCGCGAAGTGGCCGAAGTGCTGGGCGCCCACTTCCCACGCGCCGCGCCCACGGCTGGGGACACGGGTCAAACTCAGAAGAGCGTAACATTATACCCAATATTTAACCAGGGCTCCCTTATTTTCATAAAATTAATCTTCGTTTTCTTAATATGGTCTATTCTCCACTTATCGCTACTCGATACTAGATGGCGCTAGTCGCTACCGATAAGGCCATTATAAATTCTTTAAAGACAAGTTTCATCAATATATGTTTCTTCATAGTGAAGTGTTAATAACATTAATTAAACACTTAATTGAAATTAAAATTATTTTATTCCTTATGCCGACATAGATGTAGCTAGTGTCATATAACATGTTATGTCAGAGTATTCTGTTGGTAGATGATATCTATATTTATTATATGTCAAAGTCCTCAAAAGCGGTCTGTATGTGATCAATTATCTCAAAATCTTCTGAAAGGATTTTTGTACGGTTTTTACTACGGTACGGTACAGTAGTGCAATTCTCCCGGAAGGTTTAAGTCAATAAGTACATTACGATTTTATGTAAATTGTATTAAAGAGATCGCGCAGATGTATAAAAACGCCTTTTTGGAGCTTTAGTCGCGTGCGCCGCGTAAACCAGCAGAGATACACTTAATTTAACGTACTTCAGAATCGTACATCTACATGCATGTCTCTATCTCTTATAGTTAACTCACAATAACTAGGTATTATAACAGAACTACCTCGCTATAATCCACACGGGTTAAGTGAATACATGCAAAGCTAATGTGCATGAAGCAGGCAAAATTTACGCACCTTACACATGCAAGACAAGCTACCACACGCACCCCAATCCGTGCGGATTATAGCAAGGTAGTTCTGTTATAGTGCCTGTAATATGGAATTCCGCAAAGTAACGCCTGCTTGTATAAATCATTCACAATAACTACTTTTATGTGCAAAAGTTCAATTATTGTTTAGCTGTGAATTAAGAGAAACTGAAGAATACTTTAATGCGGGTTCGGTGAGGATCAGGCGCTCTAGCCGTTAGGACAGGTGTACTTACAGGTGGCGGTAGTGTTGGTGGGGTGCTCCGAAACGGCCGCGCTCCGAGCCCGCGCCGCGCCGCACCCCTCTGTGTACACGACACAGACATCGATATTAACAATAAATATATACTTCATAGAATTAGGCTTTACTTTAAAAAAGTAACTTAATAAATATCTATTACTTCACTATCAAAAATAAGGCTTTTTTGAGGTTTGCGATACTGATAATCTTGAATGTATTGTTACGAACATGCGAAAAGAGTTCGTAATGCATATGTCATAAAGTTCAAATTGGACTGGGGCGGTTTACGATCGTGCAAAAAAGAGTTCGTAAACTATATGTCATAGAGTCAAATTCGCTCAATGCTAATTCTCTGGAACTTTCGGCCTGTTTACCAAAAGTGTTTACAAATATTTGTTTACGATCTCTCCAAGGTATCGCGAATGTTCTCAAACATCGGTTCGTACTATATATAAGCAGTCGTATTGTGCACCTCGACATTCAGTTTGCGAATAGCGATCAGGAGCGAATAAACGAGTGAAAGTAAAAGTGAAATAATAGTGACCTCGGCATTCTTATCGGACAACGGATCGTGTAAAGACTGTAAGTAGTAAGTTTGTAGTAAAAACTTGAATAAAGTGTTTTAACGAGTCACTATTTTCATCCAAATCCACGAACCCACGTACGTAACAGTATTTACCGTTCGTAGTTTTCGAATCAGTGGTGAAAGAGAAATCTAACATTTCGTTGACGCAAACCTAAAACTTCCACGAAATGCCACGGTTCTATGATGCGGCGTAATCATACGCCGAGAAGTACTAAACACTATATCAGTATATCAACGTCGGTCACCTGTTGAGCGGCAGCGCGTAGGGCTGGTGCAGGGCGGTGAAGTCGTCCACGTGCAGCGAGGGCGGCCGCGACGTGTTGGGCGGCCGCGAGCGGAACGCGTCCGCCCCGCCCTCGGCGCGCACCCGGCTCAGCGCCACTGGAACACCATATTTACTAACAATATCTTAACAATAGATGGCGCTGTACCAAATTGGAACTCGCCAAAGAGATTTTTTTCTTGCAAGACTATAAAATATATTAAAAAAACATGTCTTTAGTATTAAACGTAATAAACGATTTTCCGTAATTATTTGCGTATCATTTAGCGAATTTAGTGCGCCGTATGATGTGTTTAAATGGGTACCTGGTTCTGGATACAAAGAATCTACCAATAATAGGTAATCTAAAATTATATGATACACCGTTTGTACCTTAGCAGAAATCGCACGATTTCGAGTTAAAGTTAAAATATAAAATTCTGTTTGTCCTTTTTATCTTCAAATACGATGAAACGATATAGTTTAAATTTGGTACAATCGCAACTTATGTAGCAGGCTGTGGGATAAAAAGATTCTCGAAATTTTCTGAAACTGATAATATCCGGCTCGAAGCACCAAAATGTAAGAAGAAGTAATAACCCAAACTTATTATAATAAGCTAGCGCTGTGTTGATATAAGCGAATGCTAATATATGGACCGGGGAACGAATTGCGTGGTGCGCGTTGCACGAATGCACACCGAGTGCGGCGGCGCCGTGCGTCCGTGATAATGCTATTATATGTAAGGTGCTAATGCACCGAATGATACGTAAATGAGTGCATTTTCTAGGCACATATTAAACGTCGACGGACAGTCGTGTCGGTACCTGCAGGCCTCTTGTCGTCGCAGGGCAGGGCCTCGGGGCGCGCGTCGAGGCAGCCCGCGAGGCGCCGCACGCCCGCCGCCAGCTGCTCCGCGCCGCCCGGCAGCAGGCCGTTCGCCATCTCCATTATGTCGCACGACACCTGTACAGACCGACGTCCCAGCACTAAATATAGTTATTGACTTGGACGAAATCGTTTGCCAATATTACTTCTGACAATTTCGGTTGTTTACGAATCGTGTCCCACTATACAGACTCGGGATCGAACGTGAAACAGAACTTTCTAGTCATCTCGACGACTCACTTTTTGAATAGTGATCGGTAGAGAAATGTGCAGCTAAAAAGTGGCACAATAGTGACTTTAGATACGTCACTGCACTACGAACCTGCCCTGTGATAGAAACTACTGTACTTTATAATAAAAAGTTTAAGATATTCCAGATGTTTTCCTCTAATCCACGAACCCTCTACAAAAATGAGAGTTTGAAAACGGTTTTGCAGATATCCTAACTACTTGAATAACTTTTATACAAGTTTCTTTATGTCAATAAAGATTTTATTTATATTTACTACTCATGTGATTTGTAGTTATTGGTTTATTACGCATTCTATCCTTTACTTACCAACTCATGGTCGTTAACATCGTCCTCCCCACTCGCAGGAGGTACGTTAAGCCAGTAACTAGTAGTCAGCCTTTCATCGTTGGCGTCCCCGATGCAATATATCTGTCTCGCAGCGAACTGAGCGACCAGCGGCTCCGGCGAAGGCAGGATAACCTCCAACGATTCAGTAGCAGTGGGCTCGTCGGAACATTTCAGTTTTTGCAAATGGGTCATGAGGAAATTTGCATTGAATAAAACTTCTTCGTGAGAGTTTCTTTCCTGAAACATTAATAAATCTGAGAATCAAATATTCTGGTGGATAAAAATTCTGGTAAAATTATTTCATTTTAATAACAACTAACCTTTAATATCTTTTCTAAAGACTTAATCGGGTGATCGTCGTCTGATGTGTTGTACCCGACCATGTCTGCCATCTCGTTCGAAGACAAAACGCTCTTCCTGCCCAGTGCACCCTCTCCAAATTCCACTTTCAAAATACGTATGAGATCAATATATAGATTCAAACACTCCGCTCTCGCTTCCCCAGAACCTTCTAGAGCCCATTTAAAGTATCTTCCTAAACTTTCTCGTTTTCTCGTTACATATTTTCGGAACTGCAGAAATCCGTATTCGAGTTCGGTCAATACGAAATAAGCTCGCAGTACCGAGACCGCAACGGCACACGTTTTATTCGGCGATTCCAGACAGGCCGCTGTTGCATCTAAGAAAGCGAGCAACGCTTCTTTGTTAGGTAACGAATTGCCTAATACGACATCGGTACAGGAACCGAGCGGTGTTAAAGTCACCTCTGCATCACAAAATGCTGCTAGAATATGAGCAGCATATTCTTGGGCGGTGGCATGGTCGTTCGATGCGTTAGATAAACTAATAATGCTACACAGAGCGGCTCGGATGTCGTTCGATTTCTGAGTACCGGTGCTCATAGTATGTAGTACGGCACATTTAACTGGAGCGTGAGATACTAAGCAAGCTAGAAATCCGAGCACTCTAGCAGCACTCGTAGTAGCCGGTTCGCCGTCCTTCAATTCGCGCATGACCGCCCCGACGGCCGCCCGGGCTACGGTTGCGGCCGTGTTGGGTGCCAGATCGGCGATTTGTACGCAAACGCGCCGCAGCATATGAACGACCGGCCGATACGTTGACATGCAAATAATCTGTATCATGTCTGTCAAGTCGTTCGACAGGGCGTGCAAATGCGCCGACCACATGCGTCTCTCGTTCGCCGCATCGGCTAACTCTCGATCGGACGGCGCAGTTTTAGTTTGCATCGGCAAAGGGAGCGGTAGCAGTTCAGAAAATATTAACAGACCAGGTACGAAGGTGTACGGAGCTGTCATGATGTAGGAAATTACTTCCGAGCAGAGAGATGTCCATGGGCCGCGTCGTATAGAGTCACCGTCCTTCGCATCGTCAGCTATAGGTTGTGCGTACGACAGTAAAGCCCTAACGGCAGCTTCCGCCGTTTTGGCTGCAGTCCTGTACCCGATGGAGCCGACTGGGAAGGTTTTTGCAATTCCATAGGTTTTCAGTATTATAGGTGCCGCGGTCAGATCTCTAAACCTCGGTCCCCGACAACGGACAACTCTTGCTAGCATATCATCGATCAAATTTAAGCAAGGAAGCAACATTTGCGCTAACTGAAGTCCCCTTACCGATGCGAAAAACGATGTATGCATACTGGGTTGGTCGAAATGTATCGCCAACCGATCCAATATACCTGATATATGAGCTACACCATCTAAGGAAAACAGTTGTAGTACATTGCATTTATATTTGAGTTCCACGTAGTCTTCGATTGGAGTTTCGCACACAATAGACACATTTTTTTCGTAATCAGATATACAGAAATGGCGCAAGATCCTCAGGCACGTCATGAGTTCGCCAGGCAAGTCTGCTGAATGTTCGAGACTGGCTCTCAGTATTTCCACACATTCTATTAACTCTTCTCCTGATAACACATTAGGGTTCTCGACAGGCTTTAAATATGGAATTACTTCTTGTAGCACGCTCGATACACTAGGCTCGAATCTGTCGTGTTCTTTGGAAACGTTTATCAATCTTTGCCCGTATTTCTTTAAGAATGGAACGTTAGCAGCATATCTCACTGCAGAAACGATAAGCTCTATAGCATAACCTTTAGCTGGAGATTTTTGTTTAGAAGGTGATTCACTTTTACTTTTACTTTTTAAATCGTTTTCAAATACTTTCATGAGGCATTCTGGGTTATTTCCCATGACTATAACATTAGGTACTGCAGTTTTACCTATACTACCGAAAGTAAGGCAATATAATGACTGCAATCTATCAATCAATTCATTTTCATCCATTTTGCCCGCCTGAAGATCATCTATAGATTTCAAATAATATAATGCTTTAAGTCTGTATGCAAGTTCGAGACCTGCAATCTGTAAGTCACTGTAGTTACTGAGAGTGCTGTCGTGAGGATATGGGGTCTCTTCTGTGCTTTGCTGCCCGTAGGGATGTTCTAAGACTTTAAAAATAAGCTCACACTTGTCCATGTTTCTATATAAAAATGTCAACCCGTTTTGCGAGTTAATTAATTCTAAAATAAGATCGTGAATGGGACTAGTAATTACTAAATTATTAAAAGTACTCGGTGAAGTTAACAAATATAAACATACTTCCAACATGCGATGAATATCGAAAAACTGTAAAAGAATTTCATTGGAACATTCCTTGTTTATTTCAAACTGCGCCGAAGCAGGTAAAAATTTTTTCGGTTGAGAAATATGGAAACATTGGGACCTGTACATGTAAAGTACTTCTTCAAATGATTCAACCACAAAGTTAAGTTCATGTTCAGATAATTCGTTAGCTTCAGGTTGGCTGTTTCCAGCAGCATTGTTGTGTAGTTTAAAAACTAAATCATGCAGTTTACTCAATACTTCATAAATGTTAATTTTTTTGATGAGTGCACTGAGAGAAAATTTAAGTCTTCCTAAGGGATTAGCTTCCATCATAGCTATAAAAGCCTGATACCCGTTCATAGTTTTTTTAATAGCATCAGATTCTTTTTTATCAAACTTTGGATACACTGCTTCCTGCATGAAGTGATCGATTGCCTCTTTAGATGACAAACATACATTTAATGCTTTCAAGATCATCAGCCGTATACTCAATGCCATATATTCCTTGGAATACATTTCGATTAGTTGCATCGTCATATTTATTCCATTATCCAATAACATTTTCATTACGTGGCCACAGTGATAGTGCGACATTAGAGCTTCCGCGAGACGAATCCCACATTTGATATGCCTAATTTTGTACGTAGGTTGCTGTTGGGAGAGAGCGAAATCGTAATTTAATCCAATCCTGCAAAAGGTTACAAGTAGATTGTAAACATCAGTAAACTCATCAGATGATTCCATTCTATTATAGGAGCGAAATATTCTTAGGATGATATCAGTATTTTTGCAAAGGTTAGTCAGAGAAATGTATAATTGTTCACATTGATGCACCCAATCTTCTCTGGAGGAATTGTCAATGTCGTAAAATGTGTTCGAGAAAAATTTTTGTTCCCTTTTTTTGGCTGCAACTGTTATTTCCGATATCTTGCATAAGTCCACACTGGAGACACATAATTCATCGAAACTAGCACTCATCACATCTTTAGTAGTTGCAGTTTTGTTTTCTGCAAGAATGTTTATTTTATTAACATATTCATATTTCTTCCATTCAGCCTTAAATGGATTATAATATTTTATAATATCATCAACACCACAATAGTCGTTGACATCATATTCTGTTTCCATGTATGAATTTCCATCTAGATCATCGCAAATATCTTCATCTGACAAAATAGGTTCAAATGGTTCGGCATCCATTGATCGATCGTCTTCAGGCATTGGGCAGGGAGACACAATAGGTTTTGATGTTGCATTATCTACAAGCGGTACCGTGACTAAAGTAGGATGTTGGGGATCACCGTATGCACTATCCACTTCTTGAGAGGGGCTTCTAATCGAGCTTTTGTGTCTGTAGCTTTGATGATAGAAATCTATGCGCGGTATTTGTTTACCGCTTCGGTCAAATTCAGGACCGTCCTCCGATCTTACGGAATTTATAGGACTCGTTACTTCACCTTCCCTAGGAGACATTGGCCGCCTACTTTCTCCAGGAGGAGTCCTTGGTCTTTTTCTAGGATCATCGCGGCTAGGGGACCTACTCCCATAACTAGATCCACGCATACGACTGTACGGAGAATGCCTTTTTCTATCATATGGTGTTTGCTTGTCGTACGAAGGAGCACGTCGTTCATAAGATGAACTTCGTTTATCGTACGGCGATAACCTTTTCTCGTAAGGTCCACATTTGTCATAAGGCAGTTTACGTTCATAAGATGGAGGTCGTTTATCATATGGGGATCTTGGTTCATATGAACCACCGCGAGACCGATCATACGAAGCGTCGCGATGACGACGGTAATCATCTTTTTTGTATGATCCCCTATCCCAATCCCGATCTATACTACGGGATCGTGAGCGACTCATCGGCCTGTATTCACCTTTCACAACATATTCCCTATCCCGACTTCTTGATCTTGAATGCATCCGTTCAATCCGATCCAATTCTCTACTTCTATCACGATGTCTAGAAGACTCTCGACTTCTTCCTCTGTCAAGTGAATGCCTACGGCTTCTAACTTCGCGTCTATCTCTTTCTCGATCTATATCCATAGATCGTGGACTGCGTCTCAACCTATCACCTTCTCTTTCACAACTGATATCTCTTCTATCTTTTTCCCACTCATTATCTTCCATATGGTGGTAAGTTCTGGGGTCCTTGGGAGGTTCATTATTGTAATATTCATTTCTGTACATTTGATTGTCATAGTTTTCTTGATAGCTAGCATTTCCATATGTTTCAGGATTGCTAGCTGTAACATTTCCAGTATATGCTGGAATAGGATTTGAAGGTTCGGGATTCCAATCTGATGATTGTGGAACATTAGCAGGTAGTGAACTAACTTCCCTGGTAACAGGTCTCTGAATATTTGGTGGGGGGTTGACAGTAACAGGAGTGTCAGGTAAGACTTGTGTTAGGTTCCCATAGACAGCCAATGTGATTGTTGTGTACCATCCTGTAATTAATACACAGTACATTACTGATGCAAATAGTAATATCATACAACCCTATTGTACCATTTCCTAGCAATGAAGAATATTATTATTAAAACATAGATCATCACACCATACCATAATTGAGATTACAATGGGAGTGTCACAATCCAAAATATTTTACTTTTTACAAAATATTTTATAAATTAAAGTATTATAGATTACTACTACTACTGTACTAAAGAATAGTACTATAGTATGTGTACTTACACATTAAATAAGTTTAAAATTGATCTCTTTAAAGACAAAAGAAAGCTACAATTCGAACATGCTGTTACAAATATCAGTGCTTTAATTAAACATCTGGCTTACCATTGTCATTAACATATTTCATCTTTGGGGATGGACAACCATGTGTGTGTAAGTGTCCCATACCCATTTATTATTTATTACCTACCTCTAAGAACAAGTCCATCAGTGGGTATTCTTGGCTGTTCCACATTTGAAGTACACTCCATGTGAATTTGTCCATTCTGACAATAGTCAATACTACCAAGTGCTTCAAATGTTGACGCACCAGGTTTGCTCAAGTCATTGACAAAAAAGTCTATATGAAATTTTGTTGGGTTTGTGGCACCTAGTCTGACACCACCCGGGAAGTCACCTTCAACACGGGCCCCAAGAGGAATGATGCGAATTTCACGTACATATACTGATTTCGGAAATTGGACTAAATCCAAATTAAGTTCCTGAAAAGTATATTAAATTTTTATCTGATACATAATTATATGTTACAACAAACATCTAATGGTAACTCAGCCTACCTAATATTCAAATCTGTATGTTGTAGTAATTTACAAATTAAGGATTAACATAATAAATTAACAATGTGTGCAGTTCAGTGACAGTACCATTATGACTTGATGTATAACAATATGTTCTTATTATTGTTTGACTTTGTCTTGTTTTTCCTATTTATTAAAATTTTGTATTATTATTTTTTTAAAGATTTTGTTCAATAATATACAGTTAAACTAAATCTTTTCCTTCCTTAAGTACTTTTTAAAATGGCTCTTCTAATTAAATAAGTCAATAGAATATATCTTACTATCAATCTCACTTATTCTATTCTCGATAGCTATCGTTTCATCTAAAATATTTTAATAATACAACGATATATCACAATTGCAACTATTATGCGTATGTGATTAGCCCAATTAAAAACTTTAAGTCATTCAACTTTCAGGTAATCGATTTTTTTAAGGCGTCGACGCGAAATGGTGGAAGGTCCCAGAGAAATAATTCTGTACATATTGATATACTTGAATTAATCAATTTAATATGGTTAATTAATTAATTAATTGTTAGGAATTAATATAAATAACGAAACCTACTTCGCTGGTATCGTGCGAGAAAGTATCAAAAAATAAAAGGTCCGGCTGTTCGCTGGTCATCTTGTTGGACATAAAATGTCAATGTAAATTTTAATACATTATTGACATATTATATGTTTCACTTAAAGTTATTACTTTATATAAATATAAGATCACTTTCACCTATAAACGTTTAATTAAATAAGTGATTTCACAATTAACATCATAGTGTAATATAACCAAAACATTTTACACAGAGTAAAGAGTTTATTAGCTTAATGCCATAGATGATAGATCATAGATAATACACTATAAGCCATAAACTAGTTTATTGCATTATGCAATGAAAAAGCGAACATAAACCAGAGGCTGCAAAAAATACTTTAGTCTGTGGTACAGAGTACAACAGACTACTCTTCAGTCATATTTCGATCTGAAAACGATTAACTTCAAATCGATTCAATTGAATTAGATATGATTCGGTCAATCGATTTATTTATTCGTCTTAAGAACCAAATCGATTGACTGATTGGCATTGATTGGCAAAATAATTATGTAACGCCTACTTTGAAGTATAAAGTTAATAGAAGTTTAAAATTGCTCTATATAAAAATGTCATTTGAAACTAATATATTCCATGGGAGTAGTATGCGAGACTGACGCTGGTCAGTCAGTGCACTTCCGAGTTAAAAAACAAAAAACAGCAAGACCTCGTTATTCGTTACCTTAACGGTTCTGCCACTAAACATTGTTTAAACGTTCGTGTGCTCATATGAGAGCGCATTAAATTAAATTAACTAACAACTAACTTAACTATGATTTTCCTTTTAACTAATAAGTAAGAATTATTATAGTTTAAATGAATTAACAAGAAATGTTTTGCGACATTTTTTTCTTACAATATAAAGGCTAAGGACAATTTCTAAAGTTCTTAATACACTAAACTCACCAAAATAATTTTTATCGTATTATACTAATGTTAAAATTGCTAGCAATTGGCTGTCATAATGAAAAACCATAAAACAACTATACAGCTTTAAAAATAAAAGTTTACGATTTTAATTACGAATTAATTATATTACAGATTAGTATTAGTATGTCCCATAGTCTAAATATTTTATTCGTTTTCCGTTGATAGATCAAATCAGTTACGTGTCGCTGTGGCTCAATTTTTCATATCCTATTCCCATAGGAACTTCGGGTACTAAAAATTCTTTAAAGATGTCGTTAAAATTTCAAGTCAATTCATATTATAAATTTTGAGTTTCTCAACCATAAACAATAATTTAATATATAAAGTACTTTGTACACTTATTTTTATTAATAATGTTTATACCTAACTTATTTACGGCACGTAAATAAAAAAAATAGATAAATACTTCTTTAATTTATATTGCAAAAATAATGAAGACGGGTTTTCCTTCCAGCATTCGGTATCTCATTTTAATAAATGTTTTCCTTGACTTTTTTCCTGTTATAACAACAATTATAAAAAATGGAATCTAATATTATTGTATACTAAATTCAAGAGTTAATAATTATTTCTTCTGGGTCCTAGAAAACAACAACAATTATCGGATCGTTTATCAATCAAAAATTAAAATAATGTAATTTCTTAGTAACCTATAATTTATTATAGGTTAATAAATTTAGAAGTACGGCGATCTAAAACATTTCTAGTAATCCTAGCTCATTGTGATTTTTTGTTTCTGGTAGTAAAATATCTTTGAAGACAATGAGATAAAAATGATATGTAATAGTGTGATACTCTGCCGTACTTTTAAAGAATTTGTAAGTAAAAGTTACGCAAGTAGGAAATTCAAACATTCAGCTTATATTTTAACTAGTATATTAGTAAGTCTTTTGGGTCTCGATCAATCCGGGTCTTCTCGGTACCCTGTTATTTGTTATTGGGTCTCAAGCTTCATTCATTAAGTTTAGGGAATTAAGCGTTACTTTTCGGAGATCTATCCCATCCATACTTTAGTTAGAGATTCATCAGTTTCATACTTTAGTTATGCCCTTTGCACTTTTCGGTCACGTAGCAAAACCATGATTAAATACCACAATCTCGAAGCGAATGTGTGCAGTGCTAGTGTATATTATTGTGCTGGTAGTTTACAGTCTGTTTTACGAATCATGAATGTACGGGTTTTAAAATCGAGTAGTACATTCAACAATAACCATTATGGAAAATTACAATTATCAATATTAAAGGTAACTTCATTGTCCATCTTATGCCGAACATAAATGTCGATACTAAATGTCTGTACATCTACAACAACAATATTCACATTAAATTACTTTGAGGTAAGAAGTAGGAAATTATAGTGACATTGTTGATACGGAAATCCTGTTTGCGACAGAGCTTTATTTGTATTTTATACATGTAGGAAATGGAGTCTTATTTCCTGGTGAACTCATGTCTTGCTCATCTTTAGAAGTTAGCTTTTGATTGTAACAGTGCTTGACTTACTTATATCGCAAAAGTGATAATAGAATTAATTTGCTATAATCCGTGATAAAGTAAATAGAAAATATATATAATGATGTATAGTAGACTATCCGTTTTTTATACCCGATACATGCAGGATTCTAGCCGCAACCAAAGCATCATCCGAGATGATGCTTCGGCTAAACGATTGTTGAGTTTGTGATAGTGAATGTGTGTAGAACTTGTGTATTGTGGTAGCGGTGGTGGATGTTTGTGCATGTGTAAAGAATCCTTTTACGAAAAAACTGATATTCACCTGTTCATTTAGCGGTTTATATTTACTCTATCGCGGATTACAGAAAATTAAGTCTATTATTACTTTGAGTTGGATAAGGGTAGGAGGATGATATTACTTATGTATTATAGATCTCCGCAAAGTAACGTCTAATTCTATCAATTATTTACTAATATTGATTTTACGAATATAGTTATTATACTAGAATAAGGGGGTCATAGGCAGGCTTTTAAGTGAGAGTGTCACAACATATAATGAGAGGGAAAAATTAGATTTATATAATTAAATTTGTCAAATCACACATGCGCACAGTAATATTTATGGCGCGTTCTTAATTAATAAAATAATAAAACACTTTAGTAAACCTTGAAAAGGACGTTTGCACACTGCTAAAGCACAAAAGAGACGGATGGTAAACCTCATTTGTTTTCTCTTCATCGTATAGCACATTATAGGGCTGACTACTCTAATAAAATAACTCAATGTTTTTTTTAAATAAATCCTCCAAGATTCATTTAGGTTATCACAGTTACCGTTAAATGAATGAATGAAGACTTTTTATGAACACAACATAATTAATAGTAAAACTATAAAAGTAAAGTAAAGTAGCGGCCTGTTACGATCCCACTGCTGGGAAAAGGCCTCCTCTCTCAGTTTCTGGAGAGAAGGGTTGGAGCTAAGACCTACCACGCTGCTCCAATGCGGATTGGTAGGTTACACATATCTCCAGACTTTTCATATATGCAGGTTTCCTGAAGATGTTTTCCTTCACCGAAAAGCGTGTCGAAGAATAGCTATAGCCTTTTTTTTAACAGTGTTTTAAACTGCTGTAATGGTAAAGTTAAAGTAGATGTCTGTTCCTACTTTTATATACGCAAATAGTAAAACATTTGGCGTCTTGGTTTAAACGAATGTCAACAGGTGTCGATAGTTTGCTAAATTGATTAGAAATTTTGTTGAGAAACTATAACCTAGAAATATCGACTGCATTGTGCACTATTTAAGAATTACATTTGTTTGTAATAACAATAATTTTGCCCCGCAACCGCGATTAGCAAAAACGTATCCGCTTTTATATTATTCAGCCATTACTGGACAAAATGATTGCTAATACAAACAAATGTCACCTTTATATCCTATACGTATGCATATGATATACGGCTTACATTTGTTTTGTATTAATTTACTTTACTTTTATATTAAATATCCATAATTTTGTATATTTTTGTTATTATAATTGTAATAACTGTAAGTACCGGTTATTATAAAAGTAAGTACCAGATGGTGCTATATGATGAGTGTTTCATATCACCAATCTGTCCATGTCAAGTTCGAAGTATATTAAACGCCAAAAGTGAAATCAGCTACAACGAAATGTAACGTTTCCTCTAAATGATATCATTTTAACTATTATTCTTAAGTAAGTATTAGTAAATCACAAGATCATATTATGATGTTTCTTTTGATATCAACCTTTTTGCCCGCAGTTAAGATCTCTAATCGCAATCAAAGCGTTGTTGCGCCATGTTTTTTCCCCAATCACCTCGCGCATGGTACTACCATCCAGTTTAAAATAAACACAGGTTTTTACTACGATATAACTACATTGTCTGGATGTTTTCTTATAATTTCTTCGTATTATTAATTTGTAATCGTGACAGCATTCTTATAAGCATACTTTAACTATCTAATGAGTATAATTCTATATCTATTATACTAGCTATGTGAAAGTAACTAAATAATAATAAATCAGCGTTTCAACTTGTACACTTTGACAATATTAAAAGGCTTAGAGAAAATAGACAGACAGACTTTGACATTTATAATAGTCGTTAGCAACCAATTTACGAAAATTTTAACATACAATTCAAAACCGCGGAGAAAACCATGAAAATCTCATGAAAGCATGATGTCATATCAGTAGTTATCGCTACCAGATAAGCAGCGGGGGACTTTGCTTTATAAAATGGTCATCCAGCCACGTGTTGCTGTGGCTGTCTAGATTATAAAAAAATGATAATTCTATGATTGTCTTTCGGTGTCTATAAACACATAAATTCATTTATAAGAGAAGAAGAATAAGACTAGTGGTGCTGGCGACTTTGTTCACGGCAACTTAACCGTTTACGTACCTTCAATCAAGCAGTATTGTTTTGTTGGCTTTTCCTGGAAGAGATACTATAAAATTTAATCCCGGTGTATAAGCTTTAATTGTGTTAAGTCTTACTAAAATTGGTCCAGCTGATGAAAGCATAAAAGAGAGACAAGCAGACAAGAAGCAAAAGACATTATTATTATTAGTATGGAGTATGGAAAGTAATTCTATTGTATAATATTTGATATTCACTACGAGCCTTATTCGACGTACCCCAATTATTGCGAGTTCTCGACCTATTAGATCCGTATTGGATATTCGGTTAATAAGGCTTGTTTGGGTTCTGCACCAGCTGCATACAACAATATCTGATCCAATATACCGCTTTTGTCTACAAATGAGTTTATTACGTAAAATAGAGAAACAAAGTTAGAGGTTGTCGTACTGTCGTTTAGTGTTATTAAGCTTTTAGCAGTTATGATGACAACATTAAGGAAACATATTTGCGTAGTCAAATTATGTTATTTGGTGAACAGTTCACACGGCTATCTCTGAAATACTGTAAGGCTTTCATTAAACTTACTAGGTCACACAATGGGTGACTAAAAAGCCCTTTAATGTAAACGTAGTTTAAAATTTTTTTAACATAGATTGTAGAATTTGTAAATTCTAATTTTTAAATGTGTGCATGCATCGTACTTTTTAAACAAAAAGTAAAATAAAAGTAAAAAAAATATGCCTAAATGCATGCTAACTAAGGTAAACGCTCAACTCGGTATTTAGTATTCGTGTATAGAAAATATGTTAAGTGAGTGGCAAATACTAAGCTGAAGAATGATTCATTTTGTCTGGTTCTATCGACTCGATCTTTTACCATAGACCTAAACATGAATTTTACAAAATATTTAATAAGTTACCTCCTAGCCTAATAGAGTTACCACAGAGACAATTTAGAAAAGACCTTTTTATATGGTTGCTTGATAAATGTTTTTATAGTGTACAAGAAATATATTTATACTAGATAACGATATTTATGATTAATGAAATTTTAACTTAATTTGTTAAATTTGCATGTCAAAATTGACTAAACATGTTCTTAAATTATTTTATTTATTTACATCTTCCTGTAAGCCATGGTTAAAGCAAATAAATGATTTTGATTTTGTAAAGTAGTAAAGTAGCGGCCTGTTACAATCCCACTGCTGGGAATAGGCCTCCTCTCACCGTTTCTGGAGAGAAGGGTTGGAGCTGAGACCTACCACGCACATATATCTCCAGAATTCTCTAGAGATATGCAGGTTTCCTCACAATGTTTTCCTTTACCGAAAAGCGTGTGATAAATTGCAATTACCAATTTAGACACATGACTTTTAATAGAAAAACTCATTGGTGCCTGCCCGGGTTTGAACTCGTGTTCCCCTCGAAAGAGTCGTACGGTCTCACCGCTGGACTATCACAGCTCACGATTTTTGATTTTGATTTGATTTGATTTATTTCAGACCATATATTACTATTTAATTAGAGGATGTAATATATTAGGTCCTTACATATGAAATTGGCGGTTTCTATGGAAGGAACATAAAGTCGTTTTTTTTTAAATGAAATATATTTAATTAATCAAAATATGTACCATTGCTATGTATGCACTTTTGCCATCTCATAGGTAGTTCATTGATCCCCTTACTAAAAAAACCATTCGGGCGGGAATCAATAAAATCTTTGAAGGCGGTTTGGACTGCCCCATCGGAGTTGAATTTTTTTCCTTGCAAGTAGTTATCCAAATTGCGAAAAAAATGGTAATCTGTTGGAGCAAGAGCGGAGAGTACGGTGGATGTCTAAGACATTCTAATTGAAGCTCCTCTGATTTGGTAGCCATCTGTTGTGCAGTGTGTGGTCTAGCGTTGTCCTGAAGCAGCAGTGGCCTAGAGCGATTGACCAGCCTCGGTTGTTTAGCAGCTAGCTTTTCCATCATGGTTTGCAGTTGCTGACAATAGATATCTGCCGTAATCGTCTGGCCAGATTTAAGAAAGCTGTAGTGAACGACACCGGCACTAGTCCACCAAACACTTACAAGCAACTTTTTTTTAGTCAATTTTCGCTTAGGGCAGGATTTGGCTGGTTCGCCAGGGTTCAGCTATTGCGATGAGCGCTTCCGATTATCGTAGAGGATCCACTTTTCATCACAGGTAATGATTCGATTTAAAATTCCTTCATTATTGTGCCGGTTGAGTAACGTAACTCAACAGTCGACGCGCGTTTGTCGGTTTGCTTCACTCAATTCATGAGGTACCCACCTTTCAAGCTTTTTCACCTTCCAAATTTGCTTCAAGTGGATTAGAATAGTTTTATCACTAACACCGGAGCCTGCAGCTAACTCGGACGTGGTTTGCGATGGATCCGCTTCCACAATAGCCTTCAATTCTTCATTATCAACTTTGGTCTCCGGCCGTCCACGAGGCTCGTTCTGCAGGTCGAAATTTCCAGAACGAAAACGTTGGAACCAAAAACGCACTGTGTTTTTTTTGCGACACCGTCACCATACACATCATTAATCCTTCGAGCCGTTTCTGCAGCACTGGTGCCACGGTGGAACTCATACTCGTAAATAACGCGATATTTCATGTTTTCCATTTTGTAAACAGAGTGACACAAAGAAAAAAACAAAAGAAGAAAAAACAAATGAATTAGGGGGTTTGAAACACAAATGCATGAGTAAATAGCTGTATGAATTTGAATTTGTAATTCCTAACCATAAAGGTAATATTTGAGATCGAAGTGGCCAGTACGACAAAACGCCAATTTCATATGTAAGGACCTAATATCTTAAGTTAACCTGAACTCACTAGTTGTGTCACTTTATTATTGCACAAATTGCGACAATAGTAATGAAGGCGAAAATACTTCTGCGTAAATACGTTTTGTACAAAATTATAATATTTTTTTATAATTTTTAGGATTCATACTCAAGCCTAGTTCCGCTCCCAGCTGGCTCATTCCGATAGTACTTGTTAACACTTTTTATCTACCGTACACTGCACAAAACGTTGATAGACTATATTAATATAAAATTAAACGATGTTTAATTCAAAATTTGTGTCTGTCGCGTGCTTGTTAAATAAATAAGTTTTGAAAAAAAAATGGCGATTTAAACACGGTGGGGAAGGGAAGGGTATTTGCTTGGCGGGAAGCCTCTCCGAGTACCTGCCGGCTGCCGACCACCTGTACGAGTTGGGGCTGCCAGTTATTACTACTTGCTACATTTATGGGACTTGAAAGAATATGATTGGGTGTCGCTGTAAGAGAGTACTTCTACCTAATTTCAGAAAAGTCATAAAATCACAATATAATAAAAATATAAATAGCAACTGATAAATTATCAACTTATTTTAGTTAACTCTCTTTTAATGTAAATTTAAAATACCAGAATATAATTAAATATTTTTAAAATAAGAAATAGAATAGAATAGAATAGCTTTCACTCAACACAAAATCAGCATTCACACAACACAAAATAAACAGGTTACATACAGAGAGCAATAACAACAGACATTATGTAGAAAGTAAATTTAGAATGTGTCGTGCCAATGAAAAGTTTCTGGCTCAACTTAATGCTGGAGGTAAAAGAATACCAACAGCCCTGATATTCTGCCGGATTCCTGGCGAGGGAAGTCCGAGTATGAAATAATTATCTAGCTAATATATATGTACTACAATATATTTATAGAAATCGCTATTTAATATTATACTATAATTTAATTCGCCTGCTATTGTAATATATTTAATTTTATATAGTAAAAAAGTAGATTATATATATATTGTATTGATTGTATTCAGTAGAGTATATATATCCTTATAGCTAAGATCTTCCCAGTGTGACCAGTATAGAGGATGCATTTAAAGGTTTATTCGCACTTTTGTAGTAAATATGACCGATATACATTTTTAAATGAATGCTTGGAATGTATTTCCCGAAAAGGTGGAGGAATATTATTCCAGCATTTCGTGGCTAGATATCTAAAGCTGCCACGAAATGCTGCAGTTCTATGACGAGGCGTATATAGAGGAGGGACGAGCACCCTATAGCCATGTCTTGCTTCACGCCAGTTCAGTTTTTTATATAAGTAAGTTTAGGTTGCTTAGTTTTTATTATACCAAAGATTAGGTTAGCAACATATAAATTATATCTATTTCTCATTTTTAAAATATTATTATCATTTAGAAATGGAGTGACATGGCCTCTTGGTGGAATCGAGAAACAAAAGCGAGCATAGTCATAAATAGTCATCGTAAAATCAGAAAATCAATAAATCGAATAGTATTACAAAATTTATGCTTTATTGAGTGATTAAATAATAATTGGGCATCACAGACAAATATCTTCTTTGTGTGGTTACAGAGTGTCATATACAACAAACAAAGCACAAGTATAGTTCTTCTTCGTCGTATCGCTCTTGTCAGAGCGGTTGTGGTCATCATGAAGTGACTTTAGGGGCAGATGTTATATGCCTCACAAGTATTCGCCACCTATCTCTTCTATAGCCTGGTACACTCGTGTGAGAGACCCCCCCACTGCAACTTTAATTTGGTCGGTCCAACTTGAAGATCTTTGTAGTCCTCTTGTACCTTCCACTCCGCCCTGCACGACAAGGCGGTCGATGTTTGATGTCGATGGTCGATGTTTGATGACCACCGTCTTTCATGCTGGCTCTTCTCGGTAGATTCAGCTTTCCAACCCAGCGGTAGATTTTGACGATTCAAAAGCACTAGTTAACAAGTTTACTTGAATAAAGAATATTTTGAATTTGAATTTAAATTTGATGGAGCCGTTTCCTCTTCGGGAGACTTGACCAAGAACTGCAGAATGCGACTTTGTGCGAGAAGTATATTCAGGTATGGTTATATAAATATATCATTATCTTAAGTGCTACAATATTAAATTCTGTAAAACTATTATTAGATAATGGTTTACAGTATATTTTAATATTTTATTGTCAGTTAGTTGAACTCGTAAAACCGTGACCTTAGGTGTAACTTATAACGGCTAGGCTTGCCACCCCACCTGAGCCGGCCGGCGATGCGAGCCTGCTGCCAGTCGCTCTCGCGCGCTCGGTCTGGATACATCTCTGTCGCCGGGCGAGGCATCGACACGTCACCAACTTTCCAAACTCCGACGAACTTTCTAACATAACTATTGTAGTTCGTATTTCGTGTTCGTGCAAATTGTGATTGAAGAAACGTGTCTTGTGGGTGTTTTATGGTGTTGATGTGGTGTTGAAGATGCGGGGCGCCTGGGAGGCGTTCTGTCTTCTGGTGCTGGCTGCTGCGGTCGCCGCACAGATCGACACGAGGCATTTATCAGGTCAGTGTCGAGAGTAGAAATTAAATTATGTATTTCTTCAAACTTCATAGAATTCTAATAAATTCCATGACTGAGATTTCCATGACGTGTACTTAATTGGCGGGTGAAAAAAAGCAGTGTAGATTCGTCCGCCATGACAGTTGACAGATATTTAGAAAGTTTTTTTTTTAACTTTCGTTGACACGAATTATTTTTTTGACATCATTTTAATTGGCTGAGATCGCTCGAATTGACAAAAATACGTCTTAACATTCAAGTTTTAAAACTCTTTTGGGCAGTTTGTTTCAATTTTTATATGTTTGAATACTAGAATAATCAATATAAGAACAAGTGAAGAGAATAATAAAAAGTGACAACGTTGTGTCATACTGGTGTGGAACGTCAGCGGGGAGTTCGCTCGCGCGTTCCCTGACCCCCGTTTGACTACGGTTTCATCCGGGTTCAGTTAGAATGCTAAGACTATCACATTACTTTTAATTTTAATTACATCTCTAGGTATAAATAAATTCCATTAACATGTGTTCGTTATATATTTCTATTATTCACGATTGTTTTCTATATCAATACTTCAATGTATAAGTGAAAGTATATTGTGGATTTGAACATATCAAATCAAATCAAAACCTTGTATCGATAACGTTACATTAAACATATATAGAATTTGCGTTAGAATTTCTTGTTTTATTAAATATCTTTTGTACATTTGTTCATTTAAAAAAAAATATGATTAAAAACAATATTTACTATAATTTAATGTCTATTTTGTGGTTACAATTTATCTTGCGTGTGTCTAAGATCCGATCTTTTTCTCGAAAAGGGAATTTTACTGGAACTTATTATTTGGTTTTTTTTGATAATTAGATATATTAGCATATTTTTATTAGTGCAATAGACGTTATTTGAAATGTTTTGCTCGTCACGTTTGAGTGGGCGGCTGCGTTCAAAAGACTTCAACGCGCAAGCAAACGCTTACAATATATTTGATATAAAAAAAAACAAGTGTCTATTGCTTCTGTAAATTTTACATCTGTGGCACAATTTTTGACATTCTCCAGCATTAAAAAAGAATTCGTGTTGTTGTTTGTTTTTTTAATATTTAAAAAAATATTCCGAAAATATTCTTATAAAATTTTGAGGTTAAGAGGAAAAAAATATGACACCATATTAATTTAATTATTTACTTAACATTTTATTAACTTAAAGTATTCATTTTACGTGACACTGGCAGAGTGATTTGCGCCTAATTTACAGGCGTTACAGGCCATAAACAAAAAAAAAATAAATTAAACTTTTTTTAATCTACACAGTCGATCACCGAACTGATTTATTCTTTTAAATTTCTTTCTTTTGATTAGTATTATTTAATATAGTTATATAAAAAAAAAACAATTAGAATTCTGCAAGATCAACTAATTCTATAAGTACTTTCTCAGAAAAGTAATGTATAAGTGATGTAAAATAATGTATGTATAAATAAATGGGATTATTAGTAAATTAATTAATTCTACCAATATTATAAAAGCGAGCCTCAATGTGTGTGTGTGTATGTTTCTATCGCTTTAACGCGCCAACAGTTTCTGTGGACAAATTTTACTCCAAAAAATTCATATTCCAGAATAATTTATTTGAATAACAATATTTTGAATTTGAATTGATTATAGGTTTGACTTAAGTGACTGACTCGAATGATATTGTCACCAGTCATGAGTATATTCGACATTGACCGCCGGAAGTCGATTCGTCTCAACGTGTTGCCAACTCAATGAACAGTTTCCGGTCCTCACACCAATAACAGTGTGTTGCACAAATATAGACCTTCTAGTGCATAACACAAGACGTTAAGCTCCGTATGTCGATATATATCTGATAACTGTCCTGTGATTAGGGACCTTCTAACCTCACGCTTTACGTTGCTATTTAAAATAATATAATTTAACATATAGCAAATCGCATTAAAAAAAATGTAAAAAACTAAAACACCTTATTAATGTTGGCCAGAAGATTCCAGTTGAATTAAATCGTTTAGGATAGGTTAGTAAGATATATAAGCAATAAAACTGTGTAAAATGTGCTCTTTAAGGTCCGGATAACTTTCGCCTTCATTTTTTTTTGTATTGTATTCTTCAAAATAGAAACGAATAAAGGTCATAAACGTTGTAAATGTATAATCTTGCCACTGGTAAGTAAAAAAATATCGCATACAATGACTTTTAACGAATTGTTAGAAAACTTTATCATATAATTTTTAAATAATTTATAGAATAAGCCGTTACTTTGCGGAGATCCATAATACAAAAGTAATAATAAAATTATTTTTCTATAATCCGCGATACAGTAAATAGAGAATATATATACTGTTAAATGTATGTGTACTATCCGTATTTTCATACCGGATACGTGCAGGATTCGTAAAAACAAAAGCTCAAACCGCCACCCCTTCCACGACAGCTTTGCGATTTTGTCGTGGAGTCTTATCTCCTGATTATGCTTCGGTTGCGGGGCGAAACGATTGTTGAGTTTGTGATAGTGAACGTGTGTAGTGCTTGTGTATTGTGGTGCAGGTGGTGGAGGTCTGCCTTCAGCTCCGCGGGTCGCGGGTTCGATTCCCGCCGAGGGCCAACATTTTCTATAAAAAAATTGTTGGTTCTTCGAGCCTGGGTGTGTATTTGTATTTAAGTATGTATTTAAAATTATATATGTAGTATATTTACCAGTTGTCCGTCACCCATAACACAAGTATTAAGTTACTTACTTTGGGGACGGACGACCGTGTGTGTAAGTGTCCCATATATTTATTTTTATTTATATATTAAATATCTGATCGAATATCGTATTGTAATAGTGTCGGACGTTATAAATGCAATATGAAGGGATAAAACTAAGAAAACTGCGAGCGGAATGGCTGTCACTAGATTCCCAATCGTTTGTTTGATGTAGTAGGGTCGATATTAAGAGGGTCCGCGATGCAATGCGGTTGACCTCAATGGAAGTTGAATGTAGGCTACGATTGACGTTTTAGCTTGCGTTCACATTTATTAACCGGTGTAAGGTATTCTGATCGCTGTAGCTGTAATAGTTTTAATTGTAAACAAGTGCGCAGGTCACAATGTGTTAATTATTATGCCTTTCGATTACAAGAGTAGTGATAATTTTATTTTGTGACAGTCCGCAATTACAGAGAGTTACGCTTAATGTATTGTGTACTATCATACAATCAGCCTTCTTAAAACTATCATTAATTCAACAATCGTTGGTTTTGCAATGCATGCGTTTTTCGAATCCTACATGAATAAGTTATTGAAACTGTTGTCCACTAGATTTAGCATTACATATATATTCTCTCGTCACGGTTTATAGCATAATAATGTCACTACTTATGTATTATGGAGATACTGTAGTATAAAATACTTATTTACTCCTATACTGGATTAATTACTGTTGTAAATCTTATAAATGCAGAGACTTCTTCTGTTTGGCTAATACTGCTAGACAAAATTCATTGATAAAATTTTGGATATATTGAAATTTTTAATGATATTTTTTTTACAATTGAAGGATTGAGGACAGGATATCAAATAGGATCGAGACTAATAAGAATGTACAAGATAGTAATGACTAAATGTAACTAGTTATAAGAATTATATTTGAAAAGAGCAATCGCCGAGTTTCTTGCTGGCTCCTCTCGGTAGGAAACTTCCGACTAGGTCTAGGTCTAAATATGTCACTTGCTTACAAGTTTACTTGAATAAAAACTATTTTGAATTTGATAGAAAATTTCCGTTTTATGCTAGGAAACAGGTGAAACACATTCCATAATTAGGAGTATTTTAAAACAACTTATTTTGACAGATTATGAAGTAACTATCCGAGTATCGAATGTTGGAACAAATTGCTACCCTAATTGATATTAACAATTGAACACGCGGTTTTTGATAAATTAAATATCGTGAGGTAACCTGTTAAGAGATTTTTTGGGATATGTGTAAGCTGCCAATCCGCATTGGAGCAGTGTGGTAGGTGTAAGCTCCAACCCTTCTCTTTTGTTTTCTTCAACCATCCCTTCTCTATATGGAGAGAGGAGGCCTATCTTTAGCAGTGGAATTACCAGCTGATTCAAAATGATTTATCGTGGCATATTGGTAAAATTAGGTAAACAGAGTAAAAAGATTCTCTTTTAATCTTAATGCAGAATATATTCGACCCTGTCGGATTTTTTATATACGGACTTCCCCTTCTAACTAATTTAAAGTATTTAATTATTAAATTTACATAATTTGTTACTAATGGGCGAGCACGATGTACGAATCCGTTTCCGCGAAAAAACCTGAAATGCGCAATCAGTACTAATAATCGGCTTGATTAAATGTAACGGCCTGTTATTATCCCACTGATGGGCATAGGCCTCCATTTTTTTGAGAGAAGGCTTGCCTGATTGATTGGAGTAGCCGTGACCTACCACGCAGCTCCAATACGGATGGGTAGGTTACACATATCCCGTATTCTCTAGAGATATGCAAGCTCCCTCACGATGTTTTCCTCCACTGAAAGCGTGTGATAAATTGCAACTATCAATAAGATACGTACTTACGTATCTTATTGATAGTTCTATAATTACTTAATTATAGAAATTCTCATTAGTGCCTTCCCGGGGTCCGAAACCATGATCGTCTCTAGAGAGTCACTTGGTCTCACCGCTGGGCTATCACAGTTTTTTGGCTTGATTGGGGTCAGCGAATTTCCTTGCGAACCACAGATTTTAATAGTCGACGACACAAACCGCGATACCGAAGCAGTAAAAGAAAATGCGTTGGTAGTACTTTTAAATTTAAAGGGCAGTATGGCTTTACTAGGTTCCAAAAATCGATGGTTTTTACACGTTACTTATTAGTTCCACCTATATGTATAAATGATATATGGGACACTTACACGGTCGACCGTCCCCAAAGTAAGCAACTTATTACTTGTGTTATGGGTGACAGACAACTCGTAAATTACTACACATATAATTTTATATACATATAAAGAACTAACAAATTGTTTATAAAAAATGTTGGCTCTCGGTAGAAAATCGAACCCGCGACCCGCTGAGTTGAAGGCAGGGTCACCACTGCGCTAACGGCTTAATTTATGTATGTATCAGACTCCTTTGAACTAAATTATGACCCACTTTAAGCGGCCAGATTTTATTCAAATTTTTGTACACTTATCAAGAACTGGTGACAATATAATAATAATAATAAATAACTTGAAATTTTATAAATAAATAAAAAATCAATCACACTAAAGAGTGGAAAATAAACGGATAAAAAATGAAAAACACACTTTCGAACTGAGAAGTGAAATATAATGAAAATTATTAGTAATATTCAAAAATAGACCCCCGCTCTTTTTTTCCATTAATTCTAAAAATTTTCACTTTATAGTGTTTTTCATTTATTCCTAAATTTATTTATAATGGTAATTACTTTCGGTATTACTATCTTAAAGTTTCTAATTATTCTTTGAGATAACACCCGACGAAACTTGTTTGAGATAGCATTACGAACGTATTACTTGCAATACCTACGCTGTCACAAAAAAAGTCATTTAAGACGTAATGGCAATAAAAATATCTTATATAGAAATAAATGAACATTATAATTAGTGTGCTATAACTTGAGAAGGGGAAAGTTACGTCTGCCCCCCCCGAAATAGTTAGTGCGCGTCCTTGAAGTATATGAAGTCATTGTTTCTTAATTTTTGTCATGACTTACATGACATTATACTTAAAAGTTAAATATAAATTACACATATACATATTATTAGACAAAGTTTTCTACCGCGTCTATATACAGGCTTATTCGAGATTAAATTAACAACTAGTGAATGGATTTCATGCAATTTTCTATTGACAGAGTGTTCATAAATATGTGTAGGTCTATGACTCGTGAAGGTCTTGTGTAAATTAGCTAAAGTAACTTGTTAAAAATTTTGGAAAAAGTCTTTTTCATACTTATTCAGTTATTATTTGGTGGCTTTAACTAAAGCACCATGTATTATGGTATCCTTTTTAATAAGTCCACAGAAATGTGATAACTTCATATACCCAATCTAACTTGCATGACTTCTATAGAACAGACAGACGCGGACACATACTTTGTTTTATGTTAATTGGTTACAATTACTGCGATATAGAAATGACCAAGCAAACCGCTTCGAGCGCATTCCTGGGTTGTTGCGAACGCAAGGAAAGAAGTTCACCCCAAGAGATGCCCTGAGGGGAAATGACATTGCCTATGCCATTGTAACGTTAGTATTGCCTGGAATTGTTCTATTCTTTCGACGTACATACGGATCCCAAGAGCTACTGGCCAGTCCCAGCTCACAGTACGTAATCGTTGCCGTAACACTGAGACTTCCCTGAGTTTCACCGATCGCGTGCTGCTGTCGATTGCGCGTTATAACTACGTTCGGCTCACGCCGCTTCCCAGTTGAGTAACGTTCGTAATTATATTGCAAGATATATCGTAAGAGACACACTTAATTAGCTATCGATAAAAAATTCAATTCCACACTATTACTATAATTGCGAAAGTCTGTGTCTGTTATACTTTCACGGTTATTCCACTGGAACAATATTAATTTGGCACGATTGAAACTTATACACATAGCAAAAGTAATGAAAGTATTATTTTGCTATAATCCGCGACAAAATAAAATATATGCTATCCGTTTTCATACCCGATACATGCAGGGTTTGCACACATTCACAATAATCAACAAAATCGCAACGCTTACCGATTTTGTCGCGAAGTCTATCTCCTAATTATGCTTCGGTTACCGGGCGAAACAATTGTTAAGATATAAACGTTATACAATATATATGTTTAAAAGTTTTTATGTTTATCGGATTCCACGATTTCGTTCTACCCTACTTAAGCATTTAAATGCTCTCAATAAGTAAATATGTGTCTTTTCCCTGTTTCCAATAAAATTGGGAATTACTACTAAGTTGTGAATACTTTAATTGTTCCAAATTTCATCAATATTGGTCCAGCAGAATAGCCGTTAAAAAATTACATACAGACAGACTTTCTCATTTATATATGTACTAGCTGTGAAAGCAAGCGCCCGCTTGGAGATCAGCGTTTCACAAAGTTTTACCGGCGTACTTGCGTTATTTATTTATTTATTTGTTACAAATCCACAGCCATTATTAGGACTACATAAATCTAAATATAAAAAATCTTAACATAAGCCACTAAGAAGCTACTAAGCCACTAAGCTAAACATAGTAGACTGAGTCAAACTAAATGATTAATAAACTAATACAGAAAATCAACACAATTTTAAAGTGAACAAGTATGAATGACACATTCTTATTATTATTAAATTATTTCATGTTAACATAGTAAAAAAAGAAATTTTGAATTTTTGTAAAGTGAATTTTCAGAAAATAAATCACAGAATTTTCACAAATAATAGACAGCTTTTCAGGACTTCGTATAAAATGTGTATAGAAATATCAATATTTGTAACATGATTTAAAGAAAAGGAGGTCACTTAAGAGTGATCGACATATAAAAACGAGGTTACACAGCCAATTACACAGATTGAACGATCTGACTCATCATATTTTAGGAGCAACTCATTGTCCCCAAACATTTCCGGGTGTATCGCTCGATATGTTATATTTTGATGACAAAACGACATTGTTATATATTTGTAGAGCATGACTTTTGGCAAATATCTGAAAATGCTTTAAGTGATACGATAACTTTATTAAAACGGCACGGGTGAGAGTTTTCGTTTTCATTTTTTCTGACTGCAGTCCAGATTTTAATTCGAATAAACTAACATTCATAAACGTTCCACGGATTCAAACTCGATATATCCTATTACAATTGCTTTCGAACCTTCAAACTATAATGAAGTTATTACCGGCTCTGAAACATGCTTATACTGGGATTATTATTTTCATTCATCATTATTTTCCAAAAATATTTATACACAATAAATATACTACTTACTTTACTTTGCAGGATTCTATAATACAAAAAATCATAGAATAAAAAAGTTAAGTAACGTTCTTAAGTTACTATCCCACTACTGAACATAGGCCTCCTCTCTCCATTATCGAAGAGAAGGGTTGGAACTAAGACCTACCACGCTACACCAATGCAGATTGGGAAGTTACACATACCCCCAGATTTCTCTAGAGATATGCAAGTTTCCTCACGAAATTTTTTCCATCACCGAGACGCGTTTGATAAATTGCAATTATCAATTAAGACACATAAGTTTTAACAGAAAAACTCATTGGTGCTTGCCCGAGGTTTGAAAACGTGACCCTCTCGAAAGAGTCGCATGGTCTCACCGCTGGGCTGTCACAGCTGTAATTCAAGAAGTACTTTATAATATTTTAGTTGTAGATGTGTGTAGTGCCAGTGTAGTGTGGTTGTGATTTATAATTTATAATTTTACGAATGTTGCATGCATAAGGTATGAGAACGAACAGTAGTACACAGTACGTTTAACAAAATGATTCTTTTTTTATAAATATACTTACAATATAGCATCTCTTAGGCTTCCATGACTCACAATACTCATAATATCCAGTTATAATACCGGAAAATGGACAACTGGCGAGTGATAATTATGTTCAGACACGTCGAGGTATCCAGAGCGATGCTTGTCCACTTTCACATTTAGCACTAACGTGTGAAACTCGTAACATACATGGCATTTGACGGCATTTCATGTGGTCCTGACGGGTTATCTATACTAATATTATAAAGAGAAAAGATTTGTATGTGTGTATGTTTGTAATGTTTTCACGCAAAAACTATCTATTGGACCGATTTCAAAAATTCTTTCACCATTGGAAAGCTGCTTCTTCACTGAGCAACATAGGCTATATGACATTATCATAAAAGTAGGGATCCCTAATAAAATTGTAATGAGTTGTAAAAAATTTAGTCGTGAACATCTTTCATCGCGCGCGCCGGGGAAACTATTGAAGATAGAACAAAAAAAATGGTCTACAGTATTATAGAACATATCAATATTCACCAAAAAGTCCGCGATACCATATATCTAACTATTATTTTTATACCAATGTAACTACATACTTCTTTACATTGTAAAAGTTAATAAAAGAGCCGATAATAATCAAACCATTTTATTATTATCTCTGTATTAATCCTTATCCCATTAAATGATTTATTGAATAGTATTTCAATATCTGTAAAACACTTTTTAAATTATTGAAATCCGACATCCCGATCAAAAGATATTACGAATTTAAGAATTTAAATAGAAAGAAAATAATGCCATAACAAATTCATTGTAGCGACCGTTATAGCAGGGCCTGCATTTGGTGAGTTAGTTCTTATTCCAAGAAAACTAATATCCATTTTTTATAATTAAATAATGTACAAAATAAATCTATAGTCCGACTTTGTAGACTTTCCAATACCACGAGATCGGTATGGAAGCGGGTGAAACCGCGGGGCATTGCTAGTATACATATAAATTCATTACTAAAACGGGGCCTTTAATCCGTTTTGATGGTTCTGCATGGTAAAAGATTAAAGAATTAGTACCTCAAATCAAATTTTTGTTGTCCTTTAATGAATTTTTTTTTTATATGATCTAAGGCTAGCGCCTGGCTACGATCTCGACTAATGGAAAGCGAAGGATGTAGCCTAAGGTGGACTGCGCTTGCCACTATAGTGCCTATTGGTATTGGTAATGTTCTTTGGAACAATAAGATTGTACTTTTCTTATACATTTTAGTAGTTAATTTACATTATTTAAAAAAATGGTGCTTCCTATATGTAATAAGCAAAGTAGTATCCAACTTAAGCTTGCGGCTTCTGCGTTGTGCCTTACAAAAGTACGCAATCTTTTGTGTCTTTGTTATAAAATTGTATAATTTTAACTACAGTCATAATTTATGGCGTAATATAAGTAGCAGTCAGAATTATATATTGAGGAGAAAAATAGACAAGTTTCTAGCCTAATCTTATCGCATCATTAATATTCCGACCAGGTGTAGGGTTAACGATTTAAAACAAATTCTTAAAAGAACTATGTAGTAAACATATTAAAATGATTTTTTTAAATTCTACGTAAGAATTAATGAAATATATGTACTTATTAATTCCGCTGGGCTTCAATTCAAAATATTCTTTATTCAAGTAAACTTGTAAACAAGTGCTTTTGAATCGTCAACTTTACTGCTGGTTCGGAAAGCCGTCCTACCGAGAAGAGCCAGCAAGAAACTCGGTGGAGCTCTTTTAAAAAAGAAGATTCTTAATACTAATTACATTTTGTCATAGCTATCCTGCGCAAGGTCAAAGAGCAGCTATATCCACGCATTCCTATCATCAATGTAAGCCTCCACGGTATAATAGGCTTTCTGTATCAGCCTCTTTTTAACAGTATTTTTAAATTGCTGTAATGGCAAAGTTAAAATTGATTGTGGAATTTTGTTATAGAATCTTATACCCAAACCCACAAACGACTTACGTACTCTTACAAGGCGCAAAGCAGGAGCCGCAAGCTTATGTCGGTTCCTACTTTGTCTATTATATACATCGCCAATCTTTTTATAATTATGTATATTTTTATGCACAAAAATCAAATTGCTAAAAATATACTGTGAAGCTAACGTAAGAATACCTACTGTAAAAACACTAAGGAGCTATCGTAAATTCGTTATCGTATATCTTGCAGATATTTTCTTAAGGGGGAAGGATGTTCAAATAGGCAGTCCACACACGTTTTCCGAATAACCACTGTCAATGTCACATTCCCTCGAGTGAACTCGCTGGACGGCATTACGAGTTACGACCAGACCGAAACAGCTCGACGCGAATCAATTGTTATGTTTATAATACATTGAGCACTCAGTATCCCACGTAGTATTATCCCACGGTAATATTACGTGTAGAACGAGCGATGGATCTGTTGTGCGGAAATGACTTGATTGAATGAAAAGCGGTCAATGACTCAAGAACCAGTTGGAATATAGGTGGATGGGTTTAACTATATTGTGCCTTGTGTGTTTGGAATTGGGGTTAGTTTCCATTTTATTTGATGTGTAAGATTACTTGTAAGCTTGCTACGAAAATTTCCACTAAGGGACGCCTTACCTATATTCAAATTCAAATTCAATATATTCTTTATTCAAGTAAACTTCTAAACAAGTGCTTTTGAATCGTCAAAATCTACTGATCGTTCGGATAACTGTTCATACCGAGAAGAGCCAGCAAGAAGCTCGGTTGCTCTTTTCAAATAAAATTCTTATAACTAGTTATGTTTGGTTACTATCTTGTACAGGGTAGACAAGTAGTTATATCCACGCATTTTTGTCATCTATATAATCCTCAATAGTATAGTAGGCTTTTTGTATCAGCCTCTCTTTAACAGCGTTTTTAAACTGCTGTAGTGGCAAAGACAAAATCGATTGCGGGATTTTATTATAGAATCTTATACCTAAACCCACAAATGACTTATTTACTTTTGAAAGGCGCAAAGCAGGAACCGCAAGCTTATGTCGGTTCCTACTATATAGAATATACTGTTCCTAATTTATATAGATAGATCAGAGTTGCTCTATGTAAAGAAAATAGCTTTAAGACCTAATAGTAAATATCAATTTTTAGCTTCTGCCTTAGCAGGCAAGAGAATATTTATTTAAAAAAAAAATTGACGTACGGACCTAGAAAGCTAACTTTTAATCTAGTTGTCAGTACAGACATCGTTAATTAAAGATCCAACAAGAATGGCGGAGACTGCAATATAACGCAAAACTATTTGCCCGAAACATTTTAATTGGGCTTTCGGGACTTTGTTTGAAACAGGCGACGCAGTTTGGACAGTTTATCAAACCTGAGCTTGCACATTTAGAAACACAAATTCGCTATCGAATCTGCTATCTTTTTACGCTGAATCTATCAAACTAGAGCTCGCAGCGATATTCAAATGAAAAGATTTATTTTTAACTGGCAATACTTGTTAGATAATTTATAGAATTAGTCGTTATTTTGCTGAATTCTATAATACAAAGATTATTTTAATTAGATTATAATCCGGGTTAGAGGAAATCTATGCTGTGCTGAATGTATGGTGCATTATCCGTTCTCATACCTTATAATTGCAGAATATATTAATACAATATTTTTTAGGAGTTGAGTGTGGTCAGCGATACTCAAAAAATAGCAGGTGTCATTATTTACAGACGACTAAGGTTTTTCTTCATATGTCTATTTGTTATATTTAGACTAATTTACGCAAAAGATTAAAAAAATATACACTTAAATCTTCTGCGTGAATTACTTACGGAAAACCATAGGAAAAGTCGTTCCGTAGTTTTGCAGGAATGGCTAAAACAGATCGGAAATGGTGCGAGGTCTTCATTCCTGCGCCTAAAGACCCAAAAAATATTGGTTAATAATAAAAATAGTGGCCCATCGCCACTTTAGCTCCGCGAGCCGCTGAGCTCTGTGTGTGAATTTAGTTCATCTACGGATCTACTCATTCCTGATCTGAACGTGTAGGAATACTCTAAGCATATCCCGTTCCAACACCGAGTGTCTCTCAGCATTTTTATGAGGCCCACAATCAGTGACCAAGTTTTGAATCTGTATTATAGCACGGTTCATAATATTAGTACGGCTGGTACAATGTCAGCGAGTCAGTAAAGTTCACAAAAATAAGTAGTGTTATGAAAACAAGTGTGTCATAATGTGGTCCAAACGTGACTCGGTTTGGTATTGTTACCGAAAGTGGGTTATTATTTAGCTGACGGCGTGGGTTTTGTTTGATTTATCGCGGTACTAGCTGCGTGTCGCTATTTAACTGCGATGCAAACTTGAAAAGGCGATGATTTGACACCAATTTATAGTTTCTTTTGTTTTCACTAAGACCATTGATTCTACCGACATAAAAGGATAATTTATGGAAACCGGCTGTACATACGCCTATCGGGTGAGCCCGAACAGTTCCTGCCTTGAAACTAGTCGGGCTCACCCGATATAATAAGCCGTTTGTGAAGCCGGGTTCTGTACATAAACTACGAATAGCACTCACGATAGTCTAAATTCAAAAATGGTATAAAAGACTTTCTGTTTTACGCCTATTTTACGGATAATTCTCCCATAAGTCCGTAAAATATAGTGGTATGTTCATGTGAATCAAGTCACGTACTTACTATAAAGTTACTGTAATGTATAGTCCTATGAGTGTCATTATCCATGGCACAAGTTTTACCTTAGTGTGGATCAAATACTATAAAAATTTTCTTATAAAGGTATAGTTATTATTTGTTTCTTGCTTGTTTGTTTTTTTTTTGCTGCATTTCTTTACTTTATTCTGTAGTTAATTTGTATTTTGTGTAAAGTAAACAAATATAAATAACACCAAATGAAACAACCACACACGGTTTACTTTAACGTCTTTTATTCGTATATACTCTCTCCTCTTTACTATAAAAGTGTAGTTATTCTATTTATTATATGACTGGCCCGTTGGCGCAGTGGGTAGTGACCCTGCCTTCAGCTCCATGGGTCGCGGGTTCGATTCCCGCCGAGGGCCAACATTTTCTATAAACAATTTTTTGGTAGCCTGGGGGTGTGTATTTGTATTTAAAATTATATATGTAGTTTATTATCAATTGTCTGTTACCCTATAACACAAGTAGTAAGTTACTTTGGGGACGGACGACCGTGTGTGTAAGTGTCCCATATATTTATTTTATTTTATATTATTTTATATTTATTTATGACGTGGGCATATCCGGTTTGTGGCGATCTATAGAAGAATGTGATCAACGTTAAAGCTAAGAAATATAATAGGGCAATAAATATCGTTCAATTATAAAACTCCTCCATATTATACTAGGACATAGACTGCAAGACAAAATCGCAAGGTTTGTCTTGGAGTATTTCTTATGATAATGGAGTTTCGGGCCGAGACGATTGTTGAGATTGTGGTAGTAAATGTGTGCAGTGCTAGTAATGTAGTGTAATGGAGGTGTTAGTGGACACCAGCAGGCTTACCATGGACTTTTATTGCGACTCAAGTGAAGACCTCAACTGAATTGTTTTGCTTTCTCGTACCATGACGTGTTAAAAACGCATAGTTTAAGTCGTGGCTGAATTAAATTCTAAATTGAATCGCAAACGTATTTCATTCGCTCTTATTTATTTAGTAGGTGAGCGAACCAAATGCACACAGTTAAAAACTCTTAGTACGAAAAGAAAGTGATTCAGTTTAGGTGCCGACTTTGAATTGCATTGCAATTGAATCATTTTCTAAAAGTTGATGGTAGGTCTGCTGCACGCATAAGGTATGAACACGAATAGAACACTCTATTTTAGTATTACATACATCTCTAATTGCGGATTTTAGAAAAATATTATATTACTTTTGCACACTAATTGTTGAACGATGTGTAGTTGAATTGAAAACTTCGCAAACATTCGCCGTATCCAAACAGCTAGAGGTTTAGTCTTGTACTAAACGTACGAGTCAAGGTCAGTTGATAAGCGGCAGCCAAGTTGTCTGTCTGGCTATCTCGGCACGAACACATTTTTCACCCAATAATAAATCCAATACCACTAATCAAAAATAAATCAGCATTAACTTTACTTCGTGATGAAAAGTTTGTTTAACAATTTATTGACAATGCAATAACTTCTTTATTTAATTTCAATATTGACATTGAAATGTAAGCCAAATTATATTTTTTACTTCGTTAGAGCATTTAGATCCTTCCTGATTTAAAAATTTCTAGATCTTTCCTTTCAAGTTAAAATAGTCAGAAGTTGATTAGTTTTCTTCTTATATTGGATTAGTTTTCTTAGCAATCAATTCATTATAGCTCAAAGCTTTAGCCCTTCTTTCAAAATAAAAGACAGATGAATGAAGCCATCCAACTAACAGACTGATAAAAGAGTAGGCTTTAAAAAGATACTTCTAGATGCAAGTTTTTCCAGATAACACCATGATTATATTGTAGCGACTATAATTACGATCAATGGCGGCATGGACATTGTCTATGCGTGCAATTAAATAATTTTCGCACGCTCGTAAATATTGACTAAACATATTGTACTGGAAATAATAAAGCTAACTAAGCATGAGTGAAAAACGTTCAAAGTTTGAATCTATATATCTCTACTGACGTAAAGTGAGTCAGGAAATTAAAAATTGCGTTTAGGAATGAACCCGTCAGAGTATAATCCAACAAAACGCTTTAAAAATACTTGTTTACAACTTTATTTGAATAAATAATATTTTGAATTTGTGTTAGTTAATTTTATTCTTTAATAAAATAGATGACTAGCTGTGCCAACAACGGCTTCGTCCGCGTGGCATTCAGTGATTTACTAAACTTACCATAATTTTCGAAATTTTGAACATAAAAGTAGTTATGGTGAGTTAACCGTGAGAGATAGATACATGCTATCACGGACTTTTTTGTAGTATTTTTATAGCTCTACAATTGTTTAGTACATTACTTCAGCGTATCTCTGCAAGTACACGCAGCGCACGCGACTAAAGCTCCTAGCAAGCAAGTTTTTTAACAACTGCGCGATCTCTTAAACATAATTTACATAATACCGATATGTACTATTTACTTAAACCATCCGGCAGTATTGCACTATCTTTTGGTGAAAACCACACAAAAATCTTTTCAGTAGATTTTGAGAAAATCGATTACATACAGACAGACAGCTTTTTGGGACTTCGTTTAATAATAATTCATATTCAAATTCAAAATATTCTTTATTCAAGTAAACTTGTAAACAAGTGCTTTTGAATCGTTAACTTTACTGCTGGTTCGGAACGCTGTTCCTACCGAGAAGAACCAGCAAGAAACTCTTTTTAAAATATAAATCTTAGAACTAGTTACATTTATTTATTACTGTCTTGTACAGGGTAGAGGTGCACCTATATCCACACATCCTTATCATCTAAGTAATCTTCAACAGTATAGTAGGCTTTCTGTATCAGCCTCTTTTTAACAGTGGTTTTAAACTGCTGTAATGGCATGACCAAAATTGATTTTGGAATTTTATTATAGAATATTATACCCGTACCCACAAATGATTTACGTACTTTTGCTAGCCGCAAAGCAGGAGTCGCAAGCTTATGTCGGTTCCTACTTTGTCTATTATATACATCACCTATCGTTTTATAATTCTTTATATTTTTATGTACAAAAATTACATTGTTTAAAATATACTGTGAAGCAAATGTAAGAATACCTATTTCCTTATACTTTTCTCGCAGGGAATCACGCGGACTTAAATTGTACATGCCGCGTATGGCTCTTTTTTGTAAATAATTTATAGCAGTACGATTTTTGTCGTGGAGCCTATCCTCCTGATGATGCTTCGGTTTCGGGGCGAAACGATCGTCGAGATTGTGGTGGTGGGTGTGTGTGCTGCTTTTGTGTTCGTTGTTGCTGGTGAATTGCGCCTTGGGGTGCATGTGGTGGCTGGTGCTGCATGTATAAGGTGCGTAGATTTTGCCTGCTTCATACACATTGGCTTTGCATGCATTCACTTAACCCGTGCGGATTATAGCAAAGTAGTTAGTTCTGTTATATTGCTCTTTTTTGTAATACGAAATTTTTTTCACTATCCGCGCATTTACCCCACAGCAATATTCCATAAGACATAAGTTTCCAATAAGTATAGATAGACAGATATGAATGTGATAAAAGCGCGATATATTTATCAAACTTAAAGCACCATTACCTGCGAGGTTATTTATAAACGGCGGCGGCAGGTACGGGCCGGCACCGGGCACGGCGCGCGCGCATGCCGAGACTCACCTCGCGGCGCGCCCGTGTGTGTCGCACACTCGCGGACGTGTTTTACCTGAGTAATAAGCAATTCTACATATTACAGCCTAAAAAAACAGCATTACTTGTTACTTGTAATTTAATTTAAGACCTTGATTCCCTTCCAGAGAAGTTTAACGAAATAAGTGCCCTCACAATAGTTTTACGATGTATTTAAAGCAATTTAAAGCAAAGTACACGAAACTTCGTTTACTATTCCTTCAATAAATATATATTTTTGTGCATAAGAATATACATAATTATAAAAGGATTGGCGATGTATATAATAGTCAAAGTAGGACATAAACTTGCGGTTCCTGCTTTGCGCCTTGCAAAAGTACATAAGTCATTTGTGGGTTTGGGCACGATTAAGATCTGGTAAGATTTTATAACAAAATTCCGCAATCTACTTTAACTTTACCATTACTGCAGCTTGAATGTAATATAGTCTCAGTAAAGAAGCAGCTTTCCATTGGTGAAATAATTTTTGAAATAGGTTCAGTAGTTTTTGCGTGAAAACATTACAAACATATATACACACAAATATACAAATCTTTATAATATTAGTATAAGTTGAAGTTAAAATGGATCTTTACGAATATTTAAAAACAGATATTTTTATAAAATACAGCTACTAAATACGTTTCCCGCGAATAGAAACCTTGAACCGGCGAGTAAAAGGATGGCCTTGTTTGAATCTCCGTAATAGAATAAATAACAAAGTTACGGAAACTATGATTCTGTGGTTAAAGGGCAAGGATATTTCGTAGTCAAACGAACGAAAATTAATTACGTAACAGATTTGCTTTACATTTTCCACTTAGCATAGTCAAGAAAATAAAAATTCCTCAAAGTATTTCGCATGCTTCGTATTAAAGGGACCTAATTCAAAAAAGTTGTTATGTGGCAAATTGCCTTAAAGCCTAGCGTAGTGCCTACAAAACTCGTGAATGTTAAAAAGACACAACTTGTAAGAGTAAAAAACACTAGTTTTCTTAATAGTTCGCAACGTGATGTCATAGATGGCATTGAAATCAGGATTCAATTGCATCTAAATTAAGCCTAATTTTAAATTTTAATTTTTATAGTAAAAACTAAGCGTGTGATTTGTTCAAAGAGTAGTTAACTCTATTATATAACAGGCAAGTTTATTTAATCTCTCTTATACAAAAAAAAAGTAGTGGGTGGAAATATAAAATATTTTTTGTGCTACAAATAATGAATTCTTTTGCTGTCATATAATCTGCAATTTAAAAAAATCGAACTATTATATCAAATTCAAATACAAAATATTCTTTATTCAAGTCAACTTGTTAACAAGTGCTTTTGAATCGTCAACATCTACTAATCAGCTGGTTCGGAAAGCTGAATCTACCGAGAAGAACTAGTAAGAAACCCGGCGGCTTTTTAAAGGATAATTCTTATTACTAGTTACAGTTACTAGTTACTAGTTATTGATGTCATGTACAGAGTCGAAGATTAGCTATATCCACGCATTCTTATCGTCGAAGTAATCCTCAATAGTATATATAGTAGGCTTTCTGTATTAGCCTTTCATCGAGTACACTATCCGTTTTCATACCTTATTCTTCTAAAATTTGCACTGCCCACATTCACTACTGCAAGCAAACCTCGCCTAACGATGCTTCGGTTACGGGGCGAAACATTCGTTATGATTGTGCTAGTGAGTGTGCAGTGCTATTTGTAGAGTAGTGGTGATAGTGGTCATGGACTATAGTACATAGTTGACAGTACTTTATGGGTTTAAATTGGCATAAAGAAATAAAAACAACATGTAAACACAATTTATAAAGCAAGTGTTTATTGATATGTATGTTAATATATACAGACATATTTTTGTAACAACTGGGTCCACTTTTCGGTTTTATGACTGTTTTTGTTGCTACAGTGTTGACATCTATTGTTCGTCCGCCGACTCTCAGAGACTGCGTGCTCTGTGGGAACGGCTGACATTGTTCACAGATTATATTACGAAAGGCGGTTAAGGGGAAAATCAATTTAAGTATAAGAAGCGGTAATAAATAATGCACATCGAGGCTTAGAGAGAGAAATCGGCTAGATTCTGCTTCATAGAGCATTTTCTCTGTCGCTGAGTGACATAGACAGCGCTCTACGAAACCGAACTGGCTGTCTGTTTCGTTCTAAACATCGATGTGCATTATTTAATGCCGGGTACTATATTTAAGTTTTATTTTGTTTTTATTATATTTTATTATAAAATTTCTTGAAAAAATTGCATGTGTGTTCAGAATTTTATAGTACTCAAAATTGCAAAGCCGGTAATCTATTGGAGCGTAAGTGGAACATAATTACATTTTAACCATTATAATATCAATTGTAATGTTGTCCATCATTATTGGCAACATTACAATGAATAATGGGTTGGTGACTGCAGCGTTAATATCGCACAGGTAGCTCTGGCGGTTAATACAGTGTAGTTGAAGGTCAGTGGTTATAAATTATTAGTTGTCCAGGCTTCATCATCATGCTCCTCACCTTATCCCACTCTAAGTGGGTTCGGCACGACATGTTACAAACACATTGTCACATAATTTGACTACGTATTTTACTACCGGCCTCCTGTCTGACGTCAACTTACCTTAGTAGTATTTTACGACCCCTCGGTAAGAAAGTGGGTGGTCTATTCTACTCAACTGGATACCACACCGTGGGTCAACTTACTTTAGTCGCCTTTAACGACACCTCGGTAAGAAATAAGAGAAGTGTATTCTTCTCAGCCGGATACCACACGGAGGCTTCAATAATTCGTTTTTTGTGGATACTGAAAGCAGGTGAATTTGGCAACTGAGGAGAGCGACTGAAAAGTATATACAACAGTATATTAAAGAGTATCTTTTACCGTTAAAGTAATTCGAAGTCGCTCTCTAAACCCGATTTTCCCTAGCTTACCCGAGCGCGAATAGATTATATCCTTGAATAAATTAAATGAACGATACTACAGTAGGAAGCTGCGTCGTCAGCCGGATTATTTGAATAACTTAAGTCCGGATAAACTTATTAAATAAATTCATTGTTCCGGATTATTATAACTGAATCGTTTCGCACTTACTCGGATAAGATTTACTGTTGTATATAAGGGGGAGAGTTTCCAGAGCTAATGTTTATAAACAAATGATAGCGGCGTAAAAACCACAGTTGATAATTATCTTAAAATGTTGTGGTACCTTCATTTATAGCTTATTGCTAAAGTTTATAGAAACAGCCATAACAAGCATGACTTTTTGTTTGTACACGAGTTACTCGCCGTAGGGAAGTGTAAAATATGGTGTTTTGCCTGTAATTAGGGATCCTATTATTTTATCTGTCAATGGCACTTTTTCTGTCTATAGTAAGTTATCTATAGTTTAAGGTTATTTTTTTTACATAATCTTAGCAATGGTATATAAATTGTGGAGCGCAGCTAGTATCACCGTTATTATATATCCATACTTAATATTATAAATATGATTGTCTGTCTGTCTATTCGGTTCATTTCAGCTCTCACAGCTAATTCATTGAAGAAATATTGATGAAATTTCATATAATTAAATATGAAGAATATCTAGAAAATTTACAAAGAAACAGAATATCTTCAAATTTTTTCAAATTCAAATTCATAATATTCTTTATTCAAGTAAACTTGTTCTTCTACTTTTCTATTCTTCTAAAGCCTCTGAATCGTCAAAATCTGCTGGTTCGGAGAGCTGTTCCTACCGAGAAAAGCCAGCAAGAAACTCGGCGGTTGCTCTTATCAAAGAATAATTCTTATTACTAGTTACATATAGGTTTAATGTCTTGTACAGGGTCGAAGTGTAAGTAATCCTCAATACTATAGTAGGCTTTCTGTATTAGCCAGTTTTAAATATTGTTTTTAAAGAACTGTAATGCTATAGTAGATTGCGGAATTTTATTAAAGACTCTTATACCCAAACCCACTAACGACTTATGTACTTTTGCAAGGCGCAAAGCAGGAACCGCAAGCTTATGTCGGTTCCTTTTTTGTCTATTATATACACCGCCAATCGTTGTATAATTATGTATACCTGTGAAGCCAATGTAAGAATACCTGTTTCCTTTAACTTCTCTTGCATGGAATCGCGCGGATTCAACTGAGTCCCACATCAAAAAGTGTACTAAAGAACGATAAAAAGAATATATTTTTTTTAATTCACTTACAGGTGTTTATCAAATTACGTAACTATTAGTTATATACTAGCATGTTCTATCTTAATCAAGAGATTCAAACTAGTCCGACATCAATAAGAACACAGAAGGATACCACGGGTTTACTGCACAGATAGTAGTAGTATAGTAGATAGATCATCATCATTCTCCTGCCCTTATCCCACTCTAAGTGGGGTCGGCACAACATGTTACAAACATGTTGTCATATGATTTGGCTACGTATATTATGACTGCCTGACCGCCTGCCTGACGTCAACTTACCTTAGTCGCCTTTTACAACACCTCGGTAAAAAATGAGGGTGGTCTATTCTATGCAGTCGGATACCACACGGCATTTACCTTAGTCGCCTCTTACGATACCTCGGTAAGAAAGGAGGGTGTTCTATTCTATGCAGCCGGATACCACACGGCATTTACCTTAGTCGCCTCTTACGATACCTCGGTAAGAAATCCGAGGGTCTAGTCTATGCAGCCGGATACCACACGGCATTTACCTAAGTCGCCTCTTACGATACCTCGGTAAGAAATCCGGGGGTTTAGTCTATGCAGCCGGATACCACACGGCATTTACCTTAGGCGCCTCTTACGATACCTAGGTAAGAAATCCGGGGGTCTAGTCTATGCAGCCGGATACCACACGGCATTTACCTTAGTCGCCTCTTACGATACCTCGGTAAGAAATCCGGGGGTTTAGTCTATGCAGCCGGATACCACACGGCATTTACCTTAGGCGCCTCTTACGATACCTAGGTAAGAAATCCGGGGGTCTAGTCTATGCAGCCGGATACCACACGGCATTTACCTTAGTCGCCTCTTACGATACCTAGGTAAGAAATCCGGGGGTCTAGTCTATGCAGCCGGATACCACACGGCATTTACCTAAGTCGCCTCTTACGATACCTCGGTAAGAAATCCGGGGGTTTAGTCTATGCAGCCGGATACCACACGGCATTTACCTTAGGCGCCTCTTACGATACCTAGGTAAGAAATCCGGGGGTCTAGTCTATGCAGCCGGATACCACACGGCATTTACCTTAGTCGCCTCTTACGATACCTCGGTAAGAAATCCGGGGGTCTAGTCTATGCAGCCGGATACCACACGGCATTTACCTTAGTCGCCTCTTACGATACCTCGGTAAGAAATCCGGGGGTCTAGTCTATGCAGCCGGATACCACACGGCATTTACCTTAGTTGCCTCTTACGACACCTCGGTATGAAAGGAGGGTGATCTATTCTATTTTGCCGGATACCACACGGCTATATGCCGTAGTAGATAAATGTAGTTATACAATCGTGATAAGGCCCTGTCGTTATAATTGGTAAGTGTTGCGTCAGTAACAGCTCTGTGTTTAACTAGGGCAAGTTATCTTGGAGACGCAGGCGGCGCTAACACAATATAATTACCCTTTGAGCGACTGTTTGTCATTGGGCTCGGGGCGCTGCGGGGAAACTTCGTCTGGGACAGTGTGGGGAAATACTGGCGGTTAATTAACGCCGAATCAGGAAGTTTATCTCGAGTTTTCTTATATACTTTATACTTAGATACTTTTCCTCTTGGCACTAGTTCTTAGACAGAAGTGGTATCTGACACAGGCTTGTAACACCTGCTTTACGCCTTATACAAGTACGTTATCGTTCCACTCGTAATCCCACTGTCAGTTTTAGCGACGCCATTACATCATCATCATCCTCCTGCCCTTATCCCACTCTGGGTGGGGTCGGCGCAACATGTTACATGTTGTCACATAATTTTGCTATGGCCGGCGACCGGCCGCTTGCCTGACGTCAACTTACCTTAGTCGTATTTTACGACCCCTCGGTAAGAAAGAGGGTGCTCTATTCTACTCAACCGAATCTACTTATCTGAGTCGCCTTTTGCAACCCCTCGGTAAGAACTGAAGGTGGTGTATTCTACTCAGCCGGATACCACACGGCATTAGCGATGGCATTAAAACGACTTCAAATTAAATTTAAAAGGAGGCTGATATAGAAAGCTAATTATAATATCAAGGATTACATAAATAAATAAAAAAACGTGAATCGAAAGACTACTTAGTCTTCGATATTGCACAAGATAACTATGACGAAATGTAAAATGTGATGCATTTTTAAATGTACGTGTAAATGTGTGGCTTTGTTTGGCGAAACGATTGTTGAGTTTGTGATAGTGAACGTGCGTAGTGCTAGTGTATTGTGATTGCAGTAGCGGAGATTTGTGCATGTGTTTTTAAGAATCCCGCATGTAACGGGTATGAAAAAACGGAAGGGATAGATAGATACATTTAGCACTGTATATATTTTCTATTTACTGTATCGCGGATTGTAGCAAAATAATTTTATTATTACTTTTGTATTATGGATCTCCGCAAAGTAACGCCTAATTCTATAAATTATGTACGTGAGTGTTTGGAATAAAGACCTTTATAAAGTCCGAAAACGAGGTACGCCCCCAATTTTTTTATTTTTTTTAAGGGGTTTTTCGAAAGGAAAACGCCACTGGTACGCCCGCATGCTAATTCGCTTTGTGATCGTCGTAGTTTTTTAAAAGCATTTATTTAATTTGCCTTGTATGTTTTTATCTGAACTTGCAAGATGCCACATCTTGCAAGTTAAATTTGACCCACTTCCCGGTGTTCCATGGAGCTGAAATTTTACATACTGCCCCAGTCCCGTGGACAATGCATGTTTATGACTTGATGCTGCTTCCAGGATTGGGTCCTTACGAGGGAACTTCTCAATGGTTCACAAAAGTTGGTAGACAAACTTTTTTTATCGGAAAGCGACAGAAATTATTAGTTAGCATATATTGACCAGTCATTTATAATGTCGTGAATTGATATTCTTTAATGATCTATAAAGATGATAATTATGAATGCTAAATACCTGTCGTGTGTACGAATATATGGCGCAGTTAGTCAAATATGGACACGAGTCTTATATTAACTAACGGACCTATCTTAATTGCAACGGCGTAGTAGATACGGATATAATAAACAAGACATGCAAACCAGTTTATAGATGACACATTTTCAAACAAACTAACAACAGGATGTGAGACGATTGACAGATGGATAAACGTAGAAAAGAGCAAAATTGTGGTAGAATCATATTAGGAGGCTACGGAAAACAGTGATTAGCGATGCATTTGGAAAAATGGTGTGGCTACAGTACAAGCAAAATACTGGCGATAATATAGTAGAAATTATGAAATTATAATATTTATTATTATATCCAAGATTAATATTGCTATAATCCGCAAAGTAACGCCTAATTCTAAAAATTATTCGGCGATAATGTATTTAACGCTTCATAATATGGGCCTTATTGAGCCTTACAAATATTTTGTAGCGCTTTATAATTTCGTGCAAACGAGATTTTTTTTCTAAATTCGTTTTAAGTTCCTTGACGATGACGACTTTAACTTTACCATTACAGCAGTTTAAAAACACTGTTAAAAAAAAGGCTAATACAGAGAGCCTATTGAGGATTACTTAGACGATACGAATGCGTGGATAGAGCTTCTCTTCTACCCTGTACAAGACATTAATAATTATATGTAACTCGCTAGCCTCGCTCGAGACTCGCTCTCCCAGTTTACACCCCCGGCGATGCTTCCGCGCTCGCCCACTCTCTCGGTGACTCTGTAAGAGCCATTAGAGCTAACAGCATTAGTAAGTGCCGAAAAAAAAATGTAATTAATAATAAGAATTATTCTTTGAAAATTGCAACCGCCGAGTTTCTTGCTGGCTCTTCTCGGTAGGAACAGCTTTCAGAACCAGCAGTAGGTGTTGACGATTCAAAAGCACTTGTTTACGAGATTACTTGAATAAAGAATATTGTGAATTTGAATTTGATGTGGCACATATTGTCGCTAATAAAAATATCACTGGGCATATTTGACAACTTTTTTATTTTAAATAGGTATCGCAAGTTGCGCTGCTATCTAATATAGCATCGGCCTAATGGAAATTTTATAATAGAAACAAGCGCTTTTTTGGATAGTGTATAAGTAATTCAATTAAATAAAAATCAACCACTGTTACAGATTATACACTTTTACTGTATCAAACACAGATCAACTGCGTATGGTTTACATTCGAGCATTCCTTTTTGGCTGTAATTAAGCGACAATACTTTCCCACTCAAAAACATGATGTTGATTTCACACAATATAAATTCATGTACTTAAGTTCGTAAATTGAAATGATTGCTCGACATATAAATTCGCATTACGGGCGAGGTAATATCGTGCACGGAAGACATCATATTTGTCATTGTCATAATACGGAGATTAAACGCCAACGTAACCTGATAGCCTCTTTTTAATAGTCACCAAAGTTATGACGGGATGAGTTTAACAGGAATACGATGAAATACGTAGTAAATAATTAAGGGGCAGAAACTATAACAGAAATACTTTGCTATAAGCCGCGTATATAAGTATCAACAGTTTCTGTAATATCCCGCCGTGTGGTATCTGGCTGAGTAGAATAGACCATCCTCATTCCTTACTGAGGTGTCGTAAAAGGCGACTAAGGTAAGTTGAACCACCGTGGTGGGTTGGGGCCCCTACCTTCCGCCTGACACGGGTGCTCTCCGGACGTGTTGTAGTTCGGGGGGTGTCTGGGGACGGTGGCCCGGCGTGAGTGTCCGGCTGGTGGCCCGATGCGAGCGTTCGGTGAGTGTCGCGAATGCGGTGCCGAGGTGTAGGCGCTGCCTCTGCTTGCGGACGGGCTATCCTAATTGGACGGTCCAGCAGGCGGAGCTCGTGACACAGGTGGGGAGCGATCTCTCCTTGTCGACCGTGCGATTCCAGGCACAGTGGGCAGGGAGCGATCGCGGGCAGCGATGGCCTCCTTCCACTCTATAGCGGAGGGAGGCGGCGGAGCGGTTCCGGGATCTCATATTCTGGACCAATCTGCTGCTGGCTAGTCCGGGTGTAGTGGCTTGGCTAAGCCCATCGTTTGCCGCCCTGATGCCGCCTTTCGGGCGCTTCGAACGGGGTTAATCGGACGCCCGGCCTACAGGTCCCCGAGGCGGTCGGTGCATCTGGTGCTCCCGATGCACCGGTTAGCGAAGGGGGGCTTCTCTATTGAGGGGTCCCCACCCAGAGGAGGACAGCAACTCTGGGATTAGATTTGCTGTCTCTAGGATCAGAGTTGCTGCTGGTGGGGATGGGGTCAAATAAGGTACCCTGCTCTACCGTCAGTAGCGTGGTGGAGCATACAGGTCGTTTTAGTGGGTGCGAGTCCGACATAACCACCGCCCGTCCCCGTCGGGCGGTGGTACCCATAAGGGGTATTTCCTGTATTTAAAAAAAAAAAGAAAGTTGAACCACCGTGTGGTGTCCGGTAGAGTAAAATAGACCACTCTCTGTCTTACCGAGGAGTCGTAAAGTACGACTAAGGTAAGTTAACGTCAGGCGGGCGGCCGGTCGTAAAATACGTAGCCGAATCATGTAACAACATGTTAACATGTTGTGCCGACCCCACTTAGAGTAGGATAAGGGCAGGAGGACGATGATGAGTTACTGTAATATGGAATTCCGCAAAGTAACGCCTGATTCTATATTTCAATTAAGGGGCATTTTTACGTACCGAATTTCTCTGCTAATACTTATTATTTATGTTATAAAATAAATTTATTAGTAAATTATATTTATCGTGCTATAAATATTTAAAAAATATATTTTTAAAATGTTTTGGATTATAGCGTCCAGCTTGAAGAACCGGTAACATTTCAAGAGGTAATCAATTTAAATGTCATGATCATCTCAAATACAAACATGAATAATATAATATATACAAGAATATACGAAACTGTATCTTAAATTGTTTGAAACTTTACCTTTTTACTAACCCTATCGCTGTAATTGCGCTCTAAATTGGTTTTTGCAGACAAGTACAGCAAAAATTCTCTACAAATGTCTATTTCTATCAGGAGTTTTTTATTTTTGACTATTAAAGTTTTGAAGGAGTATGAATTTGAAATTTTATCGCTAACTCAGGGTCTGAAAGGAAAAAAAGTGAAAATTATATATATTTGTGGTCAAATCTGAAACGAGGAGATGCGTAGAAGAACCAAAGTGACTGATATAGCTCTACAGGCCGGGATTGGACCGTCAGAAACCGATGCACGGTGGGGTCTCGAGCGGCTGATTTAACAACTCCCCTTTAATTAATAATAATTAGTGACCTCATAATAGTGTCAGGAAACCACTCGATTCAAGCTCGATAAAATCGTTTGACATGGAATTTTCTTTAAGAAAATGTTATCACAGAAAACATCTGTTAAAGATAAGAAGAAACAGTTTGAAATCAGTCTGTAATCATATTTATTTTAATGGCAAATCAGTGCTGATGTGGCATATGAGCGGACGGTTAATTGAATTGACGTCCTCCAGACTCAGGAAGCACGTATTTCCGTGTTACGTGCCACGGTTGTCTATACATTAAACTACAATAGGACGAGCCAATTCATACGTCCACATAAGTCAAGGTAAAAAAGCTTGAGCAAAATTTCATGTCCCTACTGTTGAGGACCTCTCTCGTCTGGATGCAATCCTGGTAGCAGCATCAGGTCATGCTTATCAGAAACATGCGTTGTCAACGGAAATTGACCGGTCGTAGAATTTCAGCTCAGTCACCGGGAAGTGGGTTAAATTTAACTTGCAAGATTCCACCTTCACATACATACACGGTAAGTTAAAAGCTTTTAAATAAACAAAGTTCACTTCGTATCTAGAAAAAAAAGCGCACAACACGGGCAGCTATCTAAGACCTACTATTCACATAGCTGACACTTGACTGATGATATGACCTTATATGGGGTCAGTAACGATTTAACTTCACTCTATGGTCAATGTGTGGCTTAAACATGATTTATGTAAACAGTAACTTTCATATTGTTACGAACATGCAAAAAGAGTTCGTAATGCGTGTCATAAAGTTCAAATTGGACGGGAGCAGTTAACAAACATCCAAAAAGGTTTCTAAAGGTAAACGTACGTCATAGAGTTCAAATTCGCTAATTCTCTGGAACATTCGGCGTGTTTACCAAACATGTTTACAAAAGATTTTTTTACGATCTCCCCGAAGTCTCACGATTGTTCTCGAATTTTGGTTCGTTCGATATATAAGCCAACGAATCGTACGCCTCATCATTCAGTTTGCGAATAGCGATCAAGAGCGAATAAACAAGCGAAAACAAAAGTGAAATAGTAGTGAGCTAGGTATGCTTATTTGATGACAGTCTGAATAGAGACTATAAGTAGCAAGTTTGTAGTAAAGAGTTGAATAAAGTTTTTAACGAGTTACCAGATATTTTCATCCAAATCCACGAACCCCTGTACGTAACAATACTGTTCCGCGCAAACGTGCGGACGGATGAAACAACCTCCGGGACTTGGGCCCGGCGCCCCGGCGTTTCAACCTACCTTATGCGGCCGTTAGCTGTATGTGGTCCGGCCTCGTGAGTCATTGCGTGTATATGTGCACGTGTGTGTGTGTGCTTGTATGTACTTGGCCGATCCCCGAAACCGTTGGCTCGCCTCTGCACTCTTCCACGGACACGTAATGTCTGTTTCTCCCTGAGTATACACTTCACTATATCGGCTAAATAACACCCGGTGTGCACACAAACTTCGTAAGGTCACACGTTATTGAATCGTTCCTATATCGGGGAATAGTAACCAACGCGAACCAAAACCGTGGACGGTCGCGTCTTATCAAACACTTCACTGGTTAAACGCGTCACTAAATCTGAGAATAACACCCGAAACGCAAAATTACACGAGTGCGTTATAAAAGAATGCCGTGTACAGGCGCAAACGGCCTGTCCCTATCGTGTTTGAAAAGTAACTAGCGGTCGGCCGCTCGCGTCGGCAATCGAATGCATAAACGTCCTTGATTTCGCCAGTCGCGTCTCTGGCGGGCGAGTCATTTTATTCAAAACAAATACAATAATAAGAAAATAGTTAAAAGGTTGACCGCGGATTTCTTGATGATTCTTCTGTGTAAGAGCAATACTCCGAATCAGTGGTAGCTTAATGAATTTTATTGATCCTTAACGATTCAAAATATCTTTGGAAGCCTTTGAATAAAGATTGACATCTACCTACTAGTCACTTCTTACTTATTATTACTATCTTCTTATCCATATCAATTCTATTCCGCTCGATATTACTTAGGAGAATTTTTTATACAAGATGGTGACGTATTAGCTCTGAAAGCCGTACAAACGGAAAAATAGACGGACAGATTCTTGAGTTTATAATATTTTATGGATAGTATTAATCCAGTTACCTAATTATGTCATGGGAATAATAACGTGTTATTGGAGCAAAATACAAGTACGCGCGTTCCGCAAGTACAAGCGCTGAAAAGGACACCAAGTACATGTTTATTCGGTATCATGAGTGCTGTTTATGGACAGAGGTATCCGCGAAATGTAACGCGAGATTAATTCACGGAATACGATCATGTAATTTGCCGTTTAAAGTAATGTACCCGCTGCTAAACGGAGCCGTTGCTTTTGAGTCATATCGACTTTCGAGAACCGGCCTGCCGACGCTGCTCGTGTCTGATATGCTACTGTTCTACTGAGACTTTATCTATTTCAATATTTGATGACATTTGACTAAGTTTTAGATTATTCACGTTTTAAACTTTGTTAACATTTTAAATATAACGATGTTTTAAAAAAGACAAGCCTGGAAGCTTTTATCGAAAACGTTATTAATAACTTTGAGATAGAATTAATTTAAAAATGAGACACACGGTGATCCTTTTCCAAGTTAATATCTTAATACTTGTGATATTGCTGAAAGATAACTATATATAATAATAAGATATTTACCATATAGCATCTATATAAATACACCACGAAGAATCAACAGTAGTATTCAGAAAATGTTTGCTCTCGGCGGAAATCGAACCCACGACTAACGGGGCTGAAAGCAGAGTTACTGCCACCTGCTTCAACGAGCCCACCTTAGACTCGAAGAATCAACAAATTGTATTCAGAAAATGTTGGCTCTCGGCGGAAATCGAACCCAGGACTAACGGGGAAGAAGACAGATTTACTGCCACCTGCTTCAACGAGCCAGTCATATTTAGACTGTTCACATTTTTAAAACTTTGTTTTGTTTAAATTTTAAATATAAAGATATTTGCAAAAATCTTTTAAAGATCTCTTTAGGATAAATTACCTATACCGCTATTTAAAAACCTCTTCTCCCTTTGAACTACAAGCCACCAATATGTTTCTAGTTTTGTACGTTCATTAAAAATAGTTTTAACACATAAAATTATATGTTAAAATATCTTCAATTAGTTTTTGCCCGCGGCTTCGCTCGCGAGGAATTTAGTCTGCCACAGTATCTAATTCAATTAAATTTATGATTCACAATTTTGGTCATAATCGCTTCCACATAAAAGATAGATATATGCTATCGCGGACTTTTATTTAGAACTATTAAAGAAAAACAATAATACCGTACATCATCTTTGTGTAACTCTAATGGTTTAGGCAGCGTACGCCAAGATAGCTCTCAAAGGCCAGATTTTTTCCGACTTTATTGATGTATCGTTATATTACAAAAAATCATTACCAATTGTAGCCTATATGTTATTCCGATTTATAACCTATATAACTATAAACTTTCATCCAAATCCGTCGAATACTTATTTCGTGAAAGAGTAACAAACATCCATCCATACTCACAAACTTTCGCGTTTATAATATTATAGTAGGATAGTAGGATTAGTAGGATTACACTACCACACGCAAAAATAAATGCGAAGTGCATTTGACCGAATCGATCTAAGGGTACGTATTTCGGTCCACTGAATCCGAATTTAAGGTCAGTTTGACCTATACATCCTCAAAATCTGGAAAAATCTTTAAAAAAAAGTATGCACTTAATTAAATACGTTTGTTTTTTAAAGTTACGAAATTCGCACCTATAGGTCGGTCCGGTCAAATGCACTGAACACTGTTTTAATGTGTACCGGTTTTATTTACTAAATGTTATTTTTGTGTTCTCGAAGGAAAAGACGTTTTTTATCCTATATGTTAGCTGGGTATATAAACTTCATAATAGTTCCAGCGAATAAACCGTTGATGGTGAAAACGTTACAGACAGACAGGCAAACTTTCGCATGTACAATATTAGTATGTATATGACATACAAACAATTGTGACGGATTTAACATGATATATTGTGGACCCGTCTCTTTGTTCGGACCAGATCTTCTTTGTTCGACGTGTAAAAAGCTTTTGTAAACGTTCTATTGAAGAACGGCTTAAAATACTAGTATAATGGATTAATCTTTGAATTTAATCGGCTTAGGTCACAATACATACTAATGTATATGCGCAAATCTTTCTCCGTGTCTTTCAGGCTGTTACGCGCAACATACGTACTGAAAGATTATCACATATATAATATTAGGATTGCCTTGCCATTTGCGATCTTGTCTATCTCCTGATGATGCTTCGGTTGCGGGGCAAAAGGTTTGTTGAGTTTGTGATAGTGAACGTGTGTAGTTGTGTATTGTGCTAAACGTGGTGGAGATTTGTGTATGTGTATCAGGTACGCAAACGGATGATCCACTCTACATTAAGCCTTCGAACGATTGCTTAGGTGATAACAAAACAAATTTTTGACATTCATTTTTAGATCATGTTATTTACTATATAATAATTAAACCTCTGATTTGTATACGATTGTCTTTGTTATTAAATTCCCCATTGAATACAATAAATCAATTTTTTAAAAATAACTTATAAATTTATTATTCGTGACGAAAAAATTTTGTTTTTTCCAAAATGGAAATATCAATATATCAAATTCATGTAAATTCACGTAAAGAAACACAATATTCTTTTTAAAGACACATCCAAGCAGCTATATGGTTCATCATTGCTATTTTTATACATTTATACATGGTTATAAGACCTGTCGTAATGTATGGATCAGAATGTTGGGCAATGAAAAAGATGGATGAAAGAAGAGTACATGCAAATGAGATGAGGATGTTAAGGTGGATGTGTGGTGTGACAAGACTTGATAAAATAAGAAATGAGTATATAAGGGGAAGTCTGAAAGTTGCGCCCATTATAGAAAAGATGAGAGGTGCAAGATTGGGATGGTATGGACATGTAATGAGGAGGGATGAAAATCATGTGATCAAACGAGTGTTGAGTATGAATGTGGATGGATATGTGACTAGAGGAAGGCCTAAAAAGAGATGGTTGGACTGTGTGAAGTATGACATGCATATAAAAGGAGTAGCGCCAGAGTTGACGAATGATAGAAGAGAATGGAAGAGAAAAACATGTTGTACCGACCCCACTTAGAGTGGGATAAGGGTAGGAGAAAGAAGAGAAAGAAGATTGTGCGAGCGCTTGACTGCAATCATGCCTGATGGTAAGCGATGATAGATTCTAAGGTGGAACGCGTATCTTGCGCAATCTTGCTATTTATTTATATTTTTTGAAATTAAATGAAATGTAAAATCATTTATTCTGCAAATATGATACATAACATACACATATATATGTGTATATATCTACAAACTAAACTTAATTTAAATGTATGTAGCACAGTGAAGAAAAGGCCTTAACTCAGCATAATACTGTGTGCCCTCGAAAAGAAGCACACAGAACTGATTTTCAGCTAAAGCCTATAATTACACACTAAAGATAAAATATTTTCTATTTACTTTATCACGGATTATAATCCGTATCCGCATAAAAAAATATTATTACTCTTGTATTACTATTGCTGTTACAACAAAGCTTAAAAATGATAATGGAGTGTTGTTATAGAATCGTAATTTTTCACATTCGAGCGCTCTTGTTAGGCGCAAAGCAGGACCCGCATACTTACATCGGTTTGTGCTATTATGTACTTAAATTTTACGTAATTGCTTAAACAATCTCAATAGTATAATGTTAACAATTGTAAACTATGGGAAGCAGTACACAATGGTGATTTAAATTGTCTTCGACGAAATGTCTGGGCAATTGTATATTTTCTAAACGCGTGTGCGATCGAGGTCAAGAGTGAGCGGTCGCCCTTCATTGTGTGATCGTTGGGGCTTAACCGTCGGACGCTCTTTCACTTTAAACTCAAAGGTAGGGTAGAACTTTGTTACGCAGTTTATTTGAAACTTTCGTGTAATCGAAGTTTTGATTTTATCTAAATACTTTTTTTTGGCAAACTGAGTATATTTTGTCAGTCGTAATGGCTTGATTGCATTTCCAGGTGAGAATGAGAGCGCGGAAGCATCGTTAAAAATTGAGCATAGAGCTCAAAAGTTGTACTAACGTCGGGGAAGGTAGCTTACATTATTTTTTGCTATATCCCTTTAAGAGTACTCGGCACCGTAGATCGCGTTTATGAATACTAATAATCCCATGGCCCATACCCATAACCAACCAGCAGGCCTACCATGAACTCTTATTGCGACTCAATTGAAGACGTAAACGATGACCGCGAACCGCTTTCTTTCGTACCATGAAGTGTGGATTACATTTGGATCGTAATTTTTGAAAAGGATAACGTTATATGAACTATAGATAGCTTTGTCTCTTTTATTCACATGTTCTTATGACGAATCCGAACGCTCATTCGGCAACGACTTAAAGTGTGCGTCTTTAAGACTTCATGGTATGAAAAAGCAAAACAATTTCGTTAACGTCTTCAATTGAGTCGCAATAAGAGTTCATGGTAGGCCTGCTGGTCAACGAATTCTCGTCCCGATCGCGCCTGATGACTATCCAAGTGCGTGCGTATGAGTTCTGCCATTCGCGTTATGCTTAATAGAGATTGTGTGTCTTATTAACTGATCGAAATATCAATGAGAAAAACGACATCAAATAAGAAATGTAGTCAATTTTCCCTATGATAAATCAATGGCTTGCTATCAAGCGAGGTAGCAGCAATTCATAAGTTTACTCGTTGTTTATAAAATGACTAAATACGACCGTATTTGACCTAAAATAAATATCTTTAATTCAAAATGATATCATTACTCGTTTACTGTTTGTGTGATTAAAATAGGTGTTTACTCTGTTACGCATTATTTTTCTTTTCTTATGACATCACAATTCTTCAAATGCATAATGAGAGTAGGTGCAAAACAAACGACAGACTATTACGTGTTTGTCATTGACAGTATAAAATCAAACAAGAAATGACATCCTCCTGCCCTTATCCCGCTCTAAGTGGGGCAGCCACAACATGCTACAAACATGCTGTCATATGATTTGGCTACGTATTTTACAACCGGCCTGACGTCAACTTACCTTAGTCCCATTTACGACACCTCGGTAAGAAATGAGGGTGGTCTATTCTATGCAGCCGGATATCACGCGGCATTTACCTTAGTCGCCTCTTACGACACCTCGGTAAGAAAGGAAGGTGGTCTATTCTATTCTGCTCGATACCGCACGGCTAAAAATCAAACAAGAAATATTTTACTTATTTAATTTCTTAAACAGAATGGATACATGTATTCTCCAGTCATTAACCTATCGAAACCTGGAAATTTACACTAAGAATACAGTTGAAATGTAAAATTAGATCATGTCAGAAAAGCATGGAGAGGAGTATGTTTAAGATTAAAATGGCGTCGGGCCGGCCATAGCTAGACTAACTAGGATGGATATATAGACTCACATCTTTATAAGTCTAGAAAAAGGGATAGAGCAACAAGGCGATTCGACAAACGACATAACACAAATGGCCAACACTGGATGAGTACAGCAAGTAATATTTGAAGTTCTATGCCTATTTTCGTAAAATATATGAATAGTTCTTCACGTAACGTAGATATCATATAACAGATAATGTATGTAACGGTCGTCAGAGATACGTTGCTTTTTTCCACGATATATAACAATCGAGATGCATCTACGGTACATCCGGCGAGAAGACTGACGGTCATTCAACCCTCATTGTATGCTAATATACATATAAAGCCGTAATAGGCCAAACGTACATTCGTGCTATGAGACCCTTGGACGTGCCAAGATATTATTTTAAACAATATCTTGGCACAACAAATATTGATTTAAATAACTTTTACAACATTGGTAATAAAGTATTTTCATAGCCCTTAGGGCATTATCGTCGCATATTAGTTTTTGTATGTTCTATAAATCAAATTTCTTTTAATTTTTCTTTAAAAACTTGTATTTAATTGAAATTTATAATTTAAGCATTGATATATGACATATTATATATCCTAGGAATTGTTGAAGTTGTTGATTAGTAAATCGAGATGGCGTTAGTAGTTTGAACCGCGATATTCTAGTTATTTTATCTAATCTGAAGTTATTCATAAGGTTTTGGGAATAGTTTTTTAAGTTCTAGGTTGTTGGCCCATTGTAATTCCAGTATGGCCATAGGTTAAATTATTAATTATTCTGTCCAACTATTATTTTAAAACGTTAAGGGTTCGGTGTCCTAACATCAATTATGATATGTACTTACGTTTTCTGAGCTGTGATAGCCCAGCGGTGAGACCGTGCGACTCTTTCGAGGAGAACACGAGTTCAAAACCCGGGCAGGCACCAATGAGTTTTTCTATTAAAACTCATGTGTCTAATTGATGATTGCAATTTATCACACGCTTTTCGGTGAAGGAAAACATCGTGAGGAAACCTGCATATCTCTGGAGAACTCTGTTGATACGTGTAACCTACCAATCCGCATTGGAGCAGCGTGGTAGGTCTTAGCTCCAACCCTTCTCTCCAGAAACGGAGAGAGGAGGCCTATTCCCAGCAGTGGGATTGTAACAGGGTGATACTTTACTTTACTTTACTTTGTTCAGTGCAAGTATCGAACTTGTCCAGCGATACGCAGTTTTCCTTATGCAGTTAAATCTTTACCCAAAAGCGCAGAATAAATTTTCACAAGTAGTATTTATATAAGTTTTTTTTTTAGTTTTGGGGTATGTTAATATTGTTTTATTATTATTATTATTGTGTTGTATTTTATATTAGTAAATGTATATAAGTATGTATTAGGATAGTCCGTGGTAACCACCAAGGGTGCCACCTGAAAATCAGCGTTGCAGTATTTTACATTACATACTGCAACTCATTGCTGAGGTGGCTGCCCTTTGACCACGTTGTTTGTGTGTGTGTCATTATTTTGTACTCTTTTTCTTAAGTGGTCAATAAAACTTGATTTATTAATTTATTTATTTATATTTATTTAATAGTTGTCCACGCTGTCAGCGTTTTCGTCAACTTAAATCTTAAAATACCTCCAATTAGATATTATGTGGTTCTTTCTGTTCTTGTTAAAACTAATAAGCTATAAGTTGTAATTAGGTAGGTATATTGCTTATTATATATTGCTTCGGACATAGTAAATTAGCCGTGAAAGCGTAACAGACTGATATACAGACTTTCGCATTTATAAAATTAGTATAGATTCACCGTTCGAGCGGTTGACCCAAAACAATGAGCCTCTCATGTTTGTATAGGCGAGGTTACCGACCGGCGTAAAGCACGAATTTGGCCGTGACGATACGAAAATTACTATTGTAATGCTTTTTCGGTATCACAGTTCAATATTTAAAACATATTTAGTCATATAAAATGGGCTAATATATCGACGGTGAAGATAATTTACTTAAGATTGTGCCATCAGTTATTTGATGATATATCCCTAGAATTCTCTAGAGATATGCAGGTTTCCTCACGATGTTTTATAAAATTGCAATTATCAATTAGACACATAAGTTATAATTGAAAAACTCATTGGTGCCTGCCCGGGTTTGAACCCATGTCGTCTCTAGAGACTCGCACGGTCTCACCGCTAGGCTTTCACAGCTTAAATTATAGCCCAGTGGTGAGACCTTGCGACTCTTTAAATTTATTTATGATGATTCCTAACTATATCCTCATATCGAATTAAAAATCATAGTTTTAAAACTCTAAGATTTATTCATTTGATACCTTTTATAGATTGATCAATTCGTTAAAAGTAGTTTATAAGAGATTCTTATAAAGTTAGAGATATAAAATAAAACTAATCTTCTACTACTTCTTTTCTATATGGCCTTTCGTTTTGTGGTATAAATGGTTCACAATAATTCTGACAGAATAATTCTCAAAGTAGAGGGAAGGCTAGAATTGGGCACGATTAACGTCGATAGACTTCTTTCCATATATAATATATAGATATAGGACAAACTTAGTAAATAAAAAAAAGCATTTTAAATCATGAGTATAGAAGTAACTTTATCATGGTTGTTTAAAAGAAGTTATAATAGCTTTCCATAGTTTTGTATGACTCGTTCTAATTTTGTAAGCGAGAAGCGCAAAATTTTGAAACTCTCGTCAAAATTTATAAAGTACCATAAATTCTAAAACAGCCGCGCTTTGCTGTACTGTACAATTTATATGCACGGGGTGCAAAACAAAAGACGCAACAAGAAAACGTATAAATAAAGTGTTGTTGCGAGACGCCGCTGAAATGTGGAATATTTGAAGTGCGAATTTCCCCCGATATTTTCCCGCTCACTCCTAACCGAATATCTCGTGGAAACTATTCACGCCGTGCACGTGTTATTGGGTAATTTTATTGGATACCTAAGCATTCTTTACGACGCGAAGGGCTCGCCTTTTCGCCGCGCCCTTTACCTTTCTACCTCAAAAAGTTGGAGTTATTTTGACATTTGGTTGGATATATTTTTATGAATAACTACTTTTTTTATATTTTACCCTACTTTTGATAATAAGTTTCGGGATTTCAATACTGCTAATGTTCGGCTACGCCACTTTCTTACGATTAACGATGTATTAGCGAATAATTAGTTATGGCTAGATACCATTTAGATTAGATACCATTATCGCGATGTGAGGAATAGAATGAATGCAGGATGGATGAAGTGGCGACAGGTCTCAGGCACAATATGCGACCCCCGAATGCCCCCTAAACTTAAGGGGAAAATTTATAAATCAGTCATTAGACCTGTCGTAATGTATGGATCAGAATGTTGGGCAATGAAAAAGATGGATGAAAGAAGAGTGCATGCAAATGAGATGAGGATGTTAAGGTGGATGTGTGGTGTGACAAGACTAGATAAAATAAGAAATGAGTATATTAGGGGAAGTATGAAAGTTGCGCCCATTATGGAAAAGATGAGAGGTGCAAGATTGGGATGGTATGGACATGTAATGAGGAGGGATGAAGATCATGTGACTAAGCGAGTGTTGAATATGAATGTGGATGGATATGTGACTAGAGGGAGGCCTAAAAAGAGATGGCTGGAATGTGTGAAGTATGACATGTGTGTAAAAGGAGTAGCGCCAGAGTTGACGAATGATAGAAGAGAATGGAAGAGGAAAACATGTTGTACCGACCCCACTTAGAGTGGGATAAGGGTAGGAGAAAGAAGAAAAAAGAAGACCATTTAGCCATAATCGATTTACTAAAATAGGGTTGAAATACCAATATGGTCTCTCACTTTATTCTTCGTAGATGACACATGGATGTTGTCTCTAACTTCTGTTATCATCATAGTTAAAGCACTAAATATGTTTCGCGGGATAGTTTGGATTATGTTAATATAAATGGTTCTGTAATGGTTAATTATGGCAGCAATGGTCTGTAAATAAAATATATACGTAAACGATATTTTTGTTTTTAGTTTTACGGGGAAAACACCGTGAGTTTATTTATTTAAGATAATTTTTAAGGCATGTGTTAATTGCAAATACGCATTGGAGTAATATGGTGGTTTTATGGTACAATCTTCTCTAAATTAGGAAGCGTATACCCAGCAGTAGAATAATAACGTGCCGTTACTTTTTAACATTATTTAACAAGGTAACTGAGGCTTGCATGCTTTAATAGTTTTGCGGATCTCTGTTTCTTTGGAGCCGTAATCCAGTCAGCCGACGGAACCTATATGTTGAACCTTTTCATTCTGGTAATGCACGGGCCGGAGGCTGGCGCGCTGCCACACGACCTATGTGTATATCATTATTATCGCCGCTTGTTCACCATCTGAATTTTTAATGCAGAAATGAATATTTGTTATCTTTAATTTCACTTTATTCGGTTCTTGTTTTATATCTATATCTTTTATTAAATCTTTTATCTTTTTTCTATCTTTTAGCAGAATATGTCAGAACACAAAAAGTTTTATCTTATACATAAAATTTTCGTGTCACAATGTACGATAATCCTCCGACACGATTTTTTTGAAATTATATATGCATATTCAGCAGGTTTAAGAATATATATCTATTTTTCATACCCCTAAGTGATAAGAGATGTCCAGTCTTAACAGTTTTTGTTTTTTCGACAAAATTGTTTATTTTGTACATTAGAAGATCTCTAGAAATTATTTATATGGCAAAACGTTTGCCGGGTCAGCTTATTGATTTTATGTTTGATGTATTTGTTATAATAGCGGAAATAGGAAATAAATAGGCGAGCAGTGAACAAAATGCTAATAGTAATTGTTTCTGCTAATACAACAAATTTAATAAAAGTGACTATTCTTAAAAAGAGGAACGATTTAGATTATAGATAGAAGAGATTTAGATCTATTGAGAACTGCTAGTTCTTCTCAATAGATTACATTATATACGGCTATATTTCCTCTCTATTAGTCCGACACATTTTTTAGCCTTAGGCTTATATTTTTCATTGTTATGATCGCAATAGCCACGGAGTCGAAGATTCGAACCCGGGACAACATTTATGGGTATTATATAAAAAAAATCTTTTTCTAGTTGGTAATTTCGGTATAGAAAAACCTCTATGGAGAAATCCTAAGATATCTATAAAATATAACATTTTAAACCTTCTTTTGGAAAGCAACACAGGTTTTTATTCAGAAGTGGAATAAGTAATTCGCTACTCTTCGTCTTTCTCCTACCTTTATCCCATTCTAAGTGGGGTCGGTACAACATGTTTTTCTCATCCATTCTCTCTTATCATTCGTCAGCTCTGGTGCAACTCCTTGTATATGCATGTCATACTTTACACAATCCAACCATCTCTTCCTAGGCCTCCCTCTAGTCACATATCCATCCACATTCATACTCAACACTCGTTTGATCACATGATTTTCATCCTTCCTCATTACATGTCCATAGCATCCCAATCTTGCACCTCTCGTCTTTTCTATAACGGGCGCAACTTTTAGACTTCCCCTTATATACTCATTTCGTATTTTATCCAATCTTGTCACACCACAAACTGTCGCTACTATTTATAAAATTAATACCTATGGAATAAGAGTTGTCATAATTCAAATATCTCGCGGTTCGTCTAAATTGGGACAAGCTTTGGCTTTGTTTTAATTTACCGTGTACTTACTTTGATGAAAAAAGTTAATGTAAAACTAAATTCAACTCTGAATAGATTCATTTTGCGCTATATAATTGTTTCTACAACTTTTTCTGATTTTTTTAAAGTCCTCCATGGTGCTCGTTTCCTTATCTACTTCGTTACAATAGTTTTAGTTAAATTGTTTTTGTTCAGTTTTTTGTGCTTACATTGTTCCATAAATGGGTACATTAGAGTTCACTTATTCTGATTTTTTTTCTTAAAATTTCTTTTTTTTAATTTACAACTTGTACGAAACAAACGTTTCAGTTCTATTATATTCTAAATTTTCAAGATATGGTCTACAATGGTCTCAAAGGCGGACATGGTATATTTGACCTCAGTATGGTTTGAAGTAAGAAAAATTAATTTTTATTTCTATTATTAAATTTAAATTATATTTATATTTAATTTAAATGTATTTATGCATTTTTAATTTCAATACGTTTATTTATAATTAACTGAGCATTATGAAGAGATAGACTCTACGACAAAACCGGAAAACAATTTGCGAGCTAAGTGATATTATCAATACTTTCGTATTATTTATAAAATCATTATTAATTATAATTGGGTCGGAACACGTAACTACCTAACTAACATTGTAGCACCAATATCTAACTAGTGAGAAAAACCTCGTTCGGCCATTAACGGCCACAGCGCATCTAATAGTAGTTTTGAGACAAAAGTAATAATAAAATTATTTTGCTATAATCCGCGATATAGTAAATAGAAAAAATATATAGTGCTAAATGTATAGTGGACTATACGTTTTTTCATACCCGTTACATGCAGGATTCGTAAAAACATATGCACAAACCTCCACCGCTTCCACCACAATACACAAGCACTACACAGGTTCACTATCACAAACTCAACAATCGTTTCGCCCCGCAACCGAAGCATCATCAGGAGATAGACTCCACGACAAAATCGCAAAGCGAAGCGTTATGCAAACAAGCATTGTTATATAGTAATCGGTTCATCCCCACCTTTACCTCTGAACACGTGCAACAAGCTTGAACTTGAAACATTTATCTGATCGTTAATGAGGGTGCCATTGTTATGCTTAATGATTTCTAATTGTTCCAAAATATTCAATTTTAAGCTTTTTTCACAGGTGTGCAGTATTTCGAAACAATGGTCATTAGGAACTTTATGGCCGCTTTCTAACAAATGTTTCGCGAAATGTGAATTTAGTGGCTTATTATTCCTGAAAGCGGCCATATGTTCTTTAAAACGGGTTTCGAAATTACGACCAGTTTGACCCACATATGTATCATTGCATTCAGGACATTTTATTTTGTAAACACCACTCTTTTTCGGGCTTTCTAATTTATCTTTATTATTGCATAGTATCTTTAAAAACTCTAATAACTCTAAATATAATAAATATAATATAATAAATATAATAAAAGCCCGAAAAAGAGTGGTGTTTACAAAATAAAATGTCCTGAATGCAATGATACATATGTGGGTCAAACTGGTCGTAATTTCGAAACCCGTTTTAAAGAACATATGGCCGCTTTCAGGAATAATAAGCCACTAAATTCACATTTCGCGAAACATTTGTTAGAAAGCGGTCATAAAGTTCCTAATGACCATTGTTTCGAAATACTGCACACCTGTGAAAAAAGCTTAAAATTGAATATTTTGGAACAATTAGAAATCATTAAGCATAACAATGGCACCCTCATTAACGATCAGATAAATGTTTCAAGTTCAAGCTTGTTGCACGTGTTCAGAGGTAAAGGTGGGGATGAACCGATTACTATATAACAATGCTTGTTTGCATAACGCTTCGCTTTGCGATTTTGTCGTGGAGTCTATCTCCTGATGATGCTTCGGTTGCGGGGCGAAACGATTGTTGAGTTTGTGATAGTGAACCTGTGTAGTGCTTGTGTATTGTGGTGGAAGTGGTGGAGGTTTGTGCATATGTTTTTACGAATCCTGCATGTAACGGGTATGAAAAAACGTATAGTCCACTATACATTTAGCACTATATATTTTTTATATTTACTATATCGCGGATTATAGCAAAATAATTTTATTATTACTTTTGTATTATGGATCTCCGCAAAGTAACGCCTAATTCTATAAATTAGTAGTTTTGAGCCAAAATATAGTGCCTGATAGAATAAAACACAGAATTGGCCTATTTTCTGTAAACCTTAAGGAAAAATTTAGCTAATATTGGTCCAACGGTTTAGCCATGGAAGTTTATAAGACAGAATGAGAGAATTATGGACAGAATATCTAATATGTATTAGTGTTTTGATGTCTTGTGATGTCTTACAGAGTTACAAACATTATTTTTCGGAGGTACTAAACAACTTAAGGAACAGCTGATGACATTTAATTATCTTCGATACTGACAAATATCGTTTTAAAAATAAAAATACTAGGTCAGGTTTAAAAAAAACAACCTCTTGTCTTTGGGTCAACAAGGTTAGATCTAAGTGGGCAATAATTCGCAAGGCGTCCCGGAAACGGTAATGGCAACGGGATTGGCTTTTAATCGTATTACGGAGATGAACCTCTTGTCCCGGATTATCGGGACAGTCGTAAACCGCAGCTGGCGGTCGGACCATTGAGAGGAGCGCCCGAAGTTCGATCGTTATAATGGACTTAATTTGGAATCTTGGAAAAAAGAAGTCGGGTAAAGAGGTCTAATACAATTTACATTTTACTATAAGCTAAGACGAATATATTGGCGTTGCGCGACGTATAGAAGTTCTAAAGGTTCTATACTAGTCGAATTCGCGCCAACTTAAGCGTTTACGTACCCACTATTATATAATATGTAACTTTCCCTGTTTCCGAACAAGATTTTATTTCCTATATGCTATCCTATGTGTATAAACTGTAATGGTGCTAAATTTCATTAATATGGGTCGAGCGGAGTAGCCGTAAAAGCGTAACAAATAGACAGACCGACATATAGACTATCGCATTTATAACATAAGTAGCTGTGCCAACAACGGCTTCGCATGCGTGGAAATCAGTGAAACTATCCCGAATTTTTGAAATTTTGAGCATAAAAGTAGTTATTGTAAGTTAACCGTGAGAGTTAGAGATATGCTATCACGGACTTTTTTGTAGTATTTTTATCCACAATTCTCTACTACATTACTTTAGGGTATCTCTGCTGGTTTACGAAGCGCACGCGACTAAAGCTCTTAGCAATCAAGTTTTTGAACATTGCGCGATCTCTACAACACAATTTTCACAATACTCATATGTACTATTTATCTAAAACATCCGGAAGTATTGCACTATCTTTTGGAGAAAACTGTACAGAAATCCGTTCTGTAGATTTTGAGAAGATCGATTACATATAGACAGACAGCTGTTTGGGTCTTTGTTTTATAAAAAGTATAGATTATATTGAAAATACATAAATACCAAGATTCCGCGACCCTCTGATACAGAGTCACATGCTCTGAGCGTTCAACCATCGCGGGCTACTAAAGGAATAATAAACTTATATGTCATGCAATATCAACGCGTTCGCAGAATGTCTACGTAAACCTTCATCAGCTAACATTTGATTGCCTTATCCCTGGCCATAGAATGCGTTACCGCAGTCAAATGTACATTTTATCTACGTCAGCCCAGTCCTTAGGGATTAATGGGCCCCCATATTATAAATTAACATTTCAAATTTAAGGATCAAGGATTTCCGATAACGCAAATGGAGCTGCCAATTGGACCTCAGCCTTATTTCCTGTTAGGGCCCTTCGTTACACTTGATTAATTGAGATTTCTAATACCCGATTTCGAATTGATTTTGACTAAGAGATTGTGAAAGGTTTTTTTTTTAATTACACTAGCCGCGCTGCGTGACTATACCTACAGTGAAAAGTAAGTTATCTAAGTAATTCATTACTCACCGTCGAGACAGTCCTGCGAGACCTGTGATCTGAACATTGATCTCAAGTTAACCTACAAAGCGAGTGCTAGATGCTAGTAAACTGATATGCAACTAATAAATTAAGGCACTCAGGTCTACATAGAACTCTCGAAATGGATAGTTTCGTATAATTCAAAGTGGAAACTAATGTAGTTAAGTTATTGAATGTCCTAGGGTTAATTTTATCGTTTGATTCATTGGAATTTTATTAAATTAGGTACATCGTTTTTATAAATTGTGTTATTAGAATAATCATCATTTCATATACTATGTTCATGCATGCAATTCGTAACATATAACAGATAGCCTTAATTTAAATGGAGATCAAAAAGTTTAACATCGCCCTGAAACTTGAAACAAAAACCTGTGTTTTTAGATTAAATCTTTTCAACCCCCAGAATTAATAGTTAAGCTGTTATCCTGTTCTTAACGTATAACTGTTCTTTAATGACAAACTAGCTGTGCCAACAACGGCTTCGCTAGCGTGGAATTCAGTGAAACTTTTCCCGAATTTTCGAAATTTTGAACATAAAAGTAGTTATTGTAAGTTAACCGTGAAAGTTAGAGATATGCTATCACAGACTTTTTTGTAGTATTTTTATAGATTCACAATTCTCTAGTATATTATTTTAAGGTATCTCTGCTGGTTTACACAGCGCACACGACGAAAGCTCCCAGCAAACAAGATTTTAACAATTGCGCGATCTCTTTAACTCAATTTACATAACACCGGTATGTTCTATTTACCTATACCATCCGCAAGTATAGCACTATCTTTTGGCGAAAACCGTACTAAAATCTTTTCAGTAGATTTTGTGAAAATCGATTCGAGATTTCACGAGTGGCTTTAAACATTCACAAATAATTAAAATACATTTCATTCTGGTTTTCCGCTATTCCTAGGACTTTTTTTTTGGGAAAAATGCAGGTTACTTAAGTTTAATTTAGAAAATTAAGTAAAAGTAAAACTGAACCCTTTTTTAGGCTCACTCAATAAAGCGGCCTACATCCTACGATACAATTGCTATATCGATTTAATCGTTAGCCGTACTTAGTTCCAATATAATCATCGCCTTCCCAGACTTCAATGGCGATTGTTTTTCTCTCTCTTTCACATAATACAAAACGCTCGTTAAAATGAAAGAGAAGGTTGCCCGAATCGCCAACATGGCTGCGCGTGCGTTGCGAACCGTTACCTGCGATACTACGTCCAAGTAATAGGTTAATGGCAAGTTGGAATATGAAATTCATTCGGATGAAAGGAAAGCGATACAATATAATGCAAATAAAAATAAAGTAACGGTCTGTTACTATCCAACTTCTGGGCATAGACCTTTAGGTTTTAGCTAAAATCCATCATGCTCCAATGCGTATTGGTAAGTTACATAAATCACCATAATTCCTCAAGATGTTTCTTTTCAACGAAAAGCGTTTGATAAATTGCTATTGTAAATTAGACACACAAGTTTTTAATAGAAAAACTCATTAATGCCTGCCCGGGCACACGGTCACACGGTCTAACCGTCGGGCTATCCCAGCTTAAATAATGTAATCCGCGATAACGTAAATAGGAAATATATATAATGCTAAATGTAGAGTGGACTATTAGTAATCATACCTGGAACATGCGGCATTCGTTAAAAACACATGCACAAACCGCCACCATCGCCACCGAAATACACAAGCACTACACACGTTCACTATCACAAACTCAACAATCGTTTCGCCCCGCATCCGAAGCATCATCAGGAGATACACTCCACGACAGAAATAATCTATATATATTTCCTATTTACTTTATCGCGGATTATAGCAAAATATTTTTATTATTACTTTCGTATTATGGATCTCCGCAAAGTAACGTCTAATTATATAAATAAACACAAAAGGCATTAACAGTTCAATGGAAAGTTTCAACCAAGAAGACCGGAACTCAAATTATTTATTCAGGAACCTAAAGAAGTATGATATTAGTCTAATAAACTATCTGTTGATGCGTGGTGCTCGAATCGCTGTCGCTTGTGAATCGGGCCTCAGGTCAATAAACCGTTAGCGCCGCGGAGCGTTCGGCATCGGGTTGTCACTTTGGGTTTGTTCGCGGGGTCGCGGCTATGTGGGTTACGGATTGGTGAAAACGCCGCATTTCGCTTTTTGTCACCAATTGTTACTAAACTTTTTGTGGCCGTTTCGCTTTTGCTTGTTACAAATTTGATCTTAAAAGGAAAACTATAATGGAAACTTGAAGTATAAATTCAAATTTACAATAAGCTTTATTCAAATACACTTGTTCACAAATGTTTTTGAGTGGTCAATTCTACTACTGGTTTAGAAAATGGCTCCTACTGAGATAAGTCAGTAAGAAACACAAGTACAGGGGATCGTGGATTTGGATCAAAATACCTGGTGACTCGTTAAAAACACTTTTAAAAATTCTTCACTACAAACTTAGTAGAGATCTTTCATTCTAAAAGTGCACGCCCCTCCAATGTCTTTACTCACTTATACCAGTCGAGCCATTAGTTGACCTTTAAGTGCGCGAATGAGTCGAGTCAACTTTGAAATTGCTGCGCGCACACATATACAATAGTACAGTCAATATTTTCTCTCACACATTAAAATAATGTAAATGTGTAATTGTAATGGTGGAGGGGCGTGCACTTTTAGAATGATAGATCTCTACTTACAGTCTCTATGCGGTTCGTTGTGTAATAAGAAAGCCGATTTCACTATTATTGTATTTCACTATTATTTACACTTCGTAATTCGCTCTTGATCGCTATTCGCAAACTGAACGCCGAGACGCACGATACGTCCGCTTATATATCGAACGAACCGATGACGACAATGTTCGCGAACGTTCGCGAGCCCTTGTGGAGATCGTAAACAACCTTTTGTAAACAACAACCGTCAGTTCGAGTGTTGTAAATATCGTTCATGATGTTCTTTCCTGATCCCAAAAAAAAGCGATTTTTATATTCATCTCTTTACCGATCTACGAAACTTTCGCTATGAAACAATTACTTTTCTATACTTAAATGTTTACAATATTATATTAAAAGTTTCTAAAAACTCGCCCTAAGACTAATTAAACCCTAATTGTTTACATTTACATAATTTATTGTACCAACATCATTAACTCGAGCCACTAAAATTGTTAAGGCAATAGACATTGAATAATAATCATTTCGTGTAACGGTATATATTGTAAACTAGTTGTGCGTGTCCACTTCAGTGTTAAAATACCCTCAATTATGTTGTTTATATTTCGTCAAGTTTCTGAAGGAGAAACAGGAATTGTCCTATTCTATATTTTGACGCATACGCTTGAATTTGGCAAAACTTCCAGGGGACGTCTTGATAGCGTAAAAGACAGGTTTTCGCATTTGTAGCATTTACGTGAAAAAACAAGCAAAAAACATGTTCTTCCGACCTTACTTACAATATATATCGATATTTTAATCTTGTAACAATTGATGCTATGGCGTCTTTATAAATTCAAAATGGCGGACTACACGAGTTTTTAATGGACACGATTCTGTTGTGAATATCATTAGTAGTTGAATATTTTATTTCATTTTGACACCTTCTTTCGAGAGAACCTACTTAGGAGGCCGGTTTGAATAGAAATTGAAATTCCGACCCGATAGCGTGACTTCATTGTATTCTCAAAACGTTTATTATTAAATTATTCTTATTCACAATATAATGCTTGTCTTTATTGGACATTTTTGAAGCAAAAATGTATATATTTGCAAATTCAAATTGAACGTTTTAGGTAAAAAATATACAGCATTAGTAGATAGATAAATTTCATAATTTTGCAATTCATAAAATTTATTATACAAATGTTTTGTTGAACAATGTTTGTTGTTCGTAAAAACACGCACAAACCTCCACCGCTGTCACCACAATACACAATTTTTTTTGCGATTTTGTCGTGGAGTCTATCTCCTGATGATGCTTCGGTTGCGGGGCTAAACGATTGTTGAGTTTGTGATAGTGAACGTGTGTAGTGCTTGTGTATTGTGGTGGAAGTGGTGGAGGTTTGTGCATGTGTTTGCATGACGAATCCTGCATGTAACGGGTATGAGAAAACGGATAGTCCACTATACATTTAGCACTATATATATTTTCTATTTACTGTATAGCGGATTATAGCAAAATGATTTTATTATTACTTTTGTACTACAGTGGAATTAGGGATATGACGCCTATTATAGAAAAGACGAGAGATGCAAGATTAAGATGGCACGGACATATAATGAGGAGGGATGAAAATCAAGTGACCAAACGAGTGTTGAATATTAATGTGGACGGATATGTGACTAGAGCCTCCCAAAAGGAGATGGATGGATTGTTTGTAATATACTCTGCATATAAAAGAAGTAGCGCCAGAGTTGAAAAATGACAGCAGAGAATGGAAGCTAAAAATATGTTGCACCGATCACAGGTGTAGTGGTATAATTACGGATATCACGTACTCATGTATATCGAGTGAGACAATACAGGTAATGATTATTGGTTGGCGACCTTGTTATTATTGCCTGCTTTAACATTGTACAATTCTTTGATGTGTTTGTCTTTCCAATTAAAAGTATTTTCCCCTCTTACTCTCTTGAGTGTTTTAAAAGCCCTTGTACTTATGCATAGTAGAAATTGTTAGAGTATCTACCTGGTGGAATAGGGTTGTCGATCGTGATTAGTCAATTATTTATTTGTAGTTGCGTCCGATATTTATATGCAAAATTAGTTGTTATTTAGTCTTTGTTATACAACAATTGTTATAACCGTAATCTCAAATTATTTATGCCGTGTGGTATCCGGCTGAGTAGAATAGACCACCCTCATTTCTTACTTCTAAGGTAAGTTGACATCAGGCAGACGGCCGGTCGTAAAATACGTAGCCAAATCATCTGACAACATGTTTGTAATATGTTGTGCCGACCCCACTTAGTGTGGGATGAGGGAAGGAGGATGATTATGTAGTCTCAAATTATTTATGCACCCGATAATCAATATGATTCTTGCGACTGACAGCAATAGTAAAAAACATAACTTTTAATTTTAAAATGTCGAGGCAATTTCAAAACTTTTAATATACATTTCATAAAGAGCTAATAAATAGTAAGAACTAAATTAAATAATAATAATATTATTATGTGAAGTCAGTTTTTTACTCTTGCATAGCGAATCTGCCAGAAGAATATCGATCAAATTTAGCACAATTCAAACTTCAGGAAAAGAAAAAATCGATACATAACTGATGGTATTTTGACAGAGTTTACGCGAATTAAATCACGGCTAAGTAAATGAATAAATAACAGTATTGATAAGAGTTCAGTTCGGTTTTTGGTTTCAGGGTGGGTGTCAACCCTAGGAGTTAGGGCGGGCAGCCCATCAGAACCTACATTTCCAATGTAAACCGCTCTACGTCAGCGTAATGCTATTAAGGCGCTGAACAGAGCCAAATAGGCTGACTTTAAACACGTTTTTAACAAAAGCTATAGGGATGACGATTACAAGAAAAATATATGTTAATATACATCATATCTCAGACAGAATGTAAGATTTCAAAACACGATTACGATACTTTTTTTCGATAAAAAAAATTGGTAAATAGACCTCTGATTTTTACTTTGATCGTAAATATCTCTAATATTTATCAACAAAAATTGGTAAAATTAATAAGACTAATAAATCATTATAATATAAAGAGAATGTAAGATTTAAATTTTGAATTAATTAAGATATTTCATTCAAATTAAATATTTTTTAGAAAATAGCAAAACTGAAACGAGTCATCGTCTCGCTTCTCTTTTACATCTACGAAGATAGACAGTGATCGCTGAGGCGCGCTGCTATACGGACGTGTGTCGCTAGCTGCCGCCTTTTGTGACTATTCCTTGTTGATAATATGTCTTTTTTTAGATGTTTAGTTATAGTTTCAGCATACTTAGTTTTATAAGATTAATTAGACATAAGTTTTTTAAATAAATTGTACAAAAAAAGTTTGGATAAAATAGTGTACACATACAATGGGTGTTAAAAAATTAATTTTGTCGCTACGCCGTCGCAGAAATTGTGGGCGTGGCTTATATGCCGAAATCTGAATTTGCGCCAGCTCTGTTCAGCGCCTTAACTCTACACTCCAATCCATACGCAGTGTAAACTGTGGTTAGACCCGACCATTTACGTTATCTGCTAAATTTTCAGCGCAAATATAGGTATTTAGATAATTTACAATTTTTTGCAATGATAGACACTATAACAGAACTACCTTGTTATAATCCGCACGGGTTAACCGAATGTATGCAAAGCAAATGTGTATGAAGTAGGCATAATTCACGTATCTTACACATGCAGGACAAGTCACCAAATGCATCCCAAGACGTTTCCACCGATCCACCACCACCGATAAGGTTTAATTATACAAATTCAAAATATTTATTATTCAAGTAAACTTGTAAACAAGTCTTTTGAATCGTCAAAATCGAGAAGAGAAGAGCCAGCAAAAAACTAGGCGGTGGCTCTTTTCAAAGAATAGTTTTTATTACTAGTTACATATAGGTTTTAATGTGATATACAGAATCGAAGTGTAAGTAATCCACAATACTATAGTATTTCTGTATTAGCCTTTTTTTATATTGTTTTTAAAGTACTGTAATGGTAAAGTTAAAGAAGATTGCGGAATTTTATTATAGAATCGTATAACCAAACCCACAACCGATTTACGTACTTTTACAAGGCGCAAAGCAGGAGCCGCAAGCTTATGTTGGTTTCTACTTTGTCTATTATATACAAAATTTCAACAATATAGCTTGAGCGAATTAACAGAAAGACCGACTGACAGATAAACAGAGTTTTAACGCAATTATAATGATAATGCTTACACCTTTGTTTATTGTAATAAATAAATGATTTATAAAATGAATGTATACACAACGATAGATCTCCACGGAGATTGTCGACCATTTGAGAGGTGAAAGTATGATATCTGACCAAACATTCGTGTTCGGAGAAATTGTTAAAAAGTGGAAACTCCGTCACGCGTAAATCCGAACCGCACGAAGAGCGTTGCGCGAAACATTTATATAAATAGTTATCTGCCTGTCTTTATGGTTATTGTTATATAAAAAAGTAATGATATGAATATTTTACTATAATCCGCAGAAAAGGAAAAGATATGTAATGTTAACTGTGCAGTGTAATATCCGTTTTCGTATCTGCTTTCTTTGCTGATTATGGTTTGGTTACGGGGCGAAACGATTGTTTAGGTTGTGGCAGCGAATGTGTGCAGTGCTTGTGTAGCGTCGTTGTGATAGTGTTGGTTTGTAGTGCATGTATAAAGGCTTTATACTTTATAAATGCAACGGATATTAATCTGTACATTTAAGATCTAACAGTCTTTCTTTTATGGCTGACTATAACACAATCTATTTATTTATTTATTCGGATCTTCAACAGCATTGCACGATATATCATCCAACATATATCCCATAGATTTAAATTAAATATGTAGTGTCAATTAGAGAGGAACACATCATTCTTAGTTACGATGTTACAATTATAAACCTAAAAATAAACTAAATAATATTAGATTAACATCATTTATAAAGATTAAATAAAAACGATAATATTATCATTGTTTTTGTGTTATGCAAATAACACCTATTATATATACACCAATATTTAATTTTTTTGAAATCTATAATCTCACGATCAAACTGTCGCCTGCCTAATTTGTTGGAGCGATAGTTAGTATAGTAGTAGTATAGTTTACGATATTTGGTACAATGGAATCTCATAGTGCAGGCTAACGTAAAGGATAAAAAAATCACGGTAATATTGATAAAATGTATCATAATTATATTAGTGGTTTGACTGGCCCGTTGGCGCAGTTGGCAGTAAACCTGCCTTCAGCTTCGGGGGTCTTGGATTTGATTCCAACATTTTCTAAATACAACTTATTGATTCTTTGAGTCCGGGTATATTTATGTATTGAACATTATATATGAGGTATATTCAACGTATTAAGTTACTAACTTTGGGAACGGACGAACGTGTGTGTAATAGTCTCATTTACTTATAAATTTATTAAGTTATTGGACTTGATATGAACCACGTTTGCCATCGCTAATAATGCTTAACTGCCTTGTAACCTAAAATGCCGTGTGGTATCTGGTTCAGTAGAATAGACCACCCTCACTTCTTATCGAGGTGTCGTAATAGGCGACTAAGGTAAGTCGAGCCACCGTGTGGTATCCGGTTGAGTAGAATAGACCTTCTTTCTTACCGAGAGGTCGTAAAATATGACTAAGGTTAATAGACGTCAGGCAGGCGGCCGGTCGTAAAATACGTAGCCAAATCATGTGACAACATGTTTGTAACATGTTGGGCCGACCCCACTTAGAATGGGATAAGGGCAGGAAGATGATGATGATGCTTTGTAACCTTAACCAGAATTCCATGTATATTATAAGCATACATTATACGTAGTTTGTCAATACAGCCGATGTGACGTCTATGCACGTAAAGTCAATAAAATAAAAGTTACGAGGTGATCGCTACCCCTTTATCGAAGCACTTAAATTTCGCAGACTACCAATGTTTCTTCATTACACACGTTTAACGCAAGGAACGTGATATTTATGTTAACAAAGATAAAGCTTGTCCTTACATCCAACATATAAACAATGTCTTTGTTTTAGTCGCCAACGCATTATTTAGTTTTATCTTACTTAAACATTCATATTTACTGGTATTACTTGGGAGTTCACTCGCTGCGCTTGCTAAGGTTAAATAAAATGTTATATTTTCCGTAGATAACGCAAGAAAATAACAAAATTCAGAAGTAATTAAATAGTTTTCAAACGTTAGTGTGTGAGTGATGTTAAGATTACAATGGAAGGTAATATTGTGTTATGGAAAAATCGTTATTATTATGCTGAATTATGCAAATGAAAAAATGATTTTTTCAAAGGCAAACGAAAACGCATCGCATAGATGGCCCAGTAAAAATAGTAGCTGTACTTGTATGGGTTTATGTTATATTTATTTATTTATTTATCTCTTACTACTAAAAGAAAGTGAGCTGTGTTAGCCCAGCGGTGAGACCGTGCGACTCTTTCGAGGCGAACACGAGTTTAAACCCGGGCAGGCACCAATGAGTTTTTCTATTTAAACTCATGTGTCTAATTGATAATTGCAATTTATCACACGTGTTACGTCCACTCAGCGATTACCGCTTTCCCACACTCGACACCGGAGGTGTAGTATTCCACGCCTGGGAAAGAAAGACACTTCGTGCAACCTCGCTCCTAACTTCGGTGGGATCGGAGTATTTAAGATTTTAGCATAGTACATAGTATAAGAATAATTATAATTAATTAACTGTAAATAAATAGATTTAAGCTGTGATAGCCCAATGGTGAGACCGTGCGACTCTCTAGAGACGAACATAGGTTCAAACCCGGGCAGGCACCAATGAGTTTTTCTATTAAAACTCATGTGTCTAATTCATAATTGCAATTTATCACACGCTTTTCGGTGAAGGAAAACATCGTGAGGAAACCTGCATATCACTAGAGAATTCTGTTGATATGTGTAACCTACCAATCCGCATTGGAGCAGCGTGGTAGGTCTTAGCTCCAACTCCTTCTCTCCAGAAACGGAGAGAGGAGGCCTATTCCCAGCAGTGGGATTGTAACAGGCCGCTACTTCTACTTAAAGAAAAGTAATAATTTGGCCGTTAAAGTGAGAGAACATCTGACTGCTAAATAAGATTCTTGTGTTAAGGAATATCCGTGATTCTGCAGACTTGTTTGTCTTGCCATACTTTGTAAAACAATATGGATGCTCTGGATTACCACGATATAGAATGACATGCTAAATATTGTAGCGATATAGAAAAGAAGAGAGCAAAAAAATAATAATGATACTGAAAACCAATAACAAATATTTTATCTGCATTTTCATTCTCGCATCAACAAAAACCGAAGCAATTTATTAAGTTTATCAAGAGTATATGTAGTTTTATCAAGAGATTTATTTTGAATATTACATTTATTGATTCCAAGTCCGAGGTAATTTCTTTAACTATGTTTTATAGCCCTTTAAAACATCTTCCATAACTTAGTTTATTATTGAAGTTTAATGATGCTATTTTTGTGTAAAAAAGTATGTTTTACGAGTAAAGTTTTCGATGAACCAAAAATGATTACTTAATTCGGACAACAGTATTTGAATCTAAACATAGTTTGCGTATTAACTGATTGATCAAGAACAAAGTAACAAGATAACTTGTTTCGACTTCATCTACATTTTTGCCATAATTAAATCGTGATGGTCTTTCATATTACAATCACTTCTGGACTATTCTAACAAAGAGCGCAATTTTTATGACGGTGAATAACCTTATACGTCTTATATGTCAATAAAAATATCTCAAGTTAAAATTTCCTTCACGGGTGTATCGTACATTCACATCTGATTTGCATTCCATCGCGCACCTAACAAAGGGGTCAAGTCATCGGCGTCAATCAATGACGGTGATGTATAGGTGGATAATGTCGTGTGATATACGGCTTTTTTAACAATAGCAATTGTTAATTTGGAACGTTAACAACAAGCTACATATCACAAAAGTATCCTAATAAAAGATGGCGCATTATACGACATAAACAATTTACACAGTTGCACACACGGCTCGAGTGTTAATAGCAAAATAATCCATACTATATTATAAATGCAATAGTCCGTTTGTCTTTCACAGCTAATCCGCTGAACCAATATTAAAAGCATTGGGAAAAAATTGAAGCTGCAATAACTATTTTTGTACTTTAGGAACAAGTATAAAGACTGACTAATTATGACTAGTTATTTATTAAGTTCAAATTTTAGCATAGATATTTTAAAACTTTATACAAACGAAATCGCGCATAGATCAGACCTTAATTGGTGGTCCAACCTCGTATGTGACATTCTAAAGTCACCGTTTTTCATCATTAGTAGTTTCTTACTTTACCTTAGCTTTACATAGAATTTACCTAATCGCGGACTATAACAAAATGAATAAATTATATTTATTATATTAGTAGTACTGTACTAGTATTTCCCATTTTTCTGTAACCAGCACTGGCCGTGTAAATTATCGACAACGCTAATCGAATTTCGCACGTTTTCCGATTCGCGATCTGTGCATGCATCCCTCGTATTAGCATTTTAACGTCGAATTATCCGGAAACGCAGCCGGCGCGTGAAACAGCAACGACCAACCCGTCAAAGCTGGTTTATCTCGTAATCCGATCACAGGCAAGTGCGTGTTAATGCTCGATTACCGGATACCATCGATTACCGCCAATAATCGACCGGCCGATGCGTGCGCGGTTTGCATTAGACCAATTACGAAAATATATATTTAATCTCAGGATGCTTGTTAACAATGTAGTTTTAATTCAGGTTTAATTATATTTTACTAACCACCTGTCCCTGCTTGGTGCAGGTGGGTAGTCGAATTAAGAGACCAGGAGATTACAAGCAATATAACAGAACTAACTACTTTGCTATAATCCGCACGGGTTAAGTGAATGCATGCAAAGCCAATGTGTATGAAGCAGGCAAAATCTACGTACCTTATACATGCAGGACCAGCCACCACATGCACCCCAAGGCGCAATTCACCAGCAACAACGAACACAAAAGCAGCACACACACCCACCACCACAATCTAAATTAGATTTATAGCAAAGTAGTTAGTTCTGTTATATTGCTTGTAATATGGAATTCCGCAAAGTAACGCCTGCTTCTATAAACCAGGAGATTAAATTGCGCTTTTTAATTTTGCGATAAATTTCTAAATGTTCACTTAAATTATATAGTGTTAATGGGCATGATATCAAGCGTGAAATTTAAGGTAGAGTATTTAATCGTCTTAATAGCTGTCAAATTCCCGCATTATGAGACCATGTTATTAGAAGTTAGATATGGTGTATATTTTACTCTTATGACATTGAGGACTTCTCTGTTAACTTTTAAAAGAAGAATCACAACATGTTTTTTGATTATATACACGGATGTGGCAACGTTTTTGACGAAAGGTCTCAAGCGGTTTTACTTTTTCCGACATTTTTATCAGTTATTGTCATATTTACTCACTACTCAAAACCATAGATACAATTCTTTCTATTAGCAAACTGCGTGATTTTGCTATAATATGCGATCCTAGATTTCCAATATAATAGATTATGTATAGAAACGGACTATACTCACGTCTTATTCTATCGGGTTAGCCTGATTAGTGTCAATATAATGGACTAGAATATTTAAATTTATAATAGCGGATTCTATAAAAATAATATTATTCTTACTTTTGTTTAACACTATTAGTTGAATTCATTTGATTTAGGTGAATTTATATAGGATTCATTACAAAGAAGCCTCAACGTCTACAAATGACTCCCTGTACATGTGGTGTTTGACACGGTATAATCCAGTTTCAGCAATAGCCATGCATCATGATAAGCCAACATTTGCTGGTGGTACTGTGGAATGGCCCCTATTGGTTAACGCCATATGTCACGTATCGCAAATGTTGGCGCAAGGCGCTGGTTTTGCTGATTAATTGATTGGAACCGATAGGTCTCCACCATCGGGTGTTAGACTAAGGAAACATTTGAGACATTGGCAGCTTCTTTTTATAGTTAATATGTTATAGCAATTAACAACAACAAATTACATTTGGTATGTTGTACTAGGTATGTTTTGTAAGTATGACTAGGTATGTTTCGACTAGGTACCATAATATTTAAATTGAAATTTAACATTTAATATCGCCAAATAACTGCACAACGCGTGACTAACCAATTATCCGTCAAAAGTAGTGTGTAGCGTACAGAATGCGCGTTGTTGATCGTAGGTCACTTCAAACGACCTCCACTCCACACTATCCTGTGTTATTTGGCTCATACGGCTGCTCGCAATCTTTCTGGAATATTCAGTCGTAGTACTCCTACTCCTTGCAGGAGGCCTGCCGACGCTGCGTTCAACGGTGCGGGGTCGCCATTCGAGCACCTTCTGATATGAGCTATATCAGTTTATTGTTCTACTACTTGCCCTGCCGTTCATACACAATCACTAAAAAACTTCACTATCGCAAACCAATTACGTATAGCGTCATCTGTTGTAAACAAGAAAAACTAAAATTGAAAAATTATATTTTTATTAAACTTAAATTCATAATATTATTTATTCAAGTAAACTTGTAAACAAGTCCTTTTGAAACGTCAACTCTACTGATGGAAGAGCAGCAAAGCTCGGAAAGCTGTTCCTACCAAGAAGAGCCAGTAAAAAACTCGGTGGTTGCTTTTCAAATATAGTTCTTATAACATTTGATCATTACTATCTTGTACAAGGTAGAGGAGTAGCTATATCCACGCATTTGTATCATCTATATAATCCTCTATCCTCAATTTACTATATTACTCACATAACCAACGTTAAGTTAGCAGTATAGCAGCTTTGGCAAAAGAATCACCTCTAGAAGCGTTCATTTTAGTTTACTAAAACGAACTTCGCACCTACCTAATATTTTTAAATATGCAAAAGATGGTATAGTATGATAAAAATGGTAAGTGTTGACAATGAAAAATCAAAACCGTAAATATTACTACCAAATACCCATGAACTCTGTACGTACTTATTTTAATTCACCCTTCCTGTGATATCACGGTAAAGAACCCCTTCGCAGTAACTCAGCCGCTGTTTCACGTCATCCCGAGCGATCTGGGTCGTGTATTGAGACGAAGTGGCGTGGATAATATACTATGATTTGTTAGTCTTTTGCGGCTCGTGATAGGAGCTTTTGTTCATATTGTGGAGAACTTTCGCGATTTATTTTCTCGCCTATTTTCTGGAAGTAAGAGTGCTTTCGTCAGATACCCTTATGTTATGTAGAGTCAAAACAAAAATACATTGGTATGTGTATTTCTCGGACAGTTTCGCCAATGGGCGACATCATTTTCCCACGGTAAACGCTGTTGTAGCGTATCATCGCTTAGTTGCCATATGTACTTATAACCTAATCATGAACTGGTCCAGTATAATCGATGCTCAATTTCTCTGAAAAACCTCCAAAATGTTTGAGATTAAGTCTAACGTGTGATGATGTCTCCCAGACAGTTTGTCCCAGAGAGAGGAAAATGTTTCGGAACTATATGTAAATCGATTCTCTTCTTCTTTTGTTTCATGTGGTGGGCGTAAAATGCTGGACATAGGTCACTTCAATCTTCTCATTCGTGATATGATGACATAGAGTAACTCCAAGCATAATTTTTAAATTCGCTTCATCGCTAGCTAAATGACTGAGCTTTCTTATCGGTCCTTATGTTTTTAAGCTTAAGCTTTAAGTTCAAACTACTTTCGGTAAAGCTAACTTTAACTGGTTGTTCAAAAGATATGCAAACGTTTAGTCGCATAGCCAATCATTATCCCTGATCACGTCTCCGTGTTACGTGTAAACATGTCACAATTAGCAATCGACAAATGAACTCGCCAGTTCAAACGTTTGTTGAAACTGATTGTGCCGCGCGGACTAATTACAGAAGTCAATGAAAGTACCGGGTGATTGGATGCTGGTTGGATCTCTCATATAGTAAAGGCTTGTTGAAGAACTTTATACTGTTATATAATCATTTTTCTCTACTACGGTGCGACCTCGGTCAATAATATTACGCGCGGTAGTTTTAAGGTTTTTGACAGGAGGGTTGGTGATCTAAACGCCTTCGCGATCTTTTTGTACCACCCTTATCGAGTCGTCGGTTTAAAATGAAAATATTTAAAGCAACAGCTTCAGTTATCCATTAAATGCAAGCGTCAATTGTTCATACTAATATTTATGACAGCAGAAGCGTTTTTTTTTTAGTTTGAGGTTCATGCAGATAATTCATGGACTAGGAACTGTTATACGCTTGCTAAATACTAAAGTTTGCACGGACGAACTTAAGCGTAGAATCAAGGAAACTCTAATCATATAGCTCTAAAATTTGCCACTTTGACAGTCACCCCTTTATCGAGGCCCGTATTCAGTATGAGCTACATTTTAATTATATCATCGGCCGAGCTGGCTCCCGCCCAAGTGGTAATACGAGCGAGTTATGTTCTCACCGCTCCCCCATTAAAGCCTTCTTTATGGGGCCACTAGGATTTTTCAGTGTAACACTGGCCTCTACGAGCACCGCCACTGAGTGGTATTAAGGTATTATAGATTTTAATAAACGCTGATCTTAGCGTATAAGCTCGGTTTTAAGTGAAATTTAAGTTTATAAAGGTGTTAATAATCTGATAAAGTAATAACACTTTGTGTCATTCTCAACATACTACTAGTACCCGCGATGTCTTTCGCGTAACGCTAACGTAACTTAAAATACTTATAAATTAAAAGAGATTCAATATGTGTTATTTCCCCGGGAATTTCTCTATAAGTTGCTCCAAATTTTCTCTATTAAATAAACTGTGAAATCGTAAGAGACACACAGACTTTCTCATTTAAAAATAAAAGTATCGATTATTCGATCAAGTTTACAGACTTTGAAAAACAATAAGAGATTAATGAAAGCATTTACTGTAAGGTTTACCTTACGAAATAACGGTCAGTTCGCAAGATAAACGTGGTCTTAACAAAGATATATGGCGTACAGGAAGTAATATGGCGCGTGTTTTGGGTAAGGTCAACAGGCGTCAGCAATGAATTAACTACTGGTTCGGAACGTTGCTTCTATTGAGAACTATAGAAAAACAGAGCGATTGTGTTCTTTTAGTCTTTTTTCTTCATATTCATTATCTTTGTTATTTCTAAGTATAAGAGATAAGTATCTGAAACTACTTAATATTAGTATTTAACTTAGCATTAAAGTGACCTAATTCAAAAAGTTTTTTTGTTAGATCCGTATTTTAATGTCATTTATGACATCGCACTGCGAACTACTACGACCGATTGAGAAAGCTGCTGTTTTCTTGCTATGGGTGTTTTTAATACTCAGAAGTGTTGTTTTCGCTACGCTTTATTGCTATTTGCCACAATATTACTTTTTTTATTAGGGAGCTCTAATAATAATCGTGTGATCTGTTTAAGAAAATAAATTGCACCTGTAACCTTTAAACTATCAGCGGAACTTTCTGTAAAAATATGTTAATGGAATTTAAACATAAACCATAAGGCATTCCTTTTCAAATTCATGGAATATTTTTGGTTTGACATCATTGTGAGATAAGGTATTTATGATAAAGATGAAATAAATTTCAATAAAATTTATCAATACATGAATGTTATATCCATACTAATATTAGGTCCTTACATATGAAATTGGCGTTTTCTATGGGAGGAACATAAAGTCGTTTTTTTTTTAATGAAATATATTTAATTAATCAAAGTAGATATGTACCATTGCTATGTATGCACTTTTGCCATCTCATAGGTAGTTCATTGATCCCCTAAAAAAACCATTCGGGCGGGAATCAATAAAATCTTTGAAGGCGGTTTGGACTGCCCCATCGGAGTTGAATTTTTTTCCTTGCAAGTAGTTATCCAAATTGCGAAAAAAATGGTAATCTGTTGGAGCAAGGTCCGGAGAGTACGGTGGATGTCTAAGACATTCTAATTGAAGCTCCTCTGATTTGGTAGCCGTCTGTTGTGCAGTGTGTGGTCTAGCGTTGTCCTGAAGCAGCAGTGGCCTAGAGCGATTGACCAGCCTCGGTTGTTTAGCAGCTAGCTTTTCCGTCATGGTTTGCAGTTGCTGACAATAGATATCTGCCGTAATCGTCTGGCCAGATTTAAGAAAGCTGTAGTGAACGACACCGGCACTAGTCCACCAAACACTTACAAGCAACTTTTTTTTAGTCAATTTTCGCTTAGGGCAGGATTCGGCTGGTTCGCCAGGGTTCAGCCATTGCGATGAGCGCTTCCGATTATCGTAGAGGATCCACTTTTCATCATAGGTAATGATTCGATTTAAAATTCCTTCATTATTGTGCCGGTTGAGTAACGTAACGCAGCAGTCGACGTGCATTTGTCGGTTTGCTTCACTCAATTCATGAGGTACCCACCTTTCAAGCTTTTTCACCTTCCCAATTTGCTTCAAGTGGATTAGAATAGTTTTATCACTAACACCGGAGCCTGCAGCTAACTCGGACGTGGTTTGCGATGGATCCGCTTCCACAATAGCCTTCAATTCTTCATTATCAACTTTGGTCTCCGGCCGTCCACGAGGCTCGTTCTGCAGGTCGAAATTTCCAGAACGAAAACGTTGGAACCAAAAACGCACTGTGTTTTCTTTTGCGACACCGTCACCATACACATCATTAATCCTTCGAGCCGTTTCTGCAGCACTGGTGCCACGGTGGAACTCATACTCGTAAATAACGTGATATTTCATGTTTTCCATTTTGTAAACAGAGTGACACAAAGAAAAAAACAAAAGAAGAAAAAACAAATGAATTAGGGGGTTTGAAACACAAATGCATGAGTAAATAGCTGTATGAATTTGAATTTGGAATTCCTAACCATAAAGGTAATATTTGAGATCATAGTGGCCAGTACGACAAAACGCCAATTTCATATGTAAGGACCTAATATTAGAAATGCGAAAGTGTGTCGAACTATAAGTTGCGTTGTCGCGGTTTATCCGTTATATCATATGTACCGGGCTATAATGTAGGAATAAAAAATCGGTTTGTCTTTGAAAGAAATTATCATCCTTATTACACTCCAAGTAGGGTCGACACAACATGTTACAAACATGTTGTCACATGATTTGGCTCCGTATTTACTACGACCGGCCGCCTGCCTGACGTCAACTTACCTTAGTCGTATTGTACGACCCCTCGGTAATAAAGAGGGTGGTCTATTCTACTCAGCTGGATACCAAACGGTGGGTCGACTTATCTTAGTCGCCTTTTACGACAGCTCGGTAAAAAATGAGGCGGGTCTATTCTAGTAACTCGGATACCACACAGCATTGTTTTTGAAATAAAGTACTATATATGTTTCACAAATGAGGGTAGGCTAACACGTTGATGCGAACGAAGTAGCGGACACAACTAATTATAATATAAACCAATGAAGTTACATTTCTACTTTCTGTAACTACTTTTTAGAATTTACAGTGAAATGGTACTTAAAAATGATTTCCCTTTGATTCGATTGCAAACGTTTATGGCTTAAATATATATTTCAGCTAAATCCTTAACGAAGTGAAAATGTCGAATCGTATAATTTAAATACGTTGTTTTAACTCTTTATACTCCATACCGATTACAAGTTAGTACTGAACTTGTTATTAGATAGAATTATTATTGTAATTACTATAAAGTAGAATTATCATTGTGGGACTTTCACTTTAATTTACTTAATACCTTTTAAACACCTTATTATTTCAACTTTTGAATCGTAATGTTGTAGATTTTCCAATTGGAAATATTGTTTGTACGGAAAAGATTTGACAATTTCTTTCGCAATATTGTTTTTCAATTGCAATTGTCTGTTCTTGTCCCACTTCTTGGTAAACGCCAACTCTCTCCTTTTCGAAAATAATGCTTGGAGAGATCCACTAAAGAATAACGGATAATAATGATTTCTACGTTCGAAAAACTTATAATCTCTTATAAAAAAATTAATGTTTGTTACTTACATGACCTTATCCGAAGCGGCTTGACTGATTTCAATGAAATTTTTCAGATAATGTTTAGATTAACCCGGCGGATGTTCCTGTAAAGGTTGGTAGCGTTCGGAGCATTTTTTTTATATAAGTGTAATTATCTTTTTTTATCACATATCTTTAAATTTAAGCGGGCTGGACATACTAGTTGTAAATATTAATTATGTATTAGATTTTTTATAGAAATACAAGTACGTATGATGGGATGGGAAAATAAAAATTCAACGTGACTTTTCAGAAACTTTATATTCAGTTTTTTTGCTATTACAAGATTTTCTTTTTTAGATTTTTTACGCAAAGTGCACAGTGTGGTAGTTATATAGCACAAATTTCATTCTTTTCTCGCTTGGATTATCTATAGTTTTGCATTCTATGTAAGATTTTTTTCATATTCTCGAGAATGGTTATCTAATAATGAGTTAACTGAGAATTTCATCGCCATTAATTTTTATGGCTAATGAAGACGTTTTCCGTGAGCGGGTATTTCTAAAAGAAACTGCAATTTATACGGCGGTAAATCTTTATTCTAGCATGGGCTTAATTGCCCCAAGATGGCGGTAGTAATTTGTGACATTAACCAGCGTGTATGGAACTGCCGTGCTTAGAATGAAATTACAGTTTTTCGCTTGCGGATTTACTAGTTACACTTGGTTTTATCGCAATTCGGGATCGGTTCCAATTTGCATTTAATTTCATAATTTCAAACTCCAATTTGTCATGGAATCCATAACATAACAATATTTAATGAGAGTGTATAATAAAAGCAAGTGTGATTTGTTAGATGGAAAATAATATAAAAAAGGTTTAGTTGTCAGAGAGTCAGTCTCTTGCTGCGACTCGAGCAACTCTTAGGTGCCTTGATATCTAGGTCGTGTATTGAGCTTATGCATGGTGTAGTGGTGCGGGTTATCCTGCTGAGTCAAATAGTGGCATTAAGCCTTGTAGCTTGGCTTCAATTATGCCCTAAATTTACCAAACAAAGGGAAACAAAGAGTGAATTACGCTTGTTTTTAATCTTGCTCCGTAAGTCCACATCGACAAATTAAGGCGGTAATTAGTATCTTATATTATTAATGCGACATTGTGTCTGTCTGACTGCTATTTCATATAAAGGTAATCAATGAAAATATTTATTTAGAGAGTACTATTTGTTCTTATATTTGATTCATACAGAAATATAAAAACCGGTGTACTATTTGCCACCAAATTAACATCAAGACACAAGCACTGCACACATTCACTTACACATTCTCAACAATAGTTTGCCTCGTAGCTGAAGCTTTGTTAGGAGATACACTTCACGACAAAATCGCATCAATGCTTTGTCGTGGCCTCTAACTCCAGTGATTGATGTTTTAGGAATTCTGCATGTATCATGAACGTATGGATATAGCTGCACTTCTACCCTGTACAAGATAGTAATTACTAAATGTAACTAGTTATAAGATTTTTATTTTAAAAAAAGCAACCGCCGAGTTTCGTGCTGGTTCTTCTCGGTAGGAACAGCTTTCCGAACCAGCAGTAAAGTTGACGATTTAAAAGTACTTGTTTACAAGTTTACTTGAATAAAGAATATTTAAAATTTGAATTTGAATACGGTATGAGAAAGGATAGTACACTCTACATTTAGCATTGCATGTATTTTCTTTTATCGCCGAATATAGCAAAATAATATTTCCATTACTTTGGTCTTATGGACCTCCGCAAAATAACGCCTGATTCTCATTAAAAGGATAACATGCCTTATGATAAGCGTATTTATCGGTCCATTTGATCTGTTTAAAAATTAAATAACACCAATCGCTTCGGCTGTAAAGTAACAATAAATTACCGATAACGATTTTTGTTTTCGTAATGTTTCAATCGGCCACAGCCGCGGCCGCAACATATTTGTTCCACTCCATTTCGTTGACAGTTATAAACGCTTTTAAGTTAAACCTTATATCATAACTCGCAATTTTCACTGGATACGTTGTTTCCTTTAAGTAGTGTAAACTTTATTGACACTGTAATGGAAACTAGCACTTAAGTGTTCGATATTTTTTTTACTAACTGTATCTTCGACTTCCAAGTGTGTGACGTTATGGATTGTTTTTTCTCCTGTTTGTTAGCCCTCACATCATCTTCCTGCCCCACTCTAAGTGGGGTCGGCACAACATGTTACAAACATGTTGTTACATGCATGACTGACGTCAACTTACCTTAGTCATATTTTACGACCCCTTGGTGAGAAATGAGGTTGGTCTATTCTACTCAGCCGGGTACCACACGGCGGGTCGACTTACCTTAGTCGCCTTTTACGACACCTAAGTAAGAAATGAGGGTGGTCTGAGAGAATTCTAAATAAATCAAACCTGTCTACCTCCTTTTCAAGTAGATGTCGATGTCGGTGCAGCGATTTTTCAAAGAGACCTAAAACGGCGCAAATATTTCAGTTAGATCAAATTATGAGTAAAACAAACAAGTGATTCAGGCCTTTAGTCTGTGTTAGTTCAAGATAGGCAGCTAATGTACATTTTACGACTGTTCTTATTTATTAAACATTAAGAGGGGGTGCCTGTACGAATCTCGTCTCTGTCAGTCAAGGTATAGAACAGTATTTGAAGTGAACAACGAGGTGTGCTAATTTGAGATTCTGTTATCAAAGTGTAAACTAGCGCAAGTCTGCGTTATGATAAGCTGCCGGTAACTACGGGAAACCTACTTTTGGTTTTTCAACAATATAAGATTTCCTTAAACATTTCCCGCTACGGTGGTATTCGATCTCGAATATTTTTTACATGATTTTAGCGATTGGTTTATCCCTTGCTATATACTTATGTAAACGTAAGTGTAAAGAACGAATACGCGTCAACGTATCAACTTAAAACTACAAATAACTGTTATAATTCATCAAATTGTAAGCATAAATGTTCAAAGATTCTATAAGGGTAGTAGATAATTATATAGTTATTATATTTTTTATTTCTCTCAATGGTCCATTTCAATTAGTAAACTTAATTACTGTCCGATTATATAAATTTAAATTCCAATTTTTGCATTTGATAAATTTCATCATGAGATTATCTCAAACAATCTTATAAGGCAATCCTATTGTTAAAATGACTTCTGCGCAGTACTCTGACTTTGAAAATTATTAAATAAGTATTTTGTTTTATTTATTTATACAATTCACATTCACATTCACGTTTAACTAAATTAGTAAATATCTTGAATTTCTGAATAATTTCATAACATATATATGTTTCAGTTGATAGTAATAAGGGTGGAAACATTACAAAGCTATAATTCCTAAACTTCCGCACAAAGAGCAGCGAAAATTCGTATATCGAAGACTGGATATTGTTTATTGCTGATATTTCCTCTTTAACCTGAACTCGACCTGAAGACCCGGGGGCGAACAGATGACCCAGATAACTTTCCTGGTACACCTTCTTTTCAGATTTATCGTAGCTGTTAAAAATATTCTAACGCCAGTTGCGCTAATAGCAATGTATTGAATTTTTATTCAATAATAGAGAAGCCATAAGAACACTGGGCAGTTCATGATAACTGCCTAAATGTTCTTATTAAAATTTAATTAAATCACTATAGTCTACAGTATGTATTAGTATACAGTTCCCTTATTATAAAAGATGTTAGATGTGACATTTTATATCAACTTTGTCTAAACCTTGAATATTTTAAGACAGAAAACACGAAATATATGTATTAAGACATTACCTTTTTTTTAATATTATAATGTGAAACAGCAATGGAAGTAATTTATTGAAGCTACAATCTAGCCGAAAGGCTAATAAGCAACTTGATTTTAGCCTAAAACTTATAAATTAAGTTATATCTAAGAACAAGTCCAGTGAATTATCTTGGTCTTTCATATTATGAGACTAAAGTGTTTCTTATTCTTTCTTGTGTTCTTTTTAAGTGGCATTTATATAACACTATTACTTTATACTAAATAAATAAGTATAGTCTTCTTAAGTCTTACGCCGTGTGGTATCCGGCAGAATAGAATAGACCACCCTCCTTTCTTACCGAGGTGTCGTAAGAGGCGAATATGGTAAGTTGACGCCAGGCAGGCGGCTGGCTGTAAAATACGTAGCTAAATCATGTGACAACATATTTGTAACATGTTGTGCCGACCCCACTTAGAGTGGTATAAGGCCAGGAAGAGAATGATGATGAGTCTTTTAGTCTTCTAACTATTCCCTTTGTATCGAGGAGCTCGATAACCCCGACGTTCAGGTTATGATAAAGTTTCTGCTCGTCGGCTTCAGCGTACTCTTTAATGATAAAAACATAGATACATAAAATATAATACAGTTACACAATAATCACTGAATCGGTATTTATTTACAGCCTTGAAAAAGGCATTACGGCTAAGCATAAATCGACTGTTATTAGCTAAGGACAGACTGCACTGATTTTCAAAATACAATAACAATAATATATGTTTTATCATTTATGTTATATAAAGTTATATAATATATAAGTGATATTTACCTAACATTGTGAGGCCGGATTTTACCAGGAGGCCATGGGTTCAATCTTGGCCAGTCAAAATGGGTTTTCAATTTCGTGAAATGCAAACCTCGCCTGCTTACGCTACACCCTGCTTATATACTAACAAGACTATGCAATTGCATAGTCTTGTTTGACTTAAATTCTATACTTTTTATTCTATATATTAGTTCTATACTTCAACTATTTTTTATCTTTACTAGCTGTGCCAGTGTCTTTGCCCGCGTGGGAATGTGTGAAGAATTTCTATTTCAATTAGCAGAGAATTTTTATTTAACCTAATATTTTTTTAGTTTTATTTGACGCCATGTGATATCCGGCAGGATAGAATAGACCACCCTCCTTTCTTACCGAGGTGTCGTAAAAGGCAACTAAGGTAAGTTGATGTCAGGCAGGCGGTCATTCATAAAATACGTAGCCAAATCAAGTGACAACATATTTGTAACATATTGTACCCCACTTAGTGGGATTGAGTGGGATAAGGGCAGGAGATGGTGATGATTTTTTTAGTTTTATTTAACTCATAAAATTAATCTAAACCTTTCTCATAAATTGCAGTATCTTTTATTTAAAAACGTTCACAAAATCCATTGACTAGATTTTAATAGAATCGACCACATAACATACAACTTATGGGTAACTTGTTTTATAATATTTATAGATTATATCACGGAAGCTTAAATTCGAAAATTACATTGAAATGGTTCATGTTAATACATATTATTTAAAACCGCACTGTTAAATGTGAATTCTGATAACGGTTACATCGGTAATGGAGACAATTGATGCACACCTACCGGTAATGGGATCAAGAGATAAACCTACATACGAGATAAACCGGTATTCCGATGTCGGGAGTTATTCACACCGCAACATTAATTATCCTGGTAATGAGTTGCAATGTTTTTTGATAAAAGCATATGTTATTTGATTTATTAAATTAAAATATTTAATGTTGGTAACACTCTTTTCGTTGAAGGAAAATATCGCAAAGAAATTGTATTCTATGTTGAATTCAAGGAATATGTTTGTTGTGGCAATTACAATTTAAATTCGCGCGATTCCTGCGAGAGAAGTTAAAGGAAACAGGTATTCTTGCATTGGCTTCATAGAATATTTTTAGCAATTTAATTTTTGTACATAATTATAAACATAATTATAAAAAGCTTGGCGATGTATATAATAGACAAAGTAGGAACCGACATAAGATTGCGGTTCCTGCTTTCCGTCTTGCTAAAGTTCCTAAATCGTTTGTGGGTTTGGGATAAGATTCTATAATAACATTCCGCAATCTACTTTAACTTCACCATTACAACAGTTTAAAAACACTGTTAAAAAAGGCTAATACAGAAAGCCTACTTCTATACTATTGAGGATTACTTAGACGATAAGAATGCGTGGATATAGCTTCTCTTCGACCCTGTACAAGACATCAATAACTATATGTAACTAGTAATAAGAATTATTCTTTGAAAACAGCAACCGCCGAGTTTCTTGCTAACCAGCAAGAAACTCGGCTTCCTACCGAGTTCCTAAGGGTTCTTCTCGGTAGGAACAACTTTCCGAACCAGCAGTAGATAATGACGATTCAAAAGCACTCGTTTACAAGTTTACTTGAATAAAGAATGTTTTGAATTTTGAATATTGAGCCGTATTAGAGCAAGCCAAAGCCCTTGACTTAAAAAAGGAGAGATCTACTTTTATATAAAGCTAAAACGATAAAAAATTTAAGGCGACCCTCAATATCCTGGCTCACTCCTCTGGAAAGTACTTAACCCTGATCCGGGAAAGTTCGTTTAAAATTACATTAGCGGCGTGACCAGGTGTTTGTGAGTTGCGAAACCGATTTGACCGACCTGACCTTGTAGTTCGAAACTAACCCCACTTAGGGCTCAAATTAGTTTTTGGTTGGCCGGCCGCGGATCGCTTGCTGGTCTTGTTTTTCACTTGCTGCCAGATGTTTGGATAATTTAGTTTCATGAGAACACCTTCACACATGTTCGGATCGGATTTCATCAATTTTGTCGCATTCTGTCGATATCATGAGCGATAACAATGTCCACTGGCAGTGTGTATTGTCATCAACATTCTCCTGCCCTTACCCCATTCCAAGTGAGATCGGCACAACATGTTTAAAACATATTGTTACATGTTTTGTCTAGTTATTTTACGACTACCTGACTGCCTCACGTCAACGTACCTTACTCATTGTCTTTTATAACATTGCTTTAACAGAGAAGTAAATTATTGGTATTTTTTGCTTTTCAAATCATAATAGGTTTAAGGAACGCAATAATTTCGTTAGGTTGTTAATGACTTCCATATTAAAGGATATTCTTATGGTTATGTAAGGTATCTACAGGTAATGTTTCTTAACCACCAACACAATACAATCAATTAACATTTTATTCTATCCCCGTCCCACTAGTTTATTACTAACTGCTTGGGCTTTTAGAGTAGCTTACCTCTTATACTGATAAAACTTGGATTACAATAACGAGCAGGACTTGGATCAACACAGAGATAGTCTAGAACATAACGCACCCGAATAAGTGTATCAGTACCCTAATATTATTATTATAGCTAACCTAAAGTATTAAATATAGATGAGGACTTCGGAAGGAAAATTACTATTCCGAATTGAATTTTGTCAACCCAAATTCAAATTTGCTTTCGTGTTGTGTAAACTACAAATTTCAATTGATGTTTGGGAGTTATCCTATATATACTAATTATCCTGTATGTCTATCGGTACGATATGTTACTGGGCCGTTCACAAAGTGACGTTTTCTTTTCCGTTTATGGACATACAATAAGTATCTTCAGATGGATGTCCAGGCCACAGGATCTTATGATTTTTTAAGGTCGTCTGACTACGTAGTGGGGGTACTTATGCTCGTTTTCAGTTGAGAGGTTGTCACTTGAGCACCTTGCAGCACAATGTTACTTTGGTCGCCATACTCTATGCATCGCGTGACCCTTGCTACGGATGTCCTCATCAATCATCATCATGTCAATTTAACACTTTCCGTTACCTGATGAGCGATTGCTTCGAGGTCCCTAATTAGCGACCAAGATTTTAAATCTTATTTGTGGATGCTGTCTAAATCTTTAGGCAAATGTTACACACTTGGTTCACTTTGAAATTGGAATTCACCGTCGCAACTAACACGTCACAACCTCAACCTGTAAGTTAAGTACTTTAGCCGAACAGACCGTACGGTAAGCATATATTAATGAGGGTAAAACAAAATCATATTACGTGATAAATCTGACGACAGTTTCTTTATTTCTTTGTACGGGACAAAGGGTAAATTGGATTTACATATATATGATAAAGAAGAATGTTCAAAATTTATCCAATTAGGCGTTTCTTGCAGAGATCTGAAAATGTAATGTAACAGTAAGGTTAAGAACTTTATACATGCTACCACAATCACGACGATTGATAATGGATGCATTGTTTCCCTTCATCAGTACGGGCAGAATCAGTTAACAACGCTAGACAAAACCTTAAAACAGCAAGAAGTAAGTAGAAGACGACTGTATTTATCATTTTGCCAAAGCCAGCAGCCTCAAAGCAGTTACTAATTGGTTATGATTGGCTTCACAAAAGAGTTGTCACTGTGACTGGATGTAAAAAATTAATTAAAAAGATAATTATTATACAATTAAATCTCACGTTATACAGATTTCAATTCCCTCACTGATGCGTTATATGTATTCAATTTCAAGTGAAACCTCTTAAACTGGTTGCAGTCAAGTTTGGACGTGTTTTAAATGAATTTGGAGAACCCTTTGTCGGCCCTGTTTCTCTTCCTGTCATAAATAATAGAACAACGAAAAAGTTTTTCGCAGCTACGGTGTCCATGCCGCATACCATACATGCATGGACTGTATCGCGTTGCAATTGTTTTAATTTTCCTATGTATTCGTAACTATATATTATTACTATATTTTTACCTGATGGAATATAAATTAACAATAAAAATTCCGTAATCCATACTGGACCAGGCTACAGGAAGGTTTAAATCAAATGTAAGAGATATATTATACGTAAAGCATATTACAAAATTGAAGATTATTTGGATGATAAAAATGCCTGGATTTGAAAATCCTTTCAGCTTCATACAAGACTGCGGTTTAATAATGTAATATTTAAAATGTTTAAAAGATTGACCGTCGAGTTTCTTGCTGGTTCTTCTCGGTAAGAGCAACATTATGACCCATGTAGTTGCAGCATTAATAATATTGATCCTTGACGATTAAAAAGTGCTCGAAAGAGCTTACTTGAAGAATATTTTTTGATTTGATTTGATTTGATATGAGGTCTTTGCGAAGTTGCTGATCTTAGGCACTTTTTTATAGATATTTATTATTATTTAAGATTTATTTATTCAACAGGTTAGCTTGGTAATTGTCGCTACGTGGTGACTAGGAGGTTATCATGCATCGTAATTGTATAATGTATTCCATAAGTTTTTATATTTTTCCATATTAATAAAAATAAAATAAACATCTTACCCAATCTATGCAGTAATTGTATAGCGTGTAAATGTTCATCTGTATAAAAAACTACTATTCTACACACTTATTTTTATTTTTATTTACAAAACAAACTCATAAATCGTTTACATTAAGCTATTTATATTATACAATATGTACCTGCTATTTCCTTCTATTATAATTGGACTATCCGAAGTCTTTTATTTAAAAAAAAACATGGATTTTGAATTATTTAAAATATATATGATATGATTTGATTTATAAATTGAATAAAAAAAATACGTGTGGCACTCGGAGACTGCCGCGGTAAAGCTATTGCATAGCATTCGATAACGACTAAATGACTGTTAGGTAAGATGTGATCATGAGAGATAGTGCTAATGATGCAGCAGTTGCACATTGTCTACTAATATTCCTAAGTTCGCTTTAACTTATATGTAAGAAATACCCCTGAATTGAGTACTCTTAACTTTTTTTAATTCTCTAAACAAAGCGGAAGTTTTTAGCTTATAAAATTAGTACAGTATATAACATTGAAGTGTACTAAATTTTATAGTTAATAATGCACCAGCGAATGAGCAATATCAGTCTAATAGACACGCATAACGATATTCAAACAGAAAAACATTTTCATTCATAAAATTGATGTGGAAATTGGTAAACATGGGCACCGTACTCGCAGCTCTTCGCGCCGAGTTTATAGCGGTGCTATGTACTTATTGATGAGACTGAGTTACACTAAGCACAGTTTAAACGGAAAGCTTGTGCGAACTTGTTCGCGAAATTTATACCAATAGTTGAATACAGAATGCAAAGTACTTTCGTACGTGCGCAGTAAAGGTAACATAACTTTAGTAGGTGCCTGGTGAAGTTAGATATTTTGGAGCTTCCTTCGTTCCCACAGCGTCAACAAAAATTGTTAAAAACTTTTAGAGTTTAAGCATAGATATAAGGGAATATTACACAAAATGATGTTATGGTAGTAATGGTCTATTCTAGCCCATTACTGGGTCAATAGAAAGAATAGAATAGGCCTTCCTATTCATCCATATTTATGTGGCCTTCCACATCAATATGGATTTATTTATGTCCTTATGATTTTGGCTTCACTGAATAATTTTACATCTTTCGATTCGCTTGTTTCATTATCGTATTAGCTTTGCATTTTGGTATTGTGTTAGCTTTATATAAATAATAATGAAATCCTGTATACGTGTACATTAAATGATTGTACCATGACAGAATTATTATAAAATTACTTTTTACAGAATTAGTTATTGTGCTAAAACTCATATCAGTTAATGTACATTGTTTTGATACGATCTGCGATGAAAGAATATATGTATAACTGTTAATTTACAGTGAATTATCCTCGTACTTCGAGGATTCAGAACAGACTACCACGACCCACACGCTTTCTATGATAATCTCAACAATATGGACCATCCCTCATGTCAGATTTATTCCCAGTTATAATATAGTAATAGACAGTTATTTAACTTTACATAAAATATTAACTTTAACTTTCAATAACGGATAGTCTCTGCCTATCCTTTACCATATATACCATGTATACCTTTTAGACTGGGACCGGAAAGTTCGCGTCCCTTAAATAACCCATTCATTAATATTCTCTATCTACAAACACTTCAGTATTATTTACTAAAGGGTTTGATTTGGGTTATTAGTTTAGATTATATGGATCCTAAGGTCGCAATGTCAGAATATCGATTGACCACTTCGCGACTTTAATACCGGTTAAAAAATGCTAACATAGATTGTCTCATATAACTACTATCATAAAAATTTTAATCTACTTAGGTAGTTTATTGACCTTCTGCTTTCGAAGAAAGGTAAACTAAACTTTCTTCCTAAAACCTTTAAAATTTACCACACAATCGTGATAAGCGGATTTAATAATGCATTTGAATGAATCTAGGCTGTAGAGAATGCCTATTCTAACTTGTATTAATAACAAGCTATCACTGACCTATTTTGACGATCACAATCAAAAATCGTATAGTCGTATAGGTTGAATAATTAACCCAACGAATTGCCTATATACCAGCATTTGAATCTCACCGGAGCAAAAAATAAATTCACCCCGAACTAGCCGAGCTCAACCTCGCTGCAGAAGCAATCAGCTCGCTCGCCGGATTAAAAAACGAATGCGAACATGCCGGACGATCTATCGATGAGCCTTTATTTTGTAGCCCTTTTAAAAGCACCCTTTGCGTGTGTAAGGGTTAAATTATAGTAACAGATTATATAAGTAAAAAGGTAAAGTAAAGTAGCGGCCTGTTACAATCCCACTGCTGGAATAGGCCTCCTCTCTCCGTTTCTGGAGAGAAGGGTTGGAGCTAAGACCTACCACGCTGCTGCAATGCGGTTTGGAAGGTTACACATATCTCCAGAATTCTCTAGAGATATGCAGGTTTCCTCACGATGTTTTCCTTCACCGAAAAGCGTGTGATAAATTGCAATTATCAGTTAGACACATGAGTTTTAATAGAAAAATTTATTGGTGCCTGCCCGGGTTTGAACTCGTGTTCACCTGGAAAGAGTCGCACGGTCTCACCGCTGGGCTATCACAACTTCATATAAGTAAGCGTTTTATCAATCACAAAATAAAGAGTAAGTAATATCAATAATATATATTATAATTGATTGTAACATGCTGTTCAATACTATAAGATTATTGCTAAATAATTGAATCCTACTTTTGTATTTGCTTATTTTAAACACTGTAGTTTTATTCATTGGACTCTTTATTGTTTCTGTAAGTTGGTTTTATTTATTACTGACATACTTGACTTACTTGTCGTTTACGTCAGGAATACTGTAAATTTATCATTTTGCCACTTCTTTAGTAGGATGAAAAAAGTGCAACAATTTTAGTCCTTAAAATTCCCAGGAATTTTTGATAGCTGATGTGATTACAGACGTCATGGGTATCAAATTTTTACAGTTTCAGGTATAAAAGGTGATTGGGTCTTGGCTATACTTAAAATCAAATCATAATTATATCCTGAAATCGTAAAATGTGGGTAATCTCACAGTGCTAGACTAATGCCTTCTCTCACCTTTTTAGGAAGAAAGGTTGAATCATAAGCCCGCCACTCAGTTTCAACGTGTTTATGTTTGGACTTAAATCCACGTTTTGTTATGACTCAGTAAATTCGACTACGTTCGTTGGTCTCGGTATTTGCCTTTACAATCAAATTTCGCAATCTGTACTAGAGCAGTCTACAGAAAGGTTTAAATCAAATCTAAGAGATATGCTTATACGTAAAGCATATTACAAAATTGAAGATTATTTGGATGATAAGGATGCCTGGATTTGAAAATCCTTTCAGCTTCATACAAGACCGCGGTTTAATAATGTAAAATAGAAAATGTTTATAAGATTGACCGCCGAGTTTCTTGCTGGTTCTTCTCGGTAAGAGCAACATTCCGAACCAGTTGTAGCTTAATTAAATCTAATTGATCCTTGACGATTCAAAAGTGCTTGTAAAAAAGAGCTTACTTAAATAAAAATTTTTTTAATTTGATTTGATGTGACTCATGATCATTTTATGTTCTAATTATTTTCGCAGTACACAGTAGTGAACACAACAATAAAAATGGATTGCACTTTCGTTAGAATAGAAGCAATCAGCTGGCTCGCAGTATTAAAAGGAACACAAAAACCTGTCCGCAGTAGAGTTTCCGATCGCCTGTCGCTTTGCACTTTTTTTACACTCGGTCGCACACGATATACATTTTTTCCATTTCTATTGAAGCAAAAAATCTATGATACGAATACGGTACGATAAGGTGTAAAAATATGTCAGAGAATTGGCGAGATTTGTATAGACTATTCAGAGAACATTAAAATTAGAAAAATGAAACTTGAATGAAACCTTGGCTAAATAATTAATTTATATGGATTAACTGCCTACCAATGAGACTGCAACTATATTTCTAGTGCAAATACCACTCTCGAATTAATCTTATAGTCACATTAAGTACACGTTAATAACATGCATTATTGTGGCAACAGAATCTCGCTAGTAAACTACATTTGCACATTCTTATTAACCTGTACCCTTTTTAACAATTGTTGTAGCAACTAAGAAACAATCAAACAAATAGTTAATTTTATTATTTTTCTTTCAGGTAAGGTGCTTTGATTCATATTATACGTACTAGTAAGTTTCAGTTTTTATGATCATTTTTCTGAGGCTTCCATTTTAAATATGTTGTATCTAATATATAAGAGAATGAAATAAAATTATACTCTTCTAATGGTCATTATTATTATGACTACTTAAAACTCTTTTTTTAAATTAAAGCTTGGCTCTACGTGAAAGCAATGAAATTAATAGATAAGAATGCTGATAGGAAAATTTCATTATTGCAAGAAAACTTCATAACATTAACACATTTTTTGTAATTTGTATCAGATAGACTTGAAGATGCGGCACTCATGCATATTTGGAATTAATAATGCGTGTATGCGTACTAGAAAGAGTTTTGGTCTTCCTGTTAAATAATTTAACAGATATACAATAAAAGTAAATGTTATTTAAGGGACCTTTTATGTAGCAAGCAAGGAACACGTAAATTGAAAATTGATTTTTCTAACAAAGAATAATCGCTCTAACGTACTTGTATATTTGAAGCAGATGATACTGAAGCTTCTAAGAGGAACATCTTGAAAGCATTAGTGTAATGGATGGCAGCCGACGAGACTCAGACAAGTCTTGTGGACATTTACAATTTATGAATGCTATTGTTAGGGTCGTGTGTTCCCAGCTTTAGTTTTTTATAAATAAATTAATAATTATAATTAATCAAATAAAAATAAATTAAAAGACATTTTCAGTTAACTACGTTATGGTACTATATAAAGCTTGCTATACAATTTAAAGTTAGCAGAAATCCTTCCTTCATTTGAAATACTACAGACAAACCAGAATTACAAACCAGATTGCTAAAATTAATGTATCACCCAGGCAAATTCTATTATCTATCTATAATCGTTATCGGCTGAGTTTCTTGCACTAATCTTGTGACTCAGTGCGTTATTTAGTTGTTTTGAGAATGGCTAAGATTTAAAAATTTAAAATACTTTCTGCTTCATACAAGACTGAACAATCATAAATCACTTCCAAAAGTGTCTAAATATTAAAAGTTAAAATGGTGTGACTTGATGTCAGTTACACGATCTTTAATAAGTTATTTTACGAATAAATAACTGAATGCCCAACAAAACTATTTCGCATAGCAAATCACGCGGAATTCCGTTATATTCACGGTCTATTACAGCGCTCGCTACTTGTTTCGGTTTATTAATTAACGTTTAGTTAATGTGAACGGTTCAGCTTGTTTATTGTTATGAGGAACACAAATTTATAACAGCAACATCATAGTTGAGTTATTTTATCTAGTATAATTGATTTTGTTCAACCAAAATGGTGTTCTGGTTTGATTAATGAAAGCAAATTCAAATTACTCCAAACTTTAATTGCGACTTCGTTCAACTTAAGTGTTCAAATACCGTTACTTATGTATGTATATGCTCTTTTCCATTGTGATTGTTCCTGATCCGTAAGAAAAACGAGATTTTCTTATTGCATATATATCGCATTAGTATTTAACTGACCTAATTCAAAAAAGTTGTTTTGTGGCAAGTTGTTGTTTCAATAAAAGTTAAAGAGAGTGTTAGTGAGAGCTCTCAGTGTTAAAGAGAGCCATAACTTGGAAGAGCAGGAATATATATATATATTTTTATAGTTCGTAGCCTGTTGTCATAGGTAGAATTGAAATAAGGATTACAATGTATCTAACTCAATTAAACTTAATTTGGAATTAGTTTTTGTTTATTGACATCACTGTAAATACGTAACCGATAGCAAAGAGGGGCTCGTTTGTGAGTGTGGTAAATAGACTTAGCTTGCCATGTTGTATAACTCGACTCATACTATTATTAGTGGCTTACGCGGCTAGATCGTTTTATCACATGAAGTGTTGCTGTGCAACTTGACTTATACGATTATTAAACACTCATGTGTTTAGATCGTGTTATAACGTGTCTTGGTTAAACAAGCAGGTTTAATTGGTTATACCGTGTTATTTTAATATTGGTTAATAGATCTGCTCCTACTAACATTAAGTGTTCCGTGTTATTAAAATATAACGACAAATAATTACTTTTCGTGATAATGACAATCACTGAGTTTCTTGCCAGTTCTTCTCAGTGGTTGACAGCGTTCCGAACTGGTGGTAGAATCGACCTGGTAATCATTCTTAATTATTATAAGTAATTGCAAACGTGTTAAGACTTGCTCGGCTCGTTCCTATGTTTCATAACCACGTGCCCCTTTTGTAGATTGTATTATAACCTTAACGTTATGATCTCAAATCATACTCCCATATTGTCTTTTATTTCTTATTCAATCTTTTTTTTCCGACATATACTATCATTTATTTCTCATTGCTATTAATATTCCGGACAGCTCGATTCTTTCCCCTAGTTAATAATATTTCAGTATCGTTGTATATCCGCGATGCGAATGCTAAACACAGACGTGAACGCACGTCGATTGCAAACCGGGAAATCGTAGATAAATTGTACGTACAATAAAACTAGTTTTCCTTTTCCCGCGACGCGCTGTTTTCCTCGCTAAGAGGACAGATAAATGCTCCCCGATAAATTATTACTGTCTCCCTTTTTACAGGAAACGCAACTAATTTAAATACCCCATTTGTGATATAACAGTTTTGTTTCACTTAATATATATCTTAATTCCGTCACTGCCGGACCCTAACTGGATGAAAAAGGAGGAGGGTTGGTCAAGGAGAGACCATATTTGATCATAAAATGATTTATAGAAGCAGGTGTTACTTTGCAGAATACCATATTATAGAACTACTTTGCTATAATCCGCGTGTGTTAAGCGAATGCATGCAATGCCAATGTGTATGAAGCAGGCAAAATTAACGCGCCTTACACATGCTGAACAAGTCACCACACGCATTCCAAGACGCCTCCTGCAGCAAAAATGCATACAAGCAAAACACAACTACCACCTAAATCTCTACGATCGTTTCGCCCATCATCAGGTGGATAAGCTCATACACATTAGCATTGCATGCATTCATTTAACCCGCGCGGATTATAGCAAAGTAGTTCTGCTATAGTTTCTAAACATGAAACCGTCAACGCTTTGCATCGGACAGCGTTTAAATAGTCCGACAACTTCAACCTGCGTTCGAAGCGGCTACAGGAGCTGCGAGGATTTAAATGACCTCTCGAAAAGAGTGGAAAGACGCGGACCCACCAATTAAACAGCTTCCAAGGAAACCCCCTCATAATGTGTATACAACAGCGAAATAGCGATTTGTAGCGGGGTCACGACCTTCATTGACCAGCATTGAGGACCAAGAGAAGTATGAGGAATCTATGTCTTGTAATATTGATTAGGTTGCGACTTCGTATTGTCTTATTCATATCAAATCATTATTTAAATAACTCAAAATATTATAATAATAATTTAATAACAGTGCAAATTATTATTTATTTCTTATTATATTTCTTTTATGATAACGTTTATAAATAGGAATGGTAATTTATTGCAAAAAAAAATATCATACCTATTATATAAATGTTCAAGTAGTATTTACAACTAGGTACGTTATAGAGCTTGTGAGCGTCAACCTATGTTGAATTTTAATGTCTATAAATCGTATGTCAGTTTTGTAGACTAAATAAAAAAATAAATTGAAAAACAAATGGTGATTGTAAAGGGGATATAAAGGTCTTCCATATACTTAGTGTGTTTATTTTAAACCTTATGTGTAGTGTTTACTGCGTAGGTACATAGTCCCCTACGGACCGCACGGCTGCTAACATAACTTAAGTTATTTTATATTTTGTATACTTTTTCAGTAGACTATCCAACATTCAAGATATCTCAGCAGCAAAAACTATATCTTAGATCTTTTTTCCACTTATATCTCTTCCCTTTTATATTTCTTTAAATAAATAATATTATGTTTGCCCGCCGTGTGGTATCTGACTGAATAGAATAGTGGTCTATTCTTTACCACCCTCATTTTTTACCGAGGTGTCGTAAATATAATACTAAGTTAAGTTGACGTCAGGCAAGCGGCCGTGCGTGAAATGTTGTGCCGACCCCCACTTGTGAGTGGAATAAGGGCAGGAGGATGATGATGAAATATAATATTATCTTTGCATTATTTAGATATTGTATTTATTTAAATAAACATGTGTATTATAAGGTGAATTATTACATTACCCTTTCCTTTATGGGACAGTCTTCTTATCTAAAGTTTGCTAGGGATTAATCGGTTTTAGCGATGAAGCCGCGTGTTTTGTACCCTTAGAGTAATCATATATTTTTATTTTCACGTCTGTCGTTTTCAATTTATATTTACAGGGACCGCCCACTAGTCGTACCAAGAACACTAATGAATTGACTGATTTTCTTTCAGCCAAAGTGTCTAAAGATTGCTAAAAGAAAAAAATCTTGGGCTTTAACCCAAAATTCAAATTGCCCATTGGGCTATTAGCTCTTGTTAACCCGTATACAGGATGACGGCTGGTTCTTGTTATTCTTCAACTCATGGAAATTCATTGTTGGACATAGGTCTTTTTAAGGGATGAGACACACGATTTTATGCCGCTTCGATCCAGCGGCTTCCGACAAACTTTTGAGGTCGTCAATCTACTTTATTGGAGGTTTACCAACGCTACGTTTCCTTCCATTCTAGCCATTCCAGCACCTTAAGACCCCAACGCCCATCGGTTCCACGTAATTCCTGTCCCGCCCATCGTCACTTCAGCTTCGCGACACGATCTATGTCGGTTCTCTGGTTCTTCTACGAACCTCCTCATTCTGAATTGATGCTGAGTGACTCTGAGCTTTCTTATGAAGCCCATAGCCAGCGACCACGGTTCAGATCGGTCAGTCATCACTGGCAACACTGTTCGAATAAATAATTTATAGAATTAGGCGTTACTTTGCGGAGATCCATAATACAAAAGTAATAATAAAATTATTTAGCTATAATCTGCGATACAGTAAATAGAAAATATATATAGTGTTAAATGTATAGTGGACTATCCGTATTTTCATACCCGATACGTGCAGGATTCGTAAAAACACTTGCACAAACCTCCACCACTGCCACCACAATACACAAGCACTACACACGTTCAATATCACAAACTCAACAATCGTTTCGCCCCGCAACCGAAGCATCATCAGGAGATAGACTCCACGACAAAATCGCAAAGCCGAATTGACCCGATGCCGATGCGATTTTGTCGTGGATAGTCCACTATACATATAACACTCTATATATTTTCTATTTACTGTATCACGGAGTATAGTAAAATAATTTTATTATTACTGTTCGAATATTATAATATTCTAGTTATATACTGTGAGAAAAGTGCAGTTATAACGACGATATTCCAGCGCTTTACATTGCAAGCGCCGTGGGAACACTTTCACCTCGCGTCTACAATTCTAGGACAGTCCCATTACATTGTAGATGAGTATGTTTTAATTCGTTTCAAACCTGTTTTTAGGATATTCGTGTGCTTGTGAAAACTTGTGTATTGTGAAGCGTATTTTCATTTTGTAATTTCGTTTTATTATTCAAGAATATTCAAGAAATAAGAGAAACTCTTATCAAAAAGGTTTTGAAAAATTCATCAAGTATCTCGTTATTTAGTTAATTATATTAATTTTGGTAAGCTAATTAAAAATAATATTATATAATAACATTTGAAGCAAATAGTTTTCATTGGTATATTTTATTTAACTTTGTTTTTTAGTTGTGTGCGTATATATATATATTAAGGCTGCGTGGTGGTTTGGTGTGTTGGTTAAATCATTTCTGTGATTCGGTTAAATAAATGGATAAATATGATTTATTGATTATACAATGGGTTAAGCAAATTTTAATGTAGTAACTTGTTGTAAGGTTTATATATCTGTATATTCCGCAGAAAAAGAAAATGTCATGTTATTGTTTACAATTCTGACTTATGTTAGTATATCCATACTAAAATTACAAAAGTCTATCTAATCCGCTGAATCAATATTAATAATATTTGGCCAATATTGAATATTGAACCAATATTGAAGCTTATACGTCGGGCTCACATATAGGTACAATAAAAATATCACGTTTTTGTTTCGGTGGCAGGGATAAAAGCACATATTGCATTATTAAGTACTTGTGTACTTCATATTCAAACTTAAAATATAATTTCTCAAGTAAACTTGTAAACAAGTGCTTTTGTATTTTCAAACTCTACTGCTGATTCGGAAAGCTGTCTCTACCGAGAAGAGCCAGCAAGAAACTCGATAGTTGCTCTTTTCAAATAGAGAGGATTCAGGGCAGAGAAGTATATCAATGCATTTTTATCGCCTATATAAATATTAACAGTATAGTAGGCTTTTTGTACCTGCCTCCCTAACGCTAACTTAAGCGTTCAAGCGCGAACAAAATTGCGGTTTTCACTAGTCACAAATTTGTCTCCTGTACGATCTTGCGTCCGCACTCTCGTGGGAACACTTTCACCGCGTCCGCTGCGAGCCCACTCGGTCGCGTAATGATTGCGCTCGATTACAGCTCCAACTACGATGGTTGCTGCGTAATAGTGATGACTTCCACCACGACGACACGGTTTCTCAACACTCACCGGCACTCACTCACAGTCCGTACTGAGTTAAGGGATTATAACGCTTTTAACGAGGTAAAACGAAACAATGTCAACATAGAAATGAAAACAAGTAATAGTTCTGTGAAGAACCGTTTCAATAAGACGTTTTATTCATTATTACGATGACATTATTAGACGTTCATTACGTACTGTACGTATGTGTTATAATAACACCATGTGTTATATAAAAAGAAACGTGCAAAGAGCGGTCCTATCGTATCTATATTTAAAAAATCCACTTCTTTATTTCGTTACGTCATATTTATATTTAGTAAAATAGAAAAATCTTCAAGTCCAATAATATAACGTAATTCCTACAACTTTGGCAGTTATGGAAGTGATACACCTACGCGCCAATATTTATTTCTGGAACGTTCTCTTTTGTCGTATAAATTGTAATACTTTCAAGGAAAATTAAAAATAACTTAGATTATAATTGGGATAAGGAGATAATCGATTGCGCAACGAAATAGAACGATAATTTTATAGGTTACTAATGATAACTTTATTATTTAGGTCATTTTTATTGCACTCTAACTTTTAATAATACTTTGTTATTGAATTTTTCATTTTTACAAGTTTGATGATTTAATACATCTAAGGGCCTATTGACGTATTGTAGTGCGTATTATGTACAATCTATTTATGAGATTAGGACTTGCTGTTTATACGATTTATTTGGGTGCTGTGATATGTGCATTTAATATGATATTAGATTAACTGGCCCAACACTTTCACTTTCCACAAACTGAGCTCGTGACAGCCTATGTGAAAACTTTAAAACTCAAACCCTTGCAGAGACTTGATTAAAATTATGTTTGATTGATTATTTTGCCACATGGAAAAGTTTTTTGGCATGCCGTGTGGTATCTGGCTCAGTAGAATAGACCACCCTCATTTCTTACCGAGGTGTCGTAAACGGCGGCTAGGGTAAGTCGACCCGCCTTGTGGTATCCGGCTGAGTAGAATAGACCACCCTCTCTCTTACCGAGGTGTCGTAATACACGACTAAGGTAAGTTGATCTTTAATTTTTAAAGTAAATAGAAATGACCATAATATTGACGAAGTCAACAGTGGTTTATCGCAAGTAGCCCATTGGTTCAGGGTAAATAATTTGGTACTAAACTCTAAGAAAACAAATTGTATTGAATTTGCATTACCTAATGCTGCAAAAACAGCAAATAGGCTCTCCATAAATAATGTACCACTGAAAACAGAAAATACAACTGTATTTTTGGGAGTGACCTTGGATTCTAAACTCCAATGGAGCACACACATAAAAACTCTTGCAGGGAAACTTAGTTCAGCAGCCTACGCTGTTCGAAAGATAAGACAATTTACAGATGTCGAAACAGCGAAACTTGTTTATTTTGCTTACTTCCATAGCATTATGTCTTATGGAATATTGCTGTGGGGTAAATGCGCGGATAGTGAAAAAATTTTCGTATTACAAAAAAGAGCCATACGTGGCATCTACAATTTAAGTCCGCGTGATTCCCTGCGAGAGAAGTTTAAGGAAATAGGTATTCTTACATTTGCTTCACAATATATTTTAAACAATGTAATTTTTGTACATAAAAATATAAAGAATTATAAAACGATAGGTGATGTATATAATAGACAAAGTAGGAACCGACATAAGCTTGCGACTCCTGCTTTGCGCCTAGCAAAAGTACGTAAATCGTTTGTGGGTATGGGTATAAGATTCTATAATAAAATTCCGAAATCAATTTTGGCCATGCCATTACAGCAGTTTAAAACCACTGTTAAAAAGAGGCTGATACAGAAAGCCTACTATACTGTTGAAGATTACTTAGATGATAAGGATGTGTGGATATAGGTGCACCTCTACCCTGTACAAGACAGTAATAAATAAATGTAATTAGTTCTAAGATTTATATTTTAAAAAGAGCAACCGCCGAGTTTCTTGCTGGCTCTTCTCGGCAGGAACAGCTTTCCGAACCAGCAGTAAAGTTGACGATTCAAAAGCACTTGTTTACAAGTTTACTTGAATAAAGAATATTTTGAATTTGAATTTGAATTTGACGTCAGGCAGTAGGCTGGACGTAAAATACGTTGCCAAATCATGCGACAGCATATTGGTAACATGTTGTGCCGACCCCGCTTAGAGTAGGATAAGGGCAGGATGATGATGGAAAGCCTTTTGGCGTCTCCATGTTCAGGAGAAAGTGCGGTTTTAATTGGTATTTTCTCTATGACATAAACCTGTAAAATGAAGATAAAACAAATTGGATTGTCAATATGCTCCTGTCGTTAAAGGGGTGGGGCTATTGTAGTAGACGTCAGACGGATTCCAATTTCTTCGGGAGTCGTGGCACTTGACGACGCATCAGTCATTTAATGTCGCATCACTTTAAAGTTATAAGTTCAGTCACTGTACCTTCGAATAGTTTAAGGTGTTGCGAAGTGAGCGAACGACCGCTTGCGCAACCAGTCCGCAGATGAGTCGCCTTGCTTCATCGTGCGTCGAACTCTGCCAAAGGTTATGCAAATTTGTGGACTGCAAATATTGAAACGATCTATATTCTGATGCAAGATGTGGACAAATTACCTCTGATAACAGCGACAGCAAATTTTGCTTATTAAAATGCAGTTGTATCTGCGACTTAATTCATGTCAACTTAGGGCCAGGTTAGGGAGGTAAAATATATCACGTACTACGTAACCATCAGTTATGTAATACAATTATATTTTACTTCGTTGCATAGGATTTACTTGTGTTAAAATAAATATTGTTCCAAAAGATTAGCCGTGAACGCGTTACAGAAGGAAAGACAGACTTTCGCATTTATAGAAAGTAATATATACGCACAAACTTTTTTTGGTCTCTAGGCCAGCTAGGTCCTTTCGCCGATACTTTGTTTTGATCTAAAGATCGACTATGCTGACTTTTTAGAAGTTACGGTGGTCAAATTCAAATTTTTTGGATTTAAAAACCGATGCAGCAACATTGTGATGAAGATAAACGCGGCGGCCATCTGAGCCGTCACAACAAGTTCCCGTAAAATTAATTTCGTGCGATAAGATACCAAGTTAGCAGAGGTTAGCGGTGGTCGCGTCTCGTGAAATTAAGGACTTGACGAAAATTTTGATTAACGAGAGATTACGTAAATTACGCACCTACTTCGGAAACGTTTCGGACAGCTTGGAAAATTATGTTTGCTTTTGCTAATGATGCCAGTTCAGATTAAATGTTGATGGAATATGTTTCAAGTTATTTAACTATGAAGATCTACGTTTTAGCAGACCTTAAAAACATAGTAACGCGGACATAATCACTATGTATGATACATTTTAATCTCGAAGTACGAATGCATAGAGTATTATTGAAAATCGTAGGTAGAAAATTCCTATATTAAACTAGCTTTCGTTCGCGTGGACTGCAGTCTTATTATTTGAATGAACCATTAAAAATATTAATTATAGTTAATCTTAAAAGCTAAACATATGCTGACGCGGACTTTCGAGTAAGAACTTTTAGATAGTAACAATTTTGTAATACATGATTTTTAATAACTTATACCGATTACTTAGCGCACGCAAGGAAATTTTGCCGTTTTCACAATATTTTTAATTGCTGCTCCTCTTCTATTCATCTTAGTGCGATGATATGTAGCCTATAGCCATCCTCGATAAATAAACTATCTAACACTCAAAGAAATTTTGAAATCGGTCTAGTAGTTCCTGAGATTAGCGCGTTCAAACAAACAAACAAACAAACAATCAATCAAACAAACAAACTCTTCAGCTTTATATATTAGTATAGATTCGGTAACAGGTGAAGGACACATTTTACTATTGCAGGTATTTCAACGCTTCTGTTACAACTAGTATCCTATATATACATTACATATATGGCCCCATTATTTCGGCGTCCATATACTCCGTCAATACACGTGGTTCTAAGTTGGATATTGTTTCCCGGCTAGCGACCCGTGCAATGTGCAAATAGCTTCCAGACCAATTAATCTCGGCATGTGCTGACTTAGCCCGGCTTCTAAGCGTTTGATTATAAGATTGGATTGGAAGTCACTGTAAGTTCGAGCTAATCTCGATGTATGAAACTTGGGCGCAACGAACGGAATTTAACACATGATTACTGACAGATATACATTACACAACAAAAGAATCACGTTTAGCTTTCAGGAAGAGAAACAAACATATAGTAAATGATTGTAAGGTATTTTGACATTTAGTTTGACGCCAAGAAATTCACAAGTAGAGCTTTTAAGAATATAAAAAAAACTCAAACCAGACCTAACTTCTTAGACTAGTTATATTCGCGACAACTTTGGTTTTGAAATACCCTCAATTGTGATCGATTTTTTCCTGTTTCTGACGGAAAAACAGGGTTTTTTTAATATCATATATTACCCCAGCATATGAGCTGTAATTATGCTAAATTTCATCAATATTGCTCCAGTTGATTTGCCGTGAAAGTGTAATTGAGGTAGACTTTCCCTTTTATAATATAAGAATAGATGAAAGCAAACGATCGCACAATTTTAGTACGTCTATAGCTTATCATGATACCCGCTCTCTGAAGGTAGAATCAGGGCCTATTAACGGTAGTTTCAACAGATATTCCGCGAGAGGCTGCGGGGCGAGTGGCCGTGACGTTTCCATTAAGTTTCGTCCCCGCTCAGCCGCTTTATGCATTATCTTGTCGATCGACGGCTTTTGTCGGAAGCACTCGATCTGGGGGTGCGCTCGCGTTGACAGCGCGGCGATCGACATTCTGGCGATAATAAAACATTTCCTAATTTACAGATTTAGCCGTAACTATGCGGAGTTCACTTATTCAAAAGTGATGTAAACATTATTTTAATATAATCTCGATTACATAACATTTATGTTTATGTAAATCGCAAAGCGACTGCGATTTTATCATAGAGTCTATCTCCATGCTTCGGTTACGGAGCGATACGATTGTGGTTGTGAATGTATTTATTAACTGTTATTTTATTGAATGTAGGTATTTTGGTGGTGGTGAGATTTGTAGTACATACCATTAGTTTTGCATAACTTTTCTCTAATCAAGGACTATAGCATAATTATATTATATAAAAATTTAAAAGAATTATTTGAAAGGTAACATACAATTACCCAAAACCGGTGGATAATACATGGAAATGTTCCCTATTAAAGAGGAAGAACTTTTTAGGACCCTTCTTAATCAATGTCTTGACTGATCTTGACTTGTTCATTAGCGCAGTGAGTAGTGACCCTTCAGCTCGGCGGGTCGCGGGTTCGATTCCCGCCGAGGGCCAATATTTTCTATAAAACGATTTATTGGTTCTTCGAGCCTGGTGTATATTTGTATTTAAGTATGTATTAAAAATTATATATGTAGTATATCTACCAGTTGTCTGTCATCCATAGCACAAGTATCAAGTTAGATATATAGATATATATCTATCTATCTATCTATCTATCTAAGGTACTTACTCTGGGGTCGGATGACCGTGAGTTTTGTAATGTAAATATAAATTATCCAATTTTAGTGAATAATATGACATTGATTTGGATACTTTTGAAAAGGCTAATATTGCTGTAACGCATTAGCCTTAGAAGCCGAACATACAAACAGATCTGCGCTTTTATAATATTGTTATGGATTTAACTGATCTGACATCAACGCGAATGCATCGCAGAGTCGGTCTCAACTTGAACACTCGCGTACAAACATAGCGGAGCCCTTTGTCTTGTGATGTTGTCTTATGGACTGGAAGTGTCGCCATTGAGTACGGTCTAATGTCTTCGAATTTGAGAACATTCTCTTGACGAGTGCCTCTTAACAGTAATCTGTGATAAGTTGTTTTCTAGGCCCAAATTTCCTCAATTTGTGTATTGTAACCCGAAAGCCTGTCTGTATGTTTGTTTCTTTCGAAGAAAATTCTATGTTGTGACGAATTTAAAGCACTTCTCCATATTTATATGAAAATTTTGAAAATATATCTGTTAGTCTGTAAAAAGTTGATATAATTGTAAATTTTTCCGCCAACTCCCCCGGCGATTTCGCGACGAGAGTTTCGGAGTAAAATTTGCATACATTTACACATAATTATGTCGGAGATTGCGTCATTACCTATTGTCCTACAGAGATGCGGACCTTGGGCTTGCAATGAATAGAGAGACAATATTTTCAAACATTCACTTGTTACATTCTCAATTGCTACCTATATCTAAAGACAATCGTTGGAAATGTAACTTCACTATTTAATTTGGTTTCAACAGATCGATTTAATATTAGCTTTCAAATATCATGACTTTTTATATTACAGTATTGAAAGTAGGCATTTGGACATTAAAGAAACTTTAAGTTTTATTAATTTTATTTGCTTATATGCAGTTATAAGTATTAGTGACATAGTAAATAATGAGAGGGAAGATGTCACACGTATACTTCATCTTTGTCTTATCTATACTAATATTATAAAGAGGAAAGATTTGTATGTTTGTATGTATGTGTGTATGTTTGTAACGTTTTCACGCAAAAACTACTGGACCGATTTGAAATTATTATAGTTATGCCAATTTAACTACTTTTTTTACATTGTAAAAGTTGATAAAAGTGCCGACAATAATCAAACCACTTCATATCTCCGTAATTATCCTTATCCCATTAAATTATATTTTAATAAAAACTGTTTCAATACCTGTAAAATGCTTTTTAAATTTTAAAAATCGGACATTCCAATCAAAAGATGTAACGAATTTAAAAATGTTTGTCTAAAGTAAATAATGCCATAACAAGTTCATTGTAGCGACCATTATAACAGGGTAGGTAACATCTGGTGAGTTACCTATTAACCTTTAATAAGTCCCAGGGCCAAACTTTAATTTACAAAAATAATCACACATAAGAAGAGAGACAGATAGTCGTCCTCATGGGCTTTATCTATACTGTGATATGGAAAATTTTAGGCTGACTTCCCTACTCTAAGTATATTAACTCTATGGTATGCTATATGTCAATGCAAATAGTCACAATTTTAGAGGTGAAACAGAATCATATCGGATGCGGAGTCTTCGCGTGGTATGATTCAATTTCCGCCTCCTCTGTCGAGACGGCGTGGCGGGTTACGCTTGCATTGGTTCTACGACCTCATTAGCATGTTTGGTATTTGTTCAATAGTGTTTGCCTTCGATTTCCTTCTCGTACAAATTTATCAACATATTTAATATCGTTTCTTAGTCTACAAAGTAGTAGTTATTCAAATTCAAAATATTCTTTATTCAAGTAAACTTGTCGACAACTGCTTTTGAATAGTCAACTCTACTGCTGGAAAAGCTGTTCCTACCGAGAAGAGCCAGCAAGAAACTCAGCTGTTGCTCTTTTTAAAATATAAATCTTATAAGATTGTCTATGTCCACGCATTCTTATCATCTAAGTGATCCTCAACAGTTATAGTAGGCTTTTTTAACAGTGTTTTTAAACTGATATAATGATTATGATCATACTATTATAGTGAATGAAAAATCTGTTCGTTTATCTAATTTCTCATACTGATATGAAGATAAGCCCCTTTAAAAGGCACCATCGTCATGTTCCTCCGTACGAAGCCGTGATAAAATCGTTTACGGCGAGTCGTCGCGGCGGAAATTAAATCAATTCGCGCCCAGACGTTGTTCCACGCGTTATCAGAACGTTCCCGTTTCAACGTAGACTTATTTGATTATTTCGGATGCTGTATTTTTTTATTTAGACTATTGTTAGTGGTGTCTCAGTATTTTTGTCTTGTCATACCAATCTTTTTATACGCTGCAAATGTGAAGTATGAGACTGAAAAAAGAAGATAGGTTGAGTTTATGTCAAAATAATTGTTAAAATATTCTTCTTTAGACTCAATTTGCGGTTTCAGTTTCCGAGGGAAAAACGGAAAGCACTCTATATAAGCTTTAAATAAATTATACCATACTTCATTGAAAATGTCGAAAATCGATTATTTAGTTCTTTTTACTTTTGAGTTTTTGTTTCTTTCTTTGAATTTACGCCTCAAGCCCTCTGTCATGATAAGTCTTTCGTAAAAGAGCTACAAAACTATTTATTAGAATTGAATTTTATTTTTTAAATAAATTTGAATTCACTCAAATGGTTCCTCTTCCTGCTTGTACAGCAATTGTCCAAGCAGGAAGATTGGGAAAATTAAAAATTGACAGCTTTAATAAACCTTATTTAATTACTTGCAGGTAGTGTCAAAAAATATTAAATTATAAACCTCAAGACGTCAAACAAATGAAATTTAATTATTCAGACTTAATTGAACCAAATTTCCATCGCGATATTAAAATAGATTAAAAATTTGGGAGCCGTAATTAAAAATATCATATATTTTTACAATAATGGTCTTTTAGCGGCTTGTTTATTGAAATGTTTTATATAAAACAAATACCTTATCATAGATTATGATTAATATGTCTTAAGTGCTGAAATATCCTTAATTTATTTTTTCTTTGTCCCGAAAAAAAACTGTTTTTTTTATACAGGAAAAATGTTAGCCCGGTATGAGCTTTAATTGTACCAAACATACAGACAGACACAGATGGAGCGAACTTTGCTCGAAACAACCAAGACAAAAAAGCGTTTATTTGAGGTATGACCGTGCGAAGGTGTCCGCAAACATTTACATGTCCGAATTCCAGTGTGCCACCCCTCTTACGTATTTTCCAAAAGAGTTCAGTAAATTTTTTTAGTTATTTTCTTTTTTACATACCGGAAACCATTATACAAACATCATTCTCCTGCCCTTATCCCACTCTAACTGGGGTCGGCACAACATGTTACAAACATGTCACATTATTTCGCTGCGTATTTTACGACCGACCGCCTGCCTGGCATCAACTTACCTTAGTCGCTTCTTACGACACCTCGGTAAGAAATAAGGGGGGTCTATTCTATGCAGCCGGATACTACACGGCATGGAAAACCATTATACAAACGAAAATATATTTTTTACAGCAGCATGGTCTTCTCGTTTACTCCCCGGGTGGGGGTAAACGGGTAAACGGGCCTCGAGGCCCGCACCCCGTTTTTTAATCGTATTTGTATCATATTTTCTTCATATCATATATAATCGTATCATATTTTTTAATCGTGTATAAGTTTTAATTTGCTACCTGCATACTAGATGGCGCTATTTCTTGTCGAGCTCGCCATCGAATGTAATTCGTAGATTATACTATACAAGCTTTACTTGCGGTTTCGCCCGCGTAGACATCGGTGTATTTATTTGAAATTTTGAACATAAAAGGAGTTATTGTGAATTAACCATAAAAGATAGAGGCATACTGCCTTAGACTTTTTTGTAGTATTTTTATATATCTACAATTCTCTAGTACAATACCTTATCGTATCTCGGTTGATTTACGAGACGCACGCGACTAAAGCTCGCAGCAGGCGAGTTTCTTTTAGAACCGCGCGACTTCTTCAACACAATTTACATATATTGTTATGTACTATTAGCCTAAACCATTCAGACTACCTTTTTTGTAAAAATCGTACATAAATCCGTCCTATAGATTTTGAGAAAATCGATAATATACATATATACAGACAGGTTTTGAAGACTTTGTTTTATAATAAGTATATACGGCTATATGCTAAAGTTAAACATTTCAATAAACCACGTCGAAGATATCTATATTTGCAGTTTGCATTCGTCCAGGTGAGAGTGTACCGTTATAGTAGGGAGCCAAAAAATATAATGATTTATCTGAACGAATCTCAAATACTCCTTAACTACGTTAGAATATCGCTGAGTATTATTTTCGATCTTTAAGCATTCCTGGTTATTTCTCTTCGGTGCTATCAGCAATTATCGTTTGCAGATTTAGTTTGTCTTGAATCTTTAGGAGTGCAGTTTCTGTATTTCGCTTCGATTCACCGCGTTGTATCTCTCGTTATTTTGCTGAAAGCGCATACTAGTAACTTATTTCAACAAGTTCCGATAAATATCGTTTTTATTGCGGTACTAGGTAAATGAAGGGATCAAAAATGCTTAACGATTGAGCTTGAGAATCACTGAAAGTACTTAGTTGTGTGTTTAAATGTTTATTTGCGTTACGGAGTTAGTTTTAATGTATTTTTTAAATTTATTCTATTTATTATTTATTTGATATTTTCATTACAAGTTCAGTCAGTGAATGGTCAGTCGCTAATGATTTATCGATATGAATACTATAAATGTGAAAATGTGAAATATGTCTATCTGTCATGCCTAGTCCGCTGGTTGATAAATAATCGCTAGAATATTCAATATTGATAAAAAATTTATACAAAGGAAATGTGTAAGTGTCCCATATATTTATATATTATTTATATACCGGGCTAATATATGAGATTAAAAATCCAGTAAAAAAAATTACTTAGGCAGTTTTAACACTAAAGTCGAAGCAAAAGAAGTTGCTGGTACAACTATTTTCTATAAAATATATACAACTGAACATTTGCGTACAAATTTCCTCGTGACATACGATATACGAAATAGAAAATTATTTCTAAGGCACGGCTGAAGAAGGCAAATGCCCAAAATATTTTATTGTCACGTCAACACGTAAATTCTTACAATGGCCTGTTCAGTTGGAGTAAAAATATTTTACACACACACAGTACAATGTTTTTACATATTCATTGAGCAAATTGGAGCAGAAATATTCCACGGGCGGCTGCCTCGCGTGAACAACGGCTTTTGGTATTTTGTATCATCCATCCTTATATATATTGTAAAAGTAAAATCATCTCCTTCTGCGACGTCTTTCAACCAATTTTTTAAAGTTTTGTCGTAATACAATCAGGTAGTTTTATTTTTCCTTTTGTATAATTTGTTTTTTTTATTAGATCCAAATATTGTTTACTTCCTTTAACCAAAATTGAAAACTTATATGTAGTCATTAGTTGTATAAAATTTGCTCCAGCGAATTACGCATGAACGCGTTACAGACATTCGCATTTTTCTATATTTTATATGAATTTTAATGTATTTTCTAATATTTGGTGTTCTATAATTATAGTACTGTATATTTCCCCACATACGTAATTAAATTTGTTGTTGTTTTTATGTCTCCCGCTCTTATCTTGCGCCCTCCACGATTGTTAAAGGAATCGCGTCGAAATCTTGATTTAGCAGCGCATAAGGCGCCTATAAATCAATGTGGCAGATTTTCATTACCCGCCACACAAGGTGGGTTACATGGTAATTTGTTACGTGACTCTCAGAATGTGGAGTTTTTTTCCAATTACCCTCTGCGTCGAGTCATATAAACGCGACAAAGGTGAACGTAACGCAACAGCTGTTAATGGCTGCCTGGTAGTATGTGGTTGACTTACTATTGAATTCAAACTACTATTATGTGAAACCCTACCTGTAACGCTTTCACAGTAATATTCAAGAAGCTAAGTAATATTGTAAGAAATTGCTGAATTGACCCCCCGAAACAAACTCCATCTCAAAATATTTTTTCTACTCTTAGCCAGCAATAAAATAAACGGTTAATCTTTTCTAAATATACTTCCTGTAATTAATTACATTTCGTCACAGCCATCTTGTGCAATGTCGAAAGTTGTTAATCCATGCATTTTATAATTTTTATAGTCCTTAATAGTATAGTATATGAAAGTCCCCTTTTGATAGTGGTGTATTGGAAATGCTTAAATAGATTGTGAATTATATAAATTTGTATTATATATATATATATATATATATATATATATATATATATATATATATATAGATAGAATATGCTATTATAGAAACAGGAAAAACATTTCCACATTAATATACTACAGGGAAAAGTCCATCTGACTGTTGCGCGTTCGCGGTTGGTCCGCTTAAGAAATAGGTCACAATTATCCGAACAGACAGACAAACAGGGTGGAAAACTTTGTTTTATAATAATTACTTATAACCTACTAAAGAAATATACATAAAAACGAAGTTATTTAACAAATGTATTTTAACCAAAAAACTATTTAACAAGACATCACAATCCGAATATTACATTAACTTATAGAACTTTCAAACAAACTATACGAAACAAAGATAAAATCTGCGTACGGTATCCAAGAACAAATGATTATGGTAAAAAAATCGTACTGTTGAGCACAGGTGTACAATAATTTGCCAAATAGTTTAAAGGAAATATTTTGTTCAAATAACTGCTAAGATCCTATATTTTTGAAAAAAAATTGATATCTGTAATCGAAGTAACCGCCCTTGTCAGTATTTATATTTTAAGTTATTCTTTGTCTTTTATAAAAATTAAAGTAGATTCCATTAATGTTAGTAATTTGATTAAGGTTTCAAGTATTGTTAAGTGGTGCATACATCTAAGCAAATAAAATATACCCTTTCAGGCAACCCTGAGAAAATTTTACAAAAAATACTAAGATTGCTACCTAGGTAACAATGTAACCAATTAAATTTACATCGCAATGTAAGAGTAAAATAACTATATGTATAATTTACTCTTTGCATGTGATCACTAAACATTAATTCATATTAGCATTACTAAGACTCATAAAGCCGTTATTGACTTTGTATTAAAATTCATTCATCATATACAAGTACCTTTTACACGAACGTATTCAAACCAATGATGTTACTATGTATATATTTATATGCTTATTTTATTTTAATTTTAACAGTGTAAGTTCTATTGGGAAATAAATTGTGTTTAACCCTATTATATAGTGATATAGAACATATAAAATGTAATATTATTGTTTTTGTTACAGGTACAGACGTCGTTTGCTTGTCAAAGGAATAGATACGAGTTTCGTGAGTACGATGTATTTATAGAACCCGATCACCAGATCAACATCCGGTTGATGTGATCTGACCTCCGAAACCCGTCGAAGGTTAACTAGCTATGAGATACATAGTGTTCATACACTATAGAATAACTATATGTATATCTCCTTATATATAGTACTAGTTGTAACTTATGTGTTGGAACATCTTTAATTTTGGTATTTGTATTATTTCCAGTCCTTAAAGGAAAATCTGAAATTTTACGATCTTATATGTAGGCCCGGTATATAATCTTCAATTGCAATAAATTACATAAATATTGCTCTAGCGGTTTTGCCCTAAAACACAGACAGACGGGTTTTCGAGTTTATAATATTATTATAGTGTATTAATACTATTATGTACGTTATAAAAGATTTAGATTTAATTTCGGCAAACTGTTCAGCAGTTTGATGCACGAATACAAAATTCATATATTTTTTTAATTTTATGGCAAATTTACCGCAATAGTGACATTAAATGATTTTATATTATTTTTGTATATTTAATAATAAATAAAAAGAGCTAATGTACTGCGAATTTTATTTTTTGATACATCTCGAGCAATTTAGCCAAATAATGTGACACCATGTTTGCAACATGTTGTGCCGACCCCACTTAGAATGTGATAAGGACACGAGGATGATGATAATATCTAGAGGAATAAAATTTGTCCAGAATTACTTTTTACAATTAATATTAGTTTTTTTTTAGTATATTCAATTTAAAATATTTTTTTATAGAAATTACAAAGCAAATAATAATGTTATTGCAACTATAACTTAATTTAAGATACTGCATAATATGGAAACAAATAATCGATTGCTCATAACAATAGTAAGACCGTGTGACTCTTGCTATTGAGAGTCACGTGTTCAAATCCCAGTCAGGCGAATGAGTTTTTATGTAACAACGTATATGCCTAATTGAAATTAATGATTTATCACAAATTTTTCTACGACAAAAACTTCGTGAGGAATTTCTTGGATGTGTGTAACATTCTAATCAACACTAGAGCAACGTGGTAGGTCGAAGTTTCAAGTTTTTCCTCAAAAGGAGAGAGGAGGCGATCGCCCAGAAGCGGTATGGGAATGAAAGTGCAATATACAAAACATAATATAATGTATAGAATGAGGCGTTATTATTGCTAAACGTTTGTATGGCAATCATTAATACTATTACGGAGTATGGATTAGTATTGATTTACATCAATTAAAGTTAAGCGTAACCGTTTAGGATCCAATATCCCTTGCGACCTTCACTCCACTGAAACTTGTACAAACCAATCAGACTTGGAAGGGAAGGGATTACCTTAAATACAAAGAGCTCCAGAACACAGTTATTAATTTGTCCATTTGTTTCGTCACTATAATTAATACATTATTATAAAAAAAGATAAAATATATAATTAACTTTTCCACCTAATTTTTTTTTCGAATATAATAAAAATCCATTCTTTTATTATAACACATATTATGGACGTGAAAGGCTACCAAGGTAAGTTGACCCACCGTTTGGTTTCCGCTTGAATAGAAAAGACCCCCCCCCCCCCTTTCTTACCGAGGGGTCGTAAAATACGACTGATTCAAGTTGACGTCAGGCAGGCGGCCGGTCGTACAATACGTAGCCGAATCATGTGACGATATGTTTGTAACATGTTGTGCCGACCCCACTTAGAGTGGGATAAGCGCAGGAGGATGTTGATGACTAATATTATAAATGTGAAACTGTGTCTGTCTGTTACACTTTTACGGTTAATCATCCGAGGCAATATTTATAAAATTTGGTACAATTTTAAATACAATTTTATTATATATAGGATTAAAAATTCGCTTTTCATTCGAGATCACTAAATCAAACTCTACATAATTGAGGTTAATTTAATAGTTAAGTTAATAGTAAGTATATTTCGATTTTGAATTTGATTATATTGAATAATTTTCCGTTTTAAACGCTTCATGATCATTATGGCTAAAAGCAATTAACAATTCATATAAAATCAATAACTGAGCCGATATACAATTACTTCAACAGTATGACCGCATTTAACGTTAATTGAAATGATATTTACACATGATTTAATTCTACTCTGCTCGCTCTTGTGTGCAGAATGATTTCAATCATGGAAAGTATATTACTTGTATGGAATGTCGTGTGGAGATAAGTGGAAATAAAATTCTAGCGGGGACACCATTCTTTTTCTTGAACCGATGGAACTGTAGGGGTGCAAATGCCGTTATTATTAAAATGTTTATTTTTTTCATATTTATGTTTATTTAAGTTTAATTTTGTTGTAATTTTTTTTTGTTGAATGGAATGCGTGGTCGTTACAAAATAGTAGATTAGACTGGGTTTACTTGCAGACCGAGGCACGTCGCGTCTACGTCAACTGTTAGGTGAACTCTTATACATAGGTTACTTGTATTATAGTAGGTTTGGAAAAGAAATGCGACCTCCTTTACCTACATCTACATATTATAAAAGAATCATCAAATCATTCATTTAGATGACCTAAATTCAGAATCAAAGTATTCTTTATTGAAATCAGCTTTTACAAGCACTTTACAATCGCCAAATTGTTATAGTTTAGTTCGGGAAAGTGCTCTTACTGATAAGAAACAGCAAGAAACAATTTACTATTTTCATCTCACAGTATTTTCATAAATAACTTCAACTTCACCTTCATCTTCACTTATTAAATGAGTTTAGACTATAAACTATTATATAAAGAATTGATTTTTATAGATTCAATTATAATTAATTTAATATAACTGAGCAGCTCCGAAATTGTATCTGGATTGTGCAATCATAAGGGAATTCGGCGGTCGGCGCTGGCAACACTGAAATCACTCAATCGTTAAGATCAAACCGATTGCGCAATTGATGAAACGCTAACCCCGCTACTGTCAAGCTATTTGACTCCCAACTATGAGGGTATCGCTGTTATACCGGCATCAATATTTCACACTTTTACGGATTAATAGTTCTCATATGGGTTGGGTAACCTAAGATAAATATATAGTTAGTATTGCTCCATTTTGTAGAAACATAGTTGGCGTTATTTTAGGCCTTGTAACACCAAAGCATTTAATATGTGTTGTTTAATGACCTGAACAAAACGGGCGTATAGCTTGTTTCATTAAAATTTTAATCTAAGTCATTTAGGCTGGTCCAACAATAAGTACTTATGATGGCAAAGGGAGAATGTATCTCTGAGACGTGCACAGTGACAACTTTTAAACAACTCTACTTTGTGACTACCACAAATTGTTAACAAACTTAGAAACGACTTGCGTATGATTACACCAATAGAGACTTTATGAATGTCAGTCGAGGGTTCAAATTTGAACGGTCTCTAGTGAACATAACCACAAGCGTAGTGGCGATAGGGGAGGACCCTAACAAACCTCTTAATTAACTGCATCGAAACGTATTATGTGTTTGTACTTCAAATGTCCCACGTTATGGAGGAATCGTTTTATGTACGTATGTATCTATACGAAAAGGTAAAGAATCACCTTGACGAGTGATTGTATCAACGATGTCATCATCAAACCGTATTTATATACTCAAACTGTGAATTTGTCTCAGTTTGCGACACGCTACGCACTCTTCGTACGCCTGCTACGACACGGGACGGCATCTCCGCGGGTCTGCTACGATACGTGACAGAAACTCCGCGAAACTCCTACGACACACAACAGAGTCTCCACGGGTCTGCTACGATACGTGACAGACTCTCCGCGAAACTCCTACGACACGCGACGGAATCTCCGCGGGTCTACTACGATACGTGACAGACTGTCCGCGGAACTCCTACGACACGCGACAGAATCTCCGCGGGTCTACTCTGATACGTGATAGACTCTCCGCGAAACTCCTACGGCACGCGACGGAATCTCCGCGGGTTTACTACGATACGTGACAGACTCTCCGCGAAACTTCTACGACACGCGACGGAATCTCCTCGTGCTTACTACGACACTACACACCCTCCGCACGCCTGCTGACACGACACACTGTGCGCCTTGTGGCCGCTGCGATGCGTTACGTACTCTCACTAAATAATAATCGTGTAGTGACTTTTTGTATATAATTTTAACTACCTTAATAATTATTCGAGGGTGTTTTTGCCATGGTTTAGCTGAGTGTGCAGTTCGCAGAAAATGTTAATGAATTGTCTTTCCTGTAACCTTGGATTTTTTGTCTGCTATCGACTGCTGCCTATCGCAAACACATTTGTTGTACCGTGTGTATGGTTTTAATACAAAAAGTGTGTATGCTAATAACACAAAAACTGTATAAGGATAATATTGTTCTGGAATTATCTGGGTTTTTCATCTCAGTTGGTGCTTATGAATTATATTAATTACAGTAACATCCGTTTTTCTTACCGTCATTCAACGAACCTATTATTATGATATCACGACCGTCAGTAAAATTTTAACTTACGATATTATAAGGACGTTAAAGAAGTACAGAACCAAAAAAAAAAAACTGCATTTTTGAAATTTTACCCGCATAAATTTTAAATAATTAATTTTCAAAAGTAGTGACAAAATATAAATTAGACATTATTAAAAAAAAACGTTAAGTAACGTCTAAAATATTATATAGAATTAGGCGTTACTTTGCGGAGATCCATAATACTAAAATAATATCATCATTCTCCTGCCCTTATCCCACTCTAAGTGGGGTCAGCACAACATGTAACTAACATGTTGGCACATGATCTGGCTACGAGAAAGAGGGTGGTCTATTCTACTCAGCCGGATACCACAGGGCACATAATATTAAAATAATAATGAAATTATTTTGCTAGAATCGGCGATAAAATAAATAGAAAATGTATATAATACTAAATATTGAATGGACTATTATCATATGTTGTATATCATGTTTTCATACCTGATATCTGCAGGGTTCCCAAAAATACATGCACTACAAACCTCCACCCCACCACCGCCACCTCTAAAATGTTTTTATTTTCAACGGGTTCTTGCCTTGATGTCTTAATATACGCACTAGGGCGCGTAACTCTTACATACCAAGGGTCGTACCCTTGGTATGTAAGAGTTAAAATTACAGTTCAGTCTGAACCTGCGTGAAATTTTCAAATCCTTCGTAAATAAAGCTTTTCTCCTGTCGACTGTGGCAGCACTATATGCCGTGACGTAGACAAATACACGCTTTCTGTATTGGGCAGCATCACAACTGTTGCGGACGGGGACAGAGTGCGTGCGAAGACATTAGTACCCTTCAACCACAACCGACGCTATTCCGTACTAATGCGCGACGTTGGGCCTCTGGTACGGTTGTGACGAATTACTAAACTATAAAATTAACCGGTAGGCAAGATTACCTATAGCACCATAGCCGTCTCGCTTTCGACAAGTTTTTGGACTTTCGTCAGCTTTCTGCATTTTGCATCTTTGACGATCTCTGCTGGGTCAGAAAGCTATTCCTACCAAGAAGAGCCAGCGAGAAACTTGGTGGTTGGTCTTTTCATATATAATTTTTATAACTAGTTACATTAGTCATTCTATGTTGTACAGAGTAGAGGAGTAGCTATATCCACGAATTCTTATCATCTATATTCTCTCAATAAAATAATAGGATTTTTGTATCAGCCTCCCTTTAACAGTGTTTTTAAACTGCTGTATTGACAAAGATAAAATCGATTGCGGAATTGGATTATATAATCTTATACCCAAAACCACAAACGACTTATTTACTTTTGCAAGGCGCAAAGCAGGAACCGCAAGCTTATGTCAGGGTCCTACTTTCTCTATAATATACACCGCCAATCCTTCCACTATAACATGACGCCCTAAGGCGTGGACCGATCTCACAGGAGACACCATTAGGACAACATTACCCGACGTAAAGCTTGTGCGCTCTACCCTCCGCATTTCGCAATCTCGACGATGCTTCTGGGCTCGCCTATTTCGCCCGGTGACGCTGTAAAAGCCGGTAGGGGTCACAGCTATAGTCAGCTCGAAAAAAAGTATGCATATCTATGCGCATCCCTCCTTTCTTACCGAGGTGTCGTAAGAGGCCACTAAGGTGAATGCCGTGCGCTATCCGGCTGCATAGAATAGACCACCCTCATTTCTTACCAAGGCGTCGTAAATGGCGACTAAGGTAAATTGACGTCAGGCAGGCGGCCGGTCGTAAAGTACGTAGCCAAATCATGTGACAACATGTTTGTAACATGTTGTGCCGACCCCACTTAGAGTGGGATAAGGGCAGGAGAATGATGATGTATATTTATGCGCATATCTTCTAAGTATGACACCATCGCGTCTACATTACCAAAGGAAACAAACAATAATAGTTAAATCCAATCACCTGTTAAGTCATAGCAATGTGTCCCGTTGTGTCGAACATCTTGATGCCCCCTCTCCCTCACTCCCTGCCCATTATTGCATACTGCTGCCTCTGTCTTGCATCATTATTTTTATCACCAAGTCCGAATGCATCGACTTGTTATTTATGCCAATCACAAGGTACTGGTTTAAAGCGTTTTTATTTCGATATTTTCCTTGAATACAAAAATATCCCGGTGAAGACCCCGCTGTCATACAAAGTTGATTTGAGCATATTTATGCATGACGTGTATATTCATACTAATGTTTTAAATGTTTCCACTTTTTCGCGTCTTATCGGCTGGAAAAATATTGATTAAATTTGGTACGAATGAAACTAATATAATGGGCTAATACATCCGCTTAATAATTTCAGTTCTTCTTTCAAGAACAGTAAAAAATTGTATAGTACATTAAGTATTGAAGGTACTTCAATAAAAGTGTATGCGAAACAATACAAAATTGCGTTATTCGGTTGTTTTTTTGTACTCACGTTTCATGCGTTTGAATTAATTGAATGATAACCGACCTACGAGTGCTACAATTTTTTTATTAATAGAGTTAAAAATATAACAACACGCTCGCCACCGCTACAGCGCGGCTAACGTAATTTGAGCTCGCATAGCAATAATTGCATTAGCAATTTAAAACTACGCACATTCTGGAATTACCAGGTACAAATACTGTAAATTTAATTCTTAATATTTTAAATGCGAAAGTCCCTCTGTCTGTCTGTCTCGGTTAATCCGCTGGAACAATATTGACAAAATCTACAGTTAAAATTTAAATGCCGAGCTAACATATAGTATAAAAAAATCCCATTTCTTGATATATATACATAATTGACGGTATTTTAATAAGAGATTTTTAAAATTTAATTTTAGTGTGGTTCCTTTCGTTTTAATTTGTTCTTCTACCTTAATAAAAGTAATATGTGCCTAGTTGGCACGACTAAAATTCCGACTTTTAAAAGAATAATATATTTTACGAAATTTGGGGCAAATAACTTTAAGACTGGCTCAGCGTTTCCTTGACTTTTCCAAATCCCTGAAATTAATCTGTCGGAAAATGAGCCAGCCGTTTATAAGCTCTAGTTTGTAAACAAACTTCCGCTCTGTTTCATACACGCGTGCTCCGACCAGACTTGTTTTCAGAACCGACTTATCTGAAAATTGTACTAACAGTAGATATGTCGGATATTAAATAATTAATCATTTTGGAAATGGAACTTTTGTAAAAAGCTCTTTTATCGCGGATTTTTTGTCTCAGTTCTTTAAAACCAAATCTCTATTGGAGCCTAGCTCCTATTGCTTCGGTTAAGAGGCGACACGATCGTTAAGATTGTCTTAGTGCATGTGTGTAGTAGTGTGGTGGTGGTAATGGTGATTTGTGAGATGTACGGCAACTACTCCTTAATCTATAAGGAATAAGAACGGTTTTACATAGTGATTCCACCCCAGTGAGAACGAACTTGCACTTGTTCATACTAACAACTGGTTTAAGTTAAATGAAGGATGTTTAAAATTGCTTTATCTTCCATGGGTAGAGAAAGAGAAATAGTCATGGAAATAAGCATTACATACGATTCATTTTTTGTACGGAATTATATAAATAATTGATAGAATTAGGCGTTACTTTGCGGAGATCCATAATACAAAAGTAATAATAAAATTATTTTGCTATAATTCTATATCGCGGATTATAGCAAAATAATTGTATTATTACTTTTGAAAATATCGAAATAAATACAGTGAAAGGAAAAACGTTATAACATGCACTTACAAATCAAAAACAAAGTTTGCATCCCGGCAATTCTTAGTAATATCTAACAATATATACAATCGCGTGAATAAAATATTAAATATATATCCTGTAAACTTTTATAAATGTAAAGAACTTGTGTTAAAATGGCTACTCGGCTTAAATTATGATGATACAGAAGCATTGATATAAAAACTCAGCCACGCACTCATTCACACTAACACATTGTATTTCCAAAAGTAATAATCAAAATTATTTTGCTATAATTATATTTCCCGTTATGGAAGAGCGGGGGACTCCTGTCACAAGTACTAGTAGAAATACTAGTAACTTACTAGGATGGTCCCAGATTCTGTATATTATTTTTATAATGTATTTGTGATGGGAATAAATATTTTTGATTTTTGATTTTTTTGAAAGGCAACTTAACTTTTAAGAAGTTTATTTTAATTGAAACTGTATAGAATTCTACCATTATATAAAGCTTTTGTCGACGATTCAAAAGCACTTGTTTACAAGTTTACTTGAATAAAGAATATTTTGAATTTGAATTTGAATTTAAAGGATTTAAGTAGTTTTCCAAAGAAAGCGGCCCAAATAGAAGGATCGGTTAAAGTAGTAATGATGGTGAGGTCACGGTCGACAGATAACAGAGGTCGTTCGCCCCGTGATAACGTGGGCCGAGTCGCGATGGGAACGGTGCAAGTGATAAGCGATGAGCAGTTAATATTATGGACTAACAAAGAAACAAGTAAACGAAGGTATTTTTTTCTTTTGGAGAGCCCATGTCCAACAGTGGACAGAAACAGGTTGCTGGTGATGATGATGATGACGAAGGTATTTGTTAAACACAATGATAGTTGTAATAACTGTCATGGTCGTAGAGATTGTGAGTTATTGTTATTTTTATCTTTACCAAAATTTATTGCATTTATATATATTTGTAAAAGACTTGAAAGCGTAAAAGACAGACAGACATACCGACTTTCGCATGTGTAATATTATTATGTATATGGATAATTCAGTTTGGCGTCAGGCAGGTGGCCGGTCGTAAAATACCTAGCCAAATCATGTGACATGTTTGTAACATGTTATGCCGACCCTACTTAGAGTGGGATAAGGGCAGGAGGATGATGATGATGATAGATTATTCAGTTAATTTAATCGGATGCTGAGCAATCTCAGCTTTTCAGTTTAGCCTATAGAGATCGTGTTCGAAACATCGATCATTTTGTAAAAAGCAGTCCTTGAAAACTTAGTTCTTAGTTACCAAATTGTAAAAGTTTTAATGATTGAAAGCTGTAAATTTAATAGTATATAAACAGAAAAGTGTAAAAGTTAATTGTTAATACATTATATATAAACCTAAGACTAAAAAAGATAGGATTAATTGGAATTGTTATATAATCCATACAATCGTTAACCCTGTACCTCACCTCTGTACCCCACTTTAGTAGATAATCAAAAATGGATTTTAGCATATAAGTACATAAATGTAACTATAGAAAACAGTATCACTGTAAAAAAAAAAAATTGCTGTAAAATAAAATAACCTAAATAATAAAGTCTCTGATCCCCCTATCAGAGGAACTAAAAGAGAAAAAAAGGTCAAATGACATTCGTACTGAATTCGACGATTTACCTCATTCTCGAAATTCTACAACCTGTTAAAGTTTAACTTGAATACAATCGAACCGCCAACTCTTATCAATCGTTCCTCAAGCCTACGTTCGCCGCCGCCCAGCCTCCGTTGTCGCTGGAGCGTACTCAAAGGAAAGCGAAAAATAAATTACATCGCCCCCACGACGAGAGCCTTGTTAGTCACCACTCTTTATCTAACCTCCACTTGGGCAAGTAACTGCTTGCAGTTTAACAACTCTCTCAAGGTTTACTCAATCTTTTTTGTTTCTTTCGTGGTTTTATTCAAGACAACCGCTTACATAACGTGAATATAATACCGTTTATTCTCCAGTTGTGGAGTAACTTCAGAGGAAAGAATAACTGTGTTATCTTTTCTGAGAAATGTAGTTTCTTTCGCAACTGACTGTTGGATATTGTTTTCTACAAGATATTTCCACGTTTTACGAACCTGTACATACTGTATTGCGTACTTTATTTTCCGATATGGATTCGCCTTTTCAACACCTTGGACGATTGTACGCTATGATCCCAAAACCCAAAGTTCCTTCGTTAGTACGCAGCAGTGTGAAGTAGTAAATAGTATAGTAGTATGTGCCAATCTAAAAACGCAAGCTATAAACGAATTAAGAACTTATCACTAAAATTGGAACCTCTGACCGTGTTAGTCATACTGTGTTCGACCTTCATCCTTTCAGCAGATATTTTATCTTTTTTGACTACAGTGACTGTAGTTATGCTAGGCGTATTTGGATTCTTGCTAGGTCCGTACTTAATCATAATAGTAGTGTAACGGCCTATTACTATCCATAAGTCATATCCCTTTTGGAATGAACTCAGACCCACCACACCACTCGAATACTGACTGGTAGCTTACACATTTTCTATTTTCATTAATTATAGAATATTGTATATAAATCTTTACACCACATTTAAAACATGTTTCCATCAAATCTTTGATATAATAAAAAAAACCATTTCTAAATCAAACAAAGCGATGTTAAAAGACTTCTTCTAAGTAGTGGTTTGTTTGCCCCCGCTCATCCAACAGCCAAAAGATCAGTTTCCCACGCACGCGGTCCGCAGCTAACGACCGCCTGCTACGCAAGCCTTAACCTACTTCAAATACTATAAGTCTTGGCCCCGACTTTTTTTCATACTTATATAATTAAAAAGGCTTGGCAAATTCTCAGTTTTGTCAAACGAGCCTGATACTTCAAAGACAAGAAAACTTACCTTATCTTGTACCTTAATACGTAGCATCTTGGAGTAAGTACCCTTCACCATCTGGAACCTCTGTTCCAAGGTACATGTTATCCGATTGGAGTGTATACAATGCAAATTTTTGAAGTATCTTGCCTTCAAACACCGTGTGTTCCGCAAGGGCAAGCTACTCCTCTCACTTAATCCACTTTCACTTCAAAAGCCTTAAACACCGCAACGAAATTCTTGAATTGATCTCGTGATATTACATAGACTAACAATATGTTACAGTCCATGAACGTAGCACGTAGTTTAAAATCTTTATTTCCTCGCTATAGTTTTTATTATAACACCGTACTCAAAAAGTATGTTATTTAGAACTTGCCTTTTGCTTAAGTGTATATATAACTACGTGTAAAATGCTATTGGCTTAACATAATAGATAAAGTTAGTCTGTCTGCCTTTAATCCTTTGCAGATAATTCGCTATACTGATAGATTTGATACAAAGGGAGTAGTGTAACGTTAACATCAAGCATTCATATTCAGTCTTACTTCGGGAATGTGAAAAGATATGTAGTACATACATATACATAGATCAACCTTCGCATTTACTATATTAGTTAGTATTAATAAAAGTTCATCGTACATAGCTACATAATATATTGTCTTAATGATAACACTCACGGATCGAGTGATCGCTGAATTTTAACTGGATTTGTATAAAGCTGAATTATTTGAAATCCGGTTTAGCATTAGTCATAGCAATTTATTTGGCATTATAAGGTCAAGACTTTATTTTATAATGTCATATGACGGAGTTACAGCGATGACTCTGAAGCAACTGTAAACAAATACCCAGGTTGAAATCGATTACGTGATTGATGATCACTGCTTTTTGAGATTTTCTAGGAATGTTTGTTGTCCATGAAAGTTATTATCAACTCAATTGGACTTACGAAGGGGTTAGTAGTGCAGCAATGAAAGCTTAACCACCTTTGAACGCATCACTTTTAGAAGTGTAGGGTTATATTAAAAAATAAATGTGCGTAACTTTAATAATAAACATGTACTTTCGAATATCCTGGAGTTATTTTAAGAAGTCTTTATCATTCTGCAATCTCGTCACTTGCGTTTATTATTTATGTCTATGTAATTTTTTTAATTATATTATAAGGTAGTGGTACCTGCAATTTTATTCCCATCGCCTGCACTATATAGTTTGTTCTCTGTTTCCGAAAAAAAAGGGGATTTTTTATTAGAATTTGGTACAATGAGCCAAATTTTACCAAATTACATCAATATTTTCCCAGACTATAAGGTGTGAAAGTAACAGACAGATATAATATAAGTAAGAATGTATGTAAATTAACATCTTGTAACATGGTTCCAAAAAATATATTCAAATTTAACTATGCAATGCAAATTTTTTTTCAATACATCATACATTAAATTCTCTACATACAGATTTCTAGCGTTATATATTGAAAAAATAATTTACAAATCTGTCCTGTTGAACAGCAACCGTGTGGCCACTCTATTGATGATGGAGTGCTGACGCTTCATTTCCTTCTGCTAATGAAGTTGGTTTAGCTGCAGTACATTCTACTCTACGTGTTCCTTCGACTTTGTAAATGCTGTTGCCGGCATTATGCAAACAGTGTACAATCCCGAATCTCGGACGTAGTTTTGAAGCTTCTAGAAAGTTTGTTTTTGACGCAATTTTAGGAATTCATTCTCTAATATGGTTCGTTTCGCGCATATTTGCAAATATAAAATTTAAGTACCTATTTAATCAAATCAGATTACATTTTCTTATGATACTAGATTAAATAGACTATAATTCTAGCATATGAATTTTAAGAGTATTTTCAGTCGTCTTGAACCATAACAAGAATTATTTCAAATTATAGCAATTTAAGTCATAAGAAAATGTCACTTCAAGCACCAAAACTAGGCTCAGAACTTCAAAAACAAGGATAATATCAAATATTATTTATGTAAATAAGTAGCTCTTTAGAAACTAGTTCTAAGGGTCACACACACCAACCACCGTTACCTCACACACGTTTGCTAATTCCTACCTGTCGCTTGTTTTCTTTTTAATACAATGCATTTTAATCATTATTCGTTTGAAATAAAACTGTTTATTCTTTGTATCGTTAATCCGTTTATATACCTTCAGACGAATACGAATTTTAATTACTCGTCGTTAAAGTCAAAATTTGTTTGAAGACAACGTTCCTTATTGAAACGGATCCCGTCGTTGAATGAACAGTGGTCATTTAGATTTAAACTCTAATGAGATAACATTAAGGTTGCATTTATTTACATGTGTGCGTTGCGTGTCCGCCCGTACCAGCCGGTGCCATGCGCGGCGCTCGCGTCGAATACAGTTACAAATGACCAGGGGGATGTAACTCGCCTACAAATCCCCAATTGAAATTTTTTGTTAGAAACTAATGCCACCTATAGTTTGAGGAAGGCTAATTCTGGCAACTGTTTGATATTAACTTACACTAGATGGCAATGCTAAAGCAGATTTAGGGTAAAACATAATTGTATAATCTGTGTAAGGCCTAAAGTGTAGAAGTACTCTGTGATGTACAATCTGTGGTAATCTCCGTCCGTTGTCCATTTTCAAATTTTGTTTCTGTTTGGAGTTCAGTGCTTTCGCTTGCGTTTTATTTGTTTTCATTATTTTTTCACGACTTGGCTTGACTACGGATTTTTGTTTATCATATTGTTATTCATCATTTATCATACTGACCATTGGCGCGTTTTTTGTACCCGATACTTCTTACCTGATTACCTGGCTTTGCTTCTCACGGACGCGAATTGGTAATATACAATGCCGAAAGCATCTAGCTTAAAATGCTATTTTGGATGTGACCTTGATGGTAAGTAACATAAATTAATTCATTTTATTTACTCTTATTACTACTTATCTTAGTTTCAAGGGCCAGCGATTATACTGAATCCTAGTTAATCCTAAGATAAATGAGCCACATTGTGATAAGTGCTCAACGTTACCAATATAACCCGAAATAATTATAACTAGGTCAATAAAAGTAAGACTATATAACTATAAAAAAAGGCAGTTAGTTTATCATTAGTTTAGTTTAGTTTAGTATCGTTTAGTTTAATCAGATGTTTACCTGAGGAATAACAAAGATTATTACATTTCAAGTTAAACAACAATTTTTATCTTGTGCTCTTAAATAAGCGTTAAAATTAAATATTTCATTGCTTGGAAGCATGCACCACAAACCATACTCAAAACTTTAAGCATTATTATATTTACCAATATTAATTAAATTTAGTTAATTTATTATAAAAGAAGAACTAACTTAAAACATAAATACAGATGAGAATGATATCATAGATTTTAGATATTTTTATTCCAAATATATTACTTTATTATTTTTTATTTATTTTTTCTATAAACCTATTTGGCAAATTATTGTACAAATGTGCTCCTTCAAATAGTATGGTTTTACCATAATTATTTGTTCTTGGATACCATAAGCAAATTTTGTGTATATTGTATTTAAAAGTCCTGCCAATTAGTGTTATACATATTTGAATGTGATGTCTTGTGTGATAGTATTATGATTAAAAATATATTTAATGTATATTTACAACTAGTTTTGAAATAATAAATAATTTTGTTATAATTTATAATTCTTCAGTCCAGTAATTGGACTAGGGTCTTGATGAATTTATTTCAAATTATTTGTAGTTTTTAAGTTTTAAAGACCTACCATGCTGCTCCAATGTGGATTGGCAGGTTACACATATCCCTAGAAATTCACCAGAGATATGCAGGTTTCCTCACAATGCTTCCCTTCACCGAAAAGCGTGTGATAAATTGCAATTATCGATTACACACATAAGTTTTAACAAAAACTCATTGCTGTCTACCTGGATTCGAACCCGTGACCCTCTCGAAAGATTCGCACTGTCTCACTGCTGGGCTATCACAGCTCTATATAGTGTAAATATGTAAAAAGTTAATATTATTATTGTGGAGTCTTATTTACACTATAATCGAATTTCATTGTTTTTATGTCTGTTCTGATATTATATATACTGGTATCATATGGTACTTTTGTGAAGTCAAATATGTTAGTCTATGGCTACTTTATATATTTTTAACTGTTATAAATCACACAAATGTTGTTCTGTTTGTTGTTTTACATCTACTCACAAACTAATATCTAACATATATTTGTGTACTGCTAACATCAAGAGCAGTAAAAGTGCCATTAAACAATAAGAAGAATATGATTGTACATAATGTATAATCATATTATAAATATGAGCTGTGGATTGTATACATACATCTACAGGCATTATGGATACATATTTTATAAGTTACTTATAATGTTCACAATAATGACTTTATAGCAATTTTCATATTAATTTTTCAAATATATTTGTGCTTGCATAATCTAATACTAATAATAAAGGTGAAGAGTTTGTTAGGTGGAACATGCTAATCTCAGAAACTACTGATTCGAATTGAAAAATTCATTTTGTGTTGAATAGTCCATTTATCCCGGAAGGCTGTAGGCTATATAACATTGCGCCATAACTGATAAGAGTGGAGCAGCAATAAAAAATGTGGCAAAAACGGAAAAATATTTTCGTTCGAGAGAGCTTTCCTTGCTTGCGCTGCGTAAACAGTGAAAGTTATCTATGTACAAAAATTATCTATGTCGAAATTGTTCCTCTTTAAAAGTTCTAAAAAAAAGTCCGTGACAGCATGTATCTAGCTTTTAACGATAGTCACTGACATTGGAAAGCTATTTAGAGGGATACAGTATTAATTCTTATCAAATTAAATACCTTATTTACTTTAAGCATTTCTTGCTTATGAAATGATTGATTTGATCTATTACACTATATAATTTTAATGAATATCTTAAAAGTTATCGCCATAATAAAAATTAACGCGCGCGGAAATAATAGGAGATGGAACTTTAGATTGAGCCCCAGCAGCGCGGGGCCGGATCCGCTAGTTTATTATAATGTAAATAAAATATCATTTTCAGGTCCTCTTCACCGATTTCCACTGTGGGAGTATCCTCATACTGAAAGATTTAATCAGTGGAAATCTATACTTACGCCTGAAACACAGGAAAAAGGCAATAATTACATATATAACTCAGTACGAATATGCTACAGGCATTTTGACGTAAAATATAGACTTCCTAGTCGACGTTTGACTTTAAATGCTGTACCCACACTAAATACTAGTAAGTTTCTTACATCTATACAAACTATGAAATAAATTACAGTGACAACCATGGGTGATATTGACCAGTAACCAGAATTTTCCAGTGAGTCACAAAAATATTCGGACACCAAGATGTGTTGGAATAAATTACTCAGTACAGCGAACACCTATGGAGTTTTCAGTTTCTTCTTCATATTCCACCGTTAATTTCAGAGCAGTCCGAGGATTTCCTTAATTTTTCTTTTGTCTCTCGCAGTCACAGTGGCTGTTCCATTAGTTTAAGAGATAAAGTCGATACGATCTTCATTTCTAAACCTCCGGATAATGAACGCGAGAGTACTCTTATTAATATTAAGTAAAAAACCAATTTCGCGCTAAGGTTTTCCTTTCTCGCGACGGAGAATCACTAATTAGCATGAATCGAACGATGTATTTCTCTTGCAACCCATTTTCGCGAATTCCACACATAATACTGAGGAACAGTATAGTATAATCAAGTGCATAGCCCATTTTGAGAAGCTATAGCTGTGTTTGTAAACATTTAATTGAAATTTTTGAAAGAATTTCCTTTTCAGAGAAAAAACGATGTATAGTGTCCGAATACTTTATAACATAAAAATTTACTTTCATTTCCTTTATTTTTTCTTACAATGAACAGATATGGACTTATTTTGAAATATATGTGTTATTATTGATTTGGATAAATCTCTTATTACTTATATCTTATTACTAGGAAAAAACCCAATACGATCCCTCCATAGGTGTTCGCTGTACTGAGTAATATATTCCAACACACTTTGGTGTCCGAATATTTTGTGACTCACTGTATCTTATCTGACTGATTGTCAGCTACATCAATAAAAAAGTTTCTGACTACTATTACTTGCATGGGTACTGACATCAAGGACTTTTTGTCAAATGTATTACAGATGTGCAGCAACATCTTGAAGTTGTGATGCCATCTACATCTAGTGCATCATTAGATCCAGTTCATTCAACTTTTCACAATAACCCGCAACAGCTTCAAATTGGTTCTACAGGTAAATAGTTTTAATAAGATGGCTAACGGGATAAACCTTTGTCACTGTAAGACTGTATTGTTGAAGAGAAGTAGCAAATCATCATTTTTAGTAACTATCAAGAAAAGATTGTTTATATGTCCTTCAAACAGTGGACAAACTCAGTAAACTCATAAAAAATCAGTATAAATAGAAGACTATAATTTCAAATTAACATCTTTAAGCCACATAGTATGATGCTAAAATTATGCTATTATAAATTGTAACAACATTCTTAACTTAGCTTAACTATAGTAAAGTAAAGTAGCGGCCTGTTACTATCCCACTGCTGGGCATAGGCCTCCTCTCTCCATTTTTGGAGAGAAGGATTGGAGCTAAGATCTACCACGCTGCTCTAATGCGGATTGGTAAGTTACACATATCCCTAGAATTCTCCAGAGATATGCAGGTTCCCGCACGATGTTTTCCTTCACCAAAAACCGTGTGATAAATTGCAATTATCAGTTTATGCTTAACTATAAGTTAGCTACAAATTCATAATTTCAGGTCCCACCAAATTCCGCTGTTTAACGAGAAACAAACCAACACCTCCGAAGGACATATTAATAATAAAAAATCAAATTAATAGACTGCGGAAGAAGTATAAAACAGTAAAAAAAGAGGTGATTATTGCAAAAAAGATTGCAATGTCAAAATCATTTCTATCAACCATTGAAAAATTATCTGATGCTGCACAAGTTTTTATAAAATTGCAACTAAAATCTAAGAAGAAACCAAAAGGGAGACGCTTCACCGATAAATAAAAAATTATGGCTTTAACCATTTTAAAGCAAAGCCCAAAAGCCTATAATTTATTAAAGAGAATGTTTGTTTTGCCATCTAAAAGATCATTGCAAAACATTTTGAGTACATTTATACTTAGACCAGGCAATAATAACTTAAATATATTTGACAGTTTAAGAACAGCAGTCCAAAGAATGCCAGAAGAAAAAAAGTTGGTTAATTTATTATTCGACGAGATATGTCTGGCACCTGGTCTAGTATATAATCCTAGACTTAATGAAATTATAGGCTTTGAAGATGATGGCTCGGAAAAAACAAACGTAATTGCAGATCATGCCCTTGTGTTCATGATTAAAAGCATTAAAAGCAAGACAAAACAGCCTTTGTCTTTTACTTTCTCGAAGAGTGGAGTTAAAAGAAATAGCTTAAAAAGTTTGATTGTTGATATAATAAAAAAACTTAACCAAATAGGCCTAAAAGTTGTTGCCACTGTATGTGATCAGTCACCAACAAATGTTTCAGTAATTAAAGAGTTACTAAAAGAAACTGTTCAGAACCACATTGACAGAGGGTTACATGTAATGAACATCAAGTATTTTGAGATTGATAATATTAAAGTGTTCCCATTATTTGATACACCTCATTTATTAAAAGGTATAAGAAATAATTTATTAAATAAAGATGCACAGTTTGTGCAAAATGGAAAAGAAAAATGGGCCAAATGGGAACACTTAAAAATGTTACTGGACATTGATGTTGGTGACGATGAAACTCGGTTGGTCAATAAACTGACGGAAAATCATGTCATAAAAGACAAAATAAAAAAAATGAAGGTGAAATTGGCCGCCCAGGTGTTTAGTCAAAGGGTATCATCAGCTCTTCGATTTTCTGCAAGTAAGTGTAACTTGTTATTCATTCACATGAATAATAATTTTAGTTTATTATGGACCCCTTAGTGTTGTTCATTACCAAAGGTATCAGTAATCATATCAAGCGGTCCGCCTGCCTCATAAATATGGTAAAAAATAATAATATTAGTGTAAGTAAAAATGACTAAAAAATTTTTTTTGTATCTACTTGTAACCATTTCATACCAATAGAAGACTATCAAGAACGTGTTGTTCGCTAAATACCGAATTAATATTGATTTTTTATTTTCAGGACATGGAATTTTACCTCATGAATGTGCAGACACAGCTGATTTTTTGCTATTATTCGATCAATTATTTGATTCATTCAATGGTCATTCTTATCAAGGCAACTCGAAAATTTACAAAGGTTGTATAAAAAAAGATTCACCTCACTTTAAGTTATGGGCTGATTTGATTCCAATTTTGGAAACAATTAAATTTAAATCGGTAGTAAGGAGAAATGGTGTTGATCATATAATATATAAATCAATTCCTTCAATCAAAAATTGGGTTCATAATATTCAAACCTTCATAGAAATGTGGGAATATTTATCATCTAAAAATGAAATTGTTAATTTAGTAGCTAGAAATTTTAATCAAGATCCGCTAGAAAATTTTTTCAGTAGTATTAGAAGTAACGGTGCAAGGAATATTAATCCCAGTTGCTATCAATTTATTAATGCATTTAAAACGTTGATTATTAATAACTTTAATTCACCACATTCAGCAGGGGCTAATTGTGAACAAGATTTTAATAAAGCTATGCAATCATTATCAGATATGTTTATGTATTGTTATGACTCTCCAGTTGTTGATTATGCATGTGACATTGGTTGTTTGTTGAATGCTTTGGGTGAGGTAAAAAACAATGATTCTTTATTGCATGCTGAATCAAAAAAATATATATCTGGGTATGTGATTAAAAAATCTAAAACAAAAATATTCCACAGCTGTGAAATCTGCTTGAGTGATTTACGTAGAAACACAGTTGATTTACAGTCTTTTAATTATGAAATTGATTACACAAAAAAATCATTATTTCATCCAAGTGACGATTTTCTAAAATTAATCAATGAAATTTATTATATGATTATTGTATGGCTTAAGCATAAACCACAGAGTAAATTTTTACATGATGAAATAAAGTTTTTCATTGATTGTGCATGTGATTTTAGTATTATAAGTTGTAGTATTCATAAAGCTGATTTGATTAATTTTATTTGTAATTTATCTATAAAGCTGATTGTAAATAATTGGTGTTTAGGGGTGAATCGATTACTATCCGGAAAGATTACGAAATTTGATAAGAATGACCATGTTAAAAAGCAAGCATTTGATTATTGTAAAAAGAATCGGAAATAAATTATTTTATTACATATATTTATTTACATATATTATTATATTTACTATATATACTTTAATATAATTTTATTATTTCGTATTACTTTTAATTTAATTTTTGTTTCTTAATTTAAGTTTACTTTATTTTATGTTTTCAAAATTTGAGTGCAATAAAGAGATAAAACAAACAAACAAATGGTTTTTATTGTTTATCATTCATTCAGTTATAACTTTTAATTATCTTTTGTCTGATTGTAATATGTATTACAATCAGACAAAAGAACTTCATGCAAAATAAAATCGATTTAAAATAATCCTGGAATAATAAGTGGTAACAGCGCCATCTATGAGCTCCCTGTGAAACATAAAAACAGCGCCATCTTTAGTCTGAGGAATAAACTATTCATTTTGAACAGCGAGATGCGTATCTATCTCTACTATAAGTGTATAATCTATGACAAATGACTGTGTATCGATTGTTGTACGTAGTAATGTTCTTTGGTTATGAAACACCGGTTTTGTTGTGTTTCGGTTTTGCCAGTGATGCATCTTACCGGTAAATCGATTCGACGAATTTACCTCGTTTGGTGTACTCTAATGGTGGATACATTTGGATACAATTGACAACAAAAACAATTGTTTATAACTCATTGGCATTGAATATTGCAAGCACATGTTCTTAATTGAATATTTTTAATCTTTATAAGTTTAGACTCGCCTCAACCATAAAAAAAGCTAACCCTACTTAACAAAAATAAATAACACATTATAGGTAATATGATTTGTATTTACGACTAGACATGGACAGAAACTCCAATTAATTAATGATCGTGATATGATACACTTATCATATAGCACCATCGGCTATTGGCTTTTATTTTAACCGATACTGACAAATTTATTACAATTTTAATTGCGTACGAAATGTTGACAACAAGAATATACAAAAATAATGGATATTCAGTGAAATAGTAAAGTTATATATAAATACAAACAAATGTTATCCTTCCATATATATATTATAGCGTAGTCGTATGCATGTTAATAGGATATAAGGGTTACATTTGTTTGTACTAGCAACCATTTTGTTCAGTAACGGCTAAATAATATAAAAACGGATAGCGTTTTTGCTAATTACGATTACTGGACAAAATTATTGTTATTACAGAGAAATGTAATTCTTAAGTCACACTTGTGTACAGTCAATATTTCTAAGTTATACATACGATATAAGGCTTACACTTCTTTGTATACACAATAGCAATAGCTCTAGCAGGTATGATCACCGTGATCACAATTGATCATATCATAGAACGTATATGATTCTTAAATAGCAATCATACCCAAGCTTACTTACGACTATACAGATACAAAACATCAATCTTTGATGTACTGAAAACTTTGCGATATTGTTGTGGATTGTGCTTCCTATATTTACCATTAAATATATTTTCTTATTCATTATGATTTTAGTTGATGTTAAATAAAATAATACTTATACTACAGGGTTTGTAGTTTTGGAATAAACTACCTGTTAACTTGTTCAAGTAAAGTAGGTCTGTAGTCCAGTAACGCAGCCAAGGTTAGTATTGTATCATATGTTTCGGTTCTGAGCTCTTTACTGAACGCTATTCGAAAACTCAATACCCGTGGCGCCGGATGCGGCTGCTTATATAGTAAAATCGATCCAGAAAGTTCTATATTTCTAATCCGAAATCGATAGGGATACAGAACACAATTTGTAAACAACCAATATTTCTAATGACGTGAAGTGAATTTGAACTCCATGAACCATAGAATTCCGCAATATAACGCGTACTTCTTTAAATTATGTAAAAACGGGGTATTATGTTAATACACAAGTCTTGAATGTTCTAAAACTCGTAATTACCAGAGCAGGTGCATTGGTTCAATGTCAGAATAAATTAACTTGTTATGGCGGTACAACTGAGCAAATACGTAATAATGGCGTCTGAGTCGACAAAGGTCACATGTAGGTACGAGTTTATGGTATGTGTCTATAGAATATACCACTACATATTATAAAACGAAGAGCACCGCCGCATCTGTCTGTCTGTTCTTAATAAACTCTAAAAGTACTTAAAGAGTTTTCATTCAACTAATAGCCTGAATGATTCATGAAGTAGGTTTAGTTGTACAATTTTTCAGGATTTTGTGTAAAATGTTTGGAATATATTTCCAATAAATGAAAATATAAGCGAAAGTCGAGTTGCCTGGGAGCTTCCATGGAAGTCGCCGAATACCATTTCCTAAGCTAATATCCCATGGTGCTGTGAAATTTTGGCATATCTCTATTCTCTACTGGTATAATACATGCGAAAATCTGTTTCTCTGTTACGCTTTAACGGCTTATCCACTAAATTAATTAGATTTGACACCTATTCGCTGGGGTAATATATAGAATAAAAAACTTTTAATAAACAATAAAAAACTCTTTAGAAATAAACAATAAAGCATCTTAAAGATATTTTAACACTTAAGTTTACGCGACCGAACAGCTACGGCTTTTGAGGATTTCGAATGTGAATTTTGATCACGGGAAAAATTAATAAAACATAGCTCGACTTCATAATGTGAAGGTCCCGGGAAATTTTCATTAGCGGTCCGGGGAATGTAATTTACGCGGGACCCTGAGCCCCGGCGCGCGGAGCAACGCTTAATTATCACCTTTTTATTGTTGCAGGTACGGACAGACGCTCTCAACCCGGCTCTGGAATGTGTTGGCATCAGTCTGGAGTTATTGGTTATGTATGCCGTAATTGTCTTTACATCCATCCAAAAAGTCAGATAAAAGTAATGATAGAATTATATTGTTAAACAAATGCGCATTATTACAAATCAGTGTTGGGTTCCCAATCTCAATAATAACTAAGTAGCAATCACTTTATAGCATTATACTGCTATAATCTTTATATTTAATCTTTTTACAATTGTATAGTTTTAAAGAAATCTGTTATAGTGGTGCAATTAAATAAAGATATTTTAGTTTCTATTCAATTGACATTTTTGTTATATAATTAAGGATTATTTAAAGGAAATTTAGCACATAGAAACAACAAAATATGCTAATGACTACAAAAAATATATTTTCAAGAGTGTTTTCTGTACTTTATTAGGTAACTACTTTGCAACTATCTTCAATATGTTGCTAAAATCTTGCATGACACCATGTCCAAAGACCGTTGCTAAAGTTGCGAATTAGTGCTAGCAACTAAGATAGCAACCTTTTCGCATGATTTAAAAGTACCTTTAGTGCCGAGCAACTTATTCGCATGATTTAAAAGTACCTTTAGTGCCGAGCAACTTATTCGCATGATTTAAAAGTACCTTTAGTGCCGAGCAACTTATTCGCATGATTTAAAAGTACCTTTAGTGCCGTGGCAATCCTTTATCAGATGGGGTTGCTAGAGTTGAAATTCTTCACCTTTCCAACATAATTTAATATTTATTATATTGCATGATACATCCCTACTTTTAATGTATAGATAAGTATGAAATGTAATACAACACCATTAAATGAAACATATATTAACACATCAACAACATATAAAACATATAAATAACAGTGTTTATATGATTATTTTTCTTTCTTTCTTTCTTTCTTAAGAACATTTATATAATAATTACTTGAAAATCTTAAATTATACGTAAAGTTGGTTATCGCGCTTTTCGATCATCTTACTTGAGTCGTTTGTCTTTTAACAAAGGAATATATATCCAAGCTTCAATATGTCGTATTGCCTACGGAAATGCGGGTTTGATGTTCGTAGGAAATATATAAAGGTAAGCCGGAAAGCAGCCTCTGAAAATTCGATCAAAGAATCCGGAAAATTCCGTATTATTTATAACAAAATTTTTCCTTGTTTACGACCGTGGAATTTTCCCAGATTCTACCGATCTCATTGCTCGGAAATCAAGTTAAGCGAAAATCAAATTAGATATAAAATCTATTATAGGATTGTAATTGTTCATAAAAGAGCAACTTAATATAGCTGTATCCGTAAAATAAGGTATTATGATTATAACAAATATTGGATTCCCTTTAACTGTCATATATCATTGACTGCAATAGTAAGTAGCACGACTCAAAAAATAGTGATAAATAGGCTTAAAGTTTTCATAGGAAAACTTACTTAAACGAACGGCCTTATATTTAATTTTTAACATTTACCCCCTTTTCTTAGTTTAATAATACATGTGTTTTTTTATTTGTGCCAGTATTGCAGTCCATGAGCCATATGTACATAAGTATGGCAATATACGTGTAAAACCTGTATATCAATCCTTTTTCAATAAATTCAATCCTATATGTATTCATTAGCACAAACTTTATGTATTTTTATTTTATTTTAAATTTAATCTATTATTTGTACAGTGCTTATAGGCACTTCCACGAACGTATTGCGTTTGCTGTTTCCCTTCGCTCATTTAATTTAACTATTAATTCAACCTGGACTTTCAAAATTTTACGGAAATACGAAAAAGCGGCGTTGTTAGACTCCTAAAGTCGCTGGATTTAAACAGCACAAGATCTTATGGCTTAAAAACACCTTGAGATATCTAAAAGTAGGCGTTAAAAAGAAGAGTAGCCCCGTATCTTAATGCGACCACAAATGCCGAGTAATTACAGAATTTAAAATCAAAATAACATGGCATGCGATCACTATTATGGCCCGTATAATTTACGTCCTTGCACTTGACAAGAGCGGAACTAATCACAGTTTGCATGCATAAATACATACGTGACGCGCTCTTCCACCTTTTATCGAAGTGGGTTACATTACGAAGCTATTGTTAAGTTCAGGGCCTCTCTGTATATGCGATAGTCTTTCTATCTGTTACGCTTTTATTCGCTGCACCAATAACGATAAAATTTGACACTAAAAATGCTCATATACCGGAGTAACATATAAATAGATAAATCCTGTAATTCAACAAGAATAGCATGATATTGAGAAACGCTACTTATAGTCAAGTCTGTAGGTCAAAGAAATAGGTTTTATATCACGTTGTTTGCCTTACGTCGAAGAAGTAATTTTAAGAAAGTTTTTATATATCTTAGTTTCTGTTATTAGCTAACGTTAAATAAGCACACGAATATTTTCCGATGTTTCCTATGTAAGTCTAAGTAGAGAATTTTGATTTAAATAATCAAACCTTATAGAAATTATAGAAAACTGTTCATTAGATTTGAGTTTACCGTGTATAGACAGACAAACAGTGATATTAATGAAATTTGTTATAATTGAAGCCTATATACCGGGCTAACATAAAAGTACATTTACGTAACATAAAAGTACACAAACATTGAAGATTTTTTAACATTTTATATGATGCGAAAGAACTACGGAAACAGCTTGTAAAGAATAATTTAAATACTTTACGGCCGGTCTGTCACTTTAAGATGAAGACAATGGCATAACAAATTTCAATCTTCTCGCTAAGTTAACACTTGAATTGTTTATGTCAGTTGCAATACTTCGTGTGAAGCGTGTACCGCAAATGTATACAATTAATTGTATTGAAGGACAAAAGTAATAATAAAATCATTGTGCTATAATCCGCGATACAGTAAATAGAAAATATATATAGTGTTAAATGTATAGTGGACTATCAATTTTTTCATACCCGTTACATGCAGGATTGGTAAAAACACATACACAAACCTCCACCACTGCCAGCCACCACAAGCACTACACACGTTCACTATCACAAACTCAACAATCGTTTCGCCCGGCAACCGAGGCATCATCAAGAGATAGAACTCCACGAAAAAATCGCAAAGCTTTGCGATCTTGTCGTGGAGTCTCTCCACTATACATTTAGCACTATATATATTTTCTATTTACTGTATCGCGGATTATAGCAAAATAATTTTATTATTACTTTTGTATTATGGATCTCCGTAAAGTAACGCCTAATTCTATAAATTGTATTGAAGTATGAAAAAAAATTAAGCTGTGATAGCCTAGCGGTGAAACCGTGTGACTCTCTAGAGACGATCATGGGTTCAAACCCAGGGCAGGCACTAATGAGTTTTTCTATTAAAATTTATGTGCGTTATTGATAATTGCAATTTATCGCACGCTTAAATACATCGTGAGGAAACCTGCATATCTCTAGAGAATTCTGGGGATAGTTGTTACCTACCAGTCTTCTTTGGTGCAGCGTGGTAGGTCTTAGTTCCAACCCTTCTCTCCAAAAAAACGGAGAGAGGAGGCCTATACCCAGCAGTGGAATAGTAACAGTCCGTTTTTTATACAAAAATTACGCTTTAACACGGGCTCGAATCCCATATTTCTAGATATGTCTAGAATGTCGATATATCAACGCAGGCTTGAATTGCAAAAAGTGTTCGTTGTGTGCAGAAATTTTAGCGTTTTCTCATTGTTTTTACCATGTTGCTTTTGCGGAATTCCATAGCACAACAGAAATGATTAGATTATTTTACTAAGAGTGTAATCTGCTTTTTGAAACCTATGTAATGCTGAATGTGGGAGCACAATCCGTTCTCATTTCTTAAAAATGTAGAATCAGTAACTATGCGTACCATTAACCACCACCATCACTTTACACTTGAACACTGCGTTCACTAGAACAATCTCAGAGATCGTTAAAACAATCACCCGTATACGGAGCATCATCAGAAGAGAGGCTCGACACTATACCGAAGTTTGGTTTCTTTCTTACGAGACTTCAACATCCACGTTTGTTCCTTCTTGTATTCTACGTGTTTGATTTTGTGAATAAATTGTTAGTCACAAAAGGAAACGCTATTTCATCTGCATAGCAGAAGGTCGTACCATTGTGGTTGCTTTTTCTATAGCAGCATTTTGCGCGACTGTAACTTTTCCTCCGAGGACATATTGCGCGGTGCACATCGATTGTCCTGTTAGTATGGGTTGACAATAACTCACGGACAATCTCCGCCGCACCGACCTAACTGCCACTAGATATGTAGTACCTAGACGAGACAAGCGTTTATATACGAAAAAGAATTTATAGAATTAGGCGCTATAATTCGTATAATACAAAAAATAATAGACGTCCTGTAATCGACGGTTCGAGAAAATCTATGTAATGGTAATGCTGAGTGTAATGATAGACTATCATCAAGTCAAAATCAAAATGAAAATTGACTCAAAATGACACGAAGGGGTTTGTAAATATATCTGCTTGGCGAACGAGTCGTCTTTTCTTTTGAAAAACCTACCAAACCTCTCCAGGACGGATGGGTTTCACATATCTCCAGGAATTCTCCAGGGATAAGCAAGCTCTTTCATGATGAATATTTTTTATTGAAAAGTGATAAATTTTAACACAAACTCTGGTGCCTGACAGCTCACATGCACGTGTCATCTACACATACGTGTTCCGAATAATATTAAATATAATATAATGAAAACATAACAATATAATTTTTCTTAATTTTCATTTGAGTTATAAACAGAATAGATCTAAATTGATTCAAAGTGCAAAATCTGAAATACCAAACTATCTTTCGTATTATTTGTAGCTACAATTTGTTGCCACTTCAATTAGTTATATCTCCGCGTGCTAGATCATTGGACGCATCTGCTAGGATTTATTCCTCAGCTCGTGCCGGCAGCTACAATATTGTACTATATTGCAATATGCACATGCAATATGTTGTATATTAATAGATGGATTACGATTTCTTCTTGTTTAGCTAAAACCATTCGAAACCGTGCTAATAATGTATTATACACCCGTCATTTATTCATCTTGAACATCTGGATCTGGATGGTTTTAAGATTACAGAGTATCTTAGTATTAATGTCTCACACACAATTTTCTGCAACAACATCATCAACACTCATCTGCACATTCGTATACTCTAGAGTCTAGACCCTCATTGCGGAATATACTTGTTTTAATAATTGCAATTAAGAACCATAAAATATTTTCCATCCATTTAGTTTTTTAATGCGCGCTTCAATTTTCACTTCAGTGCGCTCTAATCCATTATTGTTTTTTGCAACAGATACGGTAAGTAAACTATATAAAAGCGTAATGGAAATTGTTTTGTTACCGCCACGTGACCGGAAGCAGTTGTGATTGTCGGTAGACGGTCTCACATGCATGTTATTATATCGCCGTCCTTCATTTTGCTGGTTTTGACCGTGAATTATTATAATTTTTCGCTTGGCCATTACCTCAGTTGATGCTGAGCGTTATTATAGCTCATTTTGGCAAATATAGGCTATAATGAATTGATATGATGATAGAAAATATCTGACGATATCTACGAGTATGAGTTGCGTAGTTCGTGTCGCGCAGTCCGTGTCGCCTGGATCGTGTCGCGATCGTGTAGCGTTATCCCGGCTAAGGCCCGGAGTCTGCTTTCCTACTGCGTTGCCTCCACTTTGCCCGAGCTTCAACGGCTGACCTGTGTAAATTGTTGGCTTTCATGTCGGCATCCACAATTTCAAGCCAACGCTTTATTTGGACGGCCATGGGGTCTAGATTCAGAGACTACTAAATTGAATCGTCCCTGTCCGACGTAACTTCGTGCCATACCAACGAAGGCGGACTTTCTGCATCTTTTCTCCGATGTCACGGCCACTGAGCCTACTGCGGATGTAGTCATTATGTAGTCGATCACTTAGTCTATACCTCTTTTAGTAATTTTTAGTAATAAATATTCTTCCCAGTTCAGAATGTATGCAAATTGGCGGCTGCGCCCGCCGCGTAAGTAGGTAGGATAAGTAAGTCGCAATTAAACGCAGTCAAAAGCAACACACAATTTTAATCTAATACTAACAATGGCTGGACTTAGAGTGAAACTTAGAAGGGATTATCAATTATAAATAATCATCACACTAAAGTGGTGACCTCGATGTGATTTGAACACGCAATCTTCTGTTATATTAAAATATTCAATTATATCATATGATGTTTTAGCATATATGCTAGTATATACCAAAACTCTTCAATATTACTCTAACGAATTAGCTGTAAAAAGTACAGATAAATTTTTACATGTTTAATGTTAGTACGTATTTTCACGGAGGCTGTCGTCGCTACAACAACGCGCTAATGACTGCCAGCCGGAAGTAATCTTCGCACGGATGTGACGTCGTCACTCTACACCATCCCCACCCTTTACCCGGTGTAATCTGTGGTTAATTACAACTATTGTTCTGCGATGCGCTGCATTCCCGGATTTAAACGGTGTAACGGGTGTTAAACTCGTCTCACTTTGCTTCTCTAAGTCCTCTAGTTCACATACATATTTCCATCTGTTGATTCACGGTCCGTCGATACGGTCGCTTGTTATGGGCACCTGGAGTAACAGTTAACAAACAACACATACGGCCGAATCATTCAACCCTAGGATGGAACGGGATCTAGATTGGCGAAAAAACATAGTGAACTAGAGCCCTAACTCATAACTTTACCTCTCAATATAAATGAATGATTATAACATATTATTTTGCTATAATCCGCAATCATTGAAAACTAATGCTATGTACTGCTGAAAGCGATTATCGTGGAGTCTATCTCCTTATGATGTTCCTTAACAATATATTACAACAAAGTCCGCCGCTGCCAATGTCTGAATAAAAAGAAAAACTAGCGAATGTACTATTGAAATGAATTTTCGAGATAGACGTATAAGTTTTATTGTTTATATTGTTATTTTTAGCTTATAAAAGGAGGTATCCCCTTTGTATTTGTAAAAAAAATCACGTTGATATGCACTTGCCCTTTCCCTTCAGAATATAACATAACAGTGCATAGCGACGGACATATTTCAATAATGTCTGAGTCCTTTCACCTTTCATCAATTTTGATACTCGATTCAAGTGAATACCTAGATTTCGTTTTATGCATATCACTTGCGACCCACAATAACGCATCGGAATGTGTCTAGTACGTGTTGTCACAACTACTCGTATGTAAAAAAACCAACAAAAATGCGTTGAATAAATTTCTCTGCAACTTTACACAAAATAGCGATGAATAAATGTAAGTTCTTATAAAATTATGCTCTTTTCGAACGAGCAGTGGAATTCATGAATTAAAAGTACTTGTTACCAACTTTATTTAATTAAATAACAATAATATAAATTTGAATTAAAATTACAGATGTATTAAGAGAAAAGATTAAACGTAAATAACACTGCGTATCTGTGTGTATAAATGTGGTGCTAAGTATATTAACAAATAAAAAAATTCAACTGTTTATAATACTCAGTAAAGCACATAACGCTCCTATTTACCACCGCGGTACGCAGCTTACCCCAAAATTATGGCTTCCCCCTACGGGCTTTGTTTCCCCGAATTTTTAATATCAAGGATTATCCCGAAGCTCGCCTTTGTCCCGCCTTCGCCGGATGATCACTTCCTGTATTACGCCTCCGCTTCGTTAAGCCACGCTGTAATTATTAAATCAAATCAAATCAAAAAGTTTTTACCGTTACCATACCTAGGGTCATACAACAACAGAATAACTAAAGCGTCTAGTTCCTACTAAAGACCAGTGCTAAAGCTGTGGCATTCACGCTCAGTAGACCTTATTTGGTCACCAAAATTTTTGATTGTACACCTCAGCACCCTACATAAAAAATTCAGTTAATTCAGTGAAGTATTTTGTAAAAAAGAAACACGACTATGGAGATTAATGACCGTACCCTAACACCCATCCCAGATAATGCAATATGACATATAACCTTGACCTAAAAACTAAATAGTACAGGAGCGAATGAGGCAAAACAAGAATGGTATTGTTTTCTTCTGTTGCCCTCCACTCTAGGTTAGTGAACAAAGCCAGCTCCCAATTAAATTATATTTATTTTGTTTGAAAATACTTTTTTTAAAGATTAGATCATGCCAAAGTTATTTTTTATGTTTAAGTGATCAGAGGATTCATTTAAACGATTTATATATGGAGCCTATCCTCCTGAAGATGCTTCGTTTTCGGGGCGAAACGATCGTAGAGATTTTGGTGGTGGTTGTGTGTATTGCTTGTATGCATTGTTGCTGGCGGAGGCGTCAAGGGATACGTGAGGTGACTTGTCCTGCATATGTGTGGTACATTAAATTTGCCCGCTTAACACTCTTAGCATTACATACAAATATCAATGATTACATACATTCGCTTAACACACGCGCATTATAGCAAATCAGTTCTGCTTTAGTTTCTGGATTGTATACAAATGTAATTATGTAAAAACAACACTTAGCAGGGTAGGAGGCAACTATATAAACCAGTTGTAAATTCACCAGTTGACAATAAAACAAAAACTGTATTTTTAATGACATACACAGGATATTCCAATTATCGATGCCTGTACTCCACAAACAATTAAGGACAGTAGGTATTCCTGATGACAGGCTAGAGGGTTGTTGACCCACATCTCGGGAGTTAGAGTCAAGTGACAGGCGTGTTGGTTGTGTGTTCACTTTGAAACCAAATCTTATTAGTACATGGTCATATTATAAATAAATATCAAACATACTTTCGAATTCATATCATATATATTCCTTTCAATGAAATTGTAAACAACTGTTTTAGGATCGTCAACGCTACTATTGAAAGGGAAAAATTAAAAAATTGTATACCAATCATAAAAAAATTTATACCTCCTAATTGTCAAAGCTCTTCGTCAACCTAAGAAATAAGTTGTACCGATGTTAAACTTTACATCACTAATTTAAGTCATCGTTGTGCAATAAATATAACTCAGGTAATATTTGCGGCCATAGCAGCGTCTATTCGTCTATTCTATATATCACCACCACCACCACACATTAGCTAGACGTACGAACTAGTTATCATAGCACACGACCTAGACTATTTATATCTAATAGTCGCTCGAGTCTCGGCAGGAGTCTGTCTATCTGACGGCCAACATCGCTTTTTTTACTTAATTCCCCCCTCTAACAAAAAACTACAAAGTACATTCAGTGTTTCTATCTTCAGTAAAAATTGTAACAATGCTATAGCGCCGTACAATCGCTATCGACGCCATCTGTTTTTACCTGACGTGTAACACAAGGCAATATCTCGACATCTCCAAGGTTGGTGCCTAAACCTTTATCAGCGCTTTACAGTTTGTTAAGGTTTTCCCTCGTAAATAAGGATCGATGTCGGAGGTGGAAACGCTTACATTTTACGAGCCCTCGTGAAGGGACAGAATGTCGTGAATATTAACAGCGTTGCGATGTTTTTGCTTTGAAAATCTTTATACTTTCTAGATTTAAACCATCGTAGCTTAGCGGTGAGAATGGGTTGTAACAAAATTTTTGTCAGTTTTACTAAAATGAAAAATTAAAAAAAAACAAAAAGAAACTTTTAATTACCAGAGACAAACTTAAAAATTATTGGACTATTCCGTTGGAACCCACCGAGACAATCCTGTACGTTATATTTATAAAACTTACATTTTCATCAATTTTTCAACAAAATTATGTATATCACCAGTAACTTTTTTAACAGATATTTAATTTCTGCTTAGATGTTTAACAGATATTTTTTAGTTAAAAATGGCTATAAGCTATACCCTGTAACGTTAAAATACCTTTGATTTTGGAATCAACGCATTTTTATAATTTATGCAATCCTCAATACCGAAAAAATTTAATTCTATTGATTTTTAACCGCGTTTAGAATGTGATATTCCCAATAGAAAAGTATCATTAAAGTATCTATGTCAACTTCTTTTTCGTAGTTATTGAAAACTGATGTTGGCAAAGCTAAAATTGATTGTGGATCTAGAAAGCGATCATAAAGTATCCAATGACCTTAATTCTGAATTTTGCACGGCTGCAATAAAAGCTTTCGGTCTTCCGTCTTTAAACAATTACAGTCAATAAAAAACGTAAGTATCGATAAAATAATATCGTTGATCATTCATCACACAGATCTCCTACAAGTCGTTTGTCCAATAGAAAATTAAACTAAAATGATGGTGTATTTGAGTATTAAAATCTAAAAGTTATTTATGATAATAATACTACTATTACGAGTATTATATCGGTGAAAGATTATGAGTGTCTTTGAGCTTTTTAACTCTCTAAAAGACCTTAAAGAAGTTTACAAAAAAAAAATCGCTTCGGGAAAAGATTTTATGAAAGAAGATTTTAAGAAAAACGGGAGTTTTTCAACGTATTAGTTAACCAGATGTAAGAGATTTAATTGTGCCAAGTTGACTATAACTAGTCTACAGGATTACACTAAATAGTTGTTAGATAACACCAAACATACTTTCGAATTTATAATATTTTTATGGATATAGAATAGGATAGACGGTGCCACATATTACCATATGTTAAAACTAAGAGTTACAGTTAGTTGCAGTCCCGAATTGATTGTATATGTTATTTCGCTTCGTCATTATACGAAAGTCCCACCTAAGCTTTTAATTCCCAACAGCGATTTGGGATAGTCGCTTCTGTGACCAAAACAACGTTTAGTATCGTGGACAAGTTTTCTTGATGTAATGATAAAGTATATTCCAATTTAAGCCTGACAATCCTACTTCCTACTATCCTACTATAATATTATAAATGCGAAAGTTTGTGAGTATGGATGGATGTTTGTTACTCTTTCACGAAAAATCTATTAGATGGATTTGGATGAAACTTTACAGTTATATAGGTTATACATCAGAATAACGTATAGGCTACAATTTGTAATCATTTAATGTTATACAACGATACAAGTTAAAAAGTGGGAAAAAATCTCGTGTTACTATATTTTTTTATATACATATTTAAGCATCAAATAGACAAACATTTAAATATCTATCTCTTAATTTAAAGTAAAATTTTGAATTGGTTACACACACACACACAAACACACAGTTCTTTTATTACAATTTCACTACTTGTTGTTGTTTTCTATAAACTGTTAGTTGTTAAAAATACCTATTTGTATTTTGCTGGTAGAAAATTTTTGTATATTTGCAAAATATTTTTTGACAGAATATTGAATATCTGGTCCGGTATTGTCGAACGTAAATTGAAATGGTTGAAGCGGGGTTGGAAAAGTAATGTTTTTATTAAAAAAATAATGTGATGTCTAGTAAAACAGAAAACGTTTTTTCTGTATATGACAACGACACTTTTGTGCCACAGTGGTGGCAAAAAAATCGTAATACCAATTATGCAATTATGAAATAAATTTAGCGTCAAAACATGTGTTCGTTGACTTGAAAGAAAACAACTGGTGACTCATTCAGCAACTTTGTTTCAGCTTTACAGTACAAATATCAGTACTTACAATCACAGAGCAGATCTGTAGCCGACATCACCATTAAACACGAAGGGTGATAATAAAACTATAGTTATAATTTTCACCCCTGATGCTCCCTTCACTGGCCTGGCACTGGAAGATGTGCTAGCAGCACATCTTCCAGTGCCAGGCACTCTGAAATACCGCTACCAGAAGTAGATGTATTGATAGGACTTGCCCGCATTGTGTTTACTCGATGGTATCCCTCTCGTGGTAGATATAAATGTTAATTATTTAATTAGAGTGGCGCGCGGCGGATTACGGGATTCGCTCCGAGAGTAGATTGACTGACGTCGCTACCTGTCGCTATATGACCCTCTCACCACTATGGTTGATGATGATCAGCTAGTATGATTTAACGGGTCAAATTGAAATTGAATTTTAATCTGCATAAACAAAATTATATAAGAGTAATGACAGATGGCGCGCATCACGTAAACCTGCTGGAAATCTTTTATTCTTCAGAGACTACTTCATTTATTGAAGAGCTGTCCGTGATTAAAGAAATATATTTCTTTACAAGCACTATGCTTTCAGTGAGAAGTGTGAAGCGTGGAAGCCTCGTAAAGGGAAGTCGAAAACGATAAAATTTAGACAGCGATACGTTTAGCGAATAGAATTATACTCTAACCTAACTTAATGGAACTCTCGAAGATGTGTGTGTTGTAGTGTACAATTTGCGACAGAACCACTACTGCACATGGTCTGATGTGGTGATTCCGCTAGCACACGGCTTAAACATTAAAGCACATAGTAATCGATCGAGTTTCGGCAGGAGACTGGCTCTCTGGCTGCCTGTATGGTTTTTATACCTGTTCCCTCTACTAAACTGCAAGCTACACCGGTTTGTTTATACATTTTGCACCCTCATTAAAAGTTATTTTAATATTAAATGTTACTGAGTCAGCATATTATAGCAAAAACATATGCTTCATGCTTTATGTAGCAGAACACATATTTTGCCGTAGAAGGAGTAGCTATGAGTACACAAAAATATATGCTATATGCATTATACAGCAGGATACATATCCTGCTATATAAAGGACGTAACAATATTTTATGTATTTCTTTGTTGAAACAGAACAATTTACCCAGAAGCAGCAATTAGTCGCAGTATAAATCGGCTAAGCATTTATATGTAATCGAACTTTATTTTTATTTTTTAAATTTATTTATATATATGACACCACACAACTTTAAGATGCAAGCTCTTAACTGCAGTTTTAAATGATACTTCCGATTAGAAAGCAAATAACCGTCGCTTGCCGTATTAAGGAATATTTATGGTAACGACATGCCATATTAAAACCTTCATTTTGAAAGGCCCGTTTACGTTATTCGCAATTTAAATTCGTTTGAACATAGATTACAACGAACTGTTGAAGTTGTCTGAATGTAATAAATACCTATGATTTCTTTTGTATTTGTTAGAAAAGGGCATCGAACACTAAATGTGGGTTGGCACAAATCTATGCGTCTTAGACATATAACTATTAGATAATAAAACATCTACTCGTAATAGTCGTGTCCTCCCGACCGGTGTGCGTTCAGAACTAGACTGTCTTCAACATATTGACTTCCGTTATATAGAAAGTATGTTATGCACTTGAGAATCCCAATTCCGGTATTACAATTAACAACAAAATGACATTTGCCATTTCCGATTCCGGCTTAGTCATGCGGTGTGTTCTCCACACGTGTTTTAGTAATCGGATACTATTTTTGTACGTTCTCCCTCCCACGGGAACAATGTCTGCAGCCGGTAAAGGCCTTTATTTCCTAGAAAAACAACAATATGTCAAAAGGTAACGTATGACGAACCACGCGCACTGTATATATTGAAATATCCCTAACGAGTAAACTTGATTCCGATCCAATAGCCTAAGAAAAAGCTCCAATGCGAGTCATAAACAATCTATTGAAATCAACAGCAACAATATGCTAAAAAAAATCGAAAAAATCTACTCTGCTAATATAAATCAAACTTATATTTCGTTGCGTATAATATTAGCGTTTCATTTACGTCATTCGACTGCCTCGACAAGTTACGTGTTGAGTAGAACCTACCCACATGTTCAGTATTCATTCCTACGTATATGTTAAAGTGCGATGTCGTCGTACAGACTCTGAAATGAATTTTAGCTGAGGCAAATGGCAAGGGACCGAAACGGTGACAGACGGAGACAGCGGGGAATTAAATGCAAATGCAAGCTGCACGACTTCGGAGATATTGCAATCCATCCCGACTGGGATGTGAGGATACATCTCCGTTGTTTTACGATACGCCAGAAAAGCGTGTAATTACCCCAGCTATATCACTTATACTTTCCGGTCATCGACTCTGATAATATTATTACAAATTTTGCGACCAAAATGACACTGATTAATAAATAATATAAACGCAAATACTACTACCAACGTCACCAGACTACACTAGTTCTGCAAATAGTCACTACCATAATTTCAAAAAAAATTCCGCCTCATAATCAAAGTATCATCAAGAGATAGGATCCACGACAAAATCGCAAAGCAATATCTATACTTCTATACTAATATTATAAATAGGAATGATTTGTATGTATGTGTGTATGTTTATAATGTTTTAACGCAAAAACTACTGGACCAATTTCAAAAATTCTTTCACCAATGGAAAGATGCTTCTTCACTGAGCAACATAGGCTATATTTAATTATCAAAATAAATTAGGGATCCCTAATAAAATTGTAATAAGGTGTGAAAATTTGGTCGTAAAAATCTTACATCGCGTGCGCTGCGGAAACTATTGATGATAGAACAATAAAATCCTTATCCCATTAAATGATATTTTATTAAAAACTATTTCAATACCTGTAAAGTACTTTTTAAATTATTAAAATCCGACATCCCAATCAAAAGATATTACGAATTTAAGAATATAAATCGAAAGAAATAATGCCATAACAAATTCATTGTAGCGACCGTTATAGCAGGGCCTGCATTTGATGAGTTAGCTCTTATTCCAAGAATACTAATGATACCCATTTTTTATAATTAAATAATCTATAAATAAATCTATAGTCCGACTTCGTAGACTTTCCACTACAACGAGATCGGTATGGACGCGGGTGAAACAGCGGGGCATTGCTAGTTATAAATAAAGTTAAAATATGAGTTCTTAACTGTAGTACAAAAGTACTCGCAAGCGGCTAGTGACGTAACTCTACGTTTATTCTCTTATCTCAGGCCGATATGCCGGTCAAGTGATGTGAAGAAGCCCTTTACAGCTGATCTTATAAAATTTTATCATCGTCGTTATAACGGACCAGGATGCCGCAGTTTCATATTTATTGACAGCTTAATAGATATTGTGATAGAAACCCATTTAATGTGTGTAATATTACAGCCTTTATTGAAACCACCTTGATGCAATATTCGTATTATACTCAAACGAAGATAGACAAATAAGATTATTAAATAAACGACTCAGTATGATTGTGTAACGAATCATCTATCGTTAGACGATACCCGAGTACTGTCAAAAGCCTATTTAAATTAGAATGTTTCGAACTTTTATTTGTGCTGAGAAATATAACTACCAGTAAACTTGTTGTTTCTTGAAACCATTGCTAATTTAAAAATGTGTTTTAACGCTTGGTGAACATAAATGTTTTCAAAAAATATTTTTCTTTGCTGTTAAGTACTTTGGGAGACGCTTAAAAACGATCTTTTCTGCTTCTCTCAGCTATTATGAAATGTTCCAAAAGAATATTGAAGATTTTATATTTTTATAATTACTCAAGCTCGTTATGATAAGGCAACTCTAAAAATGTTTTTTTAATATTATATTTAACCACTGAAGACGATATAAAAAACGTATTTTTCTAGAACTTTGAGTCCTTGAGTTTCGTTTTAATTTGATGCTTGGAAATATAAAAGGCTAATTTTAAACACTGTCACATAACAATTTTTAGGTACTTAAAATGAAGAACGTTAAATTTTTATTATTAAGATTAATAGAAAAGTAATGATAATATAATTTTTGCTATAAACCGCATTTTTATATTATTATCAACGTCATAAATTGTAACAAAATAATAATTGTTATTGCTTTTATATTATGAAATTCCGCTTTAAGCCTAGTTGTATAAACTGTATAGAATTTACTAGCCTAAGTCGCTTATTAGGTCTTCAAGTTTATGTCTACACGACGGACATAATAAAGTCCGATTAGACAAGTATGTAGTTCTGTATATAGTTTTATTTTAGACAATTGTATAGATGCGACGGAGATTTTCGTTTTATAATAAGCAATACGAGTATAGATAAAAGCTGTGTGCTGAAATTGGTACAACTGAACCGACAAGCAATTTACGAAAGCTCAACGGGTGGTAAAGAGCTTATGAGTAGAATCGATGCAGGCGCACTAATCCCTGAAATGGAGGGAACCTCTCCCGGCGGAAGCTCTCTTTTCAATTCTGTTTGTTTACCGCACTTATTGGATTCCTAACACACCTTGAGCCGTGCAAAGTGCTGAGTGCTTGAGATTATATTTAGGCACGTTGCGATCTTTAAATTATTTTATGGTATATACAGTACCACTTGACCGTTTATCCACGCAATGGAAAAGCAAATTATAAAGGATACATTGAATTTGATTTTATCAAACCTATAAGCTGCGAAGAATAATTCCATTATAAGGATCACAGAAATACGCCGTGTGAATACGCCGTAGAATACCACCCTCCTTTCTTACCGAGGTGTCGTAAAAGGCGACTAAGGTAAGTTGACGTCAGGCAGGCGGCCGGTTGTACAATACGTAGCCAAATCATGTGACAACGTGTTGTGCCGACCTCACTTAGAGTAGCATAAGGGCAGGAGAATGATGATGAAGTAAAGTAAAGTAGTAGTAAAGTAGCGGCCTGTTACACTGCTGGGAATAGGCCTCCTCTCTCCGTTTCTGGAGAGAAGGGTTGGAGCTAAGACCTACTACGCTGCTCCAATGCGGATTACACAAATCTCCGGAATTCTCTAGAGATATGTAGGTTTCCTCACGATGTTTGTGCGATGCGTGTGATAAATTGCAATTATCAATTAGACACATGATTTTTGATAAACAAATTTGGTGCCTGCCCGGGTTTGAACTCGTGTTCCCCTCGAAAGAGTCGCTCGGTCTCACCGCTGGGCTATCACAGCTCAATGATGATGAAGGATCACAGAAATATTACAACAAACTAAATTACACGTAACTTATAATCCTTTGCGTTACGTTAATATTATGAAATGCCGGTAATTGTTCGCCTGATTCCGGCGCACAACTTGGGCCAACTAAATTAGCAAGTTTGACTACAGCATGGGGAAACTTTCGCTATTGGGTTATATGAGTTGCATGAAAGTATTGGAATTGCGTTATATCAAACAATACACAAGTTTAATACGATATCTTTACATGCGACTGCGTTCGCGTTTAGTGTTGAACTACCCTTGACTAAGTACAATGTGTTATTTTATGTTTCCGAAGTGAAAGCTGTTTATATTATTTTATATGTAAACTCAGTATATAAGTTTTAGTTGTAAAACTTTTCATCAAAATGGGTCCAGTGGATTTGGTTTTGTTACATGTTACGTACTTTTATCGATATTACTGTGATAAGAAATGTGAACAACAAATTTATAACAATTTAAAACTAGCCGACCGGATCTGGAATAAGTTGCAAAAAAATTAACAAATTTGCCATGACATATGGGTTCAAAAAACCAATAAATCACGTCAGAGAAACAACTTACGATATGTAGGGTAGTCCCTACATTGATTTCTTGATATCATAAGTTTGATTGGTAAAACTATAAAGTATAAAATTTTTAATGCGGCTTGACTTTTTCGAAATTTTTAATATTCGCGTTACTTAATACATATTTCCTATATTCAATTATCGACGGCAATCTCTGATTCAGGGACCCTCAGGTGTGGAACTTCCGACAAACTCCAGAGCGAGCCAAAGTTTTAGGAGCACGTCGTTCCCGGGATACGATTTTGATCACAAACGTCAAACGTAGTTACCGTGTCTCGGTAAACGTACAATGATTTTTTAAATATTTTAATGATTACGTAATATTATACTTACGAAAGTCGGTCTGTCTGTTACAACTTCCCGACTGGACCAATAATAATGCAATTTAAATCAGTTAAAGCTTATACACCAAGGCGACATATAGGATATAAGAATTTCCTTTTTGTTGATTTAAAAAAAAAAGTAGTATATGGTAGACTTTAACTTAACTCTGAAGTCGACGCGAATGTATTCATTGTAAATGAATTGAATGTATTCTAACTACTAGCATTAATACAAAAGAAGCAATTAGTACTATTTCATTACTAATTATGAGGAATTTCGCATATTTCTCTCCAATCTGTAGTATCTTACTACAGCGTGACAGTTCAGGCTTCAACCCTTCCTTCCAGAACAGAGGATTTAACCGGAAAGGGAATAGTAATAGGGTACATTGAGTAGCTAACCACCTCGTAACTATCGTCAGTTTCTGATCGTTTGGTTTATAAAACTGGAATAAAAACCTAAAAACATTTCAGCTTTGATTGTTCCCGCTTTGAGTAATTTGGGTGAAGTGAACGGTGTGGAAATGCCCCCGCCCACCGGTCGACCGGAAAAATCATCCGAATTTCGATGTGAGGGCAAATGAAAATTTGGCAGCGTTTTTCTTGCAAAATTCATCTAAAATACTTTACTTCTAGCTTGACTTAGTAAAGTTAATTCTATATAGTCAGCCACTAGTTCAATAACGGAATACCGAGTATTCTGGTTGATGATTTTGAATAACAATCTATACTTATTGTAAAACAAAGTCCTAAAAAACTGTCTGTCTGTATGTAATCGATTTTCTCAAAATCTACTAAACGGATTTTTGTACGGTTTTCACCAAAAGATAGTGCAATACCTCTGGATGGTTTAGGTAAGTACATATCGGTATTATGTAAATTGTATTGAAGAGATCGAGTAGTTGTTAAAAAACTTGCTTGCTGGGAGCTTTAGTCGGGTGCGCTGCGTAAACCAGCAGAGACACGTTAAAGTAATGTACTAGAGAATTGTAGATCTATAAAACTACTACAAAAAAGTCCGCGATAGCATGTCTCTATCTACCTACTCTATGTATATAACTATTTGTTATGTTTAAAATTTGAAGTCTAGAATAAAATTTGAATAAAACAATTGTGACACGCTGATTTCCACGCGGGCGAAGCCGCTGGCACAGCTAATATTATAGTAAAATAACTAGTAATTTATATTAAACTGCGATATCATTAGCGTCGAATTCAATGTGAAAATACCATCAAATCATGTCCTTGTGTTGTTATGCTCAATTCGAAAGAATTGTTGTATTTTTTTATTTGTTATGTATATACTAACCCGGTATGTAAAGATCAATAGTACTTAAAGGATACTTCCTAAAGATTTTTGCAGTGGATTAACCATACTTGTAAAAGTATAACCGACGGACTGACTTTCGGATTTATAATACTATTATTTTAATAGTAAATATAAACATTATTGTAAAAATAACCAGCGGTTAAAAGTCTTCACGCGTCTTCTTGCCTTAATATACATATACGTACTTCTACTACTTTTCTTGTGAGATTGCGCTTTGTAAAAAGGGTCGATTGTTCTCAGACTCGGCAATTTGCGTAAAGTGAGCACTTACGAAGCTGCTTATCTGTTTCCAATCAAAGGATATCGCTAAAGTCACCCGTGTAGGTCTGCCATATCACCCGATGGACATTGGTGACTTAATAACATTTTGAACAGTTTACAGTTTATTTTGTTGTTTGGTTTACAAGCAATCTTCAAAACATAAAATAGGTATTGATAAAAACGTGAATATTGATTTTAAGGGGTGCTTTCATTGTGACCGGAAAAGACAATAATAAGGGTATAAACTTTATAAAGTCTATAATATATATATAAAATATTATATATAAAATATCTGCCTTTATAAAGAATAAAAATGGACAGATCGTGATAGTTAATAAGTTAGTAGTGACTATCTATACTTATTATAAAACAAAGTCCTAAAAAGCTGTCTGTCTGTATGTAATCAATTTTCTCCAAATCTACTGAACGGATTTTTGTACGGTTTACACCAAAAGATAGTGCAACACTTCCGAATGGTTTAGATAAATAGTCTATATCGGTATTATGTAAATTGTGTTGAAGAGATCGATGGATCGAGCAGTTGTTAAAATAAAAAACTTGCTTGCTGAGAGCTTCATTCGCGTGCGTTGCGTAAACCAGCAGTGTTACGCTAAAGTAATGTACTAGAGAATCTATTAAAACACTAGAAAAAAGTCCGCGATAGCATGTTTCTATCTCCTTTGGTTAACTCACAATAACTACTTTTATGTTCAAAATTTCAATTCTGGATAAATCTTGTGACACACTGATTTCCACGCGGGTGAAGCCGCTGGCACTGCTAGTTATGTATATAAGGCAGTCTCGTGTCGACTAGGTCATGAGAGATGTCTTGATTGATATTTATCTTGCATACGTTAGTAGGTGAGTTCTACATCATTAGTATGTATCCGCGGTAGCTAAACATACAGACGTATAGGCAGACAGTTATTCTCCTATACATATTTTCGACCTTTACCTAACTACGTCGATGTCAATGACTGTAACAGTTTCTGACGTGGCGTTTTTGTAGCCCTACTATCATTTGTTGACATTTGACCTTAAAAATAAATAGTTAACTATTCAAAGCATACCAGAACCGTTGTCGATCTTCATCGAAGCGCACAGTTCCATCGATCCCAACAAATACCAGCCGGAATTTACGTCGCGTCATGCATATTGTATGTACCTGGAACCCTGTAATTTCATTCGTCGCAAATTACGAGTGGAACATGTTGTTGCACGCAGTGGGACGTGCGCACAGCGTATGTGATTCACGCAGCAAATCCACTTTTATTTTTAATTTTTAGTTACCATTCTTAAAAATATATTTAATAGTATATTTTATAAACTCGATTGTGAGTCGTTGTCGAATTGTTTTTATACATATTTGGAATTGTGGAATGAATAAGACACCTTGGACCTACTCGTGAAACCGCGTTTAGGTCAAATTTGATCGCGGCCTTAGAACGCGCGCGCGGGCTTTAACCTGTGTAGAAGGCAAGAGGTTTCTAAGTTGTCAGATCTGAACTAGCAGAATAGCTTTAATGGTTTAAATAAGAGAGTAGTAAACCCATACTAGGGCTACCGTGTAAGTTCTGACGCAGGTACTCTGTGGCAGAGAGCATCAATATTTAATGTTCCTGATTAAACACGAACCACTGTCACTATGGTTTTATTGAGTTCTACAGAAGGACACGCGTGCTGCATTTATAAGTTAACGCTTTATAATGTATACGGTTGTAGTCTGTTCAGAGATCAAATTAAAATGAACATCTGCTTCGAAAAGCGAAAGTATTACATTTATTTTGCGTTCTTATAACACCATACCAATTTATATATGTGAGTTGGTATATCCAGTATGTATTTTAGAGTGTTTACTTCAGATTTTATTTACCTAGTAATTCATACACATATTAGGTTTCAGCTGAAAATCTGCACTGCTTGCTGATCTTAGCTTGCAACCTCCAACATATTTTTAAATTTTTACATTAAGAATACAAAAAATGTTTTTAATACGGTCCCCATTAAACTTTTTAAAGATGACTTTACCAAAAAAGAACGTCTTAAACTTCTATCTATAACATCTTCATGTTCTTTTGTACTATAGAAAATAATAGTATAAGAGCTTTCAGTGTTGTTTTAAGATAGTTTAATAAAGCTGAGTGCAGGCAGGATGCACGAGAGGGATGCTTGTAACAAGATTGTATGCAGGGGCGAGTTGCGGAGGTATAACAAGGTTTATTATGTGCAGAGGGCATGTGAAGACAATCTGGCTGTCGTAATTGGACGTAACTGAGTTAGCGAGGACTATGGGTAACTTTATAAAAGTATAAGCGTCGTATCTATTGGATTCTCAATTACATATCTCCTGTGCACCCTACCAAATTACTCGTCTGGTGACTGACTAATGGTGAAATTTCTTATACCTCCTAATTTCATAAGTATAGACCATTAAATAGAAGCTTCTTCATTCCAATGCGATGTTAATTAATTGCATCATCGATTCTTTGAATGTCAACAGTTAGATACTAGTTTGAATGACGTGACTAGGTACTGTAATTATAAACACTTGTTCTTGTGTACAATAGATTATTTTGACTTTCTAGTTTAATGAATAATCTACCTTTGAACATTTAACACGTCTTCTTGTGACCCGTTGCAGGTCGTGTAGGAAGTTTATTAACACTGTAAGTTTTAGGAAACGCACATTTTTGGATGCCTCCACTATTTCACACATTAGCACTACTGCTTCGCAGTTTATTTGAAGTTTCTTCAATGTATGCCTTCTGCTTTAAATTTTGCTCACTCAGACAATACCTTTTGCTAACTTCATCATTTTCTATGATGAAATTACAAATGCCAACTTGTGTACTGGTTGCTATAGTTATCTCATATACAAATGCTTATCTAGAAGGCTTGTTATACAATTGAGAATAAAATAAATTTCAATTTGAATTCATTTGACTCCGAACTCGAGTTGAAAGCAATGAAGAAATGTAAATAAAAGTTATGAGTACGCGTTACTCGTTTGTTTCCAAATATTAGTATTTTCACATTCGCGATGTGAGCCGTAAGAAAATATATCGTGTAGCTGTAAAAAAGATATTACGGCCGTGTAAATTATTCAACAGATCAAAGCGGTATACCGCAGATGATATATCTGGGGCGTTCTGGGGATAACACAACATTTCGCTCCGGTATCGCCGGGGTCCGCGCATTACCATAATGTGCAGTTAGCCCGCCCCTGATGGATTGTTCTCGATCGTTTGCTGTATGTAGGTCGAGGACAACCGATTGACGGTTGGTTTTATTGACGAGTGCACATATACGGAATCCATCGTAGCCTGTCTTCTCAATAATCGTTTTCATCTGCTCACGCAGACTAGAGTTGTTCAGCAGTAAATATTGCTTATGAAGTGTAGATTTGAAGCTTAAGGCTTATAAGAAAATACAGTCATTCTGAAATGAAAATAATCTTTTTAATATCTTTTCATGATCGAATCAGAAATGAAGGGGTCCGCAGAAGAACAAATATTGCTGATATAGCTCAAAGTGCCGCATAGGTTAAGTGCTAATGAGTAGTGCACTTAGTAAGAAGAACCCGTGAGCGTTGGGGTACTAAGGTATACTGCAGCATTGGAAAAATATCGTTCAACCGATCTTCATTGTGCAAACACGTTGAGATCAACTTCAAATTAAATATGCAAACCCATTTTATTTATATTTATCCACAATGAAGTATTTTGCATCACAAAAAAATCATTAATATTCCTCCTCACCTATACTTAAATTTATCGCTTTGGGAAATTTGTTTGCACACAGCCGTGGCGTGATAGAATGCTATTATATATTGGTATGTATTAATAGTTATAGTTAATATAATATAAATGTTAACTCCGTTTCGTATGGACAATAAAGTTGTGTTAAATTATAAAAAATATAACGTGCCCGTGAATATATAAATGGCAGCGACGTTTTGTGTCGACTTGGTTCGAAAATATTTGACGAGTTGCAAAACTTAAATCAAGGTCGTTGCTGCAGTCTTACCGAATCTTGGAAACCTGTGCAATGTTATGTACTTCACAATATTTGCTTAGTTTTTTTATAGTTTATCTGTTTGTTGGATCCTTGACTTGTTTTAATTTTCGAGATGTTTTTTAATTAACTCGTGTTTTATTACCATATAACTTTAGTAGCTGTGTTATATTTTATATATATTATTTCAAACTATCTATAATTTCATTTATTTCGATATAGAAAAAGAATCTGTCCGACTCTGCATGTCCGATTTTTCAAGATGGGAACTCGCTGATCCAATATCAAATAAATTGTATCAGCTTACTAGTAATCAGTCCCGGTTTCCGATGGTTATAAGCCTAAGCTAAACCATTAACTGTGATTAAAAAATTATATACATAAAAACGCATATAGTAAGACGAAACTATCCAAATTAATATATTACAATCGGAAATATTCACATATCATTTGTTGTTTCTAAAGCTGTGACTTGCAATACCCCAAATGAGTTAAATATCTGAGATTACCATATTGAAATCAATTTCGTTCAGAACATAGATTCGCTCGGTAGATTTCATCAGTTACAGTGATGAATATATCTATTATATTATAATACGTGCGTTGGATAGGTGCATATATATATTGTAGCTGACTTACACATTTATAGACCTGTACCACTGCGCCTTAGGAGTCAAATTACTGAGCGTAGCTGTCATTAGCAAAGCAAGTTTTTAAAGTGTCTTGCGATTTGATAAACAAAGGCTTTCCTTTGAGGCAATGAAAGTTTCGAAGTAAACGAGTCAGTTTAATTTATATCAGGGGCTTTAATTACAGATACGCCGCGGTAAGTTTTTCAGGTGAACCGCTCTTTGTAGTTCGCTTGATTAACTTTTAAGTACACAAGAGTTACGGCTAGGAAACTAGCGGGCGATTTAAGAAATACTTAACTCAATGTTGGTACATGCGAATTAGAATCATGTTATAAATATTTTTTGCGACATGCTTCAAATACAACCTCCTTTATATAGTTGGTGAATAACATAAAAAAATTTAAAAAGATTAAATGAGAAAAAATGGCTTCTTATTTTTTGAAAGTGTAAAGTAAAAATATCGTCGTAATATAATATTTGGAACTTTGAGTTCTTTGGGCACGTTGCTCGTAAGCCCGGCGACGACCTGCAGAAACTTATCGTCACCGGTAAGGTCGACGGCAAGAGACCTAGAGGACGTAGCCCTATGCGCTGGTCAGACCAGATCCACACCACTCTCAAAACAAGAGTCTCCGAGGCCATCCACGTGGCCGATAGCCGGAACAGATGGAAGACCATTGCCAAAGAGACCTTCTCTTTTTTTATGAAGAGGTCACGACCCCAAGTATTGGGGTAACGACGCAAGGAGGAGGAGAATATAATATTTAAGGAAAATAGTGATAAATTGTAGAGTTAAAACAACTACGGTAGAAATGTTGCAGAATGTTCTACGATGTGGAATAAAATTACTTTTTGGAAATATTTCCCCGATGTAACTTTCTTTCCAATTTATGTTTGCTCTTTTTGTGGCTACACCATTAAGATTTCCACGGGCTGGGGGGCAATAAATTGATTCTAACCTAACTCGCTCCATTGTTTGGCCATCAGTTTTTAGGGAGGTTAAAACATTAAGGGTGGGAATTATCAAGGTTTTTTCTACTTATATCGTGGTAAAACTAATAATTAATCACGTATAATTCTAGTCTTCGAAACACAAACATGCTTTTGAGGTTCTTCTATTCACTTATTACTTTGTGAAACAGTGAAATTAATGAATTTTTATTTATGATCTATCATTACATTTTAATACAATATCGTTGAATACAGTTTTACCAATAGAGACTTATCGATCGGGAACTTCGTTCACAATAATGACATCTTAAAGAAATCGATAGGGTTATATAAACCGATAAGGGTTGAGAAGATATATTTTGTTTTACCTTAAGTTAACTTCCACTTTCTAATCACTTACCCGAGCAGAATTATTTGTATGTTAAATGACGAACTTACAACGGTTTTAACTAACATAAACTTGACTGGCCCGTTGGCGCAGTGGTAAGTGACCCTGCCTTCAGCTCCGCGGGCCGCTGGTTCGATTCCCGCCGAGGGCCAAATTTTCTATAAAAAAAATTGTTGGTTCTTCGAGCCTGGATGTATATATGTATTTTAGTATGTATTTCAAATTATGTATGTAGTATATCTACCAGTTGTCCGTCATCCATAACACAAGTATAAAGTTATTTACTTTGGGGTTGGAAGTTTGTGGGTGTAAAAGTGTAAAATATTTATTTATTTATTGTTTATTATTAAACGAGGTACCAGATATATTCGATAATAACTAATAAAGATCGGAACTTAGCATCATCTTTACACCCCTCTCAATGCTTTTATATGTTTATAAAAACCCTTTTTGGGTTCATGCACAATTATTCTTTTGCAAACAGCCAGTCGTCCTGATGCACGTGAGCATTTATCCCGCGTTACGTAAGCCCAGCCTGCACCGTGCCCGCTGACGAATGTATGAGTGGTCACGTAGTGGACCGGATGCCAGCATCTGTCTCATAGCTCCGCACTCGGCGAGATTACCGGCCCAGATGCCGGGCGTGGCCGACTCGTACATTCTACTACATACCTGCCAGTACACCAGATATAGTTTACTATCCGTATTAGACATGAGTAGAATCACCAATCACCTAGTGATCATAATATGATACTCTCGTTATATAGCACTATCTGCTATTGGCTTTTATAATAACCGCTACTGACAAAGTTATTACAATTTTAATATGGTGCATACGAATTGTTGATAATAATAATATACAAAATTATGGATATTTAATGAAAAAGAATTAATTATTTCACGATTAATGGACAAATTGTTTGTAACGACATTGTGCCCAGTAATCGCGATTAGCAAAACGGTATCCGCTGTTATATTATTCAGTCGTTACTGGACTAAATGATTGCTAGTACAAACAAATGTAACCCTTATATCTTATACGCGTGCATACGGTATAAGGCTTACATTTCTTTGTATACACAATAGCAGTAGCGCTAGCAGGTATGATCACCGTGATCACAATTGATCATATCATCCAACGCATACGATTTATTACATTACAGCTTAATCTGTATCTACACTTATTATAAAACAAAGTTCACAAAAGCTGTCGGTCCGTATGTGATAGATTTCCTCAAAACCTAGTGAACGGTTTTTTGTACGGTTATTACTGAAAGATAGTGTAATTCTTCCGGAAAGTTTAGATTAATATAACATAACGGTTTTATGTAATATGTGTTGAAGAGGTCGCGCAGTTGTAAAAAAAAACGCCTGCTCGGAGGGTTACTCACTTGCGCCGCGTGAGTAAGCCCGGATGGGCTCGAAACTAGTCGGGCAAATCCGATAGAATAAGACGTGAGTATAGCCGGTATCTATACATTGACTACCAACAGAGAAACACTAAAATAATTTACTAGAGAATTGTAGAGCTTACAGAAATGCTACAAAAAGTTCGCGACAACACGTCCCTATCTCTTACATATTATAAAACTAAATACCCCGACCCTGATGAAGGGCTGGTGCATATTTTATTAAGGGATTGTGTAAATTGATGGACATATTACGGCGACTATTGAAAATGTCGGAAAAAGTAAAACTGCTTCGGAGCTTTTATCGAAAACGGTGTTTTATCTGTCTAGATATGAGCACACTATCCATGTTAGCTTTGCAAATGCGTGAGATGAAAAATAATCGCTTTTCTTTTACAACTAACGAATAATACATAACTGAGCGTATTTTAACATTAAATTTGACGTAAACGAAGTCGCAGATACTAGTTGTAATGTCAATTTACTCACAAATGTTAACTTTGACAAATTCATGTTGCGATATTCCTTTTCAGAGCTTCGAATGAGCTGTTAAACTGCGATACAACGGCCAGTTTGTTAATGAGTCAGGTTATCACGTTTGTTTTCGCCGTTCACGCTCACGTGAACTTTTCATAGCTCGATATAGACAACGTCCGTGCGATCTCATAAAAATGCTAATAAGGCGGGCCACAAACGAAACACTAATTAATGCCTGCGCACACTTTATGAGCTTCCAACGAGGTTCGAAAAGTGTGCGCAGAATACGTAGGAGTATTTAAATAAAGTTTGCAATACTGGTTATATTATACTCTGTAGGTTCTTGCTGGAGTAAAAAATGTATTTTTTTTATTTAGTTACTTAATCACTGCGACGTACGATGCTAAGTTTGCGGATCGACAGTGTGTGACACGTGATAAGTATCAGTCCATTTGTGTAGTGTGGTTTTGGTATATTGGTATCGTAAATTATAATAAAATCCATTAAAATTGCCAAAACAAATGTCTAGGTTAAAAATAGTCGCGGGTACTGCTGAAAATCAGCGCCTAGGACATACATCTAAGACAGGTATGTCACATTAGTTTAAGTATCTGTTTGTAACACCATATCTGAATAGATGATTATTGTTACTATTAAATATTATTACGTACAGGGGTTCGTGGATTTAGATCAAAATACCCGGTGACTCGTTAAAAACACTCTTTTCAACTTTTTACTACAAACTTAGTACTTACAGTCGCTATACAGTCCGTTGTCTAATAAAAATGCCGAGTTCACTATTATTTCACTTTTATTTTCACTTGTTTATTCGCTCATGATAGTTATTCGCAAACTGAATGTCGGGGCGTACGATACGTCTACTTATATATCGAACGAACCGATGTTCGAGAATATTAACGAGACCTTGGGTAGATCGTAAACAAATATTTTGTAAACACCTTTTGGCAAACACGCCGAATGTTCCAGAGAATTATCGTCAAGCTACTTTGAACCCTATGACATATAGTTTAGGAACCCTTTTTACACGTTCGTAAACTGTCCTTATCCGATTTGAACTTTGCATTACGAACTCTTTTCGCATGTTCGTAACACTGTCACCGTCCAATTCAAATTCTATGACATATGCATTACGAATTCTTTTTTGCATGTTCGTAACAATACTATACATAGTACGAAGTACGTTTGGGCGTTGAAGCCCACGTTTACGGTAGAGAAGAAGGTTGAAGCCCACGTTTACTGTAGAGAAGAAGGTTAAAGCCCACGTTTACGGAAGAGAATAAGGTTAAAGCCCACGTTTATGGTAGAGTAGAAGGTCAAAGCCCACTTTTACGTTAGAGAAGAAGGTTGAAGCCCACGTTTACGATAGAGAAGAAGGTTGAAGCCCACGTTTACGGTAGAGAAGAAGGTTGAAGCCCACGTTTACGCTAGAGAAGAAGGTTAAAGCCCACGTTTACGGTAGAGAATGGCGATGAGTTTGATTGATGACCTCAAAAATTCGTAGGGAGTCACCGTATCTAAGTGACACAAGATCGTGTGGTGTCTAACACCCGTATTCATAATTGAGTCATTACTTTTTCTTAAGTAGTGGCTTAACTAAGTCATGTCTTGATGTTAGAATTCTTAAATTTAAAATCCTATTTCATAATCAAGTAACGAACGTTACTTGTCTAAGTAAAGCGGTAAGTATTAGCCTTTACTTGAGCGGCTATTCAGACTGGCAATACCATTTCGTAGCGTTTTGTTTATGAGCAGTAAAACAAAAATTGCGTCTTTTTACAATATATAAATTATATTTGTTTGTTTGTTACATTGGTGGTAAAAAGTATATAACATTAAAATCAAAATACAATCTAAAGTGAATAAAATTATAACTTATTTTAATAATTTTTATCGTAACAAAACGTTTTTTTGAAATATAATCCTTCCGATTTCGAAAGTACGCAATGACGCCTCATTAATTCGGGTATGAGAACATTTAAACTTAACAATATTATGTTGTAATAGTTGTCCTATGGTTCATGGTTGTCATTGTATTTGTTTAGCGGTACTTTCGTGTTCAATGTGTTTCTTTGTTCATTTTTTATTTATCTTGCAAGTTTTTTTTTATTGATCTTTAATCTTTTATTTCTCTTGCAAGCAAACGAATGCGAGCAGTGAAAAATACGTGGGAAATGATTAAAGAAGAATTTGAATTTTTTGACAACCGAAACCTTTTTTTTTTTAATTTCTCCAAGAAATCACGAAATGGGTCCACATCGCGATAATAAATTCTAGGAACTCTCTCGGAAATATTAACACTACTTTTAATTTCTTCTAATATATTACAATCAATATTGTCTATAACTGAAAATAAACTCTCTATATCTTTATTTTAAAAATACACAACACAAAAGACTTAAAAATATTGGTATAACCTACAAATAGTTGTAAAATCATTTCTTAAGTAGAGGAAACCGTTACTATTACTTAGCAAAGAATTCTAACATTTGACATTTCTTAACTAACTCAATTTCTCCATTATGAAATAAAAATTGTTACTCAAGTAATTACTTTTACTCAAGTAAGCACTTTTACTTGTCTATGAATACGGGGGTAAGTCCCTTGAAGGACGCTTGTGGCGGTGGACGTCTATCAATGAAAAAGAAGTCAGACATTAAGTTTAATATAATAAGTCAAGTTCGCAGCCATCACTCACTAAACGACAGAGAAATTATAATTAGAGCGTGGCAGCAGTACGCCGGCCATCTCGCCACGGTCGAGACGAAGTTCGCCGGAGCGTGGCTGCGACTGAACACTTTGAATTACATCTTTGAAGTTTATCTTGGAAAGCTTTTACTTTAATTGTCCTAAATAAGAGATTGTTAAATCTATTCATCCAATTTTTTTATGCGAAATTTAAAAAAAATACCAAATCCATACTAATATAGAGAAACTATAACAGAACTAGTTTGTTATAATCCGCGTGGGTTAAACGAATGCATGCAATGACAATGTGTATGAAGCGGGCAAAATTCACGTACCTTACACATGCAGGTCAAGTCACCAGAAGTATCCCAAAACGCCTCTACCAGCAACAATGCACACAAGCAATACACACAACCACCACCAAAATCTCTACGATCGTTTCGCATTACGATTTTGTCGTGGAACCTATCCTCCTGATATGGAATTCCGCAAAGTAATTCGCTTGAGCACTATTGACGATATTTGTTTTGACGGCGTTTTTCTTCATGAATAGGAAGAAACACTCAGTACGTAATTGAGGCTATTTTAACACTTAAGTTGACGCAGATAAAACCGCTTACACCATTGCTCATATACTATACTAGTTACGAAACTTTATTAACGAAAAATTGATGTTGTCGAAATGTTGACATTCATTGATAGACAGATTAGAGAGATTAACTCCGTTATTATGGCTCGTCACGTTTGAAACGAAACTTGTTAGTTTGACTAATATTTAGCTGGAGTAATCTGTAAATTTCTAGACATGAAAGTAAAACAAGAGGGCCAAGGTTATTGATTTGTATGCTCAATGTGTAGCCGACAGTCTTTAGGCCGTTCGTTAGCAGTAAGTTTGTATCAAATCGCCATGTGGGTCGTGATTTGATCTCTCGTGAACTCATTGATACTTCAAACATTTCGCTCTTTGTGTGTCAATTCAGTTGATATTTTCAGATGAATGATACGATATTATACTAAACTTTATGATAAACAAAAAATTCTTGAAGAAATCAAGATTTTGTAAGACAATTTTATAAAACATGTTATAGCCTCCCATAAAATAAATAACTTTTTAAAGGATCTTTTTTTAATAAGGAGGTTGATAAATTTATTTACTATCTGACCCAGCAAACATTGTTTTGCAATATAAAATATTTCCAGGGAACATCTATAATTTTATAAAAAAAATAAAAAATGAATTGTCCAAAAAAATGTTACGGGTGGACAACCTTAGTGCTATGAAAAATAGGTATTAGCTGATTCTTAGGCATACTGCATATGCATATAAATTTCATCAAAATTTGTCAAGTCGTATCGGAGGAGTATAGAAACTAACGTTTTGATACGAGAATTTTAGATATAAGATATAGTAGAATAAGCAAAAATACAACTTGTAACGTACAACGTTACAGTTTAGTTACCAGAGGGTCCATATAATTAATAAAAACCGCTTATTCGGATTTTCAATTAATCGCTACCCTAAAAGTTTATCTCGAAAATTGTTGCGTGTCAGCCCGCCGACCGCAGCGTGGGGCTGATGGATTCCTATCCTATATATTGTCAATACATATTGTGTAGATACTCCCCCACCGCGTCTGTCTGTTCACAATAAACCCAAAAACGAAAAACATATTTTCATGCAGCATTCACCTAAGGACACTTCACAAAAAACATTTCTACATTTAAAAATGGTCTTATACAATTCAATACTTATAAAACGTAAGTTAACGAATAATTTTCAGAATTAGGCTTTACTTTGCGGGGATCCATAATACAAAAGTAATAATATTTTTTTGCTATAATCCGCGATACAGTAAATAGAATATATATATATAGTGCTTTAAATGTGTAGTGGACTATCCGTTTTTTTTTATACCCGTTACATGCAGGATTCATAAAAACACATGCACAAACCTCCACCACTTCTACCACAATACACAAGCACTACACACGTTCACTATCACAAACTTAACAATCGTTTCGCCCCGCAACCGAAGCATCATCAGGAGGTAGACTCCATGACAAAATCGATTTGCGAATTATTAGTTTAACATTTTGATGTTTTACACTATTTGATTTAAATGAATATCTACTATAGTCTTAACTATGTTGTATAACGCCTAAGATAAATATAATTTTTAGAAATAAAACAATCTATTTCAATGAAAAGTATTGAAAGGAAATGTGAAAAGTCAACATTCAAAGTGGACTCCCCGCAGCGATAAGTGTCTAGGAACAAACGGCAGAGCACTTGCCGGCGTCGCGTTGCCATAGCGACGGAACTGACTTCAAATTGTGTTCTTTAAAACAGTAGCGTCGACAGAAAACTACTAACAAAATTTAAAAAAAAGGATGGACCGCGTGTATCGGTTACATTACATTATCGCATTATGTCAGCTACGTATTTTGATAAATAGAACCTAAGTATATAGCTAAGTAATTCTAATAAGGCTAAGGATAGTGTCAGACTGTATATTAATTTTATCTACTTCTTCAATATTCAAATGAAACAAACCTAAATTCACAACAATGCAGTGTTTTTATTTCTTCATATAGAAAAAAGACGCTAATTTTATTATCTATATGTTGGCCCAATATACAAGCTTTAATTGTACCAAATTTTATCAATATTGATCTAGCGGTTTGAGCTGTGAAAGTTTAACAGCCCGATATTTCACATTTATAATGCATTAGTAATGGAACGGAATGGGGAATAAATAAGGAGTACTTAGATGACTGCAGTTCATTTTAGGCTTTATTCATCACTTACCATCAGGCAAGATCATCAGTCTGGCGCTAGACTTATTAAAAACATCATCACTTTACTTACATAAAAGGTTATTTTTTTATGCCATCGAATTTTATTGATTCATGAGACGAATTCCTAAAAAAATAATTATTAAAAACAATTTAAGTAAATTTGCCATAGGATATTTATTCTCGTCACACTTTTTTTGCTATCGCTGCGACTCCATCCGAAATATGTCGCAGGTATACAAAAGTTTCATCTTTGCATCCATATTGCAATCATAAAGTAAATAAAACCAGAGACGTATATTGGAATCCATTTGAGGTTTGTAAGTAACTGACTATATCTGTAATGTACTGCACCTATTTGTGCGGAAAAATATAAAACTTATATAAAAGAAAATTTGATGTATATCATAGACATACGAAGGGTCACAATAAGCTTGTGATACCTGCGTCGCGACTTACTAGAGTTAGCAACTCATTTGCTGGTCTCGGTATTCGCTTCCGCAATAAGACCAGTCTACAAAAAGGTTTAAACTTAGTGTGAGAAATATCCTTATACGTAAAGCACATTACAAAATTGAAGATTATTTGGATAATAAAAATGCCTGGATTTGAAAATTTAAAAGATTGACCGCCGAGTTTCTTGCTGGTTCTTCTCGGTAAGAGCAACATTCCGAACCAGTTGTAGCTTCATTATTCATATTGTTAGTTGACGATTCAAAAGTGCCTGAAATGGCTTATTTGAATAAAGATTATTTTGATTTTATTTGATTTGACCTTATAATACTTGTCCTTTTTCTTTTTCAACCTCTGGCTGTTTGTTGCTGTACATAAGTTTCCTCAAGTGATGTAAACAGCACACGGTACTGTGCTGCGAACGGTGCACAATCTATAGTGAGGTAGATTTAATTATAGGTGACGTTCATCATTTTACATTTCCCTTTCACAACTGTGTATAATCCATACTAATATTATGAATGTGAAAGTCTGTTTGTCTGTTTGCTTTTACGGCTGAACCGCTGGACTGAGAGCTCTTATTTACTTGGCTTGTATGTATGTGAAGTTGAAGTCTTGCAATTAAATTTGATTGACTCCAGACAAGGAAACTCCTCAACGGTGAACGGTTAAATTTTGTTAAAAGATTTTTGAACTTGGCTTGTTTAACACTAAAGTCGACGCGTACAACAACGCGGGTATTACTAGAATAGTAGTATAGGTATAAAATAGTTTTATCGATGTGTAACAATCACTATTATACATGTCTCTTTATGCAAACAAATCCCTGATGGCTTTATAGCAGCCGTGAGCCGGGCGAACATTGCGAGGTGACTAATGGCGGCGACGAGTCAACTCATAGCGCGGCAATTTGGAGACGGCTGAGTTATGGCTGCCACTTGGAATTGGAATAAACGAAATGGATTTATAAATCTGGTAGTAATCCTATGAAGGTCGCACACAAGGGCAAACCCAGCGCATGATGTGTTTGTGGTGTAAAACTTGATATTTGAGTCTTTTCTTAATTTATTGTTAACCGGTGATTCAGCCACGCGTATATATATATATAGAAATGTTAACGGTCAGAGATATATGAAAAAGAAATCTCTGAAAGAAACCATGACTACTTCCTTCACAACCGCCGCACCAGAACAGGAAACAGTTAACATACTTTTCACCTCACAAATCGGTCGTTTTCAGGGAGCTTTCTCCAGCTAGAGGAGGAGCTCCAACCAGCAACTAATTCCCCCCAAATATCTCTTTAAGGGAGAAACATACCGAACCGTAGACTGCCCCCAACTTCGTCCTACTCACCTGACGGTGGATAGGGTTGGAGGACTATAACTTATATTTAACTATACTTACTAAAACTTTAAATAGGTAGCTATATACAGCTAGTTTAATCTTTATATATTCTTTTGCAGTTCAGGTAAAAGTACTACAGTTAGCAAATGACATGTGCATATTTTATATAATTCACTGGAATCGGACTTTGCAAAATGAGTCAATCATCGAATATAGGATACTTTTTAAGTCGACGGATTCTAAACAAAAGTAATAATAAAAATTATTTTGCTATAACCATAAAAAAATATATGGTGCTAAATGTATAGTGGACTATCCGTTTTTTCATACCCGATACATGCAAGATTCCTAAAAACACATGCACAAACCTCCACCACTGCCACCACAATACACAAGCACTACACACGTTCACTATCACAAACTCAACAATCGTTTCGCCCCGCAACCGAAGCATCATCAGGAGATAGACTCTACGACATAATCGCAAAGCGATTGAGTAGCGATTAATAGTCCACTATACATTTAGCACTATATACATATATTTTCTATATACGGTATCGCGGATTATAGCAAAATAATTTTTATTATTACTTTTGTATCATGGATCTCCGCAAAGTAACGCCTAATTCTATAAAGGATTCTAAACACTTCGCCGAGGAGATATCTTTGCAGGCCGGCCCACCAGCGGCCGCCTCGACCCCACAGATCCCGCCAGCCGCACCTGCCCCGCCGACGCGCTCTCAGCCTCAGCGAGGACAAATGCCGCAAAGGCAAAAGGAACCACCGCAGCAGGTTATAACAACCACAGTACCGGAGCCTGCCCTAACCGTTGCTGCGGTTCAGGGAAACTCGGATGTGGTGAGGATCATTCTGGAGATCCTCACCCAAATCCTCCTGGCCTACACACAGGGCCAGGACATCGTTCCAGTAGTTTCCCGAGGGATTGCCGCCCTCGCCAGTCTTCAAGCCCCAGCCCCTTGAAGATTATCTATTGGAACCCGGGCGGAATCAAGAGCCACATCCGCGAACTAATTTTACTCACCCAGTTGCAGAGACCGCATGTTGTCCTCCTGGGTGAGACGAAGCTCGCGGAGCACTCCGAGCTGAGGGTCCCAAATTACTTCGTATACCGACGTGACGAAATATCCCCCCAGGGCTACGCGTATAGGGGAACCGCAGCCCTGGTGAGAAGAGACGTCACGCACGAAGAGCTGCCGCACGCCGACTTCTCAACATTGAGAACACAAGGAGTGGCCATATACGTGAGAGAGAAGCCGCTCCACGTATATGCAGCATACAAGCCGCCTACCGCCAAGTACCACAGCACCGACCTGAATGCTCTTCTGGACTCGCAGGAACCTACCCTCGTAGCGGGGGACCTCAACGCGAAGCACACCGCTTGGGGCTCGCACGTCGTCACCGCGGCAGGGAGGGACCTGCTAGAGCACAGCGAGCGAGCTGGGTTCGGAATATTGGGCCCTGATGCGCCGACCCACACGCCGACCAACCCGCTCCACAACGCAGACGTATTGGACATTGTGCTCCACTCAGGGATAAACACGCCCATTGATGTCGAGGTAATTTACGACCTCGACACCCAACACATGCCGATCCTTATCACTACCGGTATGGAGGAGTCCTTCCTGCAGTCTCGCCCTCCCAAACAAAGAACAGATTGGGACCTGTTCAAGAAGGAGCTCGCAGGGCTAGAGACGCGGAAGATCTCCACACCCGAAGACGTCGAGGCGGCCGCCGTAGGGATCACGGAGGCCGTCTCCAGAGCGAGGCAGAGAGCAACAACCAACCCGCCCCGTCTGTCCGGACGGCATGACACCGTGCCCAGGGCACTTAGGGAGCTGCTACGCAAGAAGCGCTCCCTACGACGCCTATGGGCGGCGACACGGTGCCCGCGCACCAAAATGGACCTCAATAGAGTGACGGAAGAGGTGAAGAGGGCTCTCGTGGCTCTCGATAGTGACCGCTGGGACTTCACTATCGATCGAGCATCCGAGAGCGATACGTCACTCTACAAGCTGTGTCAAATGCTTAGCAGAAAGGAAGAGGCCATCTACCCCCTCTTTAACGAGGTCGGGGAAAGGAGGTATGCAGCGAAGGATAGGGCGGAGATCCAGGCTGCCTACCTCCAGACAGTGTTCACTCCGAACAATACACAGAGTGAAGAGGCCACCACCCACCAAAAAGAAGTCGAAGAGGCCGTAGAAGATTTCCTGTCCTCCCCCTTCCCCCCGCTCCGGAGTGATAGCCTTATTACTCCGTCCGAGCTGAAGGCGGTCGCCCTCCGCATCCCAAAGCGGAAGGCAGCAGGAGAGGACGGGATCCCGGTCGCAGCCCTGCAGCACCTGCCCGGAAGAGCCCTGAAGGCACTTGCAGGGCTCTATAACGGTATCTTCAGAACCGGACACTTCCCGGAGGTGTGGAAGAGGGGGAAAATAATAGTGCTCCCCAAACCTGGAAAAGACCGCCGAAGACCGGAGGGGTACAGACCCATAACCTTGCTGTCGCACGTCTCGAAGCTGTTCGAGCGCTTGCTGCTGCGAAGACTCGCGCCTCACCTGCCCCTGCGCGAGGAGCAGTTTGGGTTCCGCAGCGGCCACTCAGCGGAGCTCCAGCTTACGAGAGTGCTCCATTTCCTGGCCAGTGAGCACAACAGAGGGTACTGCACCGTCGGGGTCTTTCTCGATATAGAGAAGGCCTTCGATCGGGTGTGGCACGCCGGACTCCTGGCCAAATTGCTGAGAACGTCTGTACCCCGGGCGTTGCTACGGGTGGTGGCGACATTTCTCGCCGGTCGAAGCTTCTGCGTGCATGTCGAAGACGCGAGTTCCCAGCCGCGTCCCATCTGCGCCGGCGTGCCGCAGGGGAGTTGCCTCTCGCCGCGATTGTACGCGGCGTACACAAATGATTTGCCGACTATTGAGAAGCACCGCTGGGATTGGGAGGGGGATGAAATGCTGGCCCTGTACGCGGACGACAGCGCATATTTCGTCTCCGCGTTCCACCAAACCGACGCTATAAAACGAATGCAGAGGGCGCTGGACCAGCTACCGGGGTGGCTGGATAAGTGGAGAATGGCAGTCAACGTCGGGAAGACTGCCGCTCTTATCACTCGCGTCCGCCCGCAGAGCCACCTCACCCTAAGAGGACAAACCATCGAGTGGAAGCCAGCCGTCCGGTACCTGGGGTGTAGCATCGACCGCTCGCTGCGCATGGTACCTACGGTGAACACCGTGGTGAGCCACGCGGCGGCAGCGAGGTCAAAGCTGCACACCCTTTTTACATCTAAGGTACCGACGAAGACCAAGCTGAGGGTTTACAACGCGTATGTCCGATCGCGCCTGACATACGCGGCACCGGCTTGGTTCGCCCTCTGCTCGGCGTCGCAAAAACGGCGTCTCCAGGTTCAGCAGAACCGCTGCCTGCGCCTTATCATTGGAGCTCCCAGATACGTCAGTAACGACGTCATCCATCGGGACACCCGGACACCGACCGTGGAGGAGTATGTCCGCAAAATTGCCCGCAACATGTTCGCGAGAGCGGACAAGAGCGCGCGCGTAATGTAAAGTCATCCGGTTCAATCACGAAAATGGGTGTGCCCCAAGGCTCTATTCTCGGTCCCTTCCTGTTTTTAATATATATAAATGATTTGCCATTTTATGTTAACAATATTTGTGACGTAGTACTTTTCGCAGATGACACATCATTATTATTTAAGATTGACAAAACAAAAACGAAAGTTGACGATGTGAACAGGGCCTTGTCACAGGTATCGCATTGGTTTGCAATAAATAATTTGATATTAAATACAAATAAGACTAAGTGTTTAGAATTCGCATTGCCTAATGCTGAAAAATTAGTACATACAGTAAAAATTAATAATGAAGTAGTAAAAACAGAAGAATTAGCTGTTTTTCTGGGAGTTACCTTGGATGTAAAGCTGCAATGGGGACCCCATATAACGAATCTTTGTGGTAAACTTAGCTCCGCTGCTTATGCCATTAGGAAGATTAGGCAATTAGCTGATATTGAAACAGCAAGACTTGTCTATTTTTCTTATTTTCATAGCATCATGGCATACGGTATCTTGCTATGGGGTAAAGCAGCTGATATCCAAAAAATATTTGTTTTACAAAAGCGAGCTGTTCGTGCGATTTATAATATGAAACCACGTGACTCGCTTCGTGATAAATTTAAAGAAATAGGTATTCTTACTGTAGCTTCACAATACATTTATAATAATATAGTGTTTGTGAAACAAAATATACATCTTTTTAATAAAAAAAGCGATATTAGTAATAGGCAAACTAGGAACCGAAATAAATTAATAATACCAAGGCTAAGGCTTCAGAAAGTACGTAGATCGTTTGTGGGCTTCGGTATACTTTTTTATAATAAAATTCCTCAATCAATTTTGGACTTGCCTTTACACAAGTTCAAAAAAGCAATTAAAGAGACTCTCATTAATAAAGCTTACTATAATGTTGAAGACTATGTCAATGATAAGAAAGCTTGGAACTAAATTGCGACCAGCTATGTACTAGACGATATTATAATCTAAGTTTGTTAACAATAGTTAATACAAAACTGTACTATTTATTTTTTAAAAGAGTGACCGCCGAGTTTCTTGCTGGTTCTTCTCGGTTAGAGCACCTTTCCGAACCAGTTGTAGCTTCAATTTAATTTTAATTTGACGATTCAAAAGTGCTTGTAATAGGCCAATTTGAATAAAGACTTATTTGAATTTGAATTTGAATTTGAACCTACGCGGTATAGCACCGTTCATAAGAAGTTCTCCCGATGGAAGAGCCCTCCCGAGGGAGCTCCTGATCCCCCCTCCCGATGACGACGCGCATAGCGACGAGGGAGAAGAAGAAAGGATGCGACCCGACCGCACCCACCCTCACGGCGTCCCCCCTGGCCGGACGGACCCCGGACCCTGATAGGGTCGAACAGATTACCCGGGCGATATAAAAATCGCCTGAGAGGACAAGCCCGGGTAAATAGGTCTAACCTCGAGGCCCGTAGACCTCACCGCATCAATTGCGTGTGAAGAAGAACCCGAACCGATCTTTGCAGGCTGAGTGTAGCAATCACTCCAACATGGCGCACCGTTCCACACTTTCCATAACGACACCCTAACGTCATTTAAATTGTACCTACGAGTTTTAAATTACAAATTGTGAGGAACATTTTTGCCAAAGTTCCATACTTTAACCTCGTTATTTCTGAAAACTTGATGTAAAAGCACTGACGAAAAAGAAAAAAACAAAGCCTGTCATGGACATATAATTGCAACATGAAATACTTTATAACTTTAATTTTATTTTAAATCGTATGTGTACAAAGAAAGTATCATTTAATTTCAGGTAAGTAACATGTCTTAGAAATGGTAAATAATAAAAAAATACCCTCACAAAGAACTTTCTTGACCTCAAAAATCATGGAACCTTTACAGAGCACTTGAATAATACATATCTTTTGAATCCATAAGTTTTATTTTTAAACTGAAATTTAAGCTTTTAAATATACTCTTATGACAAAGTGTACCCGCAACTTTATTTTCGTCCACTGAGATGTTAAAAATAACCTCAATTATGTGCTATGTGCTCAATTATGTCTTGTTCCCTAAGGAGAAATGAAAATTTTGATAACCTATATTTTGGTCTAGTATATAAACTTTAATTGTATTAAATTACATAAATATTCTTACTGCGGATTAACCGTGAACGCGTTACAGACAGACTTTTGTATTTATAATATCGGTATGGATTTTTATTTGTATTGTCTATCGGCTTTAACTTGGAACTAAGTCCATTCACAACTAAACAAGCTCAGCTCATTAGCCGCTGGCTGAGCTGACACTAAGTCCGTTCTGATGAATATTTAACCGCGGCCCGAAGCGAAGCGGCCGCAGCATCTGTTCACAAAGCTGAAGAGATCAACATAACTGTATTAAAGGGAATGCCAATTGGCATGGAGAAGACAATAGCCAATCTAATCTTTTGTAAAAGGACGCAGGTTTGATATCTGAAATATAGCTAATACAAATACATCTATATACGCCTGTAAGGCCAACAAGAACTGCGCGATTGCAATTAAAGAAGTGCAGGCATTATTCCTACGTCCTTGGGCACAAAGAGGTAATTTGAGTATCATTCTGACCCTGGTCAGACCCTGCAACCTGTTGGACACCCCTTTTGAGCGCTGCGTTTACAATAAAATGCTTGCAATCCTTTCAAGAGTTTAATTCTGCACGAAAGTACTAGGTCGTATAAATAGTGCCACCTATCAACAATTCCTGTTTTTCTTACAACATCTAACAGCTTAATGTATCGTCTAAATTATTATAAAAAGAGGAGAAGGGTTGAAACTTAGAGCCGCAATTTTGTTTTGGTAGGTTACACTGATTCTTAAAATTATTTAGAGAAATTTATTTAGAGAAAATTATTTAAAATTATTTATAAGATTTTAGAGGGACCGCATCCCTTACGACGTTTTCCTTTTAAGCGCGTGATAAATTGTAAATATTAATTAGGCACATAAGCTTAAACATAAGTAGTTATTAGGTCAATCCAATTATGAGTTTTATGGAGATATACGAACGTTGCATTTTAATTATTTACAGGGCAGTACTCACAGACACCGTCATCTGAACCGATGCCCACTGCTGGACATAGGTCTCTAATAATCTCATATCACCTTGGATCTATTTAACACAGAGTAACCCTGCATTTGAATTCGAAACCTCACATGCTGTTTTATCCGTATTTTTTTTTAATTTTTCCCACTGTCTATTTGCATTGTGTTATTAATTATAAATTGTTGCAATAATATAATAAAGAAAAAGTTTGCTGGTATTTAGCATAGTACGTCGGTTAATATTTTTAGCATTCTACGTTGAATCACTAAGAGACACTGGAAAGGGTGACACCCTTTCACCCCAGTTTTACCAATAATTAACGACAATTCTATAATTAATATAATAAACCTTCACAAAGCGCTTTTGTTTGACTCATAATAAAATTATACCAGTCTGTGGTGATTGACGGATGAACAAAGCCCGGGTGTCTATTGCTTAAATTATAGCAGCGTTATAAGATTATCGTTAATACAGTGTAATCGGGTTTACTAAATAACTTTATTGTAATTAACCAAAATTGTAATTCTAATTCTTCTTCTATTATTAAGAAATTCTCTCTTAAATTATTTTTGCGCGTAAATAATAAGATCACAATGAAATACGAAATGTAAAGAGTAACTAACGAATTTAAAGCGATAAAGATATTTACTGTATCCGTCTTAATAGCTTTGCAAATACCATGTTCTACGTTATCTTTTTCTAAGAGGTAAGAAAGAAAGAATAGTAAGCTATCCTTAAATTATTCAAGAAAACTATAAAAAAAGAATTAAATCGAACGACCCAGTTGCAATATATCACACGCTTCACAGTGAAGGAGAATATTGTGAGGAAATCTGCTTGTGTCTGGAAAATTGCGTGGATGTGTGTAACCGACCAATCCACATTTGAACAGCCTGGTGAGTTATATACTTGATCAGTTATATGAGAAATAGTTTGATTTAAAACTGCAACTTTATGATTTAACTTTACATAACTTATAATATTTATGATAAGTTTGTTTCGAGGCTTCTTATATCTAAAACTCTCGTAAGCGAGGTGTCGCAAATATTCAAAAATTTCCATACATATACTTTACCATGATATACCTTCCAATCACTCTCTCGAGAAAGTGAGTTGAGGCCTATGATCAGCAAAGGGGATACTAACAGGCATCAGGATTTAACTAGTCTTCGAGAATTAACAAGTATCTTAAATTGTTGACTCTCCAATCAACGTGATAGTTAAATTTGTAAAGTATACTCGTACCAAATAATTGGCGCCCGTCGTGGGCCTCGGACGAGATGTAAATGAACCCCAAATACGTAAACCAGCCGATTACATTAATGCCGATGTCGATTGTTGAATATGCAAAGCCTCTTGAAAACTCTGATTGTATACATACATATCAATGAGCTAACTCACCGTACGCAATTAGGAGCCGGTAAGCTGATGCATAAATACTGAAAATTATAAATATCTACTTCAATCATCTTAGTCTTTGTCTCAGCCGCACGCCAATTGCGGGAAAACAAAAATAGACAATTTCAGAGACCATAACAGAAATACTTTGCTATAATCCGCGCGGGTTAAGCGAATGCATGCAAAGCTAATGTGTATGAAGCAGGCAAATTTACGTACCTTACACATGCAGGACAAGTCAACACATGCATTCCAAAACGCCTCGTAACCATGAACATTATAAGCAAACCTACATATGTTTGGAGAATTCCTAAGATATCTGTAACCAAGCAATCTGCACTGGCGCAGCGTGGTAGGTCTTAGCTCCAACCCTTGTTTCAAAAAAGGGACAGAGTCCTATGCTCATGCTATACCAGTGAATAACAACGTATATTTATTTAATATATATAATGTACAGCTCACTTATGTCTTGCAGGGCGGGCCGGGCGCATGAAGCCTCGGGTCGCGAAGCAATTCGTTAAAAAGATACGCTTCAAAGGTACGTCGTAGTGGGTTCTTCGTTTGTGTGATTTAGTGGCCTTATTTTCTTCCTACCCACTTCTTTTGTGTTCAAAAATAATACAATACATTGTCAAAGTAGTTTTTCGCAATATTAAGTTCTCTCCAAAAAGCACATTATAGATTACAAAAATTATGACGTAATGTCAATGATATAGCTAATTTCAATACCATTTCACCTTGCTAGTTACAAGTATTTGTTGTAATAAAATTAGAATTTTTCGAAGATAGGTAACACTAATAATGTTAAATATAGTGCTTTCAAAATGTAACTTTATTTGTTATATTTGTAGTGTGGGCTAGTGTTTAACTTTAATTTTTTTCAAAAATTTTTTTCCTATTAACTGGAAGATTTCTTACTATTTCTGTGAATGCTTATTTTTTAATAAGATAATTTGTAGCTTTGCACTTATAGCTATAAGTTATATATGTTGGCATTATTTGCATTAAAAATTAATGCAATTTATTTTCGTAATACTGGCCGTACTGAATTGAAATCTATAAAAGCAACGTGCGCCATATTTAGTTCTGTTAAAGTAAGAAAAAACTCATAACCTTCGGAGGTAGAATTAAAATTGAATATAATCATATTAAATTTTTTATGACTATACTTTAAATTAATATGTGGGTTTTTTCTCGCCAAAAACTTTTATCGTATTTTTTTTATTAAAAATAGGAGGTTATATCACATATATCTAAATTCTAGTTAAGTTGTGCATAATTATAACCCGCTAATACACAATGAACGAGTTTAATATAAGTAGTAAGAAAATTAGAATAATGATTTGTTTTTTTCTTCGAATATCTGGTCTATTATACTTAGATATGGAATATAGTTAACATTGCTATACTAAATTGGCTACAAATACGAGTATATAAAAAAACTCTTGGATATTCAAATTTCTACACACAATTGCCCACCAACGTAAAATACGCAATAACTATGAATTCGGAAATGCCAAAAAGCGACTTATTTATGGATATAAGAAGGAATTACTTTGTACAAGTAATACAATAATTATGTTATTATTATGATTGCTCTAATCCACTTTTGGTTAAAATAAGCATTAATAGCAATTAACTTATTTTAATACCGTAACCAGTTTACTTTCTCAAACATTTTTCAAGTGTTAACGAAATTCAAAATTAATTAACAGAATTTGTTTTTTACTTGATTATTATATTAATTAAAACATTCGGTCATTTGCGAGTCACTCTGATAGTTAGGCCTTTGTTCCGCGCAAACGTGCGGACGCATGAAACAACCTCCGGGACCTGGGCCAGACGTCCCGGCGTTTCAACCTACCTTATGCGGCCGTTAGCTGTATGTGTTCCGGCCTCGTGAGTCATTGCGTGTATATGTGTACGTGTGTGTATGTGCTTGTATGTACTTGGCCGATCCCCGAAACCGTTGGCTCGCCTCTGCACACTTCCACGGACACGTAATGTCTGTTTCTCCCTGAGTATACATTTCACTATATCGGCTGAATAACACCCGGTGTGCACACAACCTTCGTAAGGTCATGCGTTATTGAATCTTCCCTATATCGGGGAATAGTAACCAACGCGCACCAAAACCATGGACGGTCGCGTCTTATCAAACACTTCACTGGCTAAACGCGTCACTAAGTCTGAGAATAACACCCGAAACGCAAAATTACACGTGTGCGTTATAAAGGAATGCCGTGTTCCGGCGCACGCGGCTTGTTCCTATCGTGTTTGAAAAGTAACTAGCGGTCGGCCGCTCTGTCAGCAATCGAACGTATAAAACGTCCTTGATTTCGCCGGTCGCGTCTCCGGCGGGCGAGTCATTTTATTCAAAACAGCCTTTGTGAACATCAAAGGAGCATAGTAGCGACCTCTACAGACTTCTTTAATATTCATCCCGTGGGTAGTTACAATATTAATCTTTCTTGTATAGAACGATATCCGGTACGGTACGGTACGCCTCGATCTATATTACTGTTCTTTATATTATGGGGCAAAGTTTGTTTATATACTTGAATTAATGCATATATTACTCGGATTTTAACTACTGTCCAACCTTGCACAGTAATTACACAATGAAACTAGTTACAAGAATGATGTTTAGAAAGGAACACCTCCGTATTACTTACTAGCTCTTCTAGTTAGGAGTAATTTTTGCACCAACGATATATTTGACGATTCAAAAGTATTTGCTTACTAAATGTTAATGTTAGTAAACTTTAGTATGCACTAGACGCGTTTGTATGTATCTCAAATTCTTCTTACAATGTATAAGTGGATCAATAAAATGTAAGTACTTCGAAAACTCCGAGCTGCTTGCTAAGTCAAGAAATTTCAGCTCCATGATTAAGCTGCGATTTATATTATGCCTCTTACGCATATTTAGGATGTTCAAACTCTGGCCAAGGTGTTTATTTCACATCATATTCACACCAACATGCTTTTGTCGGTGACAGCTTCTGTCAGCGTTTCGCAGTTTGAACTTTAAACATGCACCTTGTTTGAGAAGTTTAAATAATTACTTTGTGCTGCCTCTGCTATAACGGCACGTCCATAAATATTATCATTTTATATAATATTATATTTTATTTATATTTAAAACATACATATCAATACTAACAGACTTCTACGTTGCTACTTTAATTTATGCCATCTTGCCAAATAGAATGCCCCCAAAAATAGTGTTTCCGCGTTGAATCGCTTAACTGATTCTTTGAGCGAAGAATGAGCCAGTCCTGTTGTAGGCTGGAGAGGTGTCAGAGCGGGTAAGTTTTTTTTTACTAGGATCTCAAGGACCTCAAGTCTCTTCTTAGAAACAATTTTACCATTATTTAGGCTTGTATATAGTTTGCTTGCAGGGCCAATCCTAGCTGTCTTGTTATTGTATGAAAAGCTTTATCAATATGTTACTTTTCTATAAAAAGTTAAAGTCTATTTGCAAGTTACTTGTTTATTTGAATATACACAATCGTACGCTGAATTTTTATATATGTGTACATAGTCTCCTGTGCAGCGGACCGTCAGTAAACTTACAAAAACGCCTAAAACGAGATCAACCCGCTGAAGTAGCCGGTGGCTGTGAGCTATCGATAATTTATTTAGGTCATCGTAATCAGTCGAGCGGGGAATTGTATTGTCTGTCGATGCGATAGGATTTTCTGCGCAGAAGTACGTCTGTAGTCAGCAAATATGGGCTTATAAATACGTGGCCGAAATAAATAGTGCGCGAGATTGTTGACTGAGTCGAAGAACAAGTTGGAACAAAACAATTCCACTTCTGATGTTAGATTAGAGCTATGACAGGAAAATACTATTATCGACTGTGTTTTCGGATCACAAGGATAGCAAAATATGCGGAATGAGCTGGATATTCGTGAATGTATACCTTTTATATAAATATGTGTGATTGTGGCTTTGGCGCTTTATTACTTTAAAAGAAAAAGACGTTACACTTGCAATAGCGAATTGACTGTGTTTAATTAACTTGTTGATCTTAGAAAAGTAATGGTAGAATTATTATAATCTGCTTTATGCTAATGCTTCATCATAATTTGGCGATTTGAAAGTTGTTGACGACGATTTCGTGGTTACCTATTCAATAATGTACATTAGACATTATGAAATAAGATTAGTTATAAATAAACGTTTAAGCTTTTTACTGACCCTTTTAAGATATGCATTAAGATACTAGGATAAAGAGTTGCTTAATTCAGGTTGTACGGGTGCGAGCGCTACGCGTGATAAACCAGCCCTGCCTGGGCCGAATTACTCTCTTCGCCCGCCGACACGATAGCGCGCGTACGGCTCCACTTAAGACCAATCCGCGAGTTTTATGATTCTCGCTGTACCTTATATATCCTTTACAAAAGTACTTTTGAAACCCATATTTAAAGGAAGAATTTTTAAACTTAGATATCTATAAAAGGACTCACGCGTTCCTCAGATTTGATGAAAAAGACGAGCAATCGGATTTGGCGTTGTGCAACGTTTTTCAAAGGAACATCCCTATGCGAATGATTCTGAATACATATTACCTGAATATTTTGTGAAAAACATTTTCTTTATGTATACTTTTATGTTGACCATAAAATTAGTATATAAAGGATGTTTTAACAAAATTCGTTTACTGAGTCGTCGTAAACAGATTTTTCTCTCATACACATTATCCGGCAAGAAAGTACGTATTTCCCCCGGGCGCGGGAAATACGTACCTCCTGAACATTTTGCTATAAATAAACAAGGAATTTCTATACCCCAGTGAAAATATAATAAAAATTTTATATGGAGCTTTGCATTACAATACGGACGGAGATTCGGTTATATTTCACCGACTGCCACTCACAGCTCGCCTTAGGCCTGGTGCATAACGTCGACTTGATGCGCGATTGATTTTTAAAATTTATATATATACTACAATTCCCTCATATGTGATTAGGATCCCAGCACTTTTTATATTAAGAAAATCTATGCAAATTGATCATGACTAAGCACTAGAATTGGAGTGACAATAAAAATATCGTATACTAACTAATTCTCAACCTTTACAAATGATTACTAAAACCTTTTTCGATAATCTTTTAATGAAAAGCGCTTGAAAATCCGTTTAGCATTTTTTATTTTATCACGAATAGATAGAAAGAAAAAAAATGTGGAGGTTGTATATACAATTATTTTTCTATAACCTGCTATTTATTTTCTGTTATTCTCGTTATTTATAACTCCTTAACGAAACAAAGATTATAACGTTCCATTTTCCTCTCAAATAAAATATCCAAACTTTATGCTTAATAGCTCGCTTAAATCTAATAACTGAAATTGTTATAAAAGGCCACTCTCGTCATTGATAGTTCAGTCGGCTCTTGAATAATTTATGACTTAATTATTCCGACTGGAATTAATATCACTGGGCCACATACGTTTATTTACGTGCTGAAATTATTTCCTATATTTTTGTTCCGTGTTTGTTTCCACATATTTTTTTGGGGAAAATTCCATTTCCCGGCTTTGATGTATGTTATGTGTGTGTCTATGAAAGTCTATGCCGTGACAAATTTCTCAACGATTTCAGACGAGTATCTTATTTTATGGGCTCACCTTTTTTGTTCTTAGACAACTCTGCACTTGAAATTGTAGACGATATACTTTGGACGTACGGTCCGACTAATTAAATCTATTTAAAAAGATGAAGGCCTATATATTTATGTACAAAAACATCAGTTCTTGTAAAAATGATTAAATGATTCAAATATAGCCTATATTTGAATTATTTAATCAGGTTTGTGAACGTCTGCTGAAAATTAAAATCCATGGGTTTTCTTCGACACGTTTGAGGCGGGATATCCACAGGGTGTGTTTCAACTTCTGTTGCATTTTTTAAGCGTTAGTTATCTTGTTTCTCAACGTTACTCTTCAGATTAAGTAATTTCCACTATATAGATTTGTAACAAATAAGAACCAAATAGATATTTAATAAAGTTTTCAAACATATTCGTGTGTCCTGGGCCTTACGATAAGTATAGTTAAGATGTATGGGAGGTGATTTAAATACTTTTTATGGGACATTTTCGGGGCCCTTCCTTAAACAGCGTGGAGCGGAATCGAGTCGGTCCCCGATCGGGCGAATGATGGGCCATTATCAATTTTACATAGCCATTCGTTTGGCAGTTGCTATAAACACCTTTTGTCAGTGATTTCGTGTATTATTCGACCACGGTCAGCCATATAAATGATTTGCTATACATATAGCCAGTATATGATATAATACTTAAGATATCTTTTGTTTGTACGCCAAAGTCACGGCTGTGAGCTACCCACGAAACTTAAGCTTAGAGATTCTTCAACTATATCCATGGTTTTGGATTGCTTCAATTTACTCTTCCTATCGTCAATATCCAGATTGTAAATTCACATTCTTCCATTCGTAATAATAACAATATTCTTCTTTTTATACTAGTGACCCGTCCATTTCAACGGGGGGTCTCCCCCTCGGTGGTCAGCTACTGCGCTTGTAGAGAGGCCCCGGGGTTTCTGACGAAGTACACATCTCAGCTCTTCCGAGTATAATACAGAATTTGTGACCGAAACACGCTCTGTTTTCACTCAGGGTCAAGAGTAACTGTCACAGCCCTCACTACGACCATTCGCGACACCAGAGGTCCCATCAGAGGGGACAATTTTAATTATAAGGGCGGTTTACAGAGCTCCTCTGTCTTCGCCAGCGAGAAGGATCAGCCCTTTCACGATTAAACGAAGCAGTCTCCTTCCTAGTTTCACAGAAGGAGATCACGGCTTTCTAAGCTCTATCACCTCTCAACATGGTAGAGACTACTGCTTGTAGAGAAAGGTCTCGTCCCATACTATACCGGCCCTAGAGTCACGCATCAGATGGGCGACAACGAGTTGCGACTGCATCAAGCGATCCCAAAGTGTGCAAACAGGGGTCAAACTTATTTTCGAGACCGTTATTTTTTTCTTATGCTTTAACTCCTGTGATAATAATCCTAGGATTGACTGACCCGTGGGCGCAGTGTGTAACCCTGCTTTCAGCTCCGCAAGTCGCGGGTTCGATTCCCGCACAGGGCCAACATGTCCTATAAACAATTTGTTTTTTTTATGTATTTAAAATTATATTTATCAGTTGTCCGTCACCCATAACACAAGTATTAGGTTACTTACTTTGGGGACGGACGACCGTGTGTGTAAGTGTCCCATATATTTATTTATTCATTTAATAATCTACATAATAAAACGTAAACGTACAATAGTGTACCCATCTAAATAGCTTTGCAAATACCAAATTATAGTTACGTATGGTCTATCAATGACAGTAAATCAGACGTAAATCCTACCTTATAGTTGTTAATTTTTTTTAGTTATTGAGTGTTTCATATAAAATGAATAAATATTTACTAATTTATATAAATTAGTATTGTATTTTCAAACTGAGCTTTCTTTAAAAACAGAATTGTATTGTTACATTAAAAATAATGACATCCCTGTAGTGTAATCGAATCTACAAGGGAACAAATATATCGGACTCTGGGGTGCACTTTTATTCAAAATATTGTTGGAATTGATAGAGCAGTTATATATTATTTACACAGATTTATAAGAGGTTCCTGTTTACTACAGTATATTAGTGAGATTTTAACAAATGATTAAGGTATTATTATCTTTATTATTGGCTATGATGAAATTTTATATAAAGTTTCCATGAAAAGTTTTAAATTTAATATAATTTTCTATTCCAACTGGATATTCAATATTTGGATACCAAGTGTAGACAAGTATAGACCTATCTTGTACAAATATAGTAAAAGCTGAAACACGCACTACACGTCTACTCTCGCCCGCGGCTCTTGTATTCCTGACGTGGTGCGCTTGAGACAGCATGAGTTTTCCTTTGTACACTAGTAGTAGTATATTCATGTATGTATTATATGTTGCGTGTCCTGTATTTAATATATAAGAATCACATATCTCGACCCACAATTCATGTTGATCTATAATTGTAGGTACGTTATAGTGAGCACAAGATCTCATGTTCTCTCAACAGCTATATAGCAGTCGATTCCGCCAGGGCCCGCAAGTCGGTAACGAAATTTAAAAACAATCCCCACGAGTCGGAAGGACAATTTATTTAGTTATCCACTAGATTGTTTCGACGTTGTTCCTCGGGTGCCGGCGGACGTATTGCTTTCTATTTGTTTCACTTATGGACTTATAAATATTTTACGAGCAAATAAACATTTTTTAGACGGTGGATATTCTATTCATTCATCGCAATAAACATTAAGGACTTTAGCTCGTCGAAAACTAATGAAATTATTTTTTTTTTCATAATCCGCAATAAAATATGTATATGTAATGCTAAATCTGTACTATCTCATTTCATACTTGATAATGCAGGATTTGTAAAACTTATACATATGCAAATTGAATATAATATGAATTTACTAGATACATATAGACGAGTGGTACCAGTTAGTTAATTCCCGCCAACTTAAGCGTTAAAGTACCCTCAATGATTTGTGGTTTTTCCTTGTGGTGATTTGTGGCTAATCCTGCATGTACAAGATATGATAACGGTTCTTGCTTTCTATACTATTTCTAACTTATTTTCTAAACAAACGCTGATTATGACGAAATGTTTTTATCATAACTTTGGTTTTATAGAATCCCGCAAAGTAACGCCTACTTGTATAAATTAATATTACTATTGGTAGGGATTTATTTGTGTTATGTTTCACTTCATATTTATGAATATAAAATTTCAGTTCAGATCTTTTAAAATAAATATATGAGATAATTACACACACGGTGCCTCCCCAAAGGAAGTAACTTAATATTTGATTTAAGGGAGACAGACAACTGGTTAATATAAACATACATAATTTATAAATACATACTTTAGTACATAAACACACCGAGACTTGAAGAACCAACAATTTTTTAGAAAATGATAATCCTCGGCGGAAATCGAACCCGCGACCCGCCGAGAGGATCCCCTCCAGCAAGGGTCCTAAAGACACAGCTATTTTGGATTTATTTCCGTGAAACTAAACATTGCTTGTTAGTATCTACTAACTAAGGCCACTCTATATTCATAAAACAGTTCCCGCAGGCGCTGAGATCCTATTTCAGTGGTGAACTGTTTTTATCCCCCAAGATATTTTTTCCATATATTAACTGCGCTTTTCTATTCAATTTGGAAACACGAAGTTACAGCGACGTGTATCACGGCATAGCAATAATCTCCATTGTAAAGGAAACTTTATAAAGTGTACTCGCTATGCTCGCTTTTTTCAAGGTTTTCCCGCGTAAATCTCGACCCCGTTAGAATTCTGGGACAAAAAGGTGCCTATATGTTGCTCCACATCCTCGTCGATCTCCCATTGAAAATCCTATCTAAATTGATTAAGCCGTTCCATGAAATTTACTATTAACCTATACCTTCCTCAATAATTGCATTTGTTTTCAACCGTACAAAAATCCGTTTAGTACATTTTAAGAAAATCGATTACAGAGTTTGTTTTATAATATGTATAGATTTTCGTTTTATGCCTCATCATTATTTAAAATCAGATGCTGCCTTACTGTGTCGACTCTAAAACACTCTTTTCCCAAATATCATTTCATTCCCTTCTTCGTACCGAGTTCCAATCACCAATTATCCCCTCTTTCCGCGATATCTTCCCTTATTTTTTTATTTTCTTACGATTTTTGATTTTTGGCCGTGATTTTTGATTTAACAAACCAATAAATCCTTATTGGTTTGTAATTTTTCATATCAAACCTGACCATCGTTTTAAGATATGTTCTAGACTTGTATAATAATAATTAAAGATACTCTTCAATCATTATATTATCATTAGTTTTATGTCTTTGAGAATTCAACATATTGCAGACTGTAAGAGAGATGCACTTTAGATATTAGACATAACATTGACTGAAGACTACGTCCCCGTCCTCAGCTGACACGGAAACACTTTTGTCTTAAACGAATTGGCTAGCATACTGCGGCTCCGAGATGGCATTATAATCTCTTTTATAAAGCCCTTTTATTATTTTTCCAAATAAAATTTTGAATTTGAGTATATCCATTACTCAGTAAATGAAAACTTTACTGTTTAAATAGCTTCAAATATATGTTTTGCGAGCTATGGAGAGGGCTCGGAGTTTCTCTGAAGGATCGTATCCGGAACGAAGTGATTCGACAGAGAACCAAAACAACCGACGTAGCCCAAAGGATTAGCAAGCTGAAGTGGCAGTGGGCCGGCCACATTTGTCGCAGAACCGACAACCGTTGGGGTAGACGTGTTCTGGAGTGGAGACGCGCCTTGGCAAACGTAGTGTAGGACGTCCTTCGACTAGGTGGAGTGATGATATCCGCAGAGTGGCTGGCAGCGGGTAGAAACGAAGAGCTGAAGACCGAGCTCAGTGGCGTGCCATAGGAGAGACCTATGTCCAACTGTGGACAGAGACGGGTTGTTGATGATGATGATGATATGTTTTGTGTATTTCCTGTTTCTCCAAGAATACTGTATGTTGTTTGTAAGCTTCAATTATACCATTTTTTATCAATATTGTGTCCAGTAAACTCACCATCACGTTACAGAGTTGCGCATTTATGATATTATATATATTCTTTTTAACGTCGAATCAACATGTATTGTTATCAATATTATTGAGACATCACGTAATCACAGCTCACGTTAGAGGTAACGCTCAAAGGCACGATGTATCTAATTATATAGTAGCTAGCTGGTAATAGTACCCAGTCTTGTTAAAGAAGCTAACGCCAGAGAAGTGGAGCATAATTTAAAATACACAAAGTATTTCTCCTTACATCAGAGAAACTATTACAAATTAATTTAATTTCCTTCGCGGAAAGGATAATAAAATGTTTAAGAAATAGCTTTCCCCCACATTACCTCCGTTCCAGTAATGCCGCCGTAAACAAGGGACTATAAAGACCAAATCTGTACAGCAACAATGAAATTAAACTGGGGGATGCTCGCAAAGACGTCCACCTTTTTACGGGGTAACGAGCCCTTTGTCGTGGTCGGACGGTTTACGGTCAGCTCATGATTTGTTCGTGTTATAGCAAACATCCTATCGCAGTTGCTTTTGTTAATAAACAATAGAGAATTGTTGATAAATATAAAGAATATCTTTATTCACTATTAGAAGATAAATACCTAAAAAACTATTTTACTTACACATTAATTCTGAATCTCATTTAACGTCAAATCATTTACTATAAATGTATAAAAAAGTTGTTGAGTCATTCAAATGCAAAGCAAAATTAAATTTGCTTTGACAAAGCTGCAGTAAACGAAAAAGCACAACAGATTTTTTTTATTATGGAACTTCGCAAAGCTACGTCTGATTTTATAAATTGGCAATAAATCAAATACTGCGACTGCGGTAGCCAAAAACCATTTTAAGAATCGTACAATTATTTTAATTTAATGTATTCGATGGTAAAAGCAAAGGAGCGATTCCGCGTCCACCTATATTCTTCCCCAGCGGAGTTGCGGTTAAAACGTATCGCACTACAACAAGCGACAGCCCTTACTTTAGCGGCTTTAGACTGTAATACGAACAGCCTGCTCCAGAACGCTACTAAAGCAATCCAAAAATAGGCGCGATGCGGGTTAAATGCTGGGTTTGAATGCGGTGCGGGCTAGTATTATGAGATAATCAGACCGGTTGTTAGAGCCTGACACGGAGTGGCGAAAAATGCAATTACTACTCGGTTTTTTGTTGACATTTCTATATGCAACAATAAACCCGACATCCTTATCTTCTTGTCTAATAGTCAACATCCATGGAACAGAAGATAAACACTCTAAATGATGTTACTGTTAAATCGAACATGAAATCGAGTAAGGATAAAGTGGTATATATAAAGCAGTTCCGGCCATGAAAGCCCGCCCTGCGGCATGTCGGGCCGGCGTCGTTTGCAAGCCATTAAGCGATGCACTCGGCTTTCATGTGTGCTTAATGTGTACCAACGTGTTATACAATGCTCTCGGCGTAGATATTACTGTAATTGAAACTTAAACATACTTATAACGAAGGAAATCACCGATTTGAAGTGAAGCTATTTAATCTATCAGCAAGAGCTAGTTGTGTTTGCAGAGTATGTACAACACAAAGGACAATGGATCTACACCTAGGCAAATATACAGTATACAGGAAATCCTGACAGGACTCATGAAAAAGGTAAAGTAAAGTAACAGCCTGTTACTAGACCCACTGCTGGGCTAAAGCCTCCTCTCTCCGTTCTTGCAGAGAAGGATTGGAGCTAAGACCTTCCACGCAGCTCCAATGCAGATTGGTAGGTTACACATATCCCCAAAATTCTCTAGAGATATGCAGGTTTCCTCACGATGTTTTCCTTCATCGAAAAGCATGTGATAAATTGCGATTATCGATTAGACACATAAGTTTTAATAGAAAAACTCATTGGTGCCTGTCCGGGTTGGAACCCACGTCTGTAGAGAGTCACACGGTCTCACCGCTGGGCTCTCATAGCTTACAACTCATGAGTTCTTACCTTGAACTCGTGAAGACTTAGGCTTTTATAAGGTCACTTTACTTTCATTGTCAGGATCAGTATTGCTTCAGTTGTTAAATCTCTAGGCCGGTCGAAAGTTCGCTGAAAAACAAATAAGATGACCGTAAACATTGTCGCCTGCTCCCATTAACACGGAATGCTTTATTGCGCGAATTATGCCGAGTGCAGTTTTATTTCAACGACACTTTTAAAGTGATTATGTTTTTTATGTTTGTGTCCAGGCTGTTGTACGCGAGATTTTCTGTCGTCCAAAAACTTCAATATCTATAGACTAAAGTCTTTGATCAATGTGTTTTGCCAGTGATGATGTATGTACCCACAACTTGGTCGCCTACTATGGACCTAATAAAATGTTCGAGGTCTTCCACCGGGTAATTGTCGCTACGTGATCATATCAGAAACGAAGGGATCCGTACATAAACGATGACGATAGATGAGGCACATAATAAGAAGAAGGGAAGGACGCTGAGCTCAAAAATTGCTGGAGTGATTCCTTTAAGAGACTTAAGTCGAGCAAAATACGCCAATCGCTTACGTAAGAAGATGAAGAAAGAAGCCTCTACAATATTATCATATTTTTAAATTTTGCTATTTTCGTTTGTTCGTTTTTTTTCACATTTATCTATAAACAGTATATAAACTGCCATCGTTCTAAACGTCACCAGTATCGTTCCAGCCGTTTAGCTGTGAAAGCGGATTCAAACAACAACACTTTCATATTTATAATGTTAGTAGGAATTTCACGGTGTTTTGTGTCTTCTCATTACATAATTTTTTTTACAAAACAATTAATGGGCGTGTTTACAAAAACCTTAATAATTGAGACCGGCATTATTACAACAGGATTATTTAAAATGTTAAAAATTTACCTTATAAATAAATTGTTATTATTAACTCTTTTATAAAGGAACGTATATATGTTAATTTTATCTTATATCTTTAATAAGTAATAAATTTTGAGTTAAATTAGTTTTTCAAGAAAGTTTAGTTAAGAAAGGTTTTAGTTTCCAAGATGTAAAGTGGTCTTTTAGCCCAGACAACAAAGTTAAAACAATAAGTTAACATTGACGGACCTCAAACCAGAGGAACGTATAAAAATAAATAATAAATAAATAAATATATGGGACATTTACACACACGGTCGTCCGTCCTCAAAGTAAGTAAATTAATACTTGTGTTATGGTTGACAAACAACTGGTAGATAAAGACATGTATAAGTTTAAATACATAGAATTAGAAATACATCGAAGAACCAACAATTTGTTTATAGAAAATGTTGGCCCTCGGCGGGAATCAAATCCGGGACCCGCGTCTATTTCTCTTTATATGTATGATTAGCCAAATATGAAGTTTAAGAGTATCATTGTCCCTCTCATTATTTATTGTGACACTCTCACTTACAGTCTTGTCTATGGCTCCCCACCTCTATATAATGCATACGATTTGTGTTTTTTACCGTTATTCGATTCTAATATTGGTCATTGGTCTATAATGGTAGAAAAAAATGATATGTGTAATAGTAGTAAGCGACGCGTCGCTCCAGTCGGCTAGGTTCACGAGAAACGTTTTTACCCGCTATTTTGTACATAATGCACAGCCTTCACATTTCAGGTCGATGTAAGCTTTCAAACCAAAACTCGTTGGCAACTTCAAGTTGAAATTTCGTTAGTTTGCCTCATCTTAAAGTTTACGATGCTCCGAGACGTGCTCTTACTCTATCTGAGAGCAAACTTCAACAAACGGGTATTCTACGTCGAAGGGCTTGACAAAATTGAGGAAAATTCCTTTACTTAGTCAATTTTGATATTAACATAACTAGCTCAGTTTATTATTCCATATAGAAAACACACTCCTTTACGTTTATTGAGAAATATTAAAATACCCACTTCTATGTATAAGACTCTCGACGACTGATGAAGCAGGCTATGATTAAACTTAAGCAACCAATGAGCTTAGCTAAAACCATATTGGTTTTTGTGCATAAAATTTTAAAATTGACGATGTACTAATATGGGCGTAGCGAGGTACGGGCAAGGGGGGACAGCTGCCCCCACTTACAGTGAAATCTGTAACACTGATATATTTTTATGCACAAAAAATCAATTGCTAAAAATACACTGTGAAGCAAATGTGAGAATACCTATTTCGTTTAACTACAAAAAATACAAAAAAAATTTCAATAACAATTTTTTAATTTTACCTCTCTTCTACTACTAATAAGACATACTCATACGTTAAAAACTCCTGATTAAAACAATATCTATACTTATTATAAAACAAAGTTCCAAAAAGCTGTCTGTCTGTATGTACGGAACGAATTTTTGTACAGTTTTCACTAAAATATAGTGAAATACTTCCAGGTGGTGGTATATAGTACATATCGGTATTATGCAAATTGTGTTCAAGAGATCAAGTAGTTGATAAAAAATTTGCTTCCTGGGAGCTTTAGTCGCGTGCGCTGAGACAACCAGCAGAGTTATGTTTAAGTAATGTATTGGAGAATTGTAGATCTATAAAAATACTACAAAAAAGTGCGCAATAGCATGTTTATATATTTCACTGTTAACTCACAATAACTACTTTTATGTTCAAAATTTCGAAAATTCGGAAAAAGATCGTAAATCAGTGAATTCCACGCGGGCGAAGCTGTTGTGGGCACAGCTAGTATTATATAAAGACTACTAAAACAATATAGTCTAGGATATTCTGGGATATTGTAAATTAATAAATAAATTAGGAGAGGCCTATCATTATGATAATCAAATTAAGTAGAGCTGATGTATCTACAAAATGCCGTTTAATTTTGAACTGCCATCAGCACATAATTTTCTTTCACTTTTACTAATATATTGCAGAGTTATAGCAGTGTAAATTGTTTCATACACAACAGCAACTCCGTTAATTGGATATAACTTTAGCTGCAAGGTACGTCATGTCGTAAAACTGGCAAGAAATAAAGGACGCTGCAGCGCTGAAGTCAGGTGTATCTGCAATATGAGCGAAATAAATGGCCGCTCGTTCACAGGAGATCGTAAAACTTTGAGATGGAGGAAGCAGGCGAGGATTGAAATTAAAAATGTAATTAAACGCTCTGAGATTGCGATGAGTAACTACTAATATTAATAATCTAAGGAGCTTTAAGAAAACGGTTACGTCTGCGTGTGTATAAAATTGCACAGCGTGTGATTTATAATTAATCTTCTAAAAACCATTAATACCTGTTAATTTATCACGATTAAGCTTTTCCGCTGAAACAATATTAATTAAATTTTATAAAAGATAAAAATCTGCGAAAAGGAAAAGTACGCAGTAAATAATTGATCGTAAAACGCTCCCGTCGACGCGAACAAAATCCTGCATACAGCTTGTTGCAAGTTCAAATCATATATGCACAATCTGCGTAGTCATTGTATTCATTTTATGTTCTGAAGACTTAATAAAATCGACGACAGCCTCCACGCGTTTAATAAAATATTAATCACTTGAAAAACCCTCTATAGATATTTTTGTTTGAGGGCGAATAACACTCTCGATACGTGGGTTGAGTATTTAAATTCATCTTTCAAATTTGATGCAATTGAAGCTTATATATAGGTCTAACAAATTGAATAATTTCACCCCTTTTTCCTTAACAGGAAACAACTCAATTAGTTGAAATATTTGACAATCTGAACTGGTTCGCCTATCTGTTTAATAATAATACATTTACTAACATGCTCGATCCCTAGTAGATTTATAAATAAACGTCTCCTAACGTGTAATGATATACGCTTAACTCAAAATATTCATCACCGTCATAATTCCTTAATTGAATTCCTCTCGAGAAGCGGGACTCTTAATAATTCAGCACAATGTATCTTGACGGAATTTTAAATATTTCACTCCATTTTTACAAAATTTAATTAAAATTTGACTCTGTCTCTCCAATATTATGGAAATGTTCAGTAAATCTCCAGAGATCATTAAGATGACCTGTGGGACCAGCAAAGGAAATATATACACCTAATTTCTGATGTGATGAACATAAAAATATATATGTCTTATTCTTTTTTAAAGCATTTTGAACAAAATCACAACTCGGCTTCAAAAATAGTTTTGGGATTACTTAATAAGTTGAGCAAAGTTGCTCGGAATATAGAATAAACAAAATGATTCACTACTGGTGCTTAGAATAACAAATCTAAATAATTTCTGAAAGTCAGTGAACTAGAAAACTAATTTTGTTCCGACCGTCTATGGAGTGGAAAATATTGAACGTGGGTTTTTTAATTGGCATTTATGGAATGGATTCTAAAGTATTATATTTCATCTTGATAGCGGCAACGTTAATGAATTCAAAGTTTGTTGACGTATAATGGGTCTGCGAATTGAACCGGGATTGCTAATCACAAGTTCTATTCTTTTTATATTTGCGAAGGCTTTCCAAAGTTTTTTTATTTGTAACTCATCTCTCAGGGATTTCATTATTAAGGATATGTTGATATTTAGTCAGTAATTCAGTACATTGTACACAACTTGTCGTATACAAATTGTAAACATATCATAAATACATATTTGAATTCGAGTCTTACCTACGAGTATTATGTATCCCACTTAATAGTTTCCGTGTAAATCAGAGTTATCATTCAGTACTGTCTTTGTTTAATATCCTTAAAAATCCTTTACTAAAAAAATATTGTAATATTTAACTCAATAAGTCCTTTCAAGCGTGTATTCAAAATGCAGAGATTTTTTTATGACTAAATAATAAGGTTTAATTAAATAAGCAATGGGCACAAGACTTCTATAAAAATTCATTTTTTAAATTCCTATGTGTTTGTTCCAGGCGACACAATATGCCCCAGCGGCATGTTCCGGTGCCCCGAGGGCAAGTGCATCCCGTCATTGTGGGTGTGTAACTACCAGCGCGACTGCGAAAAGGGCGAAGATGAGTTTCAGTCATGTCGTAAGTCAAACTATTTACTAAAGTGGACTCAAAATATCTTACAATGAAGCTCGATTTCCACACATACTATTTTAGGTCTTAAAGCATATATAGACGATCGAATTTGGTGCGGCCGAAACACGAACGCCGTTCGCCCTCGGAATATGTTCAGTTGTGCAGCGCGCAGTACTGTGGACCTTCCTATTATTATCATCGGTCCGGTTGGTTTGTTTGCAACAGCATGTGCTCGGGATAAATCCATTCGTGTGTACGTCGACCCGAACCTATCCGTTTGTGTGGACATCGCCCTGAACAAATCTGATGCTGTGTTGCTACTCAACATCCGCACGCCCAGAACGTGGAACAGAAGTTTTGATAAGCTCGTAGAATTTAAATGCAAGAACCTTAAATATTTGTATATACTGGTTTTTTTTTCAAATGAAAATTTGCCTATTTCTTGTATTAATAGAGCAACAAATTTTGCTGCAGATAATCAATTCTAGCTTGTTTTAATAATATAAGAGGCATATTGTGAATCGTGTTCACACGCTGCTAGCACGGGAACAACTGAACAGTCCGTGGTTCGGTGAGATGGCGGCTAGAGCACATCAGTCGAAACATATTCGATCGTCTAAATATACATTTAAAAACAACCCACTGTTACAAATAAAGACGGTCAAAACTAATAATTATCAAAAATTAAATAAGTCAAATTCTGAAGAGATGCGAGTTTGTATACGAGTTTTGAAGTCAAGCAAATAAATTAAATGTGAGTAGGTTACCTGATGCTTCAACGATTCCTCCATCGGGTGTAAAACGTGAAACACGCCTTTTATACGTCTTTTATTCGGATTTCTATAGATTGAACAGTTAAGCCCTCAAACGATCAAAGAGGCAGACACATAACGGAGAACTAAAGCTTCTCAGTACATTTTCAAAAGATACGCTTTTAATGATATAAAAGATAAAAGGGTGAGGACATTTTAAATCTATTAAAAGCGATGCAAATGAAAAGCAAACTGTAAATGCAAATTAGCGCAGACGGGTCGTTAACGTTAGAAAAGGTTTATTCAATGGTTTATTACATTAGTACAATGCTGAATGTATTTTACTTTGCATCTTATAAAATACTAGCTTCCATGCGCTATTTTTCCTGAGTGCTCTTTATTATCTAAATAGATAAATGTTTTCGATTTTGTATATCCTATTATGAATATAGAATTTTAGAAGATTCAATAACTCAGTTGTTTTATTGTTAAAGTCACAAAATGAAATTGTGATTATATGTACTTTACTTATAACCTAGTTCGATTTTAAGGAAAGAATACTTTATAGAATTAGACGTTACTTTGAGGAGATCCATAATACAAAAGTAATAATAAAATTATTTTGCTATAATCCGCGATACACGCGGATTGTATCGCGGATTATAGCAAGATAATTTTATTATTAATTTTGGAAAGAATACTCTTTTTATTCTATATGTTACCAGTTACATGAGCTTTGATTGTACCAAATTTCATCGTTATTGCTCCAGCGGATTGGCCGCGAAGGCATTAAAACGTACGCTTTTGAATTTAAGCTTGATATATTTCTATTGTTATAAATGTGTCAGAGATAAATATATAATTCTCTCCTTATAAGTGTGCCCGATAATTTAATGCTTGCCTTCATTCTTCTAGTTATATGTGTGCCAATATCGTTTTTAAGTTAAAGCTTTCATTTATTTCACTCAACATAAAGTTTCCATAACGAACCCATTAAATTTTTGATTACTAATATATATCATCTTCCAATTGTATTGTTATCAAATACAGTGTACACAAAAAAATGTACCATCTTTTTTTTAAAATTTAGTTTAAGTAAAAACCAGTTTTTTCATGGCCAGTTTGCGTCCTACCATATAACACCTGGCACTAAACAAGCATTCAGTGTAAGTCAATTGGATTCAGTAATAGCTTCACTGGCATGCTTCACCGCTGCTCGGGAACTGGTTAGAAGTTGCTAAGTACTGACGGGAACGTGTGACGGCAGTGCGGGCTTCAGGGTTGGCGCGTGTGTTGTTCAGGGCGCGTCTTAGGGAAAGTAAAGTAATTAATAGTTTTAGTATCTATAAATTGAATATTATTCCTGACTGCGGTGACGATTTATTGTCATTCCGAATCCTTATTTATTTTTAATCAACAATACTTAATCCTGGTATCCGGCTGAGTACAATAGACTACCCTCATTTCTTACCGATATATCGCAAAAGACCACAAAGGTAAGTTGACCCACCTTTTAGTATCCGGTAAGGTAGAATAGACCACCCTCATTCTTACCGAGGGGTCGTAAAATGCGTAGTCAAATCATGTGATACCATGTTTATAACATGTTGTGACAACCACACTTAGAGTGGGATAAGGGCAACAGGATGATAATTACTTACAGCTGATTCAGGTATACATTCTGTATATATTAAAACAGCTTAGTAGCCATTAGTGATTTTTATGTTCTCCAAATTAAACACGGCAAATTTTTCTCCTTATTTTAACTTCAATTGTGTTAAATTATATTGATATTGGTTCATCGAATTACACGCGTAACAGAAAGGATAGACATACTTTTGCATTTATGATTGGAATAAATTTGTGTCAACCCTTAAGTTAGGTTTATGTCTCACTAAATAACTTTGAGATGCGCTTCGTGTTAGGGTTGCGGAGATTAAATTTACTTTTCGATCTTCATCCCCCCAACCGGCTTCCGGTGTTGGATATCGTTCTGATCTTTAAATATAAAGGAAATCACTAAACGGGCCAGCGTATTGGTAAATTGCGTATTGATGCAATCCTATTGTTTCTTTGTGCACCGCCCATTTACACTAGAGCTTCGCCTAACACCCATTTACGCTGAGCCATATCGGTGATTTCGATTCTTTTGCAGATCTCCGTTGCACGTTGAGCGACTCTGAACTTTCTTTTAAGATCTGACATACATAAATAAAACACGACAATAGTAGGCACGGCGAGAGTCGTTCCACCGTTATTTATTGACCTACCGGCAGCAAACAAAACGACTTCCGGGACCCGATAAATATTCCCGGCACGCAGTGGGATCAATCGGCCCCGTCGTTAGGCCGAAGGTCGGCTCCAGCCGTAATCAGTGCCAGCATCAATCAGCCGGAGAGCAGTCGGCTGGTGTGCGCGGCCCTTTATACGTCCGATTCAATTACGTACCACCGCAAATCATTTCGACACCTACGTACGATACAACGGTTTTGTTATATGTATTTCCTAGTTTATAACTTTAACATTAACGTTGCGAATTCATGCGATTTAAGATTTGCGGTCATCGGTTTGAAATCGATACATGCATAATATGAGGTTCCTACAAAAACTTATTGTCCTAATTGATATTTACAATTTACCTTCTGAACTTGTCTATCTCTTAAAATTCATAGGATATCTGTGGATGAGATATTATTCTGTGGTGGACCGTCTTAAAAAGGGGAAATTAGCCGATTAGCCGATAGTGTGATATCCGATTCATCCTTTTAGTCTAAATGATACCCATTCAGCTATCGACCGTAGCGATCTATGGTGCGACAGTTCATTGATACTTTGTATATTATCAGGACAAGACGAAGTGTAGGACGAAGGAGAATATCCTGGCTAAAAAACCTACACCAGTGGTTTGGCAAAAGCACCCGTTCTTGATTTCGAGTCGCGGCATCAAAAATTTCAGATTGCCTTAATGATCTCCGAACTTCGCAAGAAAATGGCATCTTAAGAAGAAGAATATTATCAGGACAAGAAAAAGGACGCTATCGCCAAATTCGGTCTGAATTCAAGCCTTTTAGGTTTTCGGCTGCAAGTGTACAGGCTCCTTATGCAAACTGCTCACTGGTGTGTCCACGCGGCTGCGTCACTGATTCAATGAATTGTTTAATCGAGCGAGGTCTGAAACATGATTGTTCTTCGCCTGTATTGGTTTCTGTGTAAGAAACTTACAGAAATTTTCAAAGTTCCCAAAATTAATTACTTTATAGGCTTTCTATTTGTCTGTTATGTATTCACGGCTATGCCACTGGAGCTATATTGTCGATATTCGGTCCAACTTTTGTTTCTATACCGAAGAAAATAAAACTTTTTATTAGAGATGTTTATCATTTAAGTTAATGCAGTCGCGGCTACAGTTTGTAAATTATTTTAATGCCATTACGGAAATAAAAACGCATAGTGTCTTTCTGAGTCTTTTTGGAGATAGGAACAATTTTCGAACCAACAGTAGCGTTGACGACACAAACTTGATAAAAAAATTAAAATTTGAAAATTGAAAAATTTGAATCAAGAATATTTTGATTTAAATTTGAATCTGAATATCTTTCCGTTCACCCTCAGCCCCCCCGGAGTGCGAGCCCGGCCAGCTGACCTGCGGCCAGTACGTGTGGAACAAGACGTATTGCATCCCACCACACTACCGCTGCGACATGCACGTGGACTGCGTGGACGGCACCGACGAGGCAGACTGCAGTAAGTAACTCCCCCCCATCCATTTCTTAACTACTATAATACTACCACTTTTCTTGTGTGAACCAAAAATATTTTTTTGTTCTTAAAGTCGCAAAAGTTGGAGGCATATTGTTCCAACATTTTTGTGCATCTGTTCTCACTTACTATAGGGTTATTACCTACTTACTATACAAATTAGTTCACGTGACTATTCTAAGAATGCTTGTAAAGTATCTGATTGGCTAAACTCATTATTGTTGCAAAAGATGAGTCAGTTACTGCTATTTTCCACTGCATTTTTTAATTTAGAAGAAACAAAAATTCAGACACACAACTAAATTCATAACTTGAAACTTTATTTTTTTTTTATTATTGAGGTGTGTTTTATTATTTTAGAACAATTAATATATTTCTAGCTAATATACCTACTGAGTTACCAAGTAGCATAAAAATCATTGTTCCATTTTTCCATCGGAAACAGTGAAATGTGGTATATAATTGAGGTAAGTACCAACGTGTAATCGTTGCAAACAGAGTCGCGGTACTAATAGTTTCATATATAAGGAACTAATATATTTATATAACCACGCGCAGCTTCACTATACCAAGTCGAAGAGTTTATATCAGACTATAATGTGTAAAAGTCGTGAAACTGAATTAAGTAGGAGCGATATTGGCGAAACGCTCAAAGTTGGAATCGAATGTGGAGCCCGTCACATCACGGCCGTCGTCCCGGGGAACTTATTAAAACTTGGATTTGGTTTACTTCTTAACTCCTTCGGGACCTTGTCAAGGATACGAAATGCAATAGAGCGCTAATAGGTGATGTAAAAAATTGGTGCTGGGTATTTTAATTTTGTATTTTTCTGCCTTATTCATGTCTCTAGCAAAATGTAATATTTTACCTATTATCTTAAATAAAAAAAGGAGGCACTTCGGCTAACTATTTGGGAAATGCTAACGTGAATACAGCTTTGAACTTGTGCTTGATGCCAATGATAACAAATGAGCGATTTGTCGCTGACTATCGACCTCGTAAGAAAGATTAGAATATTTACGATGAGAAAAGGGTCGAAATTATTTTAGGCATATAGGTCCTCCCTCCCCACTCTGCGGCCCCAATTTTAATAATAACATCTTGTTGGTGTGAAGTCCCTTTGAAGTAACCTGTGTAGACGTCCACCGTTTAACGAAGCAGAAGAAGAAACTGACTATCAACTTCAAAAAGTTTCGCTTCTAGCACAATTTGAGTTTTATTTATTTCATTCATTTCTAATAAATTTAATTTCAATTCATTCGTTGATATAATGAATCAATGTATACATGAATCACAATCAATCACAAGAAAAAGAAGAAAATACCTTAATTAATTTTCAAACAAGTATTTTAAAATTCGGCAATCGAACTGTACATTCTTTAATATTGCTATAAAGTTTAGATGATTTATGCATCTAAAATTGTAATATTACTGTGCATCATAATTATAATTCCTCGACAATTTTTTATAATAAAATTTCATCTATCACGTGCATACAGACCGACAATGTTCGTGTTAAGTGATTGGAGCTATGCACCGACTTCATCTCATTATACATTCCGTTCATAATAGCGACTCTTTGTTGTGGACGCTACAGGGTTTACGATTCCGTCCACAAATTCATCGCATTTCCTTCCGAAACAACTGTATAAAATTATATGATGAATGGTCAATCTTGGATTTTAAGCAAATACGTCTAGTTTTGTTTCAAATGCGATATGTAAAATTAAAGGAATTTGAATATGTGCAGACATTTAACCCAATACAATTGATAACGAGAATACTGAGCAAATCAAAATTACGTTTAGGAAAACAACATTTTTGTAAAAGAATAAATTAGAAATTGATATAAAAAATGTAAATGCACTTAGTAAAGCAAATAGGAAAAAATCATAAGATGCTTATCCAAGAGGAAACGGAAAGATTATTTATAATGTGATCGACATTAATAGTATTATGAAGAGTATCTAAGATTATTTCAAAGGTTTTTTTTTAAATAATTTGCACAGATCGGCTCGAATAGCCCATAAGTATAACATGAGGGGAAATAAAATGAGATAGTTCGCGTAAATTTTTTTAAGAAATCTCTCAATTTTGTGCTGTAATATTTGCAAAAACACTCGGTAACCCTGTGCTACAGCGAGACTAAATGCAAATTCTACTTCAGCTCTGAGATTCGCTGAAGATACATATCGTCTTAAAAGTTAACGCTTACGCTTTAATATTATACATAAAAATATCTTATTTGTTTAGATTTTTTGTTATTTAGATGTGATTTTTCAAGCCAATCACGCTCTTTCGAAAGTTCATGGTATTTATAATGGACCATACCGGACCGCTAGCATGAGTTCTACCCAACTTTTCATATCAGGAAACCTCACATGGGTACCGCCGTCTAACGGGCACGGGCGGCTAGTTTGTCGGAATCCCGCCGACTAAAAACCTGGTAGAGGTCCGTGACTCTGCTGGTGGCGGAGACAGGGTAATGTTGTCCACTTTAGCCTGTCTCCACTGCCAGCAGCACCCTGAAAATCCCCTCTTTCGGAACGGGGTCTCTCTAAACAGTGGCCCCCTCCTTCCGCTAATCGATGCATCGAGAGCACCATATACTCTGACTGGGCGTCCGATTCTTGTTTGGAACTCTCGGATGTCCCTGTTATTACTGCAGCCGACGTGCTGCGATCACCACCATATATTCTACACTATATTGACCTTATTCTATGTCGCATTAAATTTTATGGACTTTAGGTTTCATACGTTTTTAAATTTCTTATTTCCATCAATTTACTATACTATTAAGTTATTTATTTTTGTCTGTTTATGTCTTACATTTAATATTTCTTTTAACATTGTATTTTTCTTCATGTTTGATATTTTAGTTAGACTATTTGATACTTTTTTGTTTTTAATATTCGAACGAAATCGCTGGTACAACTAGTCTACTAGAAGACAGTTTGTTTTTTTTTTTTAATATTTTTTCTTACTCGTGCTTTGTTGAAAACTCTGTATCTCATCAGTAATCGTAAAATGCTCCCTGTCCTGATGTTTGTCATAAAACCGCGCAGACGGACACGTAGCGCTCAGTTGGCTATTTTGTCTGTCCATATTGAGAACATTTCAATGTAAGACACCGAGCCTACGGAAGAAGGGTCCACGAGGGACGAAACTTCGATCGGAATTGGTCGAACGCATCTACGAGTACTTCTTTTAGGAATAAAGTTTACGACTAACTTATGTAATATCTCATATATGCCTATGATGCCTTCACAATATTCTAGTTTCTATATACGTTACTATGAGACGGCCAAATATTAATAATAGCAGCAACCGGTTACATTGTAAGTTAACTATATAATTAGCACCGTCAATAAGAAATTCCCTCACTGAATCTATCTGTCTGACGTTTCTCGATAAACTCAAGAACTACTGAACCGATTTTATTGCGGTTCTCACTAAGACACAGATTCTTTATGGTTTTGTAGATATTCGTTGAATTGTGATGACAATTGTTAAAACTCTGAAAAAATTTGGGGAATTTTGTGATAAACAAAAAGCTTCGACTGCTGGCTAGTTGAGGAGTTATATATAGTACGAGTATTACGTATATTAAATTACGTTTACATCAAAATGTTTACGTGGGAATTTACATCTGATTGAGCGGATCGCGTTCAAAGCAGCGTATAATATGGACGGAATATCTAATGAAATGGGAGCTGCAACTCTAGGACGATACATAATATACATATTATAACTCGTCCGACCCAATTGTTTCAAATTAGATAATACAATTTGATTGGTGAAAGATAATATTTTGAATACTCTCAAATTTTTCGTGGAATCTATCTACAGATGTTGCATCGGTTTCGTGACGAAATGACTGGTGATTTTGGTACTGATTTTGTGCATTGCTAGTGTAATACATGACATTATGAGTAAAGTATGGTGCGCTTACTTCTATGAATTTTTTGTATAAAAAAACTATTTAATAATTGAGCATATACTTTAATACATAAATATAAATTTCTCGGTCTAACAGTTACTTGCACAGTGCAAAGGTTATGTAACTCAGTCTCCGTTCTCGTCCTACCTCCGTGCCCTTGTACCCCGCAGGCGAAGACTGAGTTCAACGGTTAGCCTATAGCAAGAAGTTCAACTAGTTCTGGACTAGACAAAATAAAAAAAAGCTGGACTAGACATTATATGGAAATTACTAAGATTTCATCGATGTTGGAATTTTCGTTATAAATTTGTAAAGCCGGACATACACGCCCACACATCGTTTAAACATCGCTAATATTAAAATAGTAAAAAGACTAAAAAAGACAACATTTTCAAGTTCGTGCTATGTACCTAGTAATAGTGTTTAAAAAAAAACTAAAAAACAATTTATATGATAAGAAAGACTTAAGAAGTCGGTGGAGCTTCTTATATATAAAAAGAAAATGAAAAAAAATACACAATACGATATCATATAATTTGTGGTTAATTTAAAGTTCCTTATTAGCCCTTTAGTAACTGCAATAAAGCACGTCGATTATGGATTTAGTATGTTACAAGTATCTTTAAAATGAAATAAAGCGCCGCTCCTTTAGTTATATCGCCGAGATCCGACCGTCCAAAGCCGATTGCAGGGGATTTCCTCACAACTTTATATAAAAGTCGCATAAACGGAGCAAAGCGGAATCGCAGCCGCTGAAACGGCTGTCTATAAAATCTAATACGTTTCACGTTAAACAGTTTTCAGCCTTTTTACGGAAAGCGCGGATACCGCCTTTCCAACCAGTTTCGTTATGCTGTATCGTTTGGATTTTAAATCTTAGACTATTGCGACGAACAGGCATTTCTAGCAGGCAATCTAGAGAATACTACAAAAAATCTAGAAAAATACTACAAATAAGTCCTCGACAGAATATCTCTATCTCTTTTCGTTAACTACTTTTCTCAATTAAACAAAATCTCAATTAAATACACCGATTTCCAAGCGGATGAAGCCGGAGGCAAAGCTAGTGATGCATATATTTTTATGTGCTCTACCAGCATAAATGATGATAATTTTTAAGAAATTCACTATACATCTTGAATCCAGCAAATGTCAGCAGCGTCTCTAGACCATCGTACTTCGAAACTTTGATCTTATAAAGTCTGTCCAACACGTGGCTGATCGACTAACCGCTTGTTTTTACCCCCGCACAACAAATCTGCCCAAAGATTGTTAATTTCGGATATAAAAGAGTTAATTTGAAACACTGTCCAAGATATCTGTAACAGTTTTTAAAAGCTTTTATTTAATTTGCCGTGTATGTATGTGGAGGTGGAAGTCTACTAGTCCGGTCCCTATGTCAATGTATGTTTATGCATGACTTGATACTACTATATACTACTACTTACTTACTACTATACACTACTATATACTACTACTTACTACTACTGCCAGAATTTGCTCCATACGAGGGAGTTCCTCAACGGTTAACAATAGAGACATTAATCTGTGTTTTAAGCTTTTTTAACTTGACTTGACTTACATCGTGATATTGTTAACTTAAATGTCTTCTTATATTAAATTATTATTTATTAAAAAGTATTTCTACCTAACTTCAACTTGTTTATTTATTTCCAGCGTACCGTAAATGTCAGACGGATGACTTCCAGTGCGGGCTGGAGGGAGCCGGCACGGGCAAGACCTCCGCCCAGGGGCCCTGCCTGCCCAAGGAGAAGAAATGTGATGGGTAGGTGACCAATGTACTACGAGCTTCTTTAGTAATGCCTACTTCATCACTTGGCTTGAGCTAGGGCATGCTCATCAGATGATACACTTCATTCAACAAATTGACTGGCCCGTTGGCGCAGTGGGTAGTGATCCTGCCTTCAGCTCCGCGGGTCGCGGGCTCGATTCCCGCCGAGGGCCAACATTTTCTATAAACAATTTGTTGGTTCTTCGAGGCTGGGTGTATATCTGTATTTAAGTATATATTTAAAATTATATATGTAGTATATCTACCAATTTTCCGTCACCCATAATACAAGTATGTAAGTAAGTTACTTACTTTGAGAATGGACGACCGTGTGTGTAAGTGTCCTATATATTTATTTATTTGATTCATTAAAGCATAATATTCAGTACATCAGTAACATGCAATATTCCTGAGATATATACGATAACGGACGCTGCCGTGCGCCACCGAACGTGTTGTTATATTCCAAGTCATCTATACTATATACTTTAATACATGCGAAAGTCTGTCTATCTGTTAAAGTTTCACGGATAATCCGCGACAATATGGATGAAATTTGACGCAATTGAAGTGCATACAACATGCAAATGTGTAATTTTTGACTAGTATATTACGTAATATGCTATTATCTATACGACATTGTTTAACAAATATAGAAAACAATTAAAAGAAAAATATTTCAAAGTTACCTTGAATTACTGGATTACATAGGTCAATAATGCTACGATGATATCATATCTTCATGAATGCAAATGGTATATCTATGTGAGACCACAACTTCCAGATATTTAGTATACGGTGCCTTCAAGTGATAAGGTAACAACGTTAATTTGCTTTAGGTATTTAGACTGCAGGACGGGTAAAGACGAACAAGGCTGCGCGGGACAGACTCTGGCGTGCCGACTGGACCAGTTCAGGTGTGCCGCGGGCGACAAGTGCGTGGACGCGGCGGCCAAGTGCGACCACAAGGACGACTGCGGCGACAACTCGGATGAAGCCACCTGCAGTAATTATCCTTACCTAGCCGACCTAGCCGAGTGTTGCTGTGACTTAGTCACAATTTGTTGTTTTTTGGTTCAACTGATCACATTGAGCTGAACAGGCATTTCAAAGATTTTTATATTCTTCTAGGAATTTTATCAATAATATTGCGTTTTGAAATTTTTTATTGACTATTTATGAATCGCCAATCGATTGTACACAATCTGGGTCAATTGATAACTAGCAGACTCGGGCAATGCTGTGGCTCATTTTTGTCTTCTCTCCTAATATTTTGGCAAGCCTTATTATCAAATTTTGCGATAATTTCCAAATTATTTATTAAAATTAACGGTTTTAACGATTATTATATGGAACATGATTCTCAATATAATAATCATTATAATTTATATTTTGATATATTTTTTTAATAATATTACGTACAGGGGTTCGTACTTGGATAAAAAATAGCTGGTGACTCGTTAAAACACTTTATATAGCTCGGCAATATAAAATTATTACGTACAATAACTAAGCAGTCCTTTGTACAATTAAAAAGCCGAGGTCACTATTATTTCACTTTTATTTTTGCTACTAAATTCGTTCTCGATCGCTATTCACAAATTGATTCTCGATGCGATTTGACCGTCTATATACTGAACGAAATATTCAAGAATGTTCGATCGCAAGTCATAGCGGGAATACGAAACACGATTCGTAAACAACGTGAACGTTCCAGACGATTAGGGGCAAGTGACTTCGAACCCTATGAAATACATTACAAACTCTCGAACATTACAAACTGTTCGTAAGAATATAACAAATATATCGGTCCCACTTGCAGACTTCCCGCCGTGCCACATCGGGCAGTTCCGCTGCAGCAACGCGCTCTGCATCCCGGCCACCTACCACTGCGACGGGTTCCGGGACTGCGCGGACGGCTCGGACGAGGCCAACTGCACGGCCATCGCGTGCCCCGACAACAAGTACCTGTGCCCCCGGGGCGGGCCCGGCGGCAGCCACAAGTGCATCGCGCGCTCGCAGCTCTGCGACGGCAAGCGGGACTGCGAGGACGGCGCCGACGAGGAGGCGGCCTGCTGTGAGTGCGCACCTCTAACGATGCACCAGCTGAGTTAGAGAAAGAGTTAAATTATTTTGGTATTATCGGCGCTTAAAGAAAATCGATCTACTGCTAAAAGTAGAGAGAGCTTTGCGATTTGGTCGTGAGTCTGTCTCCTGATGATGCTTCGGTTGTGGGGCGAAACGATTGTTCAATGTGTGATAGTGAATGTGTGCAGCGCTATGTATTGTGATGGCGGAGGTGGAGGTTTGTAGAGATCTTTCATTCTAAAAGTGCACGCCCTTCCAATGCCTTTACTCACACACAGAAAACTTATGTACAGATGAAATACACGCAAACTTGTTATTCTAATTGGTTACTCAGTTGCCGGACAGACACGAAAGTAGGAGCACGCATTGATTATTGCCAAAAGTACAGTTAGCATGTCAAAAAAAGAGGATAAATATTTTTTATTTTTTATTCTAAATAATAATTAGATAATTTTTTTCTTTAATAGAAAAATATGGAGATATTTATAAAACTATGTGGCGAAAAAAAACGGGCAAACCTTAACATCTATCATTATTTCATCATTAAAGCCATTGCTTTAATTAAGGAACGAATTGACATGATTGATAGAAATATGTGGGAAAATACGTGTCGAAATGTGAATGATATTGAGATAGAATATATGAAAAATTTTGAATTTATAATTAGTGTTGAGTCTGAATCTGAAGATAGCGACGTGAGGGAATAGCGTTAAAATAGTAAATATTTATTAAATATGTTTTTACGAATCCTGCATGTATCGGATATGAAAAAACACATAGTCCATTATACCTTTAGTACTATATATATTCTCTATTTACAGTATCGCGTATTATATTATAGTAAAATAATTTTATGATTACTTTTGTATTATGGATAAAGTAACGCCTAATTCTATAAATTATTAAGAGTGTAATTATCGTTTTCATACTTTATATATGCAGGATTTCCAAAACGCATACGCTATAAACCACCACAACCATCATCATACTACTAGCACTGCACAAATTTACTACTATAATTTCATAATACTCTAAATTATTTATTTTATTGATATAGCATAGTAATAACTCTCAATTACCCTGTCGAGGGATCGAGGCACCCTGATTCCGAAGCTTAAAAATCAAGCTTCGATCTACTGCGTATTGGAAAACTCATTTGAATCTAATATACTGTTTTAATAAGGCAGATCTGCAAAGAGTTTAGCTTGATCAATTTTTGTCAATACGGATATACAACTCTCATTACCACGCTGCTACAATCCGGATCGGAAGATTAACTGGCTATATCGCGTTGTTTCGATGCGTATTGGCAGAGAGCTTACGTCTTGGAAATCAAATTGGCTAAAAATATAAATTAGGAGTGGTAAAAGTGTAAATTGGAGCGTTACGTGTCCAGCGACGCTGTCCTGCCCCGTGCTGGAGTGCGAGTACAAGTGCGTGGCGTCCCCCGCGGGCGGCGCGTGCGCGTGCGCCGCCGGGCTCGCGCTGGCGGCCGACAACCGCACGTGCGCGGACCGCGACGAGTGCCGCGAGTGGGGGCCCTGCCACCAGCTCTGCATCAACACGCCCGGCTGTGAGTTATTAACACATTACGGCTCTCGACAACGATCACGATGCACGCCCATTAACACATTCCCAGAAATAAAAATAAGAACTAATACTTATTATAAAACAAAAGCCCCAAAAAATTATCCCAAAAACCTGTCTGTCTGTATGTGATCTATTTTTTCAAAATCTTATGAACCGATTTCTGTACGGCTTTTACGAAAAGGTAATGCAATTCTTCCGGAAGGCTTAGGTTAAGAGTACATTACGGTTTTATGAAAATTGTGTTGAAGAGGTCGCGCAGTTGTAACTCGTCTGCTGGGAGCTTTAGTCGCGTGCGCCGCGAAAACCAATGGAGAAACATTAAAGTAATGTATTAGAGAATCTACAGGATCAGCATAAATACTACACGACAAAACAAAAATAACCTGATTTCCATGCGGGCGTGGCCGCAACACCGCTATTTTTATATTTATTTATTTGGAAAATGAACAGCTTAAGCTAGTAATACATTTCCACATATAAACTACTTAATTAATAGTACTTTTGGATATAATTTTTAAGCAAAAAAGAACAGAAAAGAATACACATCAGTAAATTTAACGAAGTATGTGAATCGAGTCAAACAACATTCATTTATTTTTTTATCGCATTAAACGCTGCTGATGCATTACGGAAAAATGAATTTTTGCGATACTTAGTGGAGCCAAGCGTGACGAATAGGTTTCCAGAGGGCCGTCTTGAAATAAGTTTTATAGGCGCGTTAAGTTTGATAGAAGATAACAACTGCGGGGAGTCTATTTCACTTCGAGCAATATTCACCGAGTAAATAACATCAGCAATCTGTCGTCTCACTACAAGAGGAAGTAAATAATGTCTTTTACATCGCATTTCATAGGGTCATGTTGACCACATTTATATTGTAAAAATATAAAAAAACATTTATGAATGGATTCTAAACTATTAACATACATATGATAGGACGGGTTCCAAACTCGGGAAGTATACCCTAGGACACTACGCCCGATCGAGCAGTACAGTACTTCGGATGACTTAATCTGTTTAAAATTTTTAGAAGATCTTATAACGAATCCTTAGGCTTCGTTAGCTTTCTCAACACGTAGAACGCGTTCGTCATTATGATTTTGGAGTCCTGCACAACACCGAGATCGCAAACAGAATCCATGAAGTCAATAGTTGATTTTTTAATTCTTAGTCATGTCGCACTAAGTTATATTTCCGAGTACACTCGTACACTCGTACACTCGTACACTCGTACACTCGTACACTCGTACACTCGTACAGTTTAAATCCAACCTATTACATTCACAATAATGAGTCGTCGTCGTGGCGCAGCGTACACGTGCGCGTGCGCGCCGGGCTACGTGGCGGGCGAGCGCGGGCGCTGCGCGGCGCGCGCGGACGGCGCGTGGCTGGCGCTGGCGCACGAGCGCGGCGTGCTGCGGCTGGACCTGCTGGGCCGCGCGCCCGCGCCGCTCGCCAACGGCTCGGCGGCGGCCGGCCTGGACTACCACCACCGGCGGAACCTGCTCTACTGGTCCGACCTCAAAACGAGGAAGGTGCGTGCTTCTACACTTAACATCACTTGTTTTGTTTACCTACGCTAGTCTAGATGGCGTTGTTTGATATACCGCGCTATAGGCAATGATAACGAACTTGTTTTCGAATATGTATCAGCAAGGTTTTTGCCAAGTCCGGTCCTCGATAATTAGAATAGGAATGAATGCTTTCGATCGATACCTTTTGTTATGGACTATTATTAAACTCGTAGCTATTACATGATGTCTGCCAATTGTGAGCACGTCCTCGATGCACACACTCGTACATGTTAGATACGATTGTTACACGTTAACTATCGTCTCTCGCCAATCAAATTATGTAATGCGACCTAGCTCCTTGTAAATTAGCAGCCTATTACAATCCCACTGCTGTAAATAAGCCTCCCCTTTCCGTTTCTGGAGAGAAGGGTTGGAGCTGAGACCTACCACGCTGCTCCAATGCGGATTGGTAGGTTACACGTATCTCTAGAATTCTCTAGAGATATACAGGTTTCTTCACGATGTTTTCCTTCACCGAAAAGCGTGTGATAAATTGCAATTATCAATAAACACATGAGTTTTGATAGATAAACTCATTGGTGCCTGCCCGGGTTCGAACTAGTGTTCCCCTCGAAAGAGTCGCACTGTCTCACCGCTGAGCGATCGCAGCTCCTTGTACCTTGTATTAAATAGTATCACAGTATAATGAGGAAAAAACACAGAGCTGCAAAAAAACGCCTTTTAAAAATTTCTCACTCTTTAAAAATATGACAAAACTGTTCAGTAATATTGAAATAACCAACTCGTTACGTTGTCCTCCTATAACAGATCCACTCTCAGCAACTGAACGCGCCGGCCGGCATCACCACGTACGGCGGCAGCGACATCACCGTGGCGGGCTCGTGGGCCCCCGTGGCGCTGGCCGTGGACTGGGTGGGCGACAAGCTGTACGTGGCCGACGCCATGGGCCAGAAGATAGATGTCTTCGAGCTGGACGGCCGCTGGCACGCCGTGGTGCTGGGCTCCAATCTCACCAACCCTGCTGATATAGCTCTGGACCCGACGCTAGGCTTGATGTTCGTAGCCGACAGCAGTCAGGTAAGTCTCAACTTTTCCAGAAAATCATCATCATCATTTATCGCTCTCTTCTTTTTCGTATGTCTTGGATTCCTCATTCGTAAACTCTGGCGCTACTCCTTTCATATCCATATCCATCCAACATATTTTCCACCTACCTCTTGTCCACATTCGTATTCAAAATTCTCTTGTTATCATGATTTTCATACCTATATATATTGGTGCGATCATTGCATGATCGCACCAATTCCTAGAATCCACGTTCGCGATATGTCATCCACTAACGTTACTTAATATATTTTGTTTACTCAATAATGATTCTACTACAATAAAGTCGGTGAGAACATTAACTTTTATTGTATACACAATATTATTTAGTGTTTTTAGATTTTTCATAGATATTTACGGATTTCAGATCGTCCGAGCGAACATGGACGGCACGCATACGAAATCAATAGTGACCGAAGCGACGTACAAAGCCTCCGGTATCGCAGTGGACACTATCGCCAGGCGGATATTTTGGTGCGATTCGCTGCTGGACTACATAGAGACCGTCGACTACGATGGAAACTATCGATTTTTGGTGCTAAGAGGCCAACAGGTGCCCAGTCCGTCCAGGTTGGCTCTATTCGGGGACCGCGTATACTGGTCCGATAACACGAAACAAGGTATCAGTTCCGTCAACAAATACGAAGGCTCGTCGAGCATCCAGGCCATATACAAGACGAAGGACATCAGGGAGCCCAAAGCGCTGACCGTGGTCCACTCTCTGAAGCAGACCTCGGTGAACAACCCCTGCGGCGTGAACAACGGCGGCTGCTCCCAGATGTGTATCGTTACCGCCCTGCAGAACGGCGGCCTGGGCTACCGCTGCGCCTGCAACGTCGGCTACAGACTAGAGACGGATCTGAGGAACTGTGATATAGTTAAGGAATTCCTCATGTACTCCCAGCAGAGATTTATTAAGGGCAAAGTCTTGGATCCGGTTATCGAAGGTTTTAGCGAAGCGATTCTCCCGGTAGTTTCGAGAAAAGCGAGGTTCGTGGGCTTAGATTTCGACTCGTGGGACGAATATATTTACTACTCCGACGTGCTCCAGGATGTTATATACAGAGTGCACCGAAACGGAACGACCAGAGAGATCGTCCTCGCGTCCCAGAACGAGGGTGTCGAAGGTCTGGCCGTGGACTGGGCCTCTAAGAATTTATACTACATCGACTCGAGAAAAGGAACGCTCAACGTCTTATCGACGAGAAACATAGCGTACAAAAGAACTCTACTGAAAGATTTGAAGCGGCCGCGTGCTATCGTAGTGCACCCGAATAAAGGGTTCATATTTTTCTCAGAGTGGGACCGACCCGCCAATATCAGCAGAGCCAATACGGACGGCAGCGGGCTCCTGGTCTTCGAAAACGTAACCCTCGGTTGGCCGAACGGGCTGTCCATAGATTTCGATGAAAACAGGATTTACTGGTGCGACGCTCTCCTAGATCACGTCCAACACGCTAACTTGGACGGAACGGACGTGAAAACGGTAAACTCGAGGCTGATTCGACATCCGTTCTCCATAGTGATTTATAAGGAGTTCATGTATATTACGGACTGGAGACTGGACGCTATCGTTCGTCTGCACAAGTTGACCGGAGAGCAGGAGGACATCATGGTGAGGGAGCCGCAGACGAACAGACTGTACGGCGTGAAAGTGTACAGCCAGGACATCCAGAAGATAGAGCCCAACCAGCCGTGCTCGATAAACAACGGCAACTGCCAGAAGTTCTGCTTCGCCGTACCCAGGAACAACACGGAGCTGCTGACGGTGCGGTGCGGCTGCCCCTACGGCGAGAAGCTGGCGGCGGACGGCACCGGCTGCGCCGCCGACCCCGACTTCGAGCCGCCCGTGCAGGCCTGCCCCAACGCCTGGGACTTCACCTGCAACAACCAGCGCTGCGTGCCCAAGAGCTGGGTGTGCGACGGCGACGACGACTGCCTCGACAACAGCGACGAGGAGCAAAATTGTACCAGTCAGTTTTAAATTTTATTCTACCTCTATACTTTCGTATACAACTTTTGCCTTAAAACATGTCATGTTTATAGAACGTAGATTTCCTTAAAGCGCGCAATACTAATAGATTCATCTTCCGATTCAGAGACAACGTGCAGCTCGTCCGAGTTCATGTGCAAGTCGGGCCGCTGCATCCCGGCCACGTTCAAGTGCGACTCGGAGAACGACTGCGGGGACTTCTCGGATGAGAGCGGGTGCGTCAACGTGACGTGCAGCGCGACGCAGTTCCAGTGCGGCAACGGGCGCTGCGTGCCCAGCACCTGGAAGTGCGACTCCGAGAACGACTGCGGCGACGGCTCCGACGAGGGCGCGCACTGCGTCGACAAGACCTGCGCCTACTTCCAGGTGAGACACTCGTTCGCTCACGGTTCTCATCTCTAGGTATATCATATCATCACCGACGATTTATTTGATCGGGATTTAACAATATTACTACTAGCTTTTCGGTTCCAATTGCACTGTTTTTCTCTCTCTTTAACGTCTATTGTTTGATATAACTATCTTCAAGGGATACACGATGTTATACCGCCTGGATCCAGAGGGTTTAGCAGCTTCTTTGAGGTCGCTCGTCCGGCTAGGAGAAGTATAAGGTAATAAGTTTTGAGGGGCTCGAGGTGGTGGCGAAGGTATGAATTCAACCGGAATTACGAGCTAAGGTCGTCGCAGTGGGTATTCAGTGACGTCCCTAGTGTACACATGCATCTAAGCCACGCTAACCGTGCCGTCCGCGCAGTTCACGTGTCCGCGCACCGGCCACTGCATCCCCGCGTCGTGGGTGTGCGACGGCGACGACGACTGCTTCGACAAGCAGGACGAGGCGGACTGCCCGCCCGTCTCCTGCCTCGCCTCGCAGTTCAAGTGCGCCGATCTGAAGCAGTGCGTGCAGGTACCGTACATACGTCATCTCATAAAAATGTGAAGGCCTGCTACTACCACACCGGTGGGCAAAAGCTCTCCATTCCAAACTTTCCATTATAGAAAGAAGAGTTCGGGCTTATGAAAATAATGTGATAAATTACAAATATTAATTATAATAGGCACGTAAGTTTTAAGAGAAGAACTCTTTAATACTTACTTGGGGTTAAAACTATATCCCTCCAGAACACACGGTTGATCCTTTCCCAACTATCAGAGCTTTCTTTATAATTATTAAAACTAGTGGTTCAGCACGACTGCCAGATACTTTAAATTATGCAATATATTGTTTTTTACTCCTGAAGTTCCTGAAATTTATGTATTCCATATGTTATCCGGGTATATAGACTTTGAATGTACCATATAATGTGCAGAGATTAGCCTGATTAAACTCTCTGATTAAACTCTGATAGAAAGACGGACAGACAGATGGACTTGTTCTGAATTACGTGAATAGACATTATTACGCTGCGGCAGGAGGCGTACAAGTGCGACGGCATCATGGACTGCAACGACGGCTCGGACGAGGCGGGCTGCCCGTCGCTGGCGCCGCACCAGTGCGCCGACCGCCAGTTCCAGTGCGCCTCCTCGGGGCTCTGCATCCCCAGGACCTGGTACTGCGACGGTGAGGACGTGACACGCACCTAGTGACTTATGATATCCGCTAATAGCCGTAGATCTTGACAAGGCTGTGCTCCCATCTCTTTTAAAACTAAACAAATTTTATTGGCTTATATTTTTAAATCGTATTTTAAAGAGAATGAAGATCCCGCACCGAAAGCTTCATTTTCGTAAGACGTATGTGATAGATGATTTCAGAAGGACCGCAAGTCCAAGTTTTCTGACCTCATTCGCTAGAGTTTTCTCGAGACACTCTCATCGACGCGATGACCATACAGACATACATACCACCAGCTCTCCACCACACGTCAACCTTAGGTATGATGTTCCCGAAGCCAGTAGAGCTTGTGCGTTCCACTTCGCGCATATCGCGACCTCTTCGCGTCTACGCTCGACCGTCCCATCCAGAGCTATGAAACCTTACAACATATACTAGGAAAAAAAATAGTGCAAGTTATTTTAATATAAAAATCTTTAGTTTACTACATCTTTAGGTTATATTAGTACTGTTCTTATTAATCGAATGTAAACTAGAAGGCACCCTCACACTCCGCGCAACGGTCCGCAGGCACGCCGGACTGCGAGGACCTATCGGACGAGCCGGCCACGTGCGGCGCGGCGGCGTGCGGCGCGGGACACTTCCGCTGCGACAACGGCCGCTGCGTGTTCCGCGCGTACGTGTGCGACGGCCGCGACGACTGCGGCGACGGCTCCGACGAGGGCCTGCAGCACGCCTGCAAGCCGCCGCCCTTCAGGTATGTTGCGACGGCCGCGACGAAGATGTGCATCACGTTTGCTAGCCGCGTCCCTTCAGGTACGCGAAGAGCGCCTTAAATACCTTCCACTTTGGGGAGACTTGGAAAGGCTTAACGGCTTTAACCAAGAGAATTTAGATAATACGGAGCTGGTTGTACCAACTGCTTTAGTCTATTTAAACTCTTATGTATCTTTAGTATTTTATCTTCTCATACCTTTTATCCGTATAGAATCAACAGTGCTGCATTGGAATCCAAGACAGTATCGGTAATAATAATAAATTGTTATTGCCTCACAGATGCCCGTCGGGACAGTGGCAGTGTCCGGGTGTTACGAACCGCTGCGTCAATCTAACCCAAGTTTGCGACAATAACTACGACTGTCCGAATGGCGCGGACGAAGGTATATTAATAATTATTGTCTTTTTATTGCTGTTTAAAAAATCAATAACCATTATAAAATTCTTGCATTCCAGGTATCGGTTGTGATTTCACAACGTGCCAGAACAGTTCGAATTTCTGCAGCAACGGCTGCATGCAGACTCCCGACGGATCGCTGTGTCTCTGTCCGAGCGGAGAGGAGTTGCAACCCGATGGCTATACCTGCAAAGACATCAACGAATGCGACCCGCCAGGGCTCTGTTCGCAAATCTGTACAAATCTAAAACGATCATATTCCTGTAGTTGCGTAGAAGGCTATCAGTTAAACGCAAATAAACATTCGTGCAAAGCTAACAATCATTCCAGCGCTTTCCTTATAATTTCCAACAGACATTCCATCTTAGTCGCCGATTTGAACGAACAAGGTCTCGAAAGAGTTCCGATAAACGTGGAGAATGTCGTCGCGACGGCCTCTAATATGCACACTGGGACTATTTTCTGGTCGGACATGAAACTTAAAAAGATTTCTCGGTTGGACCGGGGCAGCGAACCGCAGGTTATCATTTCGACGGGTCTAGACCTAGTGGAAGGCTTAGCGTACGATTGGGTGGGCGGGAACATCTATTGGCTCGACAGCAAACTCAATACTATTGAAGTGGCTAAAGAGGATGGAAGTGCCAGAACGGCTTTGCTTGGTGGTAACATCACGCAACCTAGAGGAATGTGCCTGGATCCTGCTCCTAACGCTAGATGGCTATTTTGGACGGATTGGGGAGAAAATCCCCGAATCGAGAGAGTAGGCATGGACGGAACTCTTCGAGAGGCTATCATTACCACAAAGATATACTGGCCCAACGGCCTGACTTTAGATACGGCTACGCAAAGAGTTTATTTTGCAGATTCCAAACTCGACTTTATTGATTTTTGTTATTATAACGGTTCAGGACGCCAACAGGTCTTGGCTGGAAGTCACTATTTATTACATCCTCATTCTCTTACACTATTTGAAGATACGTTATTCTGGACCGATCGTCAGCTTAACCGGGTGCTATCCGCTCACAAGTTCAGGGGTACGAACCAAACTGTCGTATCGCATTTGATATCTCAGCCCTTATCTATTCACGTTCATCATCCGTCCTTGCAACCACAGTACCCGTCGCCGTGCAGAAAAGATACATGTCAACATCTCTGCTTACTGAGCCCGAATACAACTACCGGATACAGTTGCATGTGTAAGCCTGGATTTAAATTATTGCCCGATGGAAAGTGTACAGAAGGTAATTAATTCATTATGTACAAAAAACCATACTTGATGTAAACGATTTAATATAAATATATTTATAATATTTCATATGTTGCAGATGAGAGCGCGTATTTGATGGTGCTGAAAGGATCACAAATAATTGATCTATCGACAGATGGTTCTGGAAAAGCTGGACAACTGCCTCCAGTCGTCGGTATTCAAGGTAATTGTAATTCTATTAATTTATAGATCGTACATTTATAAAACAAAATTGCTAAATATATTTATGTTACAGGTGGTGTACAACTAGACTACGACCGTCAAGGCCACATGCTGTACTGGCTCCAGTCAACTTCAGGTGATAGCGAAGATGATGAAAACTGTACGATCTACACGATGCCTTACGGCGGCGGCAACAAGGCTGAGTTCATAGGTCAGGACACCGGTATCGTGGGCTCGCCGGCCGCCATAGCCTTCGACTGGCTCGGGAGGAACTTATTCTTGGCGAACAAGGTTGCGAGTAACATTGAATTGATCAGAGTAGACGGAAAAGTAAAATATAGAACAGTTGTTTTTGCCAATGATGGAAGTAGACTGTCCATCGCCAAACCTAAAGGAATTTGCTTGGATCCCACTGAAGGGTGAGTTATAATTTAATATTGGGGATCTTATTGTTAAAAAATACCTACATTATTTTTACCATTCAATCTAAATTATTATGTTTTCAGAAAAATCTATTGGGCTGACGATGGGGGGTATGGTGTGCCTGCAAAGATTGGAAAAGTCAATATGGATGGTAGCAATCCCGTTATTCTCGTTGATGATGTCGAAAGACCAGAGGCTGTCGCTATTGATATCGACAAAAAGATCGTATATTTCAGTACGCAGTACCCAGCGAGCATAAACAGTATGAATACTGAGGGAAACGACAGAAAAACGATACTGACAGAAGCTAACGCCATTTCATACCCTAAAGTTATAGCCGTTCTCGATTCACGTTTGTATGTATTAGATACACGTCACGAAAAAATCATCAAGGCAGATTTACCCAACGGAGATAACATTAAAATAATATTAGACAATGAAAGTGATTTGAAATCTTTAACTATTTTCCAAAAGAGAAAGATGATGCATCATCCTTGTTCACAAAACAATGGCGGATGTGAACAAATATGTATTCCTAGCGAAGGGGGGTCAAGGATTTGCGCCTGCTCTATCGGCTACAGAAAAGAAAATGAAGTAAACTGTATACCGTACAAAACTTTCGCAGTAGTATCACAATTGGATCTGATCCGGGGTTACAGTCTCGAAAGTAGCGCGGAAGCCATGGTGCCAGTGACTGGTCTCGGTCATCATATCCTACATGTTGATATTCACTTTGCTGAAAACTATATTTATTGGGTGGAATTTAATCGTGGGCAGTGGAACGGTATATTTAGAGTGAGGCCCAATGGATCGGATCTCCAGCATATCATTAAAGACGGAATAGGCAGCAATGGAATACGAGGTCTAGCAGTTGATTGGGTGGCAGGAAATTTGTATTTTACTAACGTTTTTCCACATGAAAATTACGTAGAAATGTCTTGGCTCGACGGATCTAACAGAAAAGTTATTTATAAAACCACTATGGATGCTCCGAGAGAATTAGCTGTCAACCCTCTTAAAAGACTCCTGTATTGGATAGATTATGGTCAATATCCGCGTATCGGTAAAGCGTATCTCGATGGCAGCAGCTGGCAAACTGTTGTTAGCTCTGGTATATCTAATCCAAGAGATTTGACAATTGACATGTTAACACATGACGTCTACTGGGTAGACTCTAAACTGGACCAAATACAAAAGATCTCTTACAGTGGCGGTAACAGGCAACTCATCCGATCAAATCTTCCGAATCCTATGGGAATCGCTATACACACAAGTAGTGTATACTGGGTGGATAGAAATCTACAAACCATATACAAGGCATCCAAATTACCTGGTAATATGTCAATGCCGGAAAAGATACGTACTAACCTACCTAAATTAAGGGACATCGTTATATTTGACATCAATAATCAGCCCACCGATGAAAACAATCCGTGCAGAAAACTAGGAAACGGAGGTTGTGATCAGCTTTGTTTTAGCTATCCACCAGAAGCCAATAAAGGCTACACTCACAGATGCGACTGTGCTACCGGACAAATATCTGCGAATAATCCTAAAAAATGCGACGTTGTCGAGGAATATTTAGTATTCACAACAAGAACTGAAATTCGTGCTATCAATTTAGATCCTAAATCGACTGGTGTGCCGTTTAAGCCAATAGCTAATCTTACTAACGTGGTAGGGGTTGAATTTGATTACGCCGATAATAAGCTATTTTTCACACAAATAAGACCCCATGCCAGAATCGCGTCGATGTCATCAAATAACCCCGATGATTCTAGCATAAAAGATATTATCACTAAAAATATTAATCCTGAAGGTATATCTTATGATTGGACTCAGAAAAAAGTTTATTGGACCGACAGCTCGAACAACTCTATTTATGCTATGAATTTGGATGGAACAGAACTAGTCATGATCGCCAGAGTAGAACGTCCTAGAGCCATTGTGGTAGATCCATGCAACGGAACTTTATACTACACAGATTGGGGCCGATTTGGAACGTCTGGCAAAATTTACAGAACAACTATGGCTGGATCTTTAAAAAAGGCTATTGTAGACAAAGATTTATCTCAGCCAAGTGGACTTACCATAGATTTCGATGAAAACATGCTATATTGGACCGACGCTGTGCGTGAAAAAATAGAACGTTCCAAGTTAGATGGATCTGAGCGTGAAGTTTTAATATCTGCTACTATATATCCATTTGCAATTACTGTATTTGGAAATTATATTTATTGGACAGATCTACAGTTACGCGGAGTCTATAGAGCTGAGAAACATACAGGTGCAAATATGGTCGAAATGGTTAGACGTCTAGAAGATTCACCTCGAGATATTCATATATACAGTGCTATTAGACAGAAATGTCAAAGTAACTTATGCAAAATCAACAACGGTGGGTGCGCACAGAGCTGCCACCCTGCCCCTCAAAACTCAGTAGAGTGTAAATGCGATGATAACACGAAATTAGTTAATGAAGGAAGAATGTGTGTTGCGAAAAACATTACATGTGACTCCAGCAAATTCTTTTGTGCTAACGGAAAATGTATCAGTAGGATGTGGTCGTGTGATGGTGATGACGACTGCGGAGATAACTCTGATGAGGAGACAAACTACTGTGCTTATCATTCATGTTCACCGAGCGAATTTCGCTGCAACAATGGGCGCTGTATATTTAAATCATGGAAATGCGATCACGAAAACGATTGTAAGGATAGCTCAGATGAAGAAGGTTGCGTGTACCCACCTTGTGCGGAGGGTGAATTTACTTGCCTTAATTCACGGTGTATCCCAAAAACACAAGTATGTAATGGAATTAATGATTGCAAAGATAATATCACTTCCGATGAAACACATGAAAGATGTCCAAAAAATACAACATGCCCAATGAACCACCTAAAATGTGAGAAAACAAACATCTGTGTAGAACCTTATTGGCTATGCGATGGCGATAACGATTGCGGTGACAATTCCGATGAAGATCCGCTACACTGCGCTCAAAGAACTTGTCCGCAGAATAGTTTCCGCTGCCCGAATCATAGATGTATCCCAGCAACTTGGTACTGCGATGGTGATGATGATTGTGGTGATGGTGCCGATGAACCGCCAGAATACTGTCGCTCAGAGGGTAGAACTTGTTTTGGAGACTTATTCACTTGCGATAATGGTAACTGCATACCTAGAATTTATATTTGTGATGGTGACAATGACTGCTTAGACAATAGCGACGAAGATGACAGGCACCAGTGCAACGAACGTAAATGCGACGCAGAAACAGAATATACGTGTGAAATCAATAAGTTTTGGAACAGAGCTCAATGTATACCTAAAAAATGGTTGTGTGATGGAGATCCAGACTGTATAGATGGTGCAGACGAAAATTCAACTTTGCATCATTGTTCAACACCAACTCCATGCACTGAAGACCAATTCCAATGCACAAATGGAAGATGCATTAATGAAGGCTGGGTTTGCGATCACGATAATGATTGCGGAGATGGATCCGATGAAGGAAAACAATGCAATACACAATATAAGACTTGTAGCGATCAAGAGTTTAGATGTCAGAATTTTAAATGTATTCGAAATCACTTTAGGTGTGATGGAGAAGACGACTGCGGAGATCATTCTGATGAAGTTGAATGTGTCAAAGAGAACAAAACCTGCCCTGCGGGACAATTTAAATGTAATAATGATCAATGTATTGATAATAGACTTGTATGCAATAAAGTATCCGATTGTACTGACGACTCTGATGAACCTGCCCACTGCAATATTGACGAATGTGCTAAATTAGAAATCAACCAATGTGGTCATAAATGTGTTGACACGTTAACAGGATATTACTGTGATTGTAATCAAGGATATAAGTTACTAAGTGACGGTAAAGCTTGTGCGGATGTAAATGAATGTATAGAAACACCAGGGGTCTGCTCTCAATATTGTTCGAACACTCCAGGTTCTTACTATTGTAAATGTAACGATCAGTATTACGAAAGAGAAGCAGATGAACATACATGTAAAAGAAAAGATAACATTACAGCTTGGATCATATTCACAAATAAATATTATGTAAGAAATATGTCTACAGATGCTTCCATCTATAACTTAGTACATCAAGATCTTATGAATGTTGTTGCAATAGATTTCGATTTCAAAGAAAATAAAATGTACTTTGCTGACGTATCTGCCAAAATTATATATAGATCTGATTATACTGATCCGAATCCGACGAAAGAAGTGGTAATACGTCACGATTCTCATGGCCTAGAAGGCATAGCAATTGACTGGATAGGCAGGAAGCTCTATTGGTTAGACCGACATTCAAAGAATTTAGATGTATCAGAATTAGATGGCACAAGAAGAAAAACACTTAAAACTGGAATAGCTGACCCCAGGGCAATTGTTGTTCATCCGGGTACAGGATTCTTGTACTATACGTCTTGGCACCTTCAAGCGTACATCGGTAAGCTTGGTATGGACGGTTCGAACTTTACGACGGTTCTTAATTGGGAAGATGATATAGCCTGGCCTAATGCACTTACTATTGACTATTTCACTGACAGAATTTATTGGGCAGATGCTCACTTAGATTACATAGGATCGGCAGATTTAGAAGGAAAACACAGACATGTCGTGTTATCTGGCGATAAAGTGCCACATGTTTTTGCACTTAGTTTGTTTGATGATGAAATTTACTGGACAGATTGGAATCTCAAAGCCATACTTAAGGCGAATAAACATTCTGGTGAAAATTTAACCACGCTCAGGAATGCAACGCATCGCCCTTATGATATTCATATAGTTCACCCATTAAGACAACTATCTTACAGTAATCCTTGTGGAAACAATAATGGTGGCTGCTCGCATCTTTGTCTTATCGCTCCACCCCATGAATCAAGTTATTTAAATATTGAAGGATATGGCGAAGAAGGCGCTACAACATATAAATGTGCGTGCCCTAACCAATTCTATCTTGCACGTGATATGAAAACGTGCATAGCAAATTGTACCAATGGACAACATAGATGTAATGGCCGTGATGAGAAATGTATACCTTGGTTCTGGAAATGTGACGGCGAAAAAGATTGCCTGGACGGTTCTGATGAACCTGACACATGTCCAGTCAGACATTGTAGAGCTGGCTCATTCCAGTGTAAGAACACAAACTGCACGCCAGCTGCAACTATATGTGATGGTACCGATGATTGTGGTGACGGAAGTGACGAAGCTCAGTGCGCTCAAGAATGTCCTGCTCTAGAATTTAAATGCAAAGGCAGTGGGAGATGTATATTAGATAGTTGGAAATGCGATGGAGATACTGATTGCAAAGATAATAGCGATGAAGATCCTGTCATGTGCCACAATCGACCGTGTAAACCTGATTCAGAATTTTCTTGCAAAAACGGTCGCTGTATTCCGAAATTGTGGATGTGTGACTTCGATAACGACTGTGGAGACGATTCCGACGAACCAGCTTACATGTGTAGGCAAAAGAATTGCACCAATGGATGGCGGCGGTGTCCCGGGCAGTCGAATTACAGATGCATACCAAAATGGTTATTCTGCGACGGAAAAGATGATTGTAGAGACGGATCTGACGAACTGGCTGAAAATTGTCCTTCTTGTAACAGCGAAACCGATTTTACCTGCCAAAATAAACGTTGTATACCAAAACAATGGCTGTGTGATTTCACTGACGATTGCGGCGATGGAAGTGATGAAGCGGAAGCGGTTTGCCAACATAAATACAGAGAGTGTTCCGAATCGGAATTCAAGTGCGGCAATGGAAAATGCATATCTTCTAGATGGCGATGCGACCACGAAGACGACTGCGGAGATAACACAGATGAAATTGATTGCGGCGGATTCAAATGTAAAAATGGAACCTTCCAGTGTAAATCCGGTCATTGTATTGCGGCATACTTCAGATGTGATGGTGATAGAGATTGTCGAGATTTATCTGATGAAATCGGCTGCCCTCCTCGATATCCGGGCGGCAGATACTGTCCTGAAAGCAGGTAAGATTTTAAACAGCTTATTCTGTTATTAGTAGTCGTTACTAAAGAAAAACGAAGTTATGCTATTTTTGAGCGTATATTAATCGTTCAAAAAAGCGTATCTTCTTTTAGAATGTCAGTTCAAGGCGTTTGCTATTGGTTTCTAAATTATAGAGCACGCGGATACATGATAATTACATAGTTGATTTGATATTCGTTTTACTGATATTGTAATTAAATTTGTCCATTAATATATTTCCAAACGGCCAGATTCCAGTGCGGCAACAACTTGTGCGTGTCCCAGTCGGACCTGTGCGACGGCACCGACGACTGCGGCGACGGCTCCGACGAGGCGCCGTCCATTTGCACGAACTTCAACTGCGACACGCTGCGGCGATTCCACTGTGACAACCACCGATGCGTGCCCAGGTATTTTAATATGATGAATTTTTTTACAGTATTTTAGGTAAGTTTGATTTTTGAATATTGTTACAAGAAAATAACACTTATTAAAATGACAGGTGTGAGAAAGAATAATGGCCGTACATCAGCGTCACGACTGTGCATGCGTGCATTTCTCACGACATTCTCTCCTACAGGCAAACCATTATATTGCTTAAAAATATATATAGATGTGGCTACGAAATATACCCAGGGACTTTTATAATTCATCATACATATTTATAAAAATTAGATAATATCGATATTATGAAAATATAAGGAGCCTAAAATTCGAACAAAAGTTTTACACAACTAAAAAGCCTTACAGTACCAGAAGGTTCATTCGATATTTTGGATGCAATTTTCTTCTTATTTCTGTTTTCGCGTTTTTATTAATGCCATCCATCTGCAAGTAACAACTTGATCCGGAAAATATTATACATATTTCTGAGCGATGAAAGGATACCTTTCAACACTCAGAGGCTCCTTCCTCGATTCCTCGGACATATCATTTAAGTCTGAATTCGATCAGGTCGTCGCTGAAAATTCTATGGTCTTCTAAATATAACACACGTTTGACAACGAATGTCACGGGTGCGGACCTATCTAATAATACTTAATAATCTATAAGCCGAAAAGAAATATTAACAAAATATTTAGATCTTTCTTTTGAGATGATGTTCCGCCATGTGGAATTTTGACTTAACAATTCCTAGTATTAGTTCCTATTAGTAATAGTTCCTATTGTTTCGGTTAACGGTCTAATTGCGAAAAGCCTCGATCAACACCTTCAGAGGCTTTCGCTTAATAGTTGGATCAAGAGTCGGATACAGAGGGCAGTATTATTCGAAACGGCACGGATTGTGAGGAAGTTCCTCACCGTGGAGCCCTAGCCACCGGTAGCTTCAATGCTTTCTAATTATTTTGTTTTTATGTATAAAAATGTGAAAATTTTATTAACTTTTTTAATTAAAAAATAAAGGGGATAAAGGGAAGGGAAAAAAGAAAATGGTACCACAAGGTTTTTTAAAATGAATGTAGTTAAAAAAAATTCTGCCACTTTGGCGTGCAAAATTATGTAATAAATACAAATTTTAAATAAAAGGCCCTAACAATTCAATTAAGTTTAATTAGAATTCAATCAATTCAGTACAGAACTCCTGCACTGTACTGTACTGTACTGTAGCGCGAGTCCCGACCCAGGTACCAAATGTGCGACGGCGTGGACAACTGCGGCGACGGCTCCGACGAGAACAACATGACGCTGTGCGCGGCGCGCGTGCGGCCCTGCGACCCCTTCGCGCAGTTCCAGTGCGCCAACCGGCAGTGCGTGCCGCGCGCCGCGCTCTGCGACCTGGCCGACGACTGCGGCGATGGCTCCGACGAGCTGGGCTGCCACCGCGCGCAGGCCTGCTCGCCGCTGGACAAGGGTACGCCCGCGCCCGACCGCCCGCCCGTCGGACCCACGGACGACGTCGCAATGCCGTCTCCCGTTTCAGGTGGATGTGAGCACTTCTGCACGAATCTGACGATGCCGGGCGCCGCGCCGGGCTCCGGGGGCTACATCTGCACGTGCTTCCAGGGCTGGATCATCTCGCAGGCCGACAAGAAGCGCTGCACGGACGTGGACGAGTGCGCGACGGGCGCCCACCACTGCGCCCACCTCTGCACCAACCTCAACGGCAGCTACAGCTGCAGCTGTCGGGAGGGATTCAAGTACGTAATCGTGAAACGACTCGCTCGCACGAAACAAAATAACGAAGCACTGTTTTAAATGTCAAAGTAAAAATTTACAAAAAGTAAAAAACCGTAAACGAAATCACTTTGGGTGAGTAAGCCAGGGCATTTACGAAAGGCTCGACTTAGAGCGCCGCTCGTGTTATTTTAGCCTACTGCGGGTACTCGTGTCGTATACCAATAAACCGTTTGTTTATTAGTAACAATTCAATTCAAACATTCAAATATTTTCAGCAACTTTGAAAGCTTAAAACTTTCATCGACTGCAACGACAAATAGCTAATGCGTACTGCCCATTCAAAATTCGCAGAAAATTATCGTTGCCAAAATTTTAAGAAACACCTCTGTTTCTTAAAAATTCAACACGTTCTTAAAAAAAACACGGTCTTAAATGGTTTTCTATAATTTTCAGATTAGCTGACAGCTTATCCGGTATATGCAAAGCAGTTGAAGACGAAGTGGTGTTGATGTTCGCGAACGGCCCTGAGATTCGTGCGTTCGTCCAAGACAAGAACGAACAGTTCGATGTCATCACGTCGGAAAAGAGAATAGAAGCGATCGACTACGATCCCAAGCAGGAGATGGTGTTCTGGGCCGACAGCTACGACAAAACTATCAAACGGTCGTACATGGTGAACGCTCTCAAAGGAGAAGTCAAGAGTGGATTCGCTCAGGACCTCAACATGAAAGGCAATTCCAAACCTACCGCCTTAGCCGTAGATTACATCGGCGAAAATTTGTACTGGACCGAAACGGATAGGACCGGCTCTAAGCCGAGAGGGCGAGTGATGGTGGCCCGGACCGACGGTCGGTATCGGAGGGCGATCGTGTCCGCCGGCATCGAGAGCCCGACCTCCTTAGTCCTGGACCCTCAGATGGGAAAGATGTACTGGACCGACGCGGGGTCCGCGCCCAAGATCGAAACGGCTTGGATGGACGGCTCGAAGCGACGGCCGATCATCACGGAGAACGTGAGGCATCCCACGGGCTTGGCGATCGATCAGGCCATGGATCATGTCATTTATTGGGCGGATGCGAAACTGAACACCGTTGAAATGATGAAACCTGACGGATCGAACCGGAAGGTAATCCTAAAGGGCGACTTCTTGAGGCATCCGGTCTCTCTGGACGTGTTCGAGTCGTCGCTGTACTGGGTCACCAGGGACACCGGCGAGTTGGTCCGGCAGGACAAGTTCGGCAGGGGAGTGGCGTTCGTTATATCCAAGGATCTAGTCAACCCGTCGGCTGTGAAAGGTCGGTCTAAAGTACATTTTGAAATATTAAATAGTTCTAAAGTTAGGCAAGATTCATATCATTGTATAATACAAAAAGGACGGTCGACTTCAGTCGTAATGTTTTAAAAAATCAACAAAAATATAAATAACTTATGAAGTATTACTTTATATAATAGTCCGATGTTGGCTCAAGGCATGTGACCGTCCGTGTGCCCGCAGTGTACCACCCGCTGCGCTACAACGCGTCCCGCGGCGCGTGCTCGCGCTCGCCGTGCTCGCACCTGTGCCTGGCCGTGCCCGCCGGCCGCCGCTGCGCGTGCCCCGACGTGCTCACACCGCCCAAGCGCGCCACGCACGAGCTGGCCTGCGACGCCGGTAACTCCGCAGACCTTATTGTTAAATTTTATAAAGTATGGTGGCGGTCATGTCATAGTTCTGTGCGATATCATCGAGTTATATTAATTTAGGATGCCACCTTTGTTAGCGACGTGACTTTTTTTGCCCCCCAACTGGACAAATTCTTAGTCTTAAAGGTCCACGGTTCGTGTCTCTCTTCATTTTTATGACAAAGATAGGAACGCGCTTTCCCTAAAAATTGAATCTTAAGAAATAAAGTTCAAAATTCTAAAGCGACGTTACCGTAAGCCGCGAATCGCCTATCGCACGACCGTTCGCCGCGCGTGCTCCCGCTGACCCGGGCCGTGTTGCAGCCGTCGAGCCGCCGCGCGCGCTGCCCCGCGTGTGCCCGTGCCAGAACGGCGGCACGTGCGCCGAGGGCCCCGGCGGCGAGGTCACGTGCGCGTGCCGCCCGCCGCTGCAGCCGCCGCTGTGCGCCGCCGCCGCCGCCAGCGCGGGCCGCGCGCCCTCCGCCGCCGTGGTGGCCGTGCCCGTGCTGCTGGTGCTGGCGCTGGCGCTGGCCGCCGCCGCCGGCTGGTTCGTGCTCCGGAGGAGGCCCTTGTGAGTGCGCCCGCTTTGGTGTTCGAATACCATCAATAATATCATCTATAATATTAGTATGGATATGGATATTCATATTCCGTTACGTGCCTCCAGCGGCAAGGGCGGCGGCCTGGGCAGCCTGGCCTCGTCGCAGTCGGTGTCGTTCCGCGCCGGCTCCAACGTGGAGTTCGGAGCGGGTGCGGGCGCGGGCGCGGGAGCGGGAGCGGCAGCGGGCGCGGCGGCCGACGGGTACGCGCTGGCCGACTCGGCGCGCAAGGGCCGCGACTTCAGCAACCCCATGTACGAGGCCGTGACCCGCGCCGCCGCCGCCGGCGAACCCGAGCCGCCCTTACGTGAGTATCCTGCTTAGCTACTTAGAATACGTTTCTAATAAGCGACTTTATGTAGTAAGTAACGATTATGAGCGACTTGGAAATCGAAAAATATTATCCTACTACGCATTTCACCTTAGCCCTTTATATACGGAAACGTAAGCATGTCTTTCTTCGCCAAAAAGCGTGTGACGATGATCTTTAAACAAAAAAACTCATCGGTAGCCGGCCTGGTTTCTGACCCGTGACTCTGAAACACTCACATTGTTTCACGTTGGGCTATAACGTCATAGTGACACGAGAGATCTGTAGTTGTACTAACATTACCGATAAAGCTCACGACATAGCGAAGCCGATTTGGTAATTCGCGGCTCCCACCGTGTGAGCCGCGAATTACCAAATTACTCAAGAAGGTCGGAACGAGCTGGATACAAGTGATACAGAACAGTAACAGGAAAACATTCGAAGAGCATATATCCAATAGTGGATGTCTATCGGTCGATAAAGAAGACTAGTAGCGAGTAACCCTTAAGACATTTTTGTCGATCCCAGTGTAGATAAGTCCATACTCAAATCGATCCATAAAATGCATTCTTTGTTATTCATTTATATTCGTAGCGAATTGCGTAGGACCCTCTGTCGCTTGACTTCAAATTCACGTCATTTTCAAACGTGATCTTTGCAGCTGGTATATACGAGGTGCCCGAGGAGCTGAAGGACAAGGTGGTGTCGGCGGTGATCTCGCCGTCCTCCACCGAGACCCGCAGCACCAAGCGGGCGCGGGCGCTGGACCCCGCAGCCGACACGGGCGCCGACACCGCGCAACTGGTGCGCGAGGACCACGACTGCTAGCGACGCGCCCCCCGCCCCCGCCTCCGCCCCCGCACCCGCCCCAACCATTGTATAACCCCCCTCTCTCGCTCTCCCGACTCCCGTCGAGATCTTACTCTCTCTCCTCTCCTGCTTTTCGACTCTCTCCGCTCGCCCGCTTAGATACAAATGTTTTCATCATTTTAAACGGACATTCCGATTCAAAAATATTTATAGCACGCAGATACTTATGAATGTTTCTGAGTAAGAGTAAAATGAACCATATCTAACGAGATTAATGTGGTCTTCGATGTGGAGTATTTTCTTAATTACCAAATTACACGAGGGTCGGTGGTGACTAAAATATCGATAGTGACATAGTTTTATAGGACGTGGAATGAGATATATATAAATGAAGTAACTGATAAAAATAAAATATTTTTCCGAGCACAAAAAAGTATGCTCGATTCTTAACTATTCTTTACTCTACTTCAGCTGTCTCCGTCTATCTTTATTTGTAGTAAATATTTCTTGATATAAGTTAAGATTTAATCGAGAGAATTGATTAATCATAAAACGATACGTTTCGCGGTGGCAGCCTTTATCGGGTCGAATATCGTTTCCGACTCTGTTCTCGTTTACCGCTGTTGATGATTTCATATTTTATTTCGTTTGTATGTTTTAATATTTTTTAACTGTTATACTTTCCTCGCTACTCTTTCCGGCCGTACTTATGTGTCAGTATTCTTCTTTTTGTTCGTCGTCGAATCGATATCGTCCCGTGATATCGTCTGTTTAGGTTAATGTTTACTGAATGGTTTATGGAATACGATTCCTTTCGATTCGGGACCGGCGTGCATTCCTACGATAGGTGTTAATGGAAAAAATGATTTTAGTACATATGTAAGTGAAACAGGAACGGCGCGACGACTGCGGCCGCTCTTTCTATAGGGTCTTAAGTTCGTTGGACAATAAGCGACGTGACTATTTAGAGAATAACTTATTTATTTCGTTATAGGACTGTGTAAAATATAGCTATGTTGTGTTTTATAATTGTCTATTAAATGGTAAATTAGATTTCCTTTGTGGTAACGTTGACGATTTGCCATAAGATGTGTGAGATAATGTTTCTGTTGTTTAATGTTAAAATAATTATCGTCAATTTTATTTGTTATAGAGCCTTTATCCAAATGTAAATATGTGCGTTCAGGGAAGTGATGTACATTATTAAATAGTATTTTATTATGGACTACGTTCTGTTATTAATTTTATTGTCTGACTGAATGTGTTCTTATTTATAACGATAATCGATTTTTCGATTAAACGGTCACTCTACAATGTGGCGAGTGGCATCGCTACGGTGGGCCATGGTGGTCGCTTGCGTTAAATACGTTGTTATTCTAATTTTTCAATAATGCTTTTTACTTATATTAACGCATTTGGCTATTTTTGGTTATAAACTTATTACGAAATATGTTAAAGTAAAAATTTGATATAACATAAAAACATTTTCTATATTTAAAATCTTCACTCAAAATGTATAAGTTCAAATTAATACAGTTATAACAAAATAATAATATGTGTATATTCCGTTTTATATGTTTACGTCAGATCAGACAATGAAACTAGTGATGGGACATAATGTATAGAAAAATGTGAATATAAACTAAATAATCACAACAATTTTTTATATAACTACATATATGACCAGAAGCACATTAGAACGAGAGTATCATATACATTTGTAAAAATCTGTCAATATATAATAATTAAGAAGATGAAATATTTTTGTATTGGGATTATTATTATTAGTTGTTTGACATTAGTCGAGAATATTGTGTATAAATAAATTAAATATGATTTAAACTGAAATTTATTTTCCCCCCTAGGAATATATCACATTGCTACGATCTTTGTTAGAGTAATAAATAAACTGTGGCACTATCTAGAACTTTGAACCTTAGAATGATTGTTTAATAATTTGTATGTAGCAATTATTAACAATATTAAGGTTTAAAATTGCTTAGCAAACATATGATTGGGTCTTATCAGTTTATTGAGTATGTTACTCGCAATTTTTGTAATAACATTTGCTTTTCCGACGCCTATCTGATTAAAGTTAGCTATCGTAATGTTGATTGCATTATTACGTGAACGGCTCATTAACAATAAATTAGCGCATGAAGAATAGTTGTTGTGTGGTGATTGGTTAACTGCTTGTTAAATATCTGCATAACGGATTCCCAAAGTTGTTCGAGCTTTCTTCTTGCAATTAATATCTCAGTAAGTTCTCGATATATAATAACTATAAAGCACAAAAATAAAGTTCATTTTGGTTATAAAAGGATAAAGATTATCTTTATTTATAATTTGATTGTATTATAAATATTTTTGCAATAACTCGCTATTGTTTTTATATTAAGATTTTATACGATACTCATACAATGTATCAATTTGTAATCAAAATTGCAATTTATGAGTCAAATTATATCATATACATGTACGTCACTGTTCGTAACCAACATGGAGGTAAATAACAATATGTGACCAATGTTTGTTGACATTCATGCCAATGATAGGCAATGCCAAGTGTATTATCTATGGGCATTGCGCCTAACTTTATGTGAAATTAGGTATTTTAACTATTTCAACATTACAAGTAGCATTTATGCATTGATTTCTTGCGACGATAGTTCGGGTATATTAAACCATATACTTATTATAATAGAGCTGAGGAGCCACGGCCAGGCCTGCAAGTGAAAGTGTTTCAACAAATAGTGAGAGGGAAGAAGGAACTCGTACTTATCTTTCTAATCAGATAAAAAAGCGAGACAAATCTTTCTTCTCTCTTTATGGGAATGGGCACATTTTAGGCTGACTTCTCTATATACCACGACATTTAGTTTGATGGCTGCCACAGAGTACTATACATATATCACAGAAGGTAATTAGATGAGGTCTAGGTTGTTATCTGTATTTTCATTTAAAGCTTTTTAAATATTTTGGCCTCCACACTAATATTATTTAGTAAAAATCATAGTGTCGATAATTTTCAAATTATTTCAAAAAAATATTTTTTGTACTATAAAATATTTTTGTATAATGATAAGGCTGGCGTCAGGCTACGATCTCGACTGTTGGAAAGCAATTTGGCTACAACTCTTCAGTTATGATTAATTACCTACAAATATGATTAAGATCAATACACAACACGAATTTCTAATGGACTGCACGAGTCTTACATTCTTATTTTAAGTCTGGAACATATTTCTACAACAAATGCAAAATTATATATTTATCGTACGCGTTGTAAACATAAACGTTAAAGAAAGTCTGCTCAAAGCTTCAAGAAATTAGCTTGGTTGTCAATTTAAAAACGTTATACCTAATTACACTTGTAACATCAACGATATAACGTTACTGTATTCACAATAAATATGATTTGATTTGATTTTTAAAAACTTTAGCTAAATATTGAGTAATATTGCAAATAATTTTTAACATTCTTTGTTGCATCTCATAAAGAAATTCATATTATAAGTTGTAGATATTTTGCCAGAAGCTCTGAGATTATTAAATTTCTGTTAACTGCCAAACAGACACACAAGTAAAAAAGGCAATAAAAGTGTTGGTAATAATATATTTATATCAATAACAGAAAAAAATTGCATAATTAATTTTATCAATCACGAATAGACAACCAGATGGTGAAGCTTCATTTATTATTGGTTGATAAATATTCTATATTATTAAAAACATTTCTTATACAGAAATAGTTTTAGAAGTTTATGGCTCGAACAATATCGATTCAAGTAGTTCTAGAGACTAGCTAGTAGCTACATACTTTATTCAGTCTAAGTAGATAACCTTTACTAGTTTCAGAGGTCATCACAGTGCCCTCGTATGTATATTATTACTGTCAATACTTTTGACAGTCTAACTGAAAACCATAAGAAAAGGCAAAGACACTTGTATAATGAAACACAAACAGCTATCGATCGAACATCAGCTGTATTGCAGGGGCAACAATATAGGTCCTGCTATCCCGCTCTTACATTAATAGTCGCGTAATAAAATCATGTTATATAAATCGAGCAATGTGATGAAAATTATTATTTCGTAAAAATAAATATTTCTAATACTTAGGGTCGTAAAATTGTGATAGTAACAGTGACGTTTTTAGAGTAGGATCACTGATTACAGAAAATGTCATCGGCAAAAATGATGATAAGGCGCGCCGCCGCCAGTCGAGCTCTGCCCGGCGTTGTGAAGCCAGTGGACTCGGGTCTGCCATTGTCGCCAACCACTCTGATCAACACACGGACGATGTCGAAAGCGGTCACGATAGAAAACATAAACCCGAATATTCTTAAGCTAGAATATGCTGTACGGGGCCCGCTGGTCATAAGAGCTACAGAAATCATGAAGGAGTTGGAAAAGGTGAGGACGATATATATTTGTTTTATTTGCGTTCCTAATTCTCAACACTTATAGAAAGGAATTATAACCAAGGTCGCGAGGAAGTGTAAGTCTACAGTCAAAATTTGAGAGCATTGAATTGTTTGTAAAACAAAATATACAGGTTTCTAGCACGTATTTAACGAAATTTTGGGTGTCTCAAATAAAACTGAAGGTTTTGTTTTATAATACCCACTGGGTAGCGGTAAAACATATTAGGTATATGTTAAAATAAACTTGACATATAAAAGTTTCATGGATAAAATATGATGGTTTACCCATCAAAGTAAATACAAACTCCTTTTCTATTATCAAAAATGTAGTAGGGTACTCATATGACAGTTTATTAAAATTGATTGTTATTTATGATGAATTTCTTGTTAACATGTTGATATTACTTTATGAAAATTCTAGTACAAAGTTTGGGGTAGTGAATTTAATTTACTAAGTATTCCCTTACTAAGCCTGATTAAGATTTATATTTTAATCCTTATTGAACTCCAGTTTTTTCATTGATGGTGTAATCGTTGTGACTATTTGATAACAATTGGTTTATATTTATCTATTAATACAGTTTGATTTTCTGTAAATGTAGAAAATTAAAGAAACATTACTCATCTTGCAATTATTTAATCATTAAGTTCTTAGTAGTTTATTACTTTAGGGATCTTGTTTGTTAGGGTGCATTATCATTTACACATTTCAGTGATATTTAGTCATGTTTCACCAACTATAAAGAGCACAGTGTTGTAAGCAGAAATTAACAGCCCATAATTATTGCCTTGCAGACTTGCAAGATATACAATACTTCTACTCATATAAAATAGGATGGATAACTTTTGGTTATTTGTGAGAATGGGTGGTTAGATCAACTAGATATCTGAATATTCAGTGTTCTGAATAGTTTAATAGTAACATAAAAAGTTGATAAATGTTTAAAGTACATGAATTATTTTAAAAATTTCTTTAAATCTGGTAATATATACTCAAATGCTTAAAGCTTCCAATAAAAAGGAAAGAATTTGTCAAATATATGCAATTAAATTCTTTTTTTTTTAGGTCCCTGATGTTATTTTTTTTAACTCAGACCAACAAGAAAAGTCTGTTATTATTATTTTTTATTGTCTATTAATTATTGTATATGAACAGTAATAACAACAACTGTTAAATTTTTATTGCACACTAAAACTGTGATAAATATGTGACTTCAAATGTAATTGCCAATTCCAACATATATGATGTATTGATAATAAGTATAATAAACTGTACAGGTACACATTTATGTTTTTATACTTAAATTTTCAATGAGGCTCCAAGTATTAAATAATCCTTCTCTTCAAAAACAGAAAGAGGAGACCTATGCCCAGCAGTGAGATAGTAACAGGCTGTTACTTTACTTTACTTTTTTTATGAAATAATAAATTGAATTTTCATGATTTTTTTACATTTCAATTCATGATTGATGGCAGTCAGCAAGATAATAATTGCAAATGCCAGATTTCCTTTTTTATCAAAGCACTAGGAGATGTAGTTTATACTTTTATACTAGAACTGTATTCATTTATAGTGTCTAGAGTCTTTTATCAGAAGTGTTGAAATGATGTTCCATTGCTTACCAAATTCAAATAAGTCTTTATTCAAATTGGCCTATTACAAGCACTTTTGAATCGTCAAATTAAAATTAAATTGAAGCTACAACTGGTTCCGAAAGGTGCTCTAACCGAGAAGAACCAGCAAGAAACTCGGCGGTCACTCTTTTAAAAAAATAAATATTACAATTTTGTATTTACTATTGTTAACAAACATAGATTACAAAATTATCTAGTGCATAGCTGGTCGCAATTTAGTTCCAAGCTTTCTTATCATTGATATAGTCTTCAACATTATAGTAAGTTTTATTACAGATATATACTCAACAGCTACATCACCATCTTATGGTCATATATCACTGAAACCATGCATGGAGCCAAAACGCAACTTGGTCAGTGGATTACAGCATTACTGCTTCTGTTCTAGAATACTCTGTCCATATAATATGTCTTAATTAAAAATATTTATGTATATATATATATATATATATCAAGAGGCCCTTACACCAAAATAAGGCCATCATAAGTTAATGACCATTATGAAGTATTTTTAGACTTTATTTGATATCGCATGTTTATTGTTATAGTGACCTAATTCAAAAAAGTTGATTTGTGGTAAAATGCAATAAAGCATAGTAGTGTAGTGCTTTTATAACTCATGTATGCTTAAGAGACCCATAACTTGGCAGAACAAGAAAATACTAGTCTTTTTAATAGTTTGTTATGTGTTGTTGTAGAAGGCATAAAATAAGGATCACAATGTATGTAACTCAATTAAACCTAATTTTATATTTTAATGATATATTTATAAGATGTATATACGATGGAAGCACACATCTAACTATACTTATTATAAAACAAAGTCCCAATAAGCTGTCTAGGTGTATGTAATCGATTTTCTCAAAATCTACTGAACAGATTTTTGTACGGTTTCCACCAAAAGATGGTGCAATACTTTCGGATGGTTTAGGTAAATAGTACATATCGGTATTATGTAAATTGTGTTGAAGAGATCGCGCATTTGTTAAAGAACTTGTTTGCTGGGAGCTTTAGTCGCGTGCGCTGCGTAAACCAGCAGAGATACGCTAAAGTAATGCAGTAGAGAATTGTAGATCTATAAAAATACTACAAAAAAGTCCGCGATAGCATGTCTCCATCTCTTATGGTTAACTCACGATAACTTTTTTATTTTTAAGAATTGTGAAATGCTGATTTCCACGCGGGCGAAGCCGCTGGTACACCTAGGTTAACAATAAATGCTTTGAAATCTTGTATTCGATTATTCAAAGAAAAACGAAAAAAATCCATCTTTCCTTATTGTTTTACCTGTGATGTATGTATAGTTTTCCAAAAACTATAGGTATTTCAGTAAGAAAAACAGAAAGCTATCCTAATACTTATATACTTTGTAAAAATACTTTAACGATCTATTAATTAGTTACAATTAAGTACGGAATATTTATCGATATTTATGGTACTGAATCGAATGTAGGGCGTCAATTACATTTCGAAGGACTGTAAACACATTCTACACTGTTGTTATCTTACTTTATTGAGTACCGCGAGTGACTTGCGCAAGAATTACTGAGAGATATATTGAGAAGATCGATATTACTCAATATGTAGTGATCTATATACAAAATTAATGTTCATTTGGTTTTAAGTTGTAAATCTCTTTAAGCTCTTAATCGATCATACGGTGGTTGCGCCACGTTATTAAGTTTAAAGCCTGGATATACGTAGACGAGAGAACTGCTCGACGGTTAACAGTACGGACGTTAAATTTGTTGAGTTTGTGATAGTGAACGTGTGTAGTGCTTATGTAATGTGGTGGCAGTGGCTTGTGCTTGTGTTTTTACGAATCCTGCATGTATCGGATGAAAAAAACGGATAGTCCACTATACATTTAGCACTATATATATTTTCTATTTACTGTATCGCGGATTATAGCAATATATTTTTTATTATTACTTTTACATTAAATTTCGTTGAAAGCTTTTTAAAACCTTTTTTAACTTGACTTTTTTATTACTTTTTCTCCGAATTAGCATCAAAATACCAAAATAAAATTTTAATGAAATTTTACCTCATTTTCTTTAGTAACCTTCCGCAATCTGCCACCTGTCTGACTCGCAGGCGTTCTACCAACTCTGGGAGTCGCCATTCCAAAATCTTGGAATTTCATTTCCGCGACGCGTTGAGCTATATATATTAGTAATTATGGTTCTTCTACGGATACCCTCCTTCCTGTTTTAATCACGTACAGACTCTATGCATTTCTCGCCCCTATCGCGGCTATAGGGAATTCAATTCCGATTAATTTCGAATTCATAAGTCGTTTTTAACACGCACTGTTTGAACTCGCATCACAAAAGAGGAAGTTTACGATGTAAAAAACTTTAGACTTACGATTCTAAACAAATGATCCTCCAAGTGGGGTCGGCACAACATGTTACAAACATCTTGTCACATGATTTGGCTACGTATTTTACGACCGGCCGCCTGCCTGACGTCAACTTACCTTAGTCGCCTTGTACGACACCTCGGTAAGAAAGGAGGGTGGTCTATTCTATTCTGCCGGATACCACACGGCTAATTCTAAACAAATGATCATTAAACTTTTATAGATATTATAGCAAAAAGAAGAGCGTCATTCTAAGAGACCCCTGCTTAATATGAAAATTATTCCTGATAGTATGTCTTTTAAAGAGTTCGAGCGGTTGATGATGGGTGATAGCAGTGCCTGAGTTATAGATGCGATAGTTATTCTAGTTGCCTTGCAGCCAAATGTGTCCGCAGCGCGATGTTGGTGGCCAATAATAGCGACTGTTGGAAATAGCTTTGGTGGAATGACATTAAATGTGCACAAATAGGGACCGCTTGTTTGGCTAATGCGGTTGGGCTTGTTGCTAATTTTAATGCGATATGAAAATATGTATCGGAAAAATTGTCAGCCGAGCCAACCGCGGGAAACTTGCTACCGCGCGATCTCTTTTCATGTGCATTTTTAGTACAATATTTAGTAACAGTTTTGAGATTTGTGCAAAGCTAATATTGTTATATTGTGCCTATATGAAGGTAAGGAATTTGCTTCCGTGCTTCTGTTGTGCAGGACAATCCAAGTTCAATATTATAAAAGACTAAGTCTGTCGGTTATTCACGGCTTTCACGGTTAAACCGCTCAAGCAATATTGATGAAATTTGGTGGGATTGAAACTCATATATGGGGTTAACATAGTGGGTAATAATTATTGTTTTTTTCTTAGGATTGGAAATGAAACACAAACTACATAATACAGGGTATTTATCATTTAAATTTTCGAAACGTACTCGTGTAGATATATAAATTATATAAAACTAAGAATTTAAGTTTCATTTAAGGTGAGATATCCTGAGTTTATATGAAGATTAATTTATCCGACACACAATTGAAAAAAGTATAGCTTTCTTTTGCGTTTCGACTACTCAGTTACATGAAAAGGATATCGCCCTTTGGCTGTTGTAATAAATGATAACGATTATTATGATATTCGAAAGTTAAATTCGCTAATAACGTCTTTGACATTTATAAATTTTCCCAGACGAGCGACCTTGTGGGAATTTCATCGATATCACAAAAAATAAACAAGTTGACAAGAGTTAAAAATAATCTTAGTTATCTGCGCGTATCAATAGGAAAGTCGATATCTCGTATCAGACTTACCGTTGATAAATGAAATGATCGTTTGATCTTCTACTATCGGCCCGACCTTCGTGGCTCAGTGCTCGCTTTTCTGTGTTACTACTGTCGGTCCTGGGTTCGATACTCGTTATTCAGATACAGTTTATATTTAAATTGTGTAAACGTAATAGACTGATAGAATTTGAAATCTATATCATCAACTAGGGATTTGGATAGAATAAGGTGTTATATTGCCCAGACCCATAATAATATTATTTATATTACTTATTACTCTTATGACTTTGTTGAAAAATAAACGCGCAAATAAATCAGGAAATGTTTAGGAATTGAGAAAACATAGAAACGTAATACAAATGATTAAATCACAGAGCGTTGAGTGCGATAACATATCTGATAAGCAGATAACAGTGTATAGTTACCTCATATATTGAGTATTAAGAAACTATCTATTATACTTAAGTACTTAAGTATAATTGATAGTTATACTTACTTAAGGATTTTACTGAATCAATGAAAAAATCCAGTAATGATATCTAGTCCATTATATTTCACGGACATCTCGCGAGGCTGGGACACTGGTGCGGCAGGTTATGATGAATCTATATTTATAGATTTGATTGACGAGAAGTATCGCTGATAAGATTAATATTTCACGGCAAACAACTGATATAAATGATAACACTCTATTGATATTTCTATATTTACTGGCTCTAGCCGCAACGGTTTCGGTTGTTGCTATTGTTTTGCTAATTACAATAATTAGATAGTTAACTAGTACAACGAGTACATCAAATTCAAATTCAATTTCAAAATATTCAAATTCTATATTATAAAGTAAACATTTTTTAAGTATTTTTGAAACGCCAAATGCATAAAAGAAGTTACTTCATATTGCAAAAATTTGCAATAACAAGAAAAGTGGAAGTTAAAAAACTTGCGTACTCATACATAGTTATTGCATTTAATGTGAATATAGGCAGTTGCTATCCAAAATCCTCTCATTTGATTGAAGTGGGTGGGTTAATTATGGGATTCCCGTAAAAAGGTGATATTTATACTATTTGAGTACGCAAACTGATTAAGTCAGATTAATAAAACTGTGATAATAAATACTTCATCATATTATCTAAATTGTTTGTCATGTAAAGAACATTTAAAAGATTTCGAGCTCAGTCGTATCGTATATTGTCGTATCTTAAACATGGCTTGAGTTTGAAACCTGTTCCACCCAGATTACTCTGGTTTCGTGCGTCACTCCTGTACTGTATAACGATTTAGAAGACATTGTCTTTGTTAAGCCATTGTTATGTTATCCTGGTTATTGCTCGAATCAAGGATGTTTTACCAAAGTGAAACTGTACTGTATCGATTGCATAATGATAAGATGTACGCTCCACTGAACTTAAATGGTAGTTAAAATAGAATTATTCTTTAATTTGGGATCAAATAAATCGGTTATCGGTGATTATTTCTATGTACGGAAGATCACTGAACCTCATCATATTAGCTAGTTATCATTAATTTCTACAGATAATTGTCTTGCAAGAAGTTTAAAGCCATCACAATGATCGGCAGGTGGGATGTGGTCACGCTGGTAGTCTCTGACCGTTTCTGATCCTTCAAGAGTCGCATTAACTTCTTAGTAAGAGCTTCTTCATGATTGAAATGGCATTATGTAAATAAAACATCGTCGGTGACATCCTGCAGTGGTCAACATCAATGAGTTGACGCTGGTGTGACTTAACTATACATTCAGATAAACCTATAATATTGTTCTTCATTCTTGTACATTGTAGAGCCGTGTACAAGTTACAATAGTAACAAATATCCTGCGTCATCAAGCGAATGCCGCATCTTAGGCTACACACAGATCGATAGTGAGTCCACCTTACCAAGGTGACATTGGAATATTCGTGACAAGGAATCCGCGAACATGACGCGTCTTATTGTTATTTGTTATGACAAACAAACACCATACTACACAAGCGGGTCGTTGATAAAAGTGCTGACATAGTTAATGTATAGAAACCGGGTATCCGGTTATCTGGTTATAACGCAATAACGTAACGTAAAGAGCTCGTGAACAAGTACCCCGGAATGGACTCGAAACTAGTCGGGATTAAGTCGTGTGTATACATTAACTAAGAATACTACTCGCGATAGTTTAAATTAAGAAAGTGCTAACAATCATGACAATTTATTTATTTATTTATTTATTTATTTATTAGTTACATAATACATAAATATAATACAAGAACAATATAAACCATAAACCAATCAAGTCTTCACAACAAAAAACTTAAAGAAAAAAAGGAACATATACAGATGACAAGTTAAATTAAATATTATTATATAAAAAGGAAAAAGAAATATGAAATATTAAAAACTTACAATTTGGCAGGGAAAAAACTCATCGAATGACACTTTAATTTATTTAAAGATATGTTGAACAAATCAATGTCAATAAAAACACTATTGTGACTGTTGCATGCACGACGAAGAAAGGTATTATTTGCATATTTCGTTTTTCTTTTAGGAGTATAAAACAGAAGTTGCTTTCGTGATTGAGAACGAGGACATCTTATAAAAACATTACTCAGAAGATAAGGGGACTCAATATAATTATTTAAAATTTTATACAAATAAAGTTCGTCTCTCGACGTTCTGCGATCTTGTAAAGTTAAAAGTTTAAGTTTATGTTTATGTGAATTTATGTTACGAAGGCTATTCATAAAAGTTAAATGTTTACAAAACTTATTTTGGATACATACAATTTGGTTAATATACTTGTTGTACATTGGATTCCAAACAGTGGAAGCATATTCAAGAATAGAGCGGACATAAGCATTATACAAAATAACGAGAGTAGAAGCATTGTGAAAATTCTTTCCTACCCTAAGAATAAACCCAAGCATTTTCGCATTCGCTTACTAAACCTAGCTCATTAATGGTGTTCAAGTAACTTGACTGTTTAATAAGGGCCCGGTAAGGAGGTGAGTTTGGCACTGCAGAAGATAAGATTAAAAAGAGTTTTCCGCCTTATATTTTTTTATGCGACTTATTAAATACAAATTCATCTTTTCCTCTATTTATGCTCTCCCTGTCTGGTGACACTGTAAAAACTAGTATATTGTCAATTCAAATAATAAAAGTCTGTACTGCGATTGGACATTCATATTGAGCGTATGTAGCGTACTAAAATAAAACAATATGTAATTTCATACAAGTTAAACATTATTTTACACATTGCTGCGTCTCAGTACAATGTACCAACCGATAGCAGCCGAGTCGAGTGTTTTATTACAATTGATTTTGATGCATTCAAACATTTGCGCTAATAATACTTGCAATCGAGCTTGTTTGATAATTTCACTGATAACTACGGTATATAGAATGCCGTGTGGTATCCGGTTGATTAGAATAGACCACTCCTAGACACCTCTTTCTTACCAAGGGATCGTAAAATATGGTACTAAGGTAAGTTGATTTTACGACCGGCCGCATGAGCAAGCGGCCGGTCGTAGAATACGTAGCCAAATAGTGTGACAACATGTCTGTAACATGTGCCGATCCCACTTAGAGTGAGATAAGGGCGGGTACATGATGATATGCTACGGTATATAGAGAAAATTGTTGGGAATCGAAATAATCAAAGGTCAAAATTCTTTAATTTTTTTATATTGGCAACACTGTACTGACGTCACCAATAGCAATGTAAGGGCATGTTTTTAAATGAGAATTATCTATAAAAAGTCGAGGTCGCTATACCGAAGGCAGTTGTAAAACTCGACTCATAAGGTTATTAGATGCTTATGCGGCTAGACCGTCTAGACCGGCTAGACCGAAGTATATGTTATAGCCATACATTTACCTTTAGTTGATGTATTGTTTGGTAAGATTTTCTATATGAGGACGCTTATCATAAGTGAATTTCCTGCCACTGGTAAGAATATATATATTCTAGAGATGTTCTACTACTAAACAGATTTATTCACAATGTTTTCCTTAACCGTAAGGCACGTTATGATTTAGTTTAAAAGATAACTCATACATCGCGCAGAATTTGACCGCATGCGGTGAGTTTGAACCTTCGTGTAGTTTATATTTTAGTTATATATTAGCACTTCTCGATCAATACTTATTTTAGTTGCTGTCGGTTGACGTAAATAGTTGGTACAATTATGAATTGTTGCTGCGACCGCTATTTCGCGCGCCAATTGAGCAATGGTCGTCATTTCCTCTCAAGCTCGCGTATCATATGAACCTATAGTATTGATAAAGGAGACTGAATGTGGTTATCTCTATATGTACTCTGTAATCTAGAGATAGAAAGGCATTACTTTGCGATATTCGATATAACTACATTTAAAGGATAGCGAATTGTAATTTCTGAAAGAATTCTATTTGAAAGTCTTTTTACATGGATACAGTATTAATTCTTATCAACTTGAATACGTTAGTTAATTTAAGCATTTAATGTTTAACATTATTATCAAACATTAATTAAATGAGACACCGAGTACCGAATATTATTATAAAATTAGTTTAGAAGACAACTGAATATTATAATTATCTATTTAGTAAAATAAAAAATGCTTAGTTTGAACTGAATTTGAGTTTAGAATTTTACTTACTTTTCAGGGAGCTAAGAAGCCTTTCAAAACGGTGATCAGAGCCAACATCGGTGATGCTCACGCCATGGGACAGCAGCCCATCACCTTCATCAGACAAGTAAGCATATGGCTGAGAAAACCTGTTTAGGGGTACCACAATGGGCTTGGGGAGAGGAAAAAGTTCCTTACTCATACATAATCGACTGAACTAAACTAGAATATACATTACATTATCATCATCCTCCTGCCCTAATCCCACTCTGTCAGCACAACATGTTACAAACATGTTGTCACATGATTTGGCAATGTATTTTACGACCGGCCGCCCGCCTGACGTCGTATTTTACGACCCCTCGGTAAGAAAGAGGGTGGTCTATTCTACTCAGCCAGATATCTCACGGCGGTGTCAGTATGCTAAATATTGCTGAAATTTGTCATAAATGAAGCTCATATATAAGTTAAAAATTCCTACTGATCCTTCGGGAAATGGAAAAAACAAGATACATAATGTGAGAAAAATCGAGTTGAAGAGAAGTTAAGTTAAGTTAAGTTGAGAGAATGTGTGATTCTTACCTCGTATATTAGTATTCAGGACATACATATAACACATACACGAATATACCAACATATAAACATGTTAACACTATCTCAACGCGTATCACGTCAGTAGCACCAGAGCCGTGGGTGAGAGTGGACGTGTAGATATATAGGTGATAATTTAAGCCCACGAAGTACAGCTCGTATGTGATAATCCGACAGGTGCTGGCCTGCGTCTCCCTCCCGGAGCTGATCGACAAGGGCAACTTCCCCGAGGACGTCAGGAAGCGGGCCACGGAGATCCTGTGCGAGTGCGGGTACGTTCATTTGACAGAGATAATGACGCTGAAGGATGATCATTTTCTGTAGAGAATGGTAACTCGCACCAGTGGATTGCGTCACTCGCAGCTCTCTTTTCTGTGACGTCTCCACATAGGAGGCCGGGCTAGTTCAGTCGCACTCGCAGATGACTGGAGTCGATCGCTAATGACTAGACCCAACCAAACCGTCCCGCTCCGTCCCGCAGCGGGCAGTCGGTGGGCTCGTACACGGCGTCGCACGGCATCGAGCTGGTGCGGCGGCACGTGGCCGAGTACATCGAGCGCCGCGACGGGCACCCGGCGCGCTGGCCCGACGTGTGCCTCTCCGCCGGCGCCTCCACCGGCATCAAGAGCTGCCTGCAGCTGTTCTGCAACGACATCGGCGGGAAGAAGTCCGGTGAGCGACAATATGGTGCCGCCTTGACTTCCATTCTACACTCTTAAACTTCATTCTGTACTCGTGGACTTGTGGACGTTCAAAAGAAAAAGCTCGATTTAAACCGATGCCGTAAATCCATTACTTATATAATAAATGCAAAAGTCTGGCTGTCTGTTGCGCTTTAACGGCTAATCCGCTCGAACGATACTGGTAGAATTTGTTACAATATAAGTTCATATACCGAGCCGACGTGTAGGATCGAAAATACTCTCGTTTTTCCTTCGGAAATAGGAAAGAGCGTGTAGTATGTAATTGAAGAAATTTACATTTTAGTTGGCGGAAACAACTTGTAGATCATAAACGTAATTTAATATGGTATATTGGGCAGTCATCACATTGTATTTTGATTTTTTTTATCCAACGCTCTCCGCTACTTTGTAATCGGTCACTTTCCGCCACTTCACGCAAATATCGGCATAATACGATTGAGGATTAACTCTCGGATATATTACTTTTATCTTTTTTATCAGTGACATGATAGCTTTTATCTCGTTAATAGCCGTGCTGGTGTTACGTGCCATTTATTTGGGTTTGTGCTTTGAGGTGTGCCGATTTGAATATCTACCAGTATATTGATTTTTTAAATGCGAAAATCTGTCTTTTCTTTGTTTCACATTTACGTTTGAGTCGCTAGAGCAATGTTTAAGATTGAGATCCTAGTCTTGCTAGTAGAATAAAATAAATCCCGTTGTTTCTTTGGAGACAGGAGAACAGTACATTATTGGATTCGATATAATATAACACCTCAAACATTCTTTACCCCTCTGTCCTATCCCCTTACCTCTTTCTGAATCACAAATATCGGAATTTTTCTTGTCGGAGACAAACTTTCTCTTATTTTACTATAACATACAGGTCTTCGGAACATTCAAAGAGCTAATTTTTGTTTTCCTTATCTTTCTGATTATCAAAGTAAATAAATCGTTACATGTCTAATTGTGGATTATAGTAACAAAATTAATGTTTAAGATTATGAAACTCCTCCAAGTAGTTCTCCAATTTACTCCTAATTTTATAGATTTAATAATCTAATGCTTAGTGTAGCCTTATCTATGTCCACCTGAAGCTCTCTCGTCTAATAGATTAGTAGGATACTGCTAGGCTGCCAATGGTTGTCTCGTGCAGGCGTGATGGTGCCCATCCCGCAGTACCCGCTGTACTCGGCCACGCTGGCGGAGTACGGGCTGGCACAGGTGGGCTACTACCTGGACGAGGCCAGCAACTGGGGGCTGCGCCTGGACGAGCTGGAGCGCGCGCTGGCCGAGGCCCGCGATGCCAACGTGCGCGCGCTCGTCGTCATCAACCCCGGAAACCCCACCGGGCAGGTAGGGGAGCCGGACCACTTGTTGCTGTGGCTCGTTATCTCTCTCTTTTAAATCAATGGATCACCACTGTTCGCCATAGGTCGCTCCTTCCTCTTCCAGCGACTCTCCACGATCTTTTTTTAGGTCGCCCGTCTACATAATGGGGGGTCCGCTTGCGCTGAGTTTTCGGTGCGGAGTCGCCACCTTAGTAGCTTTAGATTTAAACGTCTATCGCATCTCGAACTATGTGTCCCGACAATTACCACTTGTTAAGGTACATCCGTCAGTTTGTTCTTTTTGCGATAACCTCCGATGATATTCCCCCCCCCCCCCCGCAGGTGCTGACGCGGGAGAACATCGAGACCATCATCAAGTTCGCGCACAAGCATAAGCTGTTCATCTTCGCGGACGAGGTGTACCAGGACAACGTGTACGCCGAAGGCAGCAAGTTCTACTCCTTCAAGAAGGTACGCCTCTCTGTCTCTCAGCCTGCTACGATGATAACAGATAACAGATTCAGTATGGCCTAAATATATTTGAAAAACTAGTAGTACTTAGAAAGTTCAAAAATGTATACACAAAATACTTATAAGTCGGTATTTACATATGTTTTTATTTAAACATATACGCTATATACGGTCGGTTTCGGCGTGTTTGGTTATCGGTGCGTTGGTAACAAGACGGCTCGCGCAGACAGACCGGGGCCTAATGACATGAGTATATTTCCAATATTAATTGTACGATGTCAGTAGCCATGTTGTTAGCGGGTGGTCTCTGAATATGGTACGTACATCTATAGGTATTGTTGTATTACCGTTGTTTATAGTTTTTTTCAAGAATAATTAAGTGTAGTATATCTTCTACGGATAAATTGTAAACAGTAGTTTGTTTCGGGACGATGATATTATAAGAAGGACCATAGTTTACTAATAACGGTCGTAAAGGGAAGTTTCTCAGTCAGGAGTCTAGTGTGTTTCCGCCCGTTTCGTGTTTCGCTGTTTCGTGTACTTATTATTTGATTTTTCAATTGCATAAGTAGATATTGCGTACGTATTATGTTAATACATTTATTTAGGCATGCATATTGTATTTTAAATTAAAAAAATTGCTGTTAACCTCAATCACTTTAGAGGTTTTTTCGTGCCGAGCACTATTTATTTCATTACCAAAAATCTGTGCCCAGGTGACACGCCTGAACGCCAAAATTGTATAAGAAGAAGACACCGTAAACCAAAAATGTTTTGTGCTAACACCGTAGTTTTTATGGTATTTTAACGATGAAACCAAATTCGTTTAGTTCTAGAGATCCATGTCGATGACTGGGGAAGAGTTTAAAGCTAGTCAAATATCCGTTATTGGTTTAAGCTACGGACTTTCAACTCGTGTGATATTCAGTGTAGTGTAAAAGATTGTTCCGTATTAGAGTTGCTGATTAGTTTGATGCGTAGTGTCGTACACATTACTGGACTCCATCCGGTCGGTCTGTCCGCGGCAGGTGCTGACGGAGATGGGCGAGCCCTACAGTAAGACGGAGCTGGCGTCCTTCATGTCGGTCAGCAAGGGGTACATGGGCGAGTGCGGGCTGCGCGGAGGCTGGATGGAGCTGGTCAACATGGACCCCGGCGTGCAGGCCAACATGTTCAAGTGCATGTCGGCCATGCTGTGCCCCACCGTGCTGGGCCAGGTCGCCGTCGACTGCGTGGTGAGTGCACCCCACTGACAGCCCTGGACTACGTGCGGACCTCACTCCGAACCCGCCGAGTAGGATACTCGGTATGAAATACCTACGTATAGGCTACTTGGCTGGCTCGGAAAGACATCTCGCGTATACCATTGTAGCTGTAGCTCTCGATCTCTTTCCGTCTTCGACCAAATCTATACTTATTATAAAACAAAGTCCCAAAAAGCTGTCTGTCTGTATGTAATCGATTTTATTCCCAAAATCTACTGAACGGTTTTGTACGGTTTTCATCAAAATATGGTGCAATACTTTCGGATGGTTTAGGTGAAAAGTACATATCGGCATTATGTAAATTATGTTGAAGAGATCGCGTATATGTTAAAAAAACTTGCTTGCTGAAAGTTTTAGTCGCGTGCGCTGCGTGAATCACCACCGATACGCAAAAGTAATGTACTAGAGAATTACGATAGCGTGTCTCTATCTCTTAGGGTTAACTCACAATGACTGCTTTTATGTTTACAATTTAAATTCAACAAAAAAAATGTAAGCCGCTGGCACAGTCAGTTATGGATAAAAGGACTAGACTTTTGAAATCTTGTGCCGCCCGATCCAGCGGTTCTTCGCAACTTTTCAAGGGTTTTGTGGGGATGTATATACATTGTATTTTCCGGCGCCAGCATTATAATGCTGGCTATAGCATTATATAGATTCACCGTCCACTTCTTTGTAAGTGTGGGTATGATCGCTTTTTAAGAATCATGTGCGTTACGATATGATCGATTGTGATCACGGCGATCGTACCTGCTAGAGCTACTGCTATTGTGTATACAAAGAAATGTAGGCCTTATATCGTATGTATGCGTATAGGATACAAGAAGGAATCATACAAAAACGGCTAGCGTTTTTTCTAATCGCTAATGCTGTGATTGATATTACCTGCTCAACTTTGTATCGTATAGTATTGTTGTTTCTGATCAACAACTCATATCTGATATCAGTAATGTAGGGCTCTGATTGAGGCCGTGACGTTGCGGCCTCGATGTGGCTGGAGAGGGCTCAGTCCTCGTCCAGCTAGGTGTCAGTGGGTCAGGTGGGTGGTAACGGTGGTGGGGTGGTGGGGTGCTGCAGGCCAAGCCGCCCGCGGAGGGCGAGCCCTCGTACCCGCTGTGGGCGCAAGAGAAGGCCGCGGTGCTGCGCTCGCTGGACAAGCGCGCCAGGATGATCGCCGACACCTTCAACCAGATGGAGGGCTTCCAGTGCAACGTGGTGCAGGTGAGCTCCGGGAGGCTGCTGGAGTGGGAGGGAGAGTGGCGAAGTCTAAGAGCGGACGAAGTGCTTTTTTTCTCGTTTAGAGAGCTGACGACTCAATTTAACGGCTACTGAAGGGAAAAATTAAGACAGTATATGTTAGAAACTGATTAAATTAGAGTACCGAGTAAAAAATAAAATACGTGATAATTTTATTTGATACATAAAATGACAAGTTTTAAAAAATTTGTACGTATGGTAAAATTGTGCGATAGCTCTTACATTATGATAATTCTGTATTTAATCATTGTTTTTCGCAGCGTCGACATGATTGTCGTTGTAATATTAATTACAGTACAACCTCGATATAGATATCCGTTATATCAAGTAATTCGTTGAACTGTGGCAAAGTTGGTTTAACATTTGTTATAAAGAGGTTAAAAGTTACAAGCATTATAACGAACTAACTATATAATCCGCACGGGTTAAGTGAATGCATGCAAAGCCAATGTGTATGAAGCAGGCAAAAACTACGCACCTTATACATGCAGGACAAGCCACCACATGCACCCCAAGGCGCAATTCACCAGCAACAACGCACACAAAAGCAGCACACACACCCACTACCACAATCTCGACGATCGTTTCGCCCCGAAACCGAAGCATCATCAGGAGGATAGGCTCCACGACAAAAATCGTAATGCGCCGCGCTACCCATACAAGCAGTCTTAAATTTCAAAAAAGTTTAATCGCCACCGAACCGGTGCGGATTATAGCAAGGTAGTTAGTTCTGTTGTAGTGCCTGTAATATGGAATTCCGCAAAGTAACGCCTGCTTCTATAAATCAGGTTAAAAGTTATTTCAACCCATCACAAGTACAATATTTAACAACTGACGACCGGCACTGTTACATTACTGTCTATCAAACGGCTTCAGTTGTTTAACGAAAAAAAAACGTCGAAACCTGTCGCGACTGAATCACATACTTTGGAATTAGGGGTCATATTATATTGGTGGGAGAGGTATATTCGATTTGACAAAATTCGTTACTTAGAAGTATTCATACTCTATTTGATAGTTCAGAATTCGTTATAGAGAGGTCGTCGGTGAAAAAAAATCTTAACGGTATATTTTTAATTTAGTCTTATGGACAAGGGGATGGCAACAGATTTGTTAAGTGGAAGAAGTCCGCTTAATAAATTTGTCCCTGTACCAATTGAGATTCGTCATACTAAGGTCGCGCTGTAATTACGTGTACCTCCCCCCCCCAGGGCGCCATGTACGCGTTCCCCAGCATCTCGCTGCCGACGCGGGCCGTGCAGGCGGCGCAGCAGGCCGGACAGGAGCCCGACGTCTTCTACGCCTTCCGCCTGCTGGAGGAGACAGGTAAGGACATTTTACTTCCACTGACTACTCTCACATCTTCCTGTTCTCCAATCGATAAATGTCCATGATCGATCCTTTCAGGGGATTTCCACACCACACGATACCGAGCTGCTTGGTTCCAACGAATTGGCTTCACAGTATATTTTTAACGATCTAATGTTTGTGCATAAGAATATACATCACTATAAAAGGATTGACGATATATGAATTGTTCCGCACAAACGTGCGGGCGGATGAGGCAATCTCCGAAACCTGGGCCCGCCGTTCCGGCGTCTCAACCTACCTTATGCGGCCGTCAGCTATATGCGGTCCGGCCTCATGAGTCACTGCGTGTATATGTGTACGTGTGTGTGTGTGCGCTTGTATGTACTTGGCCGATTCCCGAACTCGTTGGCTCGCCTCAGCAATCTTCCACGAACACGTACTGTCTATTTCTCCCGGCGTATACACTTCACTATATCGGTTAAATAACACAAATAACACGCGGTGTGCACACAACCTTGGTAAGGTCACACGATATCGACGAACATTAATCTTATAGTAATCGAAACGCTTCACTAATTGACCGCGTCACTAAATACTTATATCAATATCAAAAGTCAATACAGTCGTGGTACTATCTTTAACCACACCCTTCACTGGTTAAAACGCGTCATTACGCGCGTGCGTCTACAATAAAGAATGCCTTATACAGGTGACCGCGCACGTCCTGACTTATTGTAATTCAAAACGTAACTAACTGGCGTACGTGACTAACTGCCATAGAATGTACAAAGGTCGTTGATCCGGTCGGCCGCGCGACAATTTTATAAAACAATATATTATAGACAAAGTAGGAAGCGACATAAGCTTGCGGTTCCCGCTTTGCGCCTTGCTAACGTCCATAAATCATTTGTGGGTTTGGGTATAAGATTCTATAATAAAATCCCACAATCGATTTTATCTTTGCCACTGCAGCAGTTTAAGAGCGCTGTTAAGGGAGGCCGATACGAAAAGCCTACTATACTGTTGGGCATTATATAGATGATAAAAATGCGTGGATATAGCTACTCCTCTACCCTGTACGAGATAGTAATAACCGAATAATTTTATTTCAAAAGCACTCGTTTACAAGTCCACTTGAATAAAGAATATTTTGAATTTGAAATCCGACGACGACTTAATTGACTGTCTACTTACGGCTACTAGTTTCTCTACGCAAAGTCGTTTCTCTAAAACAAAATCCCTCACAACGTTACTTTAATAACTAATCAAATAACTGATATCTTTTTCTACAAATCTCGTTTCTAATTTAATAAAATAGACATATCTCAATGTGTGTGGACTTGTTACGAGAATTATATTTAAAACACCAACAGCCGAGTTTCTTACTGGCTCTTCTCGGTAGGAGCAGTTGTCCGAACCAGTAGTGGAGTAAGATTTAAAAGCACCCACACTAGTTTTCCTTACGTAACCAATGATTAAAATAAATGCTCTACCCCTCGTAATCCATGTCCCCACCCTCAACAGGTATCTGCATAGTCCCGGGTAGTGGGTTCGGGCAGTACCCGGGCACGTACCACTTCCGCACCACCATCCTGCCGCAGCCGGCCCTGCTGCAGCAGATGCTGGACAGCTTCAAGGCCTTCCACGCCAACTTCAGCAAGGAGTTCTCGTGAACAGAAACAAAACTACGAAGACATTAGCCTGTAATTACTTTAACGTGTATGTTTGGAACCAAAACAGGATTGTTATAGCTTTGTTAACGTGACTTTCCTTGCAGAGATTATGTACGAGTATAATTGTTTAAATCGATATATCTATTACGATTTAGTCTGTATATATTTCTTATATATTAGCTAATTTATGCCAATTATTTATGTAATACTCACGACTGTATCGTAATTATTAATTTCTTCTTTTGTCATCAGTAAAGCGATTGTTCATTCTGCAGTTATTGTGGGATCGATCGTTTTGTTGAAACAGACAATCTTTGTATACCACGATTATTATCGAGGTGAGATCTAGTCGGGGTCCGCCAACCGTTATTGCGATGGAGTATCGCTAATTGTGTTCAAGGTACTCCAAATCTTAAAAGATTTTATGTTTACGATACTTCAATTTATGTATCTTAAATATCTCAATAGTTTTTGGCACTTGATTATTACCGAGATAATTTTTGTGGAGATATTTGAATCTTTGTTGGAACTTGTATTTTTGCGATACTTCAATGGTTGTTGAGATTATTCAATTCATTCAAGTATTCAATTGAGCTATAATCGTTATGAGAATGTCCATTTGTTGTGCGTCGTCATGACGTCAATTGCGGAGGTACTAGTACCCAAAAACGCTGGTAATATCCATTTGTATAACATAACTACTGGAATTATGTCAGGTTCAATGTTGTAGATAACTGTAAAATGAGAAATCGGACTGAACTGTTGTTACGCTGTGTTCTTGTTTTATTTTGATTAAAACGATATATCATACACTTAAAATATGGAATCCTATTAATGTAAGTGTACGTAGGAGTAATTGGCAGATTGTTGTGAGAAGGTCGTGTCGAGGGGAATCAATATTTTGAATCAACAATGGTGGTCAGTAAAATTCTGATGTAGTTGTAGAGTGTCAGGTCTTAGTTATACCCCGGCTTTAATAATATACCAGCAGAATTAATATATAATAATTACTGACAGTATCATAATTTGTGTGGTTATAATAAAGTGCACATTTCTGTTCCATATAAAACCCTATTCTTATTGAATCAGCATTTTGTCAGTCATACAGGCGGCTCAGTGATATAATATAAAAGACAGAAATGGAATTACAAACAGGGTGGTAACGATCTTACGACATTAATTTTAATTTTAGGTACTTATACACCTCAGCGCTTTATTAAAAAAAAACAGTTAATTCAACGAAGTATTTTAGCCACTGTAATTATTTTATGTTTTTTAAATATATGTATAAACATGATTTATAAAAAACTAAATGACTGTACCATATTACTACACATGAAACGAAAATAACCTTGACCAAAAACTAAATAGTAATGGTGCAAAAGAAAGAAAACAACAATATTGTTTTCGCCTATTTTTTGAACAAGCGCGGTGCACCAGGTCAGTCAACCGTTACTAATTAAACCATATCTCAGTTAAATTAACTGGCCCGTTGGCGCAGTGGGTAGTGACCCTGCCTTCAGCACCGCGGGTCGCGGGTTCGATTCCCGCCGAGGGCCAACATTTTATATAAACAATTTGTTGGTTCTTCGAGCCTGGGTGTGTATTTGTATGTAAGTATGTAGTATATATACAAGTTGTCCGTCACTCATAACACAAGTATAAGTTACTTACTGACGACCGTGTGTGTAAGTGTCCTATATATTTATTAATTTATTTTGTTCGTAAATATGTTTTTTTGAAAACGATATATTAAGAAAGTTAAATCATGCTACAGTTATCTATTACTTACAAATGATAATTGGATTCATTAAATAACATATCGTCGATACCACTCAGTATTTAATGTAAAGAATAAATCTTGTTACAGGTTCGAATTGAAAAGTCTCATTTCAAAAGTCTTTTATTAACACCTTGTAATGGTGCAAGAATTGCCTCCGGCGAGGAAAGCTTCTTTCTTATATTAAAAAAAATATATATTTTATAATAATTTATCGGCTCTTATCAATATTATTGATACTGTTTATATTTTAATATTGTTTTTATTATTATTTGTGATTATGAAAATAGATTTTTCAAAAATCGATTGCCTCGATTTAAAATAACGCGTTACTCGACCAATTGTTGTGATTTTTTATTGCTGTTACACACAAAGAAACAAGCGACTGTAATCCATTGTAAATACGTTTTTGTTAATTCCAAAAGACAAGTGCTTAGCTGCGATATCACCGGTTATATTTATCAGGTGTTTCGTTAATGCTTGTTAAAGTTTTTGTTATTTGTATTAAATAATAGTATACTACTATATATTTTTTGCCTCAAAATATATAGTATTGAGGATTTGAATAACTTTTTTCGACGTTGGATATATATCCAAAAGAGTAAGGATTTTAAAACTCAATACCAACCATCAAACTGTGAAGTCATAATACGAGGCTTTAAAGCAAAGGAATAACTAACAAAAGTGCTCCATATCTGATGATTAAAACAAGATGATTGATCTAAAAAAATATCCTACATAAACTATCAAAAAATAACTTTTTAATTAAAAAAAAATACTGTTACTTTTATTATATTTAGAATATTTGGGTTTAGGTCAATTTGCTTTACAACGTGTGAAACATACTTTACCGGGGTAGACTTCTCGGCACCTTTTATGTTGGGCGGCCGAGTGTATAATATGAATTACTCTAAGAAATCTCAATTATTTAAAATTATATGAATTGTTGTTTGTATTGAACGCAAGTAAGGCGTTTACCGATGTACTGTTCATTATATTATCTATGGTTTGGTCAGTTGGTGTCGGACATTCCCGGAGAGACCTCGGAGAGATCATACCTTGAGAGTTGAAATAAATTATCAAAACGAATTAGTTTTATTTGTCCTCTCTTTCAGTGTTTTATCTAAAGAGAAATTCATCTATACACTTTTGAGTCACAATAAAAATTTATTTGCTTTATCGTAGTTAATTATTTTTTATTCAAAGTAGAACGCAACGCATGACCTAGGCGAAGTTACATTCAGTTATTAATTACTACGAGTTAATCTGAAATTACATTAATAGGACAGTCGTCTCCAGTAAATCAACTATATTTTTCTATCTACGAAAATATTGTTTGTAAAGTAGTCCTTTGAATAGAGTTGGTCAGATCATACTCTACAATTTTTGTGTTTAGTTTTATAAGTAGCAGAAACTATTTCATCCTTTCCTATTATTAAAAAATAGACTTCGAAATAGTCGGAATAAGTGAAATTTAGATGAGAAAGTACGGTATGAATACTTTAATCTTTTACAACTTTCGTTTAAGTTAAATTATTTTTATATAAGACAAAAAAGTCTTAAGTCGAAGAAGTAAGAATTACTAAAACATGTAGGTTGTATTATTTCATTAAAGATAGGGACGACAGGCCTTAAAACTTAATGGTCATCAAGGGGGATTTCAGTTATCGTAGAATCTCCTTAAGGTCGATCTGTGTAAAACTATTCGAAGTCTGGAGGAACGGTCTGTTGTAGATCCTGACGGAAATGGGCGAGCCGTACGACGAGATCGAGCTGGCGTCCTTCATGTCGGTCAGCAAGGGGTACATGGGCGAGTGCGGGCTGCGCGGAGGCTGGATGGAGCTGGTCAACATGGACCCTGAGGTGCAGGCCAACCTGTACAAGGGCATATCCGCCACGCTGTGCCCCTCGGTGCTCGGCCAGACCGTCGTGGACATGGTCGTGAGTAGCCTGACCTTGTGCTACTTGGAAAAACAAGGAACAAGCTCATGCGCTCAGTGGAGCGACTTGATACCGGTACGCTGATACATCTTAACAACTGCAAACCTTGGAAACTATTAGCATACACAGTCAATAGTGATAATTGAACATTAGTTGACATTGCTGAAGGTTCTGTATCTTATAGTTTCTGTCTTAAGGAAGCGATATTCATTCATGTATTCCAGAGGTTTTCAGATTTTCTGGAGATACATTTCCTTAATATTCCCAAATGCAAAGTTACGTTACAAATTGTCAAGCCCTCTTTTCCTGTTGCGTCAACACATACTTCCATCGATTTCCACGAGGGTCAACCTGATCCATTTTGGAAACTAAGGATCTAGTTGTATCCACCATTAGACGAAATTTGTAGAATTTATTGCCAAGCAGTATGCGCATTAACGATGTATCATTGCATACGAGTGTCGTTTGCAGGCCAAGCCTCCCTCGGAAGGCGAGCCCTCGTACGCCCTCTGGCTGGAGGAGAAGTGCGGGGTGCTGGGCTCGCTCCGGCGACGAGCGGAAATGATCGTCGAGGCCTTCAACAAGATGGAGGGCTTTAAGTGCAACATTGTGCAGGTTGGGAACACTGTTTGGTACTATTGCCATTTCTATAGTGCATATGAACTGAAGTCTTTTCATCTCGGTCAGGGTTTCGATCAGTAAAAAGAAGTGTACCAACGCATAATCATCTAGTATTAAGACGTCCGATGTAGTAACTTATTATTTAAATTATTGTCGATACACTCAACGAAATGTGGTTGTGTTGTTTATATTTTATCCTTCGGATATAAAGAGCTAACGACCTATGTGTCTACACAGTAACTCTCAGATGTATTTCTAGTTTGTAATATTCGATCCTTCCGTGCCCAGGGCGCCATGTACGCGTTCCCGACCATCTCGCTGCCGGCGCGGGCCGTGCAGGCGGCGAAGGGAGCGGGGCAGCCTCCCGACGTCTTCTACGCTTTCCGGCTGCTCGAGGACACCGGTATTGTCCCTTAACTAGTCTTAACATCTGACGAATCACCAAACATCCGCGGTGTGATTACGTAATCAATCGTCTCACAGTGCACGCAGAAGTATATTTTAAAACTAAATCGAAATTATGCTAAATAAAAATGCGAAATTAATAAGATTTATCTAGGATTAGAATAAACTCTGGAAATAATGCTATAATTGTGTAGTAGGTCTATATAATCTCGAGATCCATTGATGATTATCGGACTCTCTTGAGTCGCGACATGGGCATCATGAGCTTATGTCGGTTTCTAGTCTGTTGTCATGTCTATCTTTTCTCTACTAGTATCAGTGAATATTTCCGTGTAGAATATCGTTGCGAATGTATTGTTAGTTAGTCAAAACGTCATTTTGATTTCTTCCAATAGGACTCACGTGATTTTATAATATAAAACTTTGTGAATATTTTCGTCTTGTGTTTCCGTCTTAGATCACTTAAAAATAAATAAATAAATAAATAAATAAATAAAAATAGATAAAGCTTAATAAAGTTATCTTCTGAACCCAGGTATTTGTATAATCCCGGGCAGTGGGTTCGGGCAGTACCCGGGCACGTACCACTTCCGCACCACCATCCTGCCGCAGCCGGCCCTGCTGCAAGAGATGCTGGACGTCTTCCAGAGATTTCACGCGAAATTTACCGAGGACTTCTCATAGTATCACTTACTGCAGTACAATTTTATAGGTTACGTGTAAAAGCGGCTCCGTGACGTCAGGCAGAAACTCCCCAGCTTTGTGAGCTGAGTTATTTATTCGCTTTAGAAAGTGGTTACTGAATATACTGAGTCAGTTAGAAATGGAATATATAATACTTATTGCTAATTAAGTCAGTTGTATCATATAATTTATAAATAACTTGGAAGTTACCTTTAAAGTCAAAATTAAAATTGACGCGCTCAATATATTAGGAGAGACGAAATCGAAAAAAGACTGAGCCGCAGCAAACCGTGGCCTTATATGATAATAATATTGCTGTATATTATTGTGTTGTGTATAAATTAAATCGTGCAGTGTGATATTGTTTCTATAAAATAATGAAATAATTTCAACATTAGTTATAATAATAGAAGTTTACAATATAATTTGTCAATAAAGATGTCTAATATAATAATACATTTTTTTTAATAAATTCATTCCGATTTTTTAATGGCTTATTATGATTTTAAATGTCTGCCAAACTTCTGTTATATTTGCGAATTTACTATTTTGTTTTGTAATGATTTATTTATTTTTTGTCTTGTAGCTTATTTTCGATGACCAGAATTTGTTTAAACAGAGTATTTTTGTAATAAACTTTTCTATAAAGAATATTTTTTATTTGTACCTTCTGCATACGGGACTGTGACGTCTAACAAATGCGAGTTAATAAATGAATATATATGGGACAACTAGACAGCCAAATATACTACGAATATAATTTCGAATCAATCCTTAAATACACCCAGACTCGAAAAACTAATAAATTGTCATTCAAGTTTTTCGAATTAAGGTTTTTTATTCATAAGGCCATAAATTAATATTTATTATAAGAACTAGTCTCGGTAATATGTCACGAATTACAGCTATGTGTGTAGGATTCCCAGAAAGAACGTACATTAAATGTTATGAATTCATAGAAACGTGTTCAGTAGAAATTATTACAACGAAATATAAAAACAAGTCTCTCGCGTCTGTCTGTCAAAATCTCAAAAATGTTTGTTGAACTTTTGCAAAAAAAATCTCCAATTTTTCTTAACAAATAGGTTAATGAGATCGTAATTAGTAGCTGCTATAATTAGCTGCTGCGGAGACAACTTAAAAATTAATGAACAGTATAATAAGTAGCGATAAAATTTTTGTGACTTCTGCATAGTTCATTTACTCGATCAATTGTGACACAAGTCTTACGTTATGTGTCGATTAATTTATTTATATAGTTAGTTGGTACATGATCTGATTGCACGAGGTGAAGTACCTGCGATAAGCAGCCACTGACTCGCCCTCGGCGGACCGACCGCCGAAATGGGTACTAGGAAAATGCTATTGTTGACATTATAATTATATATGTATTCTTTATTAACTCACTACCGGTACCCGCGACTTCGTTTGCCAAATTAAGCGTTTAAAAACCTCAAATGAAATCAAATTGTTCTTTATGCAAGTAAATTCTTTAGAGCACTTTTGTATAATCGAGGAAAAATATGAATAATGAATAACAACTGGTTCGGAATGTTTCTCTTAACGAGAAGAGCCAGCCTGAAACTCGACGGTCAATCTTTTAAACATTTTCAATTTTACATTCTAAAACCACAGTCTTGTATGAAGCTGAAAGGATTTTCAAATCCAGGCATTTCTCTCATACGTATAAGCATATCTCTTACACTTAATTTAAACTTTCTATTGACTGCTCTGGTACGGAGTGCGGAATTTTATTGTAGACGCACTCAATAATGCATTGTGTTCGTCTGTTCACGAAAAAAAGGAAATTTTCCCTACATGTTGCTGCGGTCTTTTAATTTTCAAGTTCATATAATTTTTTTCATATATTCTTATGAAATATATAAACATTCCTATGCAGATTGTCCACGATAACTATTTGCGTAATTATATGTATCAAATAGCAAAGTGTATGAATGGCTTATGAAATTTAGGTTCGCGTCTCAAGAAGTGCCGTATTGTTCAACCACATAAAATGCAGATGCAAAACTTTTTTGTATATTTTTTTATCTAGTTCTAGAAATTTGTTATTGTTCTAAATATCAATAAAGTTTAATAAAAAAGTCTTCGGTTCTGCCCAGAGTTTGAACGCATGAACCCACGGGTCACACGCCTCACCACTCGACTATTATATGTAGTCGGCAATCTTTACTTCATCTCATTCCTATATTTATTAAAGAGATCATATCTCAAAACTACTGACAGGAACCAGTTTTCCCAAAAAATAAATTAAAAATTTACAAATGTATTGCCAGAACAATTTTATCGTTATTCGCGTTTTTCGTGTTTCCTGCACTTAGCATTACATTCTTAAAGGAATCCCGCAAAGTAACGTCTACTTCTATAAATTATTACCAAATATAATAATAGTACTATTTACAATTCATCAACCAAAGATTTTTTCTTTCAACGGTAAATTGTAAATCGTGTGAAACAATCCGCATATCCCATCCAGTAATCCTACTGGATGGGCTTCGATAGGGCCGAGTTTCCTAAGAAAAAAAGGCCCTTATCCAGCAAACGTAATCGCCGGCTGGCCTTGACTCCTTTCTTATTATCTAGAGAGCAACAATGAGTTCAATTATCTATTATTTAATAAGAAAACTTCCCCATCTGAGCAGGAAAACGATCAAATAAATACACCAGCGCAGGGATTCACCGATTTCGGTCGCACCAACTAAGTACACTTGTGTATAAAAGCATTTGCACACTTGGTTCGCACTTCAAACGCATTCAGAGACTGTAGATTTCGGTTTGAGAGAAAAAAATTAAAAAAATGAAACTGGAGAAGTGCTTAACGGAAAAGAATGTGAACCAGAACATGCTGAACATCCAGTATGCGGTGCGAGGACCCATCCTGGAGCGGGCCTTGCAGATCGAAAGGGAGCTGGAAAAGGTATATTTATTGTACATATCATAGAACAGTTAATAGAGTTTATCGTATACCAATACCACATGTATACACTTGTTTTGCTAAACGTTTTAGTTATTATATGCACCCATATGTTGTGTACAACAACATAGTAGCAAAATGTAATATAAAATGCCTACCATCAAAACCAGCTAAAGATGCTTCACATTCAAAGATGTCTTGATATTCAACAACTTTTAAATGTTTATTTTAGAGAACATGTAACGTTTTGCTAATGTAAATTGTCGTTATAATTTTGAAAGCAAACTGTAGCCGCCCAAAATACAGGTTTACCTAGTTTGGGGGCTACGTGTAAATGTTATCTATATTTAATGTTGGCAAAACTGAACAAAATCTCATAATTATAAAAGAATCGGTAGTAAATGTTATTTAAGAATCTTCGAGAATCGATAACATAGGAGACCGAACCGCTATACCAAAGATGGTTTTAAAAAATGTATAGACGTCAAGACATATGTATAAGAGACCTATTTATTCCCAGCTGTGAGCAAACATACTCGTAGGTTGCATCAATGACTTGTAACAATGTTCTTAATAAATAAACCATCTTTATTTAAAAAAAAGTAATATTATTTACTATCGAAGACCGACAAAAGTGTTTATCGATATATTTGTTTCTTATTTTATGTAACATGAGATTAATAAGTATATTTAAGTTTCCTCGGCCGACCCGTAGCATTTTGGTCGGCGGTGACGAAGGTCGTTTACGACCCCACATTCAGCGTCACAGACCATCGACCATGCTGTAATCTACCCCACCACTACACGCCTTAATCCAAGGGTGACCCTCTTGAGACGTCTTTCCTCAATCGCAGTAGAATTCGTGATTCTCTTTTAACGATGCTTTACAATTATCTATCTTGCCGCAGACAAACTCACTGAAAGTCAGTGGCTGTCCTTTCACAAGCGTTTTTAATTAAAGCTCCTAAGCGGCTGAACTTTCTTATCCTACTAAATGTTACCTTCGCAACTTATACATTTAAACCATAAATAACCGTGTCTATAGATGAAAATTCCTTGAAACTATATTCATTAGTTATTGATTCTATAGCGAACTGTCTTACGCGGCTGATCCCTATATTGATAAAATTTGGTACAATTAAAGCTTTTATGGTTTTTTATATATGGTATTTGTTGGTTTTTTATCTGTGATAGCCCAGCGGTGAGACCGTGCGACTCTTTCGAGGGGAACACGAGTTTAAGCCCGGGCAGGCACCAATGAGTTTTTCTATTAAAACTTATGTGTCTAATTCATAATTGCAATTAATCACACGCTTTTCGGTGAAGGAAAACATCGTGAGGAAACCTGCATATCTCTAGAGAACTCTGGAGATATGTGTAACTTACCAATCCGCATTGGAGCAGCGTGATAGGTCTTAACTCCAACCCTTCTCTCCAGAAACGGAGAGAGGAGGCCTATTCCCAGCAGTGGGATTGTAACAGGCCGCTACCTAAAGCTTTTATAGCGGGCTAACACATAAACATATACATTTTATACTACAAATACACTAATTGCATAGGAAAACAATATAATCATTTTCCGGAAGAAACATGGCGTATTTCAAAATGTAGTTAGTATTGGACACAGCCTACTTAGAATTATTATTATAACTAATGTTATAGTTCATTGCAAATAATTTATAGAATTAGGCGTTACTTTGCGGAGATCTATAATACAAAAGTAATAATAACATTATTTTCCTATAATCCGCGCAAAAGTTAATAAATAATCTATTTACTTTATTGCGGATTAAAGCAAAATAATTTTATTATTAGATACTTTTGTAGGTTCATTGCTATATTTACGTTCTAATATTAGTATCTACCAGCATAAAAACACACAAAAATAGTGGCGTACGGTAAAGTCTAAATCAGGTGCTTGAATTTCACAAGAAAAAGTATTTTCTGTCTTGATTAGACAATAATTGATTAGACATAAGGAACTAAGTTAGGTTTCATAGCATTGTAACAAGCTGCTAGCAGCCAGCACGTGAGATATTAGTACAGCTGTGATGTCACATCCTACCAGTATTGTTCGTACTGCCAAAGCGACTCAGAAAACCTTTATTTGTATTATAAGAAAAATCCTTATATCGTAATCGTTAGTCTTACCTCGTTCTTCTTATGTTAATTTTCATTCACTGATGATTTGCGATACTCGTATTGTTAGTGGTTTGCTAACTGTAACCTATACACAATCCGCAGGGTGTTCCCAAGCCCTTCGAGCGCGTGGTGCGCGCCAACATCGGCGACTGCCACGCCCTGGGACAGCCGCCCATCACCTTCATCAGACAGGTTTGGTTGTTTCACTTTCATACATTGTGTTGTCGCCTAGTCAAATAAAATAACTCGGAATTTACCTAACGAACCAATTAGGTTTCAAATTCCAAGCTCAATAATAACTCTGCTCGGATAAATTGCCTTTACTAACAAAAACGATAACAAATAAATATGAATATTTTATTTCTATCTACTTGTAATTAATGCATAGTTTCAAGTCCTAATCATCGGAATAATTAAATAAAACAGAAAACTAAAACACGGAATGATTGAGAATATACCTCACCGGATCGGTGATGAATCCACCTTGATATTATTGGATGAACCTGATTGATTGCAATAATGCGTAAAAAAGTAGGAAATCTACCGACAGGATTTAACGGACAATTCTGATATTAGTAGAAGAGACGATTCAAGAAGAGAAGAGATATAATTTTTTTTAATTTATATTATATTATATAATGGAGAAAGTAAGCGAGCTTAAAAAGTTTAATATCTGCTGTAGGTGCTGGCGCTAGCGGCGTGTCCGGCGCTGATGTCCTCGGAGGACATTCCGGACGACGTCAAGGAGCGAGTGAGAGAAATACTGCAGGACTGCACGTAGGTTACATCACCTCTACTTGCTTAACTTACCAGCTTTATCTGGTCATTATATAAATTAACAGTAAAGAGAATTATTTACACCAATAGTTGACTTAAATTCTTGCGCTTAATTTTCACCAATTCAAATTCACTTCTTGGGTTTTAACAATATCGTAATGGAAAAAAAAACTAAGATACTGGTGGTATACTTTAAAACATCATTCCAAATTTTATAAAGGCGAATGTTTCCGAATGTGTGTTGCAACGGATTTGTGCCAAATTTTGCATAACGAAGATGCAACGTTAGATTAACTTGCATTTAGGTCTGAAGCTGTAATAGCTGATAGATTTTTTACTCTCGGTTATTTCATGAGACCTGAACCGAAAAAAAAATTATAACAAGGTTTCACGGGCGTAGATAAATAATTTTTACCACGCGGGCGTAGGTAGCTGTCCAATAACTTATAGAATTTGGCATTACTTGCACAGATATGTAATAATACAAGTGTAATAAAGTGTAAAATCGCGAATTAGAGCGAAATAATATCATTATTACTTTTGGCTGTACGATATTAAATTCCAAGTACTTCTCACGGGCACTATTGAAACCTAAGTGCATGGTGCTGTGATTCCCACGCAAGAACCATGACAGGACATGATCGATCGGCTGTCGCGTCCATCCGACGGGACGATAATTTATAGGAATTGATCCCGTTGATATGTAAAGTGGCATTACCATAACACTGGTCTCGGGGTCCCGGTCTGGACACGAACACCCGGCGTTGTTTTGAGTCACGAGTGTCACCAAATTTAACTTCAATTCGCTCATAGCCCAAGTAAATATATAAGTTGATTATGGCCTCTCCGTGAGTACAGTTACATGATCTTATGTTTTTATATGTCCGTAACTGCCATTCTCCTACGGATCTCCTTACTTCTGGTTTAATAATACGCTCGATGTTTAACCTGCGTTTGATGAATGAATCTGCTATTGTCTCCATTTTGCACGAAATCTACTTTGCGAGTCATTGGTAATCTCAACGTTAGAAACGTTATTTTCACATTTAAAAATAGTGTAGTGTGTGTAGTGGTCCAATAAAACAAATTTACTGTTCACAGATTTAATTTTCCAACACTGTCTAGTTGTGATACATTTATTTATTTACTTCGACCTATAAATAAGATTAATAAATGTATAATAAACAGCCAAGGCTCGGTGGGATCGTACTCGCCCTCCGCAGGGCTGGCGTTGGTGCGTCGCGGTGTGGCGCAGTACCTGCAGGCCCGCGACGGGGTCCCCGCCTGCGCCGACGACATCTACGTGGGCTCCGGCGCCTCCGACCTCATCAAGTCGGTACTCACGCTGTTCGTGCAGGACGTGGACGGAAAACCACCCGGTGAGGGGTTTTTTCTGACGTTGACGTGTTCCCTCACAATTCAAATGGTATATTCCTGATCTCCTAATTACTTTGTGCCTGTCAATTTCTACACAAACATGCTAACTCGCCTGGTGCGAAAAGTCCATCAACCTCGATACTCCATACTATGTCAGCTCTCGAAACTGTGTCCTAAATACGGCCACTACACCTTTAGTCTCTGAACCGTGCTATAATTATATAATTCTTCTCGAAGTCCCTCAAGTATTGCTTTTACGTCGGGACGTTTTTCTATATATCTTCTCAAAGCCTGCTTGAGCTTTATTAAAAGGTTCCTACTTAGCGATCAAATCTCGTATCTATATATTTGTTTCTGTCTGTAGCGGTGATGATCCCGATCCCGCAGTACCCGCTGTTCTCGGGCACGCTGTCCGAGCTGGGCGTGCGGCAGGCCGGCTACTACCTGGACGAGGAGCACTCCTGGGCGCTGCAGCGGGACGAGCTGGAGCGCAGCTGGCGGGAGGCCAGCCGGGACTGCCACGTGCGGGCACTCGTGGTCATCAACCCGGGGAACCCCACGGGACAGGTACGGAACTAATGCAACAAACACTACACAGCAAAAGGACATATCCTCTGACTGCGTTCTGGAGTACCGCAGGCGATGGACATGAATCAGACCGAAACTGGTGGCAAATCCTAACGAGGGCAGATAATAAAGCATATAATACACCCAAACTAAAATTTAAAACAATCTAAAGGTTGCTTTTATTGAGAAAATAAATTAATCGTTAGGTGCTCGGTATAAAATGGACGATGGTTCTTTGTCAATACGAATTCCGGTTTTAGTCTAATACTTAATAACATATGGCTCGGTTACTAGAGGACTGAAATGTTTTCGGAGTTTTTAGATAGCGATGTTCCTCACACCACCCTCGTCCACAGGTCCTCAGTCGCGAGAACATTGAGGAAATCATAAAGTTCGCGTACGAGCGCCAGCTGTTCATACTGGCGGACGAGGTCTACCAGGAAAACATCATCAGCAAACCGTTCCACTCCTTCAAAAAGGTTAGCGATGCTTCAATACCACATTTATTCTGTATCCTTTTTGTGAGGTGAGATAGTAGCCATCACGCTTTTCCAAACGTGGACTGATTGAAAAAAATGCGGTAATTTTCAGTTTGTATTAAAAGTATTTAGAATTTTTATTTGCTGATCGTCAATACAGAGCGCCACGGCAAGGGAACGCGGGGTAAGTGATTTACGTTTTCCTTTCGCGGAAAAGTGCGGAAAACGGACTGAATCTAACTCAGAGTACTGGGTTTTTTAATTTATGTGTAAGCGCCATCTAGGGAACACCGAAGGAAAACCACTCGCTTATTATATACAACCTGTCTATCAATCAATTGTTGTTAATGAATTCAAAATATATGTACATTTAACCAACGCGGCCAATATCTCATGAAAGTCTATATAATTCCAAATTACACGTGATATATATGTAGATGATAGAATCACTGACATTCGGATTTCGTAATCAGAACCAACATAATATAACCAGATATTAGTTTTATACTCTATTAAATCAATGTAATGGGAATAGAATGAGCGACTCTCTTTGTTCTAGAGAAAGTCTTTATTACCTCAAATAGGTATTGACCGAGACCGATGGCTTAACATGTTCTCCGTGACATGAAGCGGAGAAAAATGGCCAAATTATTATGTAAGAGATACGGTTATATAAGATGATAATACTTTTTTGTTTGCGATCATATTGGTAATATATCGGGAGGGTAAATGTGTACTCGAAATATAAGGCATAGAATTAGTAACCGACGGAAGAAGCTGGATTTTTGCAGTTTAGGCGTGAAGTCCATCTCTTGATGATGTATCAGTTTTATTTATTTATTTGCTCTATATTATCAAAACAATTTAAATTGGCAACTAACACGTATTCACACGGTCATTACAAGCGGTAGAGGATCAAAAACGACGCTAACGAGAACACTTCGCAGAAGAAAAATTTATTCTATAGCTCCGACAACAATTACAAGTACAAGTTCTATAACGTAAACGAAGCACGTAATTAAAAAAAGACGTATCCGTATATTATATATGCCATAATCTTGCCATCCGTCCGTTAGGCTATCACTGCGAATCCGCTGGAGAAATCGAGCACAATTTATTACAGGAAGCTAACTATAGGAAAAAGAAATATAATATCGCACACTTCGAGAATAATTGCTTACCGTAGAGCACCCTAACGTTTAACGTGCTGACATTCTGCTTAACGCGGAACTGCTAAGACCGGATTGTATAGCTTCGGCTCGTGGTGCGGCAGGTGATGTGCGAGCTGGGCGCGCCGTACGCCGGCATGGAGCTGGTCAGCTTCGCCACGTGCTCCAAGGGCTGGGCGGCGGAGTGCGGGCTGCGGGCCGGCTTCGCGGAGCTGCTGCGGCCGGCGCCCGCCGCGCAAGCCGCGCTGCGCGCCTCGCGGGCCGTGCTGCAGTGCCCCTCCGTACTGGGCCAGTGCGTTCTCGACTGCGTGGTGAGACAGGGCTCTCGTCCGCCCTCTCTACTCGCTTTTCCCCAAAGTGTCACCCTTCTCTCGCCCCGAGTTCCAATTATTCCCCTCTCACACGATATCGTGAACGTATTTGTTTTTACATTCAATTTAATATAAGCGTGCGTCCCCCAGATGCGTCCCCCGGCGGCCGGCCAGCCGTCGCACGCGCGGTTCGCCCGCGAGGTGCAGGCGGCGCGCCGCACGCTGGCCGAGCGCGCGCTGGCCGCACGCCGCGACCTCAGCTCCATCCCCGGCTACAGCTGCAACCCGATCGATGTACGCATTCTCTCTCGATCTCTCTCCATCCGATCGAAGCGCAGTATTTTTCGATAATCAGTCCACTAGATTTCATTTTTCATGAGATCAGTTGTAGTAAAGGTATGTCGGTGGCAGGGTTCCATGTTCGCGTTTCCACGCGTGGAGCTGCCGGCGCGCGCCCAGCACGCCGCCGCCCAGCAGGGTATGGCCGCGGACGAATTCTACTGCCTGAGACTGCTGGAGGAGTCAGGTCAGTACCGGTCGCGAGTTCCTAAGATCGGTTGTAGTTTTCCAGATCCCCTAGAATATATAGCGACTAGCATGTTGACTAGCACCCATCACTCTCCTGTCCGTATCCCGCTCTAGCTCTGGCGCTGCTTCTTTTAAATGGATGTCATTCGTCATACAATACAACCATCTTGTTGTCGAGCTCTCTCTAGTCACGATCACAATTATCATCCGTTCAGTTACATAAAACGCTAAAAGTAATTTACTGTGCGTTTGTCAGAAGAAACCTCGAGTGTACATCTCAAATTTAGAATCCTAAATATGATATATACTTAAGACGCATTGAGATTATTAAAAGGATTCGTTTGTTCGCTTTCTAAAGTTCAAATTCAGGCTCGATCGTCGCCTTAATTACTAAGATTTATGTGCGCGGTGCACCTTCTACCTCTTACGCGAAGCGATGTTCGTTAATTTATAGAATTAGGCGTTACTTTGCGGAGATCCATAATACAAAAGTAATAATTAAATTATTTTGCTATAATCCGCGATACAGTAAATAGAAAATATATATAGTGTTAAATGTTTAGTGGACTATCCGTATTTTCATACCCGATACGTGCAGGATTCGTAAAAATACATGCACAAACCTCCACCACTTCCACCACAATACACAAGCACTACACACGTTCCCTATCACAAACTCAACAATCGTTTCGCCCCACAACCGAACCATCATCAGGAAGAGACTCCACGACAAAATCGCAAAGCATGTGCATGTGTTTTTACGAATCCTGCACGTATCGGGTATGAAAATACTGATAGTCCACTATACATTTAACACTATATATATTTTCTATTTACTGTATCGCGGATTATAGCAAAATAATTTTATTATTACCTTCGATGTTTGTTATTTAATGAATATTGCAACCAATGCCGTAGATTGCCCCCATCTTCTCTAAAAGTTACATATTAAAGTTCCTCTCAGGAACTCTCGTTGCCGCTCCACCTTGCAGACCCCAATTTCACTTACCAACTACAGACACAGCTTCCTGCTACGATCATCAGTTGCATTCAACAGTATATCCAACGAGCATAAAATAGACTGCTGCATCTGTACGTAGAATTTTAAGTACTGACTTTTTTCATCTCACTAGAATTTATTTGTGAAAACTTGTATTTGGCTTATTTTATTTTCCATAGTTTTGTACATATTTAATGTCGCTGTAAGTGTTCCTATCAAAATAAAATAATTTTCATCCCTCCTCATTAGATGTCCACACGTGAAAAGTGATATAATGAACTTTAACTAGTTTTTAACTTTATAATATCGTCGATGTTCCGCAACGCGGACTCTCATACTCAAAATAGAGAAAATTTAAAGTCCGTTCGTGTCTGGCCAGGTGTGTGTGTGGTGCCGGGGTCGGGCTTCGGGCAGCTACCGGGGACCTTCCACTTCCGCACCACCATCCTGCACCCGCGGGAGGAGTTCCAGCACATGATGGACTCCATCCGCCGCTTCCACGCCGCCTTCCTCCAGGAGTTCTCTTGATCGCTTATTGACTACAAAGTATTTTTGTTTCTACTTTTTCTAATGTGTGTTGCATTAAATATAATCCACGATCTGTGATATGTAGTAGGATAATAAATTATATAAAATATGTTTTATTAATGTTATTTTGTTATTTAATTATATATAACTCAGACCCTTAATTGCCGATTGAGTCGACGTGTGATCCTTACTAAGCGGTCACGGGCTTAAATCTCAGGCAGGGCCCAATGAGTTTTTCTATAAAACATGTTACTCGATCTGTCATCACGGTCTCTTTTATATAAAAAGAAATAAACTGTAGATAAATACGATATCTTATGAAAACGGGAATAATTATATCATAAATAATCGACACGAAATGACTGAAGTAACTTATCTCTCACATACATAAAGTCGTTTAAAAGACCGAGTATTAAAGACTCTTATACCAGCCATTTAAACTTTGTTCGTCGCTTTATTGTGCTGCGAGCGCTTTGTACAACGCGCGAGGAACAAGTACAGTGGAATTCCAAAGTGTTAATAGTTTGTCCTCGGCTCACCCCCCCCCCCCTGCCTGCGAGCTGCGGACATACAACTGATCTCTGAGGAGGGGATTCCTACTTCCTTAATGATGGCGGGCTCAGTCTGGAGAGTTGTATTTAGCGCGTAGAGGCTTACTGAAAGTTCGCTTCGTCGAACTTCGATAAGCGCTTCTGTTTTATAACCTTACAATTCTTACGCGGTAATGTCTCCTGCGTTCACGATGCCTCACAAGTCGCAAGAGATCACAAAACCTAGAGATCCATTATCTGAGACAAAGTGATCCGTGGAAGAGGTCACGACCGTTAGCACTGGGGAAAACAACGCAAGAAGGTAGAAGGCTATTCTGGACTAAATTCCATTCACGAGTATAAAAGAGTAAGCCATATTGCTTGTCAACGACAGTCATGATATCGATACTATCGCCGTACTGCGATAATATCGCTTTATTTTCTTTATATCATGGAAACAACACCTGCAAAATAATTTAGCGAATCAACACCTTCGTTTAAATATCAAGTGTCATCTAGCTGGAAATATAATCCAGGTCATCACTACACCATTGGCGTTATGTCAGAGCACACGTTCCATAATGCAGTGTGTGCAAACAACGATGCGAGTGAATTTCGAGTGGGCCCTTGCATATTCATGGGCGCACGGTAATAATTCGGGAGCGCCGCGCCGCCCAGACCGGACTGGACACTCGGACACTATTTATTTAGTTTCGATACTCTTATATAACCATTCTTATAAACCATTCTTCGATACTCTTATATAACCGAGTCTGAAAGTTGCGCCCATTATAGAAAAGATGAGAGGTACAAGATTGGGATGGTATGGACATGTAATGAGGAGGGATAAAAATCATGTGATCAAACGAGTGTTGAGTATGAATGTGGATGGATATGTGACTAGAGGAAGGCCTAAAAAGAGATGGTTGGATTGTGTGAAGTATGACATGCATATAAAAGGAGTAGCGCCAGAGTTGACGAATGATAGAAGAGAATGGAAGAGAAAAACATGTCGTACCGACCCCACTTAGAGTGGGATAAGGGTAGGAGAAAGAAGAGACTCTTATATAACCATTCTAATACTACAAATCGGAAAGTCTTTCTGTCTTTTATGATAACACGACTAAACTACTTGACCCGTCGTCATAAAATTGAGTATAACTACAGCTTATATATTGGGTTAATATGCAAAATAAAAAAAATCAAGTTCTTCCTGCGGTGAAAGGAAAAAATACATAGTCTATAATTGAAAGTATTTCAGCGTTTAGTTACCGAGTATTAATAACGACGATGTTATACAAAGAGTACATATAGCGGTAGTTCGTACGTGATAAATAGATCGACCCGCCGGAGCGCGGGCGGACAGACGTGCCATTTTTCAGTGAACGTTTTACAGCAGCGCGGAGATACAGCGGAAAATCTCCAGACGGTCTCGGACACGATAGTTATCTTATTACACGCTCCGTCCCTCGGGGTAACCACTGCATATGGCAACGTCATTTATTTGTAGTATTTGGAAACCAAGTTTTAAAATAGTTATTCAGAAACCGTATAAAACATAGATACATACAATAGATTACAATAATCAGCAAATCGTCATTTTATACAACTTCGAAAAAGGCATTACTTCTCAGCATAAATCGACTGTCATTAGCTAATGACAGTAGGCACTGATTTATCTGCAGCCAGACTGATGACGCGGTAGTTACTCGTGCAATAAGAACTTTCAATAATAATCACATAATTTATATCAAATGATTTTACCCTACATGTTGATCCCAGGTAAGTTACAAGTTATGACTTGCAGTGCATTAGCCGTGAAAATGCTGTTGCATAATAGTATGGATTTAATACCGTGTACAAAACAAGGTGAATGTAATCACGAGGTCGATTTAAAACAAATTATAATTACGTTTTCAAACCCTGAATATCGAATTATTGGTTTTTGTAAAAATTAAAAATATATTACAATGACTTATATTTCAAAGTACTTTATGTATTTCCATTTATCTCCGGCTGCAGGCGCTTGCAGTCCAATAAATACAAGCAACCCGTCCGCAATCGGTTTATGTCTCAGTTTCTTGCTTTATCGATTAAAGAAGTAGACGTCACTTTGCGGAGATTAACAATACAACAGTAATAATAAGATTATTTTGTAATTTAAATAATATATTTAGGATTCTGTCAACGACCACAGTGCTGCCCGCGCTGTCAGCCTCATCTGCCCGCATGTATCAGGTGTACAAGTCTCATATTGCAACATTCCATAACAATAATTATAGAAAAGTAACTCATGACTCGTATTTCTGAGTAGAAATTGACGGCTCGTCAGTTGCTGTTGAGTAGTCAGCATCAGAAGTTGATGATCATCAGAAATAGGAATGTTCCTTTTTTAGACTTGGTAACTTCCTCGATTTAATTTAAAAACATACTTAAAGCAAGCGAAAATAACAACACGCACACGAAGGACATAAAATCATTTTAAATTTGGACAGGTGAAATTGAAACAATTTTTTGAGCGAAATTGCGAAATATTAACGGCTCGGCGGAGGACCGAACAATACCGCGATGTCGAAACACACGTTGTCGAAATTGGAAACTATTATATTACGTTTTTAATACTTTTGTGAAATTGGATACGTTAATAAACGAAATTACTCAAAAATATTTATTCATTTCTGCGTACGATACAATGGAAAAAGTAATATCTTCCAGCATAACTGTTATTCGTCATACTCTACATTCATCGATTCTCAGACGAGTTTACTCCGGTCACTGGCTGTCAGCTGCCAACGGCATTTTCCAGCCGTATTATAGTTAAATAGCGCTTTAAGGTACAATTGATAATAAAACGTTTATAAATTTAATAATTAATAGAGCTTAGCCCAGTTAACGGTCTTAGAATAAACCACATTAAGAAAAGTTATAAAACAAAAATGAATTGTATAAATATTAATAAAAAAATTAGTGAAAAGCATCGACTCATAAAATAAAAAAATAAAAAATAGCAATTGGCAATCATGCACAATGACATTGGATCCTCTGAAATGACAAAGTTTCGTAAAATACTTAGCTGTATTATCATTTATATATTTATACTAAATGTACTTTCAATTCGGAATCGCATCACAATCTAACCAATAGAAACAGTGCTTACAAATACTTAGTGAAGAATTTACGGTCTCTGCTTAACATATCAACCGGCACATTTATCCGTCCGCTGGCCCGCTACGGACGAGGGTCTATTGAAATCAAATATCACATATTTTGGCCAATGCGAATATCGGAAACCCTTTTCCTATGATTGTTCGAAATGAAAGGACGCGTGTAATTACACACTTGGGGTCGCCGCCGCGGTCCGCCGCCGGCCGCACTGCTAAGTATCATTGTTCGGGGCCCGAGCCCCCAGGCCCTATTATTGGCTAACACAAACATTAACACGCATAAATGATTATCGTGTTTCAGTCTTCCTAATACACTATATTGTAAATATTCAGTCGTTTAGTTTTCATTAAAGTTTTTTCATACAGTAATGATTCTTCGAGCCGGATCTATTGATCGTTGAGATTGTGATAATGAATGTGTGTAGTGGTAGTTTGGTGAGTTAGTAGTGCATGTGTTTTACGAATTCTCCAATCGAACAAAAAACGAATAATACAGCCTACATTTAGCACTATATAGATTATCCTTTATCGAGGATTATAGCAAAATATTATAATAGTTTTATTACTTTTGATAACGCAGCTCCAGAAACGCTTAATTTTATACGTTCTTCAAGACTTTATCTAAATATCTTGGAAGTTATCGCGGAATTTGAGTTAACGCACGCTAAAATTCAAACTTAGTTCTGTTTTAAGGCACAAAATGATTCCGTACAAAGTCGCGAGTCTTAATAAATACAGCGAGCCACGATTGTGTAAAATATTATTCACATTAGCAAAGGTTGGATTTGCATTTCAGCGAGCGAGCCGCCTGCCGGCCGACCGCGGCGGGGCGTGTTTCAGCGCGAAACTAATTAACACGCCCGAGTTGTATGTTAACAGTTAATTCAGATACACTTTGTACATACAATACTAATGTATGTTTTTGGGCATTTATTTAATTTATTTATTTGTTTATGTACCATAAAAAACGTAAGAAAAACATTATCAATTATAAAAAACAAGTACAAAGGTCAACTTATCCCTTTGTTAGAAATCTCTACCAGCTAACCTACGAAGTGAGACAATTTATCGTAAAATAGTTTCGGTACGTAGTATCAAAAATGAAGAATTCAAATTATTTTAATGTATCCTTCTTATTTTATAAATGTTCTTACATCAGTTTCACAGTATAGTTACGTTTTATGCACAGATAATGAAAATTGGCGATGTAATAAATGAACATTAAAGTCTGACATAAGCTTGCGGTTCCTGATTTCGCCTTACGAATAATTTATGGGTTAACAAAAAAATTCTGCAATCAATTTTAGCTTCGTCCGGTGCAGCGGTTTAAAGTAACGATAGAAGACAGGCTGACACATGAAGAAGTATTAGAAGTCGTGAAGCGTATAGATAATTAAAATTACAACTCTTACTGAATGGCGGAATTATTTTGCAAAAATAATGATATGTAAGTAATAGAGAGAGTAAGTAGGTATCGGAACGTGTTGTGCTTCCTATGCTTAGCAACACATATTCTTAAAAAAACGCAGATTGTAGCAAAATATTATTTTTAGAGCATTAAATTCAGCAAAGTAACGATTATTAAATTATTCAAAATAAAATTAATTATAAAAAATGTCACAAAACATAGTCGGAATATGTTTTCTGATCGTTAAACCCAAATAAAACGTCTCCCGAGCGCCAACAAGTCAGTTCTCACCGACGGAAATAAGTCATATTGATTTACATTTTTAATTGGACTCGGAATAACTTGTCTAATTTGTTCGCGGCTTCATTAGAGGAGATATTAATATTAAACAGACTCACTTCGGTAACGAATCTGAATACGTATTAGATTAAAACCTTGTACTCAATATATATGAAATAAAGTCTATTCTGATTAAATCAATATCACTGACCGTTTGATGCGGGCTTTTATCGAATCACAGATTAATTCTGTTGTTGTTACTGGAAATATCCCATCAAGTGTTGAAAAAGACCATAAACAAAATCTCGTTTATATTTGGGGAACAGGTGAAAAGCAATTTAGAAAACTGAGCGCATGACAACACTTGGCGCGGACGAAGTCTCAGGCACAGCTCGGTCTCGGAAGACCGCAAGTGTTATGCACACGTTCGTTCCGAGACCTCTGAAAAAGTAACCCAACGGCAACTACTGCTCTAATCGCGCTTTATATTTTTAACAGTGTATCCCTCTTAGTTCAAGGGATTATCAGATCTAAACCTTTTTAAAGTTGGCCAACACGATAGTACCTAAACTGCTTTTTCCAAAAAGCTTTACATACGACGTAAAACAATGAAAAGTTTTATCTGAGAGAGATGCGCGCTACACGCGACCGTGTCTCTACCGAGTAGATCTTAGCAGATAGTTGCAGTAACGGCGCGGAATATTGCCGCCAGTAATAGGTTTGGTTCCACTATCTAGATGCTAACAAACTTAAGTACTAGCTAATTTCTGCACTACATGCTGCAGTTGTGACAACTATAAAAATTAAGCACTTCTTGCTTCTGCTTAGTAACATTAGCAGAACATTAAAAAACAATTCCCCCACCGCATTTTTCTTTACGCCAGTCTGTTAGCAAACATACCTAGAAAATATTAGTTTTAAATCAGTTTTCAAAATCACACAGCTTCAGGTGTTTGTATTCCAAGACATACATAACTATTTGTTATCAAATAATATCATTTGTCCCAATTATTCCACTGTTGATTCTTAGTATCTCAGCCGCCGACCGCAGTTTTTCCGTATTTGTCATTCAAAGCTCGCCCCGCGCCGTCGCCGACGAACCCTACTCCGGCTTCCAAACTCGGTGTCTCATCACCGACCCATCCCGGCGCTAACTTTTCGCATTACCCCTAACTTCCTAAATAACTGGAGCCACTTTATCCGCTCAGTGATTAATTACACGTCTTTTGTCACATTTCACTCGACGTAATTACGCCAGGGTCGGACGCGGGTAGTCCCGAATTACCAACATCTGCATGGCACATGGGTCAATTTTGTTCAAGTATACGTGTTGCGATTACGAACCCGCTTGTGAAACGAGATTATTATCGGCATTTTATACCTTACTAGCGTTCCGGCCACGCGTTGCTGTGGCGCAGTCTGGTTTCGCATTCCCCTCGAACAGAATTCGACAGCCAAAAAAAATGCTCCGATGGCTACCAAACTTTATAGGATCATCCGCTGGTCTTTATAGTTTCAGAATTTATAAAGGTCATACAGACAAACATTCATTTTTATATATATATAAAAGAGACTATGAGTCGGGCCTGGCGTTGCTGTAGCAAGTATAATATTCCACTTCACTTCACCTGATTAACGACGCTTGATAGTTTTATTGTGCTTTTAAGAGATTCAATTAAATAGGAATTTGAATAGGATCATTTTATTAAAGTAATTAACTCGTGTCAGATGAAAGGGATGAATTTTTTGTATTGGACTTTCCAAAGCTTTCCAAATACTGCGTCGTAAGTAACCATTTTTGGCAAAATCCTCAAATAAACATGTGGCAGCTTTACTTTGTTCAAAATTTTCAACAAATTATACATTAAAACCTTCGTCGTGCACTAATCTGTGTATCGCTGATATCTCTATGAACATTTATTTAGGAGTTTTTAATTTTATCGCGGATAGACAGAGAGACGCGGCGGGGTGTTTGGATTTAAGGATGTGAAAGATGTAAATTTAGATTGTTTGAATAATATTGTATATGAACTCAGCGAGTAATTATGCGTTAAAGTGAACGTACGCACAGCGAAGTTATATGAAATCGTTGGCGTCTGATGAGAGAACAACTAATATTATCTATTGGCTCCGTTTTTGCTATTCCTCACTAGATGGCGCAGTACTGATTGAGTCGTGGTAAAGAAGTTCGTTTGAAGAGCTTTAAGTAGCCGGTACATACTTGCAAGTCCGATACAGTCCTCTACAGCGCGTCGTTTTAAACTGAGGTTCGGCCTCGGAGGAGGCACCTTTAAAGCGAACCGGTGAGACTCGGTCTCCCAGGTTCTACTCCGATGTTGCTTCTGCACTCGCCCACTCTCTCGGTGACGCTGTAAAAAAAATTACATGGGTCAAAATTGGTGGTCGAATTATCGTCAATTGCTCATTGTGTAATAATTTTCGTGGTGTTGCCATTGGTCTCGTCTTCGTCGGTATAGGGTCGTCACTATCGAAGACGAGATTGCATGCGTTCCTTACTTGAAGAGCTACTACTATGTAATAGATCAATATTAAATATCTCTATATTATTTAAAAATCGTAAAACCCTTTGAAATCTGACGTAGTTTTCACTTGAATTTACTTGCTAACTCTTTACTTATACCGGTTTCAAAGTAGTTATAATCAGAAACTGAACAAAGAATATGTAAAAGCCACGCTGTCTTTTGATCACTCGGAAATCTCGCTCCCGGTGAAGGTGGGAAGAGCCTCACTTCACACCGTATGAATAAAACATTGGTCAATTTATTAAGGGCTCAGGTAGAGGGGGGGGGGGGTGTTGATGGCGCCGTGGGCAGCCCGGCCGGACCTGGGAAATATACTTATATTATTACTTCGTTAAATTCATAAAATGACACCTGCATTGTACATACCATAATAAATTTTAATATCAGATAATAAAAAAATGAATGCATAGAATATATATATAACGCATACATAAAATTAAGATTTAAATACATAATTTAAGAAAGTTTCCCTTCGAGTAAAGTTTTAAGAAATCAGTAAAGAAATTAGAAAAAATTTTAAAGAAATTAGTATTCTTTATTTACTTTAGCTTTACAATATTTATAACAATATACTTTACGTTCATTAAAATATACACCGTCCACGTTAGCTTTGCTGGTAAAATACCATCAATTATATAGTTTATTTCATTCCAGTTCCTGAAGGGAAAACAGAATCTTGATGAATTTTTTTTATCAATATTGGTCACGGGGTTTAGCCGTGAAAGCGTGAAAGGAAGACATATTTTTGCATTTAGAATATTAATATTGTAAACATGAATAGATTATACAAAAATTTGCTATGTAGTACATAAAAGTCAAAGTAACTATAAACTGATATTAGTGTGCATCTCCTGCTTTTGCTTTAAAATTACTCTTTTTGGCGCTACCTCACTTTTATCAATCTAATATAATAATCTGTTATAATTTGCCAGTCTCTTTTTGCTACTAGGTTTCCCGTGTTTCCGAGCAGCCCGCCGCGCGCCCAACTTTAAACAAATTACGTTCGGTGACTGAGTTACCGGGCGCTGCCGACACACGGGGGCTTTAACTGGGTTTACGACCAATTATATATGCCGTTGGACCTTTTTTACATGAAAGGAAGGAGGAGGCCGCTTTATGGGAACCTTCTGTGAATGACAGACCTAGTTTGCTGGCTGGTTTGTTATCGCTTTACCGTTACTCATCGTAGTAATAATTCACGTAATTAACGCAGCATCAATGTACTTAATACATACATTTGTATCGTAATCTGCGGGGGCGAAACCGGTTATGACGATTATTTAGCAAAAAAATCATGGCGCACCTCGTTGGCTGGTGATTGGAGTGAAGTAGAACTGACCGTATCACTAATTTATTCTCTTGTCAGAATGGCCCACATCAGACACGCTACTGAGTTATGGGCGTACTCTTAGCCAAGAGTTAAGCAAATTAAAACACTATATTCTAATGTCCGACTCGTGCCTTACGTGGTGCCAGCGGCCGCCGACCCGCTTGTTGACTCTCGCCTCGCAATTTGCAAACTTAATTGGGGCCGGAAATACTACTTGTTTACATTCTAAGGGGCGCTATTTATTCTGAGGAATCTGTATGTGCCGGTAATTAAACCACATCGTGCTGGACATCTCTTATAGGGGTGTTTATTATCGATCAACATAATTAGAAAGTCTAATAATAATCAGAAAGTACTAGAATCATCAACCAAGCATTGCTTTGGGTTTAGTTCGGCGCCTATGTATTTGTTTAATAGCACTCAGTATACGAACACTCCGTACCTCATTATACAAGTGTCACATTGTCACTGTAGATTTTATGATTTCTTTTTAAAGTTCTATTAACTAAAGATACCTATATGAAAAGAAAGAACAGTTCCTTTGCGCAAATGTGAAATGGCGGTGGCAGGCTTTGTCATATGTAGGTAGCGAAGATAAACAACTCGTTACAGACATCTCGCGATATGATCCCGAGTCAGGGCACGGAGCTCCGCAAACAAACGAGTTCTGTAACAAATACGTGACCATTCGTCACATTAACAAGCCCTCGAGAGCGGTCCGCTTATCGGAGGAGCGCGGCCGCAAACAACAACACAACTTGGAACATACGTGCTATCTCGGGCTTCTCGGCAGTTGTTGTTCATTGTTTGTCAGAGTCAGACTATTGTTCGAAACGCGTTCATTCTACTAACATAATAAATGATCGGGAGATAAAGCACAGGTTTGTAATCCGTTTCACCATAAAAATACATGCTGATGCCATGGACAACTGAAACTTCAGAGTATAGCAATATGTACTGCAAAAGCTATGTACGTTCTCCTACAAAAAAAGCTAAGAACAATTCAGAACTAAAAGTCAAAGATTCGACTTTTTAATAAATCCCTCATATTTCCCCACACGTATCCCTTAAACACGGCTGTACTAAGTCGCGGCTGCAAAGTACTAAAGTTATAAAACAAAGTGAAAATATGCCCCCCCCCCGTTGCCCCGCCGCTCCGCCGCTCACCTCCGTCGCCATCATTTAATTAGCTACATTAATTAATTCTACCCTTTGAGCTCGTGTTGTGCTTACGAATTTCCCGACCCGTAGTTTTTTCGCTCCCGATAGAAGCTCTCCCTTTTATCCCGACTAGTTCGTGAAAGATTGATCGTCCCGTAATTGTGCGCGACTTGAATAATGTAACGTCATAAACTTCTACAAGATATTGTAGATGAGAACAAAGTATATAGCTCCACCAAATAGATGGCGTTGTATCGGCTCCCTGCCTCACTCACCGCACGTGTGTCCGTCCTTTGCCGTCGTCGTAGTAAAAAGTGCGTAATCGCGGTGCGTAGACACGAGACGACAGAACCTCTACTAATCTACCTATTATGAACATTTCTACTTGTATACACATGCACTACAGCGATGTCCTCCTCGCGTCGTTCTCCTCAGTGAAAAGGTCACGGGTTCTGGTCCACGGATCACTTTATCACGGATAAATGATCTCGGAGTCTTCGTCGAGGTCAAGAACGGCGATGTTAATATTACTTTCCCTTAATTTAATATCACACTTGCTTCGTTTAACAGTTTACATATAGCAAATACACCGAACGCTTAACGCGTGTGAACTCATTGAACAATACTTTGGACCGAGACTCATTTCGATACTGTAACTTTCGATTTTTCTTATTTTTTGAAAACCTCAGATCTTGTATTTAAATGATACAAATAACATTCGATTTGTCTGATTTTGATACGACTATGGATATTAGATTTATGAATAATTGATTAGCACTACCGACGAAAACTATTTATCAAAGATCGACGTAACTTTAACGTTAGACTTTAACTAGGCCACTACAGGCTAGGAAAGAGATGCAGCGAATAGGAGGTCCACGGGTCGAGAAATTGATTCTGACATAGACTTTTATAGACGATGTTGTTTATTGCCCTGCAGCAATTACGATTATCGGTTTGTGAGTCGGCAATCGACGGCCTCAGGCACCGCCGCCGTATTCACAGAGCTAATAAGGGCGGCCGACATTACCCGCTCGTAATCCGGGATAACAGCGCCGTAAACATCGTTCGCCGTCCAAGTATTGAGGCCGGACGATCCCGCACTCGTAGACCGTACTCTACGTAATACGCGCTCACTGGCAACGCAATGTCCCCATACACAATCCTTACTTACAGCACCACAAGCTGCGAATCTATTTTCTGCTTCTAAATCGACTAGCGGCACCCGCGACTTCACTCACGTCGATTTTATGTTGAAATACTTTTAACTTTGTTTTATTTTGTTCATATACGAGAAGAAAAACGCGATTATTTTTATGGTAGCCCGGTATCTAAGCTTTAATTCTAACAAATTATATTTTGATTGCCTTATATCTTGTATATTTATATCTCCGGGGATAAGCCGTCCGAGACTTAGGAGCTTGTATCTTAGTTGGTCTAATAATTTGTTTCTTTTCAAACATATTAATTCACGGTATCTCCAAAGTCCACAGCACCGCTCCGGGCGGCTCGAGCTAACCGGCCGAGCGCACGACGCCCGAGTTAATCGTAGTGTAAATGTAAAACGGCGTCATTTACTAACCGCGGAAGCTGCGTCACTTTGACGGACGGACCGTGCACGTTTGAATCCTATTGATATTGAAATGGTGGTTAAATGCGAGGTTCATTTTCATATTCCGTCCACTAGTTAAAAAGGAACCTTTCATTTTGTGTACATGATAGCTTTACTGTAGAACACAGTAATAAAATATTTCGTGTAGTTCTTATCCATAAACGTTACTGTAGCATTAATAATCTGAAGTCTCGTTGTTGAGTTGGTGATTGCCAACTCGAATAAAATTTAAATAAATATTGTTACATAACTAAAAGATCCGATCACGCCGTGTGGTATCCGGCGGAATAGAATAAACCACCCTCCTTTCTCACCGAAGTGTCGTAAGAGGCGACTAAGGTATGTTCCGTGTGGTATCCGGCTGCATAGAATAGACCACCCTCAGTTCTTACCGAGGTGTGGTAAAGGGCGACTAAGGTAAGTTGACTTCAGGCAGGCGGCCGGTCGTAAAACACGTAGCCAAATCATGTGACAACGTTTGTAACATGTCGTACCGACCTCACTTAGAGTGGGATAAGGGCAGGAGAATGATGATGAACTAAAAGATCCGATCGTGCGTTGCCATGGATACTCTCCCTGATTATTGAAGAAACTCCAAGAAAATCCGTTCGGTATTTCTTGAGTTCATCGCGATCGGACAGACAGACGCGGTAGATGACTACATTTTGTAATACGTCAGGATGTTCCGGTTTCAAATCATTCACGATTATAAAAAACTTTCAGTCCAGTTCGGAATAAAGCAGAGCCCATCAGTAGTTCAGGCCGTCACCGCCATAAGCCAACGGTACTTATTACCACAAAATACACAAAATATACATTCGCTTACAAACCGAATCGCTCATTACAACGGCAAGCGTTCAGCTTTCGGACCGCATTATTGCAAGAGAGACTCGTGCACGCGAAAACAGCCCGTCGGTATAGGTGGTACGGGCCAGGGTCCCGTGCGCCGCCGGCCCGACGCCATACATGATGTATGGGGCTGGCGGGATCGGGGGCGACGAGAGTGTCCCCGCCGAGATGTTTACTTAACCAACGGGACTTAAGTCTTTAGAATGCAGCGTTAGATAAATGTTGGCCACAGGTTTAAAACATCCGCAAAAGAATGACGTACCTGTCTTTAGGCTTGCATCGGATGAGATATTGTGATCGCCCGAATGGAAGCTAATAAAATGTACCGTATGCTTTGACGCTTGCTATTAAGGCATTGAATTATTCAGTCGGCTTGTTAACACCGACTGAATAAGATGTATAAATACAAAAATTGTATATTCCCTGCAAAACATGTATACAGGCAGTGTTCGCGCCTAAAACGATGTCAGCCGGGAGCGAGCGGCAAAGGGGGTTGCGGGGGGACGCGATAGACGCGCCACCGCGACCGACCAGAGCGCTGTCAAAGTTGAACACGTACATCATCATTACAACATCATTTTTTATCCAAAATTTACATAATTGTTATAGTTACGAATTAAAAACAGAATTATAAACCAGATACAGAATTTTAATTTACACGAAAGTCGTAATACACGACAAGTTTTGGTGACCCCGACGTGATCAACCGACGTGCTTCAACGAAGAGATATATCGAGAAGGCGCTTAAACATCGCAGTCGTAGAAGGCAAAAACCCAGAGGACGAGGTGAAACAATCCAAACCAAGGGGAGTAAGCCTATTTCCATCCTATTTTACATCATTTTAAACAATTTTGCTTCGTTTTGTTCTAATATTCGATATATTTCTCACGCGTCAGTTGTATATTCTACCTACATCAATTTTACTTTTTTGTTGTTTTGTTCAAAGTTCGTTTATTTCTTAGTATTACATTAAAATTATACGCCTAATTGATGAAATAATCATATTACGATACGTAATTCCGTTTGAAGATAGTAATTTATTAATTAATTACGTTCGACTAACGTTACTTAGTTACTTTCAATAGTGTTTCGTACTTATAAAGAAAAGTTTGTTAACTTCATCGTTTAACCTTCATTAATACAAACGAAATACTATCAATTCAGTTTGTTAAGCATATATGCCGACTATTCCAGGAGTGCTTCGGGAGTGATTTGGCGAGAATCGTGTGTTCTTCGTGCCGTTTGTTGCCGCGCCGGCGCCGGTTCGAGTTGCAGCGGCGGCCGGGCGTTGCTGTACGCGAGCCCGGTTTGTACGGGCGCTCGAGGTTGGATTCATTGTTTATCTATTATTTTTTCTATTATAGTTTTGTTTTGTTGTTTGCGCTTACATAATGACGGAGCTAAAGGAACTTATTGCGCAACGAGGGCGCGTTAAAACTCGCATAACTCTTTTTGAAAAATATTTAACGCCTCTTTTAAATATAAAATTAAATAAAAGTCAATGTAACGAATTAAGTTTGAGATTAAATAAATTCCAAGATTTATCGTATAGTTTTGAAGAAATTCAGTTTAAAATAGAATCTTTAGACAAAGATGAGGAATCTCAAATAATCGAAAGGGAGGAGATCGAAAATAGATTTTTCAGTTTAATCGCGCGCGCTCAGGAATTGTTACAACTTTACGAAAATATGCCTAAAAGTGAATCAGCATCTATTAACGGTTCTGCCTCATCAAAACATAATTATCTAAAATTACCACCTCTCAAGATTTCGCCTTTTAATGGGGATCCGAATAAATGGTTGGAATTTAGAGACATGTATATATCATTGATTCATAACAATGACAGTTTAGATAACATAAGCAAATTTCATTATTTAAAATCTTATTTAGAGAATTCTGCCAGTGCAGTCATAAATTCAGTCACGGTATCGTCTCTTAATTATCCGATCGCTTGGTCGCTCCTCTGCGATAGGTTTAACAACAAGCGTCTTTTAATAAATGAACACATCAAATGTCTTTTTTCCATAGAAACTATTTCTAAAGAATCGGAACAGTGTTTACGCAATTTAATAGATGAAATTTCAAAAAATCTGAATGCATTAAATTCATTAGGAGAACCAACCGAATATTGGGATTCTCTGATTATATATATGGCTTCTTCAAAACTTGATTCTGTAACAGCTAGAAACTGGGAGGAATTTAGGGGCACCCGGGAGGTTATCAAATTATCTGACTTCTTTGATTTTCTTCGTCAACGAGCAACTGTTTTAGAAACAGTCCATGCCAGTAAATCTATCAGATCTGAAAAACGACACAGTTTAGTAAAGACAAAATCTTTCGTGGTCTCCTCGCCTTCTTCTTCTCGTTTTTCCACCCAAGATAGTTGTCTAGCCTGTAAACAAGATCACAAACTTTATGAATGTACAAGGTTCAAATCGCTTCCTACTGAAGAACGAATTTCTAAAGTGTTTCAGTGGCAATTATGTAATAACTGTCTTCGTAGTGGCCACCGATCAAATCAATGCAGGCTCGGTGGGTGCCGCATCTGCAAAAAGAAACATAACACAATATTACATAAACAGTCATCTTTATATACTACACAAACATCACCACATACGTCATTACAAAGTAGTGAAGAATCTGCTTCGTCTTCTTTAAAAAATTTAGCTTCTTTGCATAACATGCCTTCTTCTTCGGAGTTAAATAAAGTTAAAGATTCTTCACATGTCATCAGTATGTCTTCTGTCTCCTCAAATCAGGCTCTTCTGTCTACGGCCTTGGTCGAGGTAAACGTCAATAATACTTCTTTTACTTTGAAAGCATTGCTGGACAGCGGCAGCCAGTCTTCTTTTATAACCGAAGTAGCTTTAGCAAAAATCGGTTTGTCTACAATTTCTAATGAACTTCGTTGTGTATCTGGTCTAAATAATTCCATCATTAATATTACGAAACATTGCGATGTCGTAATATGGTCTTCATTCAATACATTTAGTTTGCCTGTGAAATGTTATGTTATCCCAAAAATAACTGACAGACTGCCACAGGTAAACATTAATTTCGAAAATTTACATATCCCAAGTTACATCAAATTAGCTGACCCGAACTTCTTTAACCCGTCTGATATCGATTTGCTCTTAGGCGTTGATGTATTTTGGGACTTAATATGTGGTTCTAAGATAAAACTAGGTCCAAACAAACCGATATTACAAGAAACTCAGTTAGGATGGATAGTTGCTGGCCCCATGGGGGGGAAAAATTGTACAAAATCTAATGAAACTTATTGTAACTTTAGCAAGGAAATACAGCAGCAACTTTCTAAATTCTGGGAGCTAGAAGAAGTACCTACAGAAACGTCTTCTTTCAAAGAACACTTTTGCGAAACATTGTACAATAACACTACTTACCGTGACCAAAATGGTAGGTTCTGCGTTCAAATTCCTCTTTGCGATTCACCTGATGTGCTGGGCGAGTCGTATACTATTGCTAAAAAGAGATTATTTGCGATGAAGAACAAAATGAAAAGAAATCCATCATTCCGCGTGCTTCCCTATTCGCAAATTCCGAACTAACTGTCATTCTGTTTACAATTTATTCAGACAATGCATCTATTTAAATATTTTGATTTAAGTTCTGAATCTACCACCTTGGGACGAACCCATACCTTATGAAATTTCGAATGCATGGTTCGATTTTGTTTTAAATTTAAACATCTTATCAACGCTTGAAATTCCTAGATATGTTCTTATTAATGAGCCGCACATCATAGAACTTCATGCGTTCTGCGATGCTTCTTTAGATGCATATGCTTCTTGCATATATTTGCGATCTATTGACAAATTAGGAAATATCACGGTTAATTTTCTTTGTGCGAAAACCAAGGTCGCTCCAGTGAAATCACAAACCACACCACGCTTAGAACTTTGTGGAGCGCTCCTTGCAGCGCGCTTAACCTCATCTGCTACAAAGGCTCTTCGAATTAAAAATATATCTAAACAAATTTATTGGACAGATTCCTCAGTCGTTCTTGGTTGGATATCGTCACACTCCAGGGATCTTAAAACATTTGTTGCTAATCGAGTTGCAAAAATTCAACATTTATCTTCTTGTGGTCAATGGAGACATGTATCTTCTTTAGATAATCCAGCCGATCTTGCCTCTCGTGGTATAGATCCTAAAATATTAAAAAAGCTTCATTATGGTGGCACGGTCCAGAATATTTATTAGAAAACGAAAGTCAGTGGCCGAATAATTTACAAGCATCCAAAAAACTGCCTGAAAGAAAAAATAATAAACATGATCTCAATTTATCATCTCCATACCCCACACCTACATTCACTACAACTACACATAATAAATCTACTGATATAAACACTATTCCTACATATCATCTTGTCAATTTCGAAAGGTTTTCCAAATTTTCAACATTACATCGAAGCACAACTTACGTATTGAGGTTTATCTATAATTTAAAAAATAAACATGCAAAATGCAAAGGCTACTTAACTACTGATGAACTTAAAACTTCACTTACTCTTCTAATAAAACAGCATCAAATAGAATGTTTTGAAGTAGAAATTAAATTACTTACCAATAAAAAATGCTTGCCCTCGAAGTCGCGCTTACTGCCACTGCGTCCGTTTGTAGATGAAGACGGCGTTATACGCGTAGGCGGTCGCATCCAACACTCTTCTGAAACCTATAATAAAATACATCCAATTTTGTTAGATTCAAATCACACATTTACAAAATTATTATTCTCTCAAGAACATAAGAAACTTATGCATTGTGGTCCTCAATTATTACTAACTAATTTAAGACAAAATTATTGGCCTATCACAGGAAGACGACTCGCTAGAAGTACTGTAAATAATTGCAAATTATGTAGAATATTAAAGGCTAATACAGTAAATCCTATAATGGGTAACTTACCAAAACCTCGGGTGACTCCTAACTTACCTTTCCAGATTTCTGGCGTAGACTTTGCAGGACCATTTCCTATACGAGATCGTACAGGACGTGGCTGTAAAATAATAAAGAGTTACTTGTGTCTCTTCGTATGCTTCTCATCTAGAGCTGTACATTTAGAAATTGCATCTGACCTTAGCACTGATGTATTCATCTTATGCTTGAAGCGTTTCATCTCTCGTAGAGGAAAACCTAGTGAATTATACTGCGACAATGGTCGTAACTTCGTGGGTGCAAACAATGATCTTTCAAAATTAGTAAACAATGAATCAATCTCTTCGTACGCTGCCACTGAGGGCATTAAATTTAAATTCTCGCCAGCTTACTCTCCCCACTTCGGAGGACTCTTCGAAGCTGGCATAAAGTCTGCAAAACATCATTTACATAGAATGCTTGGTAATACTCACTTGACATTAGAGGAATTATCGACATTATTCGTGCAGATCGAAGCAATTTTGAACTCGAGACCCCTCACTCTATTGTCTTCAGACCCATCCGACTTATTTCCCTTGACTCCTGGCCACTTCTTGATTGGTAGACCTCTCACCTCGTTGCCATCACCAGCTTTACTCGACGCAAATGTTAACCGACTTAGTAGATACCAACAAATAGAACAAATGAGACAACATTTTTGGGAAAGATGGCGCAATGAATTTCTATGTGAGCTACAGCAAAGATCAAAATGGCAAATTAATAAAGGAGAGCTTCTGCAAGGTGACATGGTTGTACTGAAGGAGCCAAACTTACCTTCACTCGACTGGCGCATGGGCCGTATCTCCAAGCTATATCCAGGAACCGATGGCGTAACACGAGTGGCAGATATTTTGACAACAAAGGGTACCCTACGTCGCGCTGTGAAGAACTTGTGCCCCTTACCTAAGCTTGAACCAATTGAAGATTCTTCTCGAAATCCGAAGGTCTTCGAGAGGGGGGAAGATGTTCGCGCCTAAAACGATGTCAGCCGGGAGCGAGCGGCAAAGGGGGTTGCGGGGGGACGCGATAGACGCGCCACCGCGACCGACCAGAGCGCTGTCAAAGTTGAACACGTACATCATCATTACAACATCATTTTTTATCCAAAATTTACATAATTGTTATAGTTACGAATTAAAAACAGAATTATAAACCAGATACAGAATTTTAATTTACACGAAAGTCGTAATACACGACAGGCAGATATGACATTGTTAAATTTTATTAATTTTCATGTATTATTTTTGATTTGGATCTCAATAAACATATATTGCATTATTGAGGGTACTTCAAAGCTAAATTTGACGCGAACTGAGTCGCGGGTACAATAATGATACGGCATAAAAATAATGTTGTGTCCATATTTTCTGGTTATATCTACGTAATTCAAATTGTTCACGCCAGGACCTTCCATTATAAACAATTATGCAAAACCAATTTACACCCTCATCTGATAATAATTAATACATCGCAGAAACCGTTCATGCGAGAACACCTCCACTACGTAGGGGAGGGGGGTGAATGATTATATGAATACTGAAACGACGTGATTTTCGTGTTGAGTCACCTATTTGAAAAGTCAATGTGAAGTACGGTTACAGGTAAAAATTACCAACGGACTAGCCGGTTAAAAATTTCTGTTATACACTTTACCAGCAAACCTGGCTCCGGGTTAGTTGGGCTGTATTTTCCATATTGTGGAGCGCTTAAACTTTACTTTTGGGATTACTTCTAAGAAACTCACTTAAATTGTATGGTGTAATCGTTATAGTAAGTTATTGTTAAAAATAAGTATATGCTATCACAGATTTTATGGAACGTTAAAAAAACCTCCCGCTACATTTTTGGATGTCAGTTTGTGATGAACTCTGCTTAATCCTTTTTTAGACAGCGTTATCGCTGAGAGCTTATTTTTTATTTACTTATATTACTGCAGTGGACTAGCTGTACCAGCTTAACAAACAGACAGATATTTATATATTTACATATGTATAGAAACTATAATATTTTGATGTGAACTCAAATATATCTAAAAAAATTTAACGTAGATAATAAAAAAACTTGTTTTACTACGAATCAATGATAGTCAACTAATAATACGATTTACGGTTTAACTAAGTCGCACAGCTGCTCCATTATAACTGTGATATCCCAAAAACATATTCCCGCCGCCATCCGTCACGAGCTCGTGTTGACCAATATCTATAACCGACGGCCGTCCCGTTATGCAATTCAAGTTTATGGTGATCAAATGTAAACCGAATTCCGCCGCGAAATACCGATCCAATAACGCCCTAATATTACGGAGCGGCGCACATTATCATATTTATACATCCTCCACCACGGCTCCTGCCTTGTGTAGGAACGTATGTTAGTGAATCACGGCATATATCATATGCCATAATATGGAGGGCTTAATTCACCATTAACTGGCTAACAGATAGGAAGAAAAAATGGGGTTTTCTAACGGGGGCTCGAATAACCACATATAATTAAAGGCATTTTAAAAACTCTCACAGATAATGTAATCGTACTCGCATGTATAGTAATATAATAATAATAATAATAAAAATACTTTGTTGCACAAAAGACGAAGAAGAATGTAACACAATGATACAGAAAAAAGACAGAGTAAAGATACAGAACATCTTAATAATAATTTTAAGTAGTGCAAAGGCGGCCTTATTACTAATAGTAATCTCTTACAGGCAACCTTACTTAAGAGATAAACTGAGACAAGGAGTATAAAGGACGGTGCACAAAGTATTTATTAATAAACATACATACATTCTAATAATTACACACTAATACATATTTGAATAATTATACACTAATACATACATCAATATTTATACATACATAGATACATGTATATAGTCTTTAAATATTTACAATATTAACTAACATAGTAATTTATAAGGATAAATAATGACTCTTCAGACGATCTTTAAAAATGCCAACGGATTGTCCGTGTCTAATATTCCAAGGAAGCATATTCCACAGATTTACTGCCCTTACAGTGAATGATTTACTGTAGCAATAACAGCGACAAAAGGGAAATTGAAGCTTATTATCACTCAGTGAGCGAAGATTATGGGAAAGAAAGGAATTGGTCCTAAGAAAAGTAAAACGGACTTTAAGGTAAGAAGGAGTCTGAGGATGGAAAAGAAGAGTATAGAGAAGACTAAGGATATGAAAATGCCGTATTGTGAGCCACTGAAGTCGTACGCGATACTGGGCGATATGGTCGTTTTTTTTTAATCCGAATATAAATCGTATTACGAGTATCTGTAGACGCTCAAGCTTATTAGTAATTACAATTTATTTATTTATTTTATAGAACTACCAACAGACTGACACGTAAAATTAATATAGTTCTGTTTCATTTCGTTGTGAATAACATATAAGTCCAATTAGAGGTAGTCACAGCGTGCTTAGAAAGTAATAAACGCACAATAACTATTATAATTAAAAAAGAAAATATAAAATCTTACAAATTTAGAGATAAATGATGTTTTATTACAATTATATATACTAGCTTTTACCCGCAACTTCGTTCGCGTGGACTGTAGTCCTGGAATAAACGATAGCTTCCGTCGCATTCCAACAATTCAAAAACCTCCATCACAAAAATCAGATCGATCCGGTGGTTAAATTGCAGTACCTATTGCAATGATTCCGCCACTCTAAACATCAACGTTAAATATGGTTTCCTTCATGGCTACTGCTAATTAGCAAAGATATATCTTTTGCCCCGAAAAATATTCTAACAAAACCTTAAAACAATTGGACCACCTCTCTTACAGTGCAGAAACATCTTTCGGTATATCTGTTAATGTGAGACTCCATTGAATCGCCTGATATAATAAAAAAAATACAAAAAGTTTGTTCAATAACTTGGTTAATATTGGAAATTATATATAAACACCTCGAGCAAAAAGTTAGACAGTTTTGCATTCGTGATATTTAGACTCAAAAATAACGTCAACGGAGACATTATTTAATGCGTATCACGGACATATTTCATCATTATCACGTTATGGTCTCATCATGTGGGGCAATTCCGTTGATGTTACAAAAATATTTCGGATTAAAAAAAAAGTTAATTCGTCTTATATGTGGAGCTGAGCCTCTGGAACCATGTAGCCCGCTTTTTAAGAATGTAAATGTATTACCTGTGCCATGTCTTTATATCTTAGAGGTTTCCTTATTTGTTCACAAGCCTATGCTTGTGAAATCTATCCCTACGGATAGATTTCAAGTCAAGTCAGATATGGCTCTGAAGTCTAAGTTCCTAGATAAAAGATACAATTGTTTGCGAAAAACGCCGACTGTATGGCCATACGCGTTTATATCAAGCCGTCGGAAATTATTCCGATTGGCCTTTACGAGTACTTTTCATTCGTCAAATTAAAATTAAAATGAAGCTACGACGCTTGCTTCAGAAGGCCGCGTGAATACAGCATCCGTGTAATATATCAAATAGTGTTAGCATTCGAAAATCCAAAACAGGACAAACATATGAAAATGAAACGCAATTTAAATCGCCGTTGCGTTTTTGTAATTGTCAACAACTGAAACGGAATAAATTTTATTTACGCGTTAGATCGCTTTATGTTGCCAAATAAATCTGCGACAATTTTTATTCGACAATCAAATGTAACTCGCAGATTTTTGTAGTACGTTCGATCGACCAAATCATCGTCGTAATATTATAATTTTTATTCTTCAAGAGAAGTTCATTTTGCTGGGTTTCACAATATTTGAATTTGGTGGCTAAGACTAACCTTTGAGAATAATATTGATCATATTCTTTGTGAAATACTCGGGGAAACTTTTTCTGTTTAATAAATAAATAACAATAATAATAGGTTTACGAATAAGTCCCACAGCCCTATCAGGACTATGTGCGCTCTCGTAGGTCGCTCTCGGTCCTGCTTTGTCAGTTCCAGTTCGGTTTCTATTATTATTATATATTCTATGGCTCTATCTCACAGTCGCGATAGAACGCCATCGAGGACTCTAGGGGATCACAATACGAAAAACATCAGCGAGCTGCGGAACAGGTCGATTCGTTCGTTTCAATAAATAATTGATTGGATTGACTTTGGCTGATTCGATGTTGAGCTTCGGGAAATTACTTGGTAAAGTTACTTGCTGAAGCTTGTCTTTTATTTTTGTTGTAACTTGGCGAATTGTGTTTTGTGGTCGTATTTAAATGTTTTTTTAAAATAATTATGATTCCATTTATATCCCTTAGCTTGCTTATGATTAAAAAAGTTTTATAGGGGCAGGTAATCTTCTCTCATTTCTTATTTATAACAACGACGTCTGATAGAAGTGTCTTTTTAAGAAATTTCCATGCCAATCTTTCAATAGGCTTCCGTACAACCTATTTGCGTTAAGCCTAAATAGCATTCCTCTAATGCAGAATCTAGTCACGCCGCGTGTTCAGATGCAACGTCACGATTCTATCATTCTGGACTCTATCGTTCATCTTTCTTCAAAAATATATCAACTTTTGATGTTGTATGAGTTTCACACTCCCAGTACATTGCTATTAAATTGAGCAAAACGTCCAGTTGAATAATACGGTATGGCAATTCAAACATTGAATTAGTGGCTCTTAAGCGAGGCCCTACTCTTCCCCATGTCTCTGAGGAGTCATACAATTGTTGTTTATTATGTATTATCTATAAAATTTAAAGCAACACACGCAATATGTTACACCGAAACGTCGTTTTGAAATTTCAGAATTATTATGTTCGTTCGTTAATTTAAAAGCCTTTCCGTGTCGCCTAAATATACATGTCATGGTCTCTGAATATTTTTTTTTTGTTTTTTAAAATACCTACCAATTTTGTCATACGATTCGATTTTGTCATACTTGTGACTAACAAATAGTTTGAAACTGGCAGCTTCCGATGCTTTGAGATTTGGATTGATATTGTCTCAGTATTGAGTCATTCTCGAATGGATTTGTCGACTCTCATGCGAGACACGACTGCGCCGTGCGTGCGCACTGATTGCATGGAACTGTTATCAACATGGAACATTGAGAAACACTGAGCTGGATATGTCCTATGGAATGACAAAAAATTGAAATGTATGTGTACAATCGAATTTAGTTTTCTTGTTTCGTAAAGCAAACGCTATCACAAATAATTATTTTAAAATCTCTATATCAATAGGCAACTAAGTTCTGAAATATTAAACTTTAAATCTCAATCGAAAATCACGTACAGACATTTAAAAAACAACCCAAACACAGATATATGGTAGAATTAAAACCATCCGAAATTCAAGAGCAAGATTAAAACAAAAGTAATAATAAAATTATTTTGCTATAATCCGCGATACAGTAAATATAAAATATATATAGTGTTAAATGCATCCGTATTTTCATACCCGATACGTGCAGGATTCGATAGTCCACTATACATTTAACACTATATATATTTTCTATTTACTGTATCGCGGATTATAGCAAAATAATTTTATTATTACTTTTGTATTATGAATCTCCGCAAAGTAACGCCTAATTCTATAAATTATATAGAGAACTATTTGCTTATAAATGCTTCCCCCATTTTTTCTTTATCATCTCATTACTTTTGAATCGGATATCGAGTTATAATTTCTGTTATCTGTTACTGTGTTATAAATTATAGGGATAAATTAAGTAACGCTCCCAAAATAACTTTAATCTGCTCTTCAATGTTACTAAGTTACAGAAAAAAAATTGTTTCATCCTATTATAGAAAATTGCATTTAGTGATCTGTAGTCGGTCACAGCCACTACAGATCTTCACACCACACCACTCCATATGTGAATTTGGTGAAGAGTTGTACTGCAATGACAACAATGTTGGTTTAAAAAAACAAATTTTCTATACGTAATCCGTATAGATCTAGTCTACGGACGTGCACGAGGTGAGGTCATGGGCGCAACGCAATCTGCGGAACACGATTTCAATTTAGATATGGCTACACAGCAGCCATCCGAGCAGCTTCCCCGCTAGATCTAACTTTAAACCTATAGTAAATACAAATTTTTCGTACCACCGTATTTATACTTGCCTGCTTGTAATTCTGGAGTACAATTTTTGTGATAGAAAGATGCGAATAGTCAATGCCTAAATCTGGTTTATTTCAGTTTATCTCAACGACCATAAAGACCACAGTTTCCCCTTTGGCGGAAAGATTTAGTTATCGTTTCATTTCGTGGAAGCGCCTGAAACTCAACTACATTTAAACGCAATTTGAACCGTGCCTTCTAAGCTGAAACCTAAAAGAAATACGATATCCATACGATCCTACTATCTAATCTAACTCTACTTACTCCTACCATATAACAGTAAGTTTAGTTTCATTTCAGGAAACAAAAAATGATGATGATTATGATTATGAGACCTAGAGTGACTTCTCGCCGCACACCTCACACGCCAGTCATAGTTTTGAGCCGTACGAAGAACTAGGCTGAAGTTTGACCAGGAGTACCGTTCGGATAATGTTACTCGTTATTAACTAAACCCTTTTAGATTGTGACGTAGGTGTTTGTTGGGTTGATGTTGATGTTCTTTATTGTGGAGCGAAATTAAAGAACGCAAGTGAAGATGAATTTATTTGGATACGTCTTACAAGTTTGCGTATTAATTAGCGACTGTTTATACGTCGTATCTATTTCGGATATTTGAGATCCGCTGACTTCGCGCTACATAGATTATCGAGACATGTTTTTAAACAGAAAATCAATCTATCAAAAATTCAAATTCAAAATTTAATTCAAATTCAAATTTAATTATCAGTGCTAGTTCATAGGCGGTTACTAGACAGCAATCCGCAATTGTGGGCTCAAGTTCTACAACACTTCAACAATATTTGTATTGTATATAATAGTATTTGTATGTAATATTGTATGTAATAGTTGTAATCAGGCAAAAATATTTCAAACTAAATCAAACAACAAGTTCAAAAAGACTGCTATAAAGACAATTCAACCGAGTCGAACGTGACGTTGATGTATCGCCCTATTGTATGACTCATGTTGATCGAGATGTTTTTACCAAATAAGCAAATCTCTAAGCTCCCTAAAACTAATTCAAGGATAAGTATGATAAGGATGGATAAGAATGGAATGCAATCTTGCTGCATACAAAATTTTAACATGGATTCATTAGGCGCTTCAGAAAGTATGAGTTGGCGAGGATTGAAGTATGGCCGTATCGTATCGATCGCAGGAGGTACGATATCGAGATGTAAGTAATAACGACGATCCTAAAGTTGGTTACGTGAGCGGCATCGAGCCGCGCGGGGAGCCCTGGCTTAGACCTCGACGGAGCTTTGGAGGATACTTCGGACCGACGGCATCCCCGGCACGTGCCGGCTCAGCTGAACTGCATTGATTGGGGATATCTTATACCATTTCGATCACGCGGCTTCGTATCGCTTAATACATTTTCGAAGCTGAACGTGAACAAGTCATCGGCTGACTAATACCAATAATAAGAAAAGTTCTACCAATAATACCCGATCAAGAAAGTTTTTAGATACATACGAAGTAATTTAATTTTAAGCAAACATTCATGAAGGAAACATGATGACATTTACCATCATTTTAAAAACATGAGTTTTCTTTTTTAAAACTGGAAAAATGAGAAATGCAAGGGATAATGTTGCGAAGGGGGGCGGGGGGTGGAGCGTGGATTAGAGCAGGAGCAGCAAATTGTTTAGAAAAATCTAAATACGAAGGAGATGTAAAAGATAATTTGAAATCAAAGGGTACATGCAATAGTGTAAAATTGTAATTTTTTTTGTCGATTTCGATTTATTGAGGGTATTACTATAAGGTTATTTAATTTTTTATTAATTTATTTAGGAACAACCAGTAGCAGTTACATTAAAACATTAAATTAAACTAAGTACACCACAAAAGGCGTTAAATGCACTGCCTTTAGGTGTCGGAGCGCGTACATCATTATATCTATACTAATATTATAAAGAGAAAAGATTTGTATGTTTTCCAGCAAATATTAATAATTATATATGTCGAATCGTTTTGCTCAGCGAATTTTTTAGGAGTGATGTCGGCATTGCCGCCATCACTATTTTCAATAACCTTACTCATTATGCAAACATAAGCACTTTCATCAGTTGAAACACTTTATTCATTATTTCCACAATTTTTGCACTATGTCTATTATCTAATTCTGCTTAAGATATAACAACGGTACTCACAAGATTCGTCTCCTTATTCCAAAAACACTGGTGATATTACTCAATATTTTATAAACAACACCCTGTTGGCGCCATGTTACTGACAAAACTAATTAACAACAATAATTCGTTGGAAATTATCACTAACTTTACTCTTTTACTTTAACTTTTTAAAATCAATTTAGTTAACATTTTACAATTCACGAGATGATTTTTAATGAATTTTTAGAAGTAAGAAAACATCAATGTTCTCTACTTTTTTTTCGAAACAATACAAAAACTTTTGTTTTTTCCGCCATCTTCAAAGTCATCTTGTTGCGTTTCTTTAAAAGGAGCGATAACCAAATGTCTTTTTGTACGTTACAATTTCATGACTTTCAAGTAAACATTAAAATATAATCTTACTACAATTAATTAATTTAATAAATTATTAATTAATTAGCGAAGCTGAAGTGGCGCTGGGCGGGGCACATAGTGCGGAGGACCGATGGGCGCTGGGGTCTTAAGGTGCTGGAATGGCGACCCCGCACCGGAAAGCGCAGCGTCGGTAGACCCCCTACGAGGTGGACAGACGACCTCAAAAAGGTCGCAGGGAGCCACTGGATCCGGGCGGCGCAGGATCGTGTGGTGTGGCGATCCCATGAAGAGGCCTATGTCCAGCAGTGGACGTCCATCGGCTGACGAAGAAGAAGAAGAAGATTAGGATATAATATTTGCTTTAAGTTGAAAATATCTTGCAAGTTAAGTTTTACCCACTTCCCGGCGTCCGATCGAGCTGAACTTTTACATACTGGTCCAGTTTCGATGACAATGCATGTTTATGATAATTATGACCTGCTTCGGCTAGGATAGGCTCCACACGAGCGAACTCCTCAACGGTTATCATGAAATTTTGATGAATGCTCGAGGTGTAGTAAGAGGCGACTAAGGTAAATGCCGTGTGGTACCCGCTACATAGAATAGACCACCCTCATTTCTTACCGAGGTGTCGTAAAAGGCAATTAAGGCAAGTTGACGTCAGGCAGGCGGCCGGTCGTAAAATACGTAGCCAAATCATATGACAATGTGTTCGTAACACGTCGTGCCGACCCCACTTAAGGTGGGATAAGGGCAGGAGAATGATGATGATGGTTTTTTTAACTTGATTTCTTAAACTGTCTATTTCTATAAAGAACTTTAACATGAATACGTCCAACTATTGACGATCGTAATTCGTAATGACGATTATAAGATTGTATCTTCCACAATTACACAGAAATTTGTGAAGAGCCACTCGATGTATCGAAGCGGAATGTAATTTAGTAAAAGGGTTCCGCACGTGGGCGGAATATTACGCTTCTATCAGACAGTTGTGGATCCCGGCTACGGCGGATATTCGATCGACATTTACAATTCGTTAGTGCTTCCGGCCGTATTCACCTCACGTACGAACAGGAACCGTAGCTGCCGCTGCGTGTGTGTTCGGTATCGAGTGCCCGAGGCCGGCGGGCGTCTGGACAGCAGTCAGAACAACAAAACAAGTAAACACGATGGCGATTTGAAAAGACGTTTACTACATTCTATTTCTTAATCATGTAGTCGCTCAGCGCCGGAGCGAGTTCACTTCGGGCTCGTTAGCTGGGAAATACTAATAATAGATCCATACTCTCATTATATGAGAATATGTCTGTGAAATGACACGTCATTGAAGTATATCAATTTATTAATCAAATCAAATCAAATCAAATCAAAATAATCTTTATTCAAATAAACCATTTCAGGCACTTTTGAATCGTCAAGCATCAATATGATTAATGAAGCTACAACTGGTTCGGAATGTTGCTCTTACCGAGAAGAACCAGCAAGAAACTCGGCGGTCAATCTTTTAAATATTTTCAATTATACATTATTAAACCGCTGTCCTGTATGAAGCTGAAAGGATCCTCAAATCCAGGCTTTCTTATCTTAATAGTATTAATAGTCTTAATAGTATTTCAATACTTTCAACCAGAAATCGAATCAGCTTTTTGACTCGAGAAGCCATCGATAGTGTTATTGCGCTAAGTAGGTCGTGACCAGGTGGAACGAGTCGGCCTTTGACATATACATATGTCGTTCAATGGCGACGACCGCGATGGATGACGGGGACAGCGTAACAAAATTTTATTAGAGCACCAAAGAAGTGGGCAATCTGTCTCGCGGCCTGCTCCCAGCGCGGCCCTCGCTCGCGCAGCCTCCGCGCCTCTGCAGCCGGCCCGAGGTCGGGCTATATATCAGCCGTCCTCATCCCCCGCGTGTCCCGCCTCCCATTTATTATTAGTGACGCTCCGTGACGCCGTGTCACGTTACTCGGACGATATATTCCTTACTAAATAGGAGGCACTTTGTGTCGCGACGGCCTCGTAGCTGATCCACGTTTTATTTGATATTGATAGTTTTGTTTTTATCTACGTTAAGAATATTATGTTACGACAATTTTAAGGAGAGTATAAAATAAAGAAACAAACTGTTACGGCTTCGATTATGAGATAAACAAATATGTATTGCCGCCCGTACGATCAGACCCCGAGTGGAGTGTTCCGCGCGCTCTCGGCGCTAGGTCATTAAAAACGGAAATAGGCTTCTCGTTCATAACAAAAGTTAGATCATCGTCGGCATACAGCCGCATCTGTGTCGAGAGGCCCTCCGCGCTCCAGCCTCCGCGCGCGAGATGCACGGCCTTCGCGAGCTTCGTTATTTATCTTTACTTTAACGAATATTTGGATTCAATATAATTCACTCGGACGCGGCTCGTGGCCGTTGAGTTTGAGCCGAATTCACGTCAGCTTTATTAGCAGGTTATGAGAAGCTATATACATAGGTGCGGCGTCAAAGGCCGCCGGCAGAGCGCGCTCTGAAAGCTCGCTTTGTCCGCCAGTATTCACACTGCGCCGACCCCACTGCCGCTCCAAAGTTTGTAACTAGAATACTTTCCTATTTCTGTCCGTTTTGAACTAAATCACATTCATCTATTCGTGAAGCTCTATGTGGATGCATGTTCTTTTTATGAAATGCTCTTTACGCCAGTATTCAGAAATGATATATACTGAGTTCGTTTTTTCCGCTTTTCTGTTTCATAACTTTATTGCTACGAGAGAGATTTTAATGCAGTTTGCCGATCCCATTTAGACATTTTCATACAGTTTCAAGAAATAAAATGGTTTTCTTGTAATTCGATGTAATTATAAACATATTTCAAATCGCTGAAATAAAGCTTACAAATCTCTGATTATATTAACTTTAATTATTTATGCGTCATAAGCAGGCGTACACAGAATCTATATAAAAAAACTTATAAAAATCTATTTAAAAATATGAAGTATTTAACAAACGTTATATACTTACATATTTTAACTTATATACTTACGTTTATAAATTACAAATCTATTCTAGTACAATAAAAGTCAAAATAAATTATTTTGAATTACAATGTGCGTGACAAACAAACCCAAACACGCAAAATGTATTTTTGATCATAAGAAAAAATATATATTCTAATTCAAAATTTTAGTTTCATAACTAGCTAACGGTATATGTTTCAAATCAACTAAACATATACAGTACGTAATATCTATTGCACAAAAAGAGGTCCCCGGCGGGAATGATGTATCTTTTAGAATAAGACGAATCCGCTAAAGAAGGTTTTTCTAAATAATTTGTAGTATAAAGCGTTACTTTGCTGAGGTTCGTAATAATAAAATTATTGTGCCATAATCCGCGATAAAGTGAATAGAAAAAATATATAGTGCTAAATGTACACAACGTGGAGTCAATCTCCTGATGATGCCTAGGTTGCGGGGCGAAACGATTGTTGAGTTAGTGATAGTGTACGTGTGTAATGCTTGTGTATTATGGTGGCGGTGTTGGAGGTTTGTGCGTGTGTTTTTACGAATCCCGCATATACCGGATAGTTCACTATACAGTTACATTAATAAGTTTTACCTAATCATTGTAAGCGGCGGTCTCGACGACGACGAAGAACGACTCTTATTACAAATAAGTAAATAAATTTATATAATTTTTTGTTAATAAGATAATTCTATATCAATTCCCTCGCATTCTGAGCTAAAAGTTAATAACTTTGGCTGTGAGCGTGTGAGCGAGCAGGCAGGCGGTGACATAATTTCGGTAATTTCTGCCCACGTACGATGTTAGCAAACATTTGCGAAGACAAAGTTGGCTAACGACGTCGCCATAACTTAGCTCCCCGTACATTTCTGAACCGAACAGACATGTCGCACCCAAAGAGGTTTGGATCGGTTGGTTCTGCGAGACATTTGTAAGCGTTATTATCAATTCGAATAAAATTAAGACAATCTTTGTTCAAATAAGCTGCCTGAAGCGCTTATGAATCTTCAACGCTCAATTAGATTTAATAAAGCTATCAGTGGTTCGGAATGTGGCCCTCGCCGAGAAGACTTAGCAAGACACTCGGCGGCACGTCAGTATTTATGTCGTTATGTGTAATACACCGAATTTTTTTAAATAATTTTTCCTTTACTAATTACTAATAAGACTGCAGTCTATAAAGCCAATGAAAGTGATTTGTTTGTAAAAACGAACTCAGTACTACCAAAGGTCAGACGAAACTTTGTTCAGCCGTGGGAGCAACACACAGGTGTATTTTAGTACTAACACATATGAAAATAGTAGTACAGTAGTTATCTAGTTTTAACAGAATTATAATATACTATAACTCAGCTAACGCTTCCACGTGGCCCACTGGGAAATTTTTTGATAACGCCTACAGTGTCTGGATCCGGGCGGCGCAGGATCGTGTGGTGTGGCGATCCCATGAAGAGGCCTATGTCCAGCAGTGGACGTCCATCGGCTGACGAAGAAGCCTACAATGTCCCTTTCGTCGAAGGAGTTTTAGAATAGAAGTATGTAAAAGAAGTTTTTCGTATAAATTTAGCGTGGTGTAAAAAATTCAAGTCAAAATATTGTTTAAGTTATCTGGGCACTAAAATGCACCACACGGGTCGGGTTATTTATCAATTATCAAGTTAATGCTAAAGGAAGAACAGCACGAAGAGATCTTGGAGGACTTGAGTCTTGCATTATGCCAAACCATACACAAACATAAAACCTTTTCCTCAGCCACAGAGACACAGAGCCGGGCAGCGAGCGTCGTGCGGCTCAGGATCAGATAATCGAATCCATTATTCAGGACGTACACGCGGACAGACGCGGGACGAGATGTAAATTTATGTGAATTGATTCCATTCATATGCTAAAACAATCATACCCGGCCGTACATTAACATAACATTTTGCCGGCAACAGGAGCGCCGAGAGACTCCAACGACGTGAAAGAAACCAAGATGGATAAATGCGTGTTCAAAATACAGTCTTCTGTCGTATTAAGACATCATATATAAAGTTTGGGCTATGTTCGTCCTCAGCAAAAATACAATCAACTATAGAGAGCACAGAACTAAAACAAAATGGAAAATCTCTTCCGCCGTCTAGTTTTGATTGAGCGTAAAACTACCGATATAAGTAGTACAAAATAGCAAACACGTTTGAATGCTCATTTACTGATGATATTAGTATATTGATGGACAAGAGCCGGGGAGTGTGTGCTCTCCGTCTTCCCTTTTTGTCTCAAATCCAAAATATAAACAAAAATATATACCCATAATTTGTACATAAATTCAACAAAATACTATGTGGCGGGAAAATGTAAGTTTTGTGTGTGTGTGCTGTGCCTGGTGCTAAGCAAATTACGGCACGCGGTCGGCTCGCACTAATGGAATAATGTGGGCGGATTAACTGCGCCGCGGCCCGGCTTCGGACTTTATCCGCGGCGACTGCACCACTCACTACACGTACTAAAGCATATTCTTATTTCTTAGAGACCGAGTCAACCGAATAATTTAGCGAAAATAGCAGAAAATACAAATAAAACGCGTATAAATTTCACCATAACTAAAGAAATTTACGGAATAATGCGTCACTTTAGAGAATTCCTTACAAGAGTTACGATGGTATTATCTTGACTACGAGTAAAATAGATTGTCCGCTTCTTTTAGAAAAAGGAGTACTCAGAGAACCACTTCCATTTCGATGCCACCCTATACTACATGTACCGTTTGTTCGTACCAGATTCAGATGAAATAGTTATCTCCTTAGGGCACTTAAGCATTTAATATATTATGTAAGAATAAAATAGATTTAGACTTGTTCTGTACGTCTGCAACCCCGGCTCGTAGAATTTTAACTTCTTTTTTTATTTCAAAAATATAGTGTAATATTATATTGTGTTTAGATTTTGTGTCCATGCTAGCATATCGATATCTTCTATTTGCGGAAACTTGTAACTGGCCGTATTGCCTTATTTATGTTATTTGTTGTTATTATAGCTGTAAGTTTCCATTATAAAATAAAATAAAATTCTACATATTCATATTTAGTGACCAAAAATTTCTAAGTATTTTTGATCGTACGGCGGAGTCCATGTAACTATTACTATATTCAAGGAAACTAATAGACAAGCGCTTTAGAAGTGTCGAACGGCTTTTTCAGTATATTCACATTTAAAATAACCAAACCCAATTCCACAGTTCTGTTTAATAGAAGCCGCCGCTAAAACTTTAACCTCCAATGTAACCGTCGCAGTTAAATCCCACAAAGCCGCACGCGGTGCGGATTTCCATTTAGCTCTCTGCCAGATAATCCGAGAGTCGCTGCGGTCCTCGTAAACCTTTGGCCTCGTCTCATATGAATGGAACGGTCGCCCGAACATGTTGCAACTTGTCCAACAAACTTCCGTTACACTTGTCAAAGGGGTTTTAAACACTAAAAGGCTTCAATTTAGTATGACTCTTTATTCGGAATAGTCCACATTCAATTTTTCTCCATCCACAAAGTTTGTTGCATGCAATCCATAAATCTATGGTTATTATAAAAGAAAGTTCCCAAAGGCCGTGTCTGTATGTGATGTCCAAATGTAACGGATTATTGCACAGTTTTTACTAAAATGTAGTGCTAACTAAAGAAAGTTTTAAAATAATATTATACTATATTACATTAGAATTCCTTAAGGGTCGGAATTTATGCGGGAATATGGTAGGGACACATTGATTTCAAACACGGAAGAACCTGCGAGCACAGTTTATATAAATGCGAAAATACTCTATTACACTTTTAGCTAACTTAACTTTCACGGCCGCCTAAAGTTTTTCGATATTTTCAACAATTATCCACATATTATTTTAACTTATTTTACGAAACAATTCACACACATGAAACTTTTTGAACCGGTATGTTTAACGGCGTCAACAAAGAATCCATTGCCATACCTCTTGAGTTTATCACAGACCGACGGATACAAAGACGTGGTAGGTTGACAGCAAGTTATAGTCACAACGAAATGTAGCCAAATATGAGTGTAGAAAAATGTGATGAGTTGTAGATAGTGAGCTATACTACATTATAAATGTAAGCTAGGCACATCACTATCGTTACATCGTTTCACGAATTTAGTCCAAATTGGATTCCATCGTGATAATTTCCACCCGTCAAGTGATATGTGAGTTGTTCGTTCGGTTTCCATTATTTTCCAATTAAACTTGATCCAGTTATAGTCATGAGAGTTGATTGAAGTTGTGTCGCCGACTTGAGGGAGCGAGGAGGGGGGGGGGAGTGTGACGATTGTTCGCGTCTGCGACTGAGATGTCATTAAAAGTTGGCGAGCAATTCCACGGCGCTCCTTACAAATATATCAGCAGGTGTATGGTTCTGGTCTTGGAAGTTCTACACTACGTACAAATGTTTAAAACTCATTTGTTACAGTTCCGAGCGCAGCGGCCAAAATTATTATATGAGGTTTTGTCAGGAAACGAGAGAAGTAGGTTTAAAAAAGGGAAAACGAACAAAAGCATTGCAAGTGCGAAATGTTAGCAACCGGTATTAACACCACACCGCTCAGCCACTTCAGAATTGATATTATTGCTTTTTCTCTAAATTTTTCATATTCTTTTGTAAATGAATGAAGAATGCAATCTCTTCCGGATCATTTCGACTGGCTGTCGGTATCATATAATATATTCTAATCCAGCGAACGTCTTACCTAGATCTGGCGAACACTATTTCATCGTCTCCACGATATAAATGTGACCGCTTCACTGACTGGTGGAGTTAATAATTTATAGAAACGTGTAATTCTCGTGGAGTCGCGCCGCGCTGAACTACGGCAACTTCAAACTATGTCAATATCTCGTGCCATTTTGGCCGGAGATGCGTTACGCGGTTACTGACACGGCTCCCTGTGACTTATCTCATCAAACTTTGTAATGAGCGCCTCTACTTCGCCGTGCGTTGGCTTTCAGCCTCTTGATGTCTTTTTCTAAAACGTTAGGATCGTAAATGTTAATATGAGTTCAAATCGGAGATATCGGAGATTTTAAGTCTAACCTTAATAAGTACGGCTTCCAGTTAAGCTACATTTAAAGAATGTACCACTCGTTCCAAATACCGTATTCTGGAGCATCATGGGATCCCACGATAGTGCATTATCACATCTCGAGGAGGTCATATACGAAGCCTCGCGTACGAGGCTCTGGATGTAAAAAAACACAAACACATTCATTAAAACGTGTGTTTAATGCAACAGTCTGTAGAAGCAGATAATTAAGTTTAAAGCACTAAAGCATGACGACTTAGATAAACTAACACATGGATTCAGGACCGAAATAATGGTTTTTATTCTGTCTTTATCACATATAAAAATGTATGTTTGCCTTTCTTTATATTTGAATATTTGACAAAGTGACAACTCGTCAAGTGTTCAAAAAGAAGGACATTTTCGAGACAACGGATTTCCGTCCGGTCGGCCGGCTGAGAGTTCAACGCGATTGCAACGTACATTGCTACATCGTGGGACGGAACAATCGAACAACAGCCGTACACGGCACAATAGTACTTTTGTGTCGTTCAGTTAACTCCAAGGAGGTGCATTTGCTGAATGAGCGAGCGGGACTCGGGCGCCGCGGCGGCTCCGCAGCTCGAGCGACCTCGTTACGGGGACGCCGAGTGCTGTTCCGAGCCACTGAGCTACTTGTATTGTAGACGCACAATGGAAGCGCGTCACGAGCACGGCCCGAGTCATCACGATGTCATACCGCTTTATTATCTATTCCGCCTCCGATGATTCTTTTTTAACATACCCGGCTCCGGTAAACCCTTTGCTCGACCATTCCTCGTTTAGATATACCCTATACAGTTATTTTGAAATGATATATATTCAGTACTACTTACAGAATACTATTTGCATATGTATCGAAACAGCTTTGCTTACTAATGAAAGCAATAAGTAGTAAGTTTCAATTTATTCTTAGGCATCTAGAGTTCGCTATGAGATAGCGCCCGCTGTAACGAGCGCTATGAATAGTCTTCTGAAGGCTCGATTGAAATGTCAGTCGCCGTTGAGAAGGTTCCCATCACACCGTCGTCGCCGAACACCATCGCCCCTCACCCGTGTCTCTGTCGACGTTTATACCGATATCGAATCTTTGTGTGCGTTCCCACAGCTTTCATATTGAATCCTCCTGGGGGTCTACTCTTGAAACCAATCTCGATTTCAATCCAATGACAATCCAAGCCCAATGCATTTTAGAGTCTCGTAGTTTGGTACTCTTGAATACGATGTCGTCAACATTGGATTGAAATCGGAATTTCGTTCGAATTGTTTCAGTGCGCGTCGTTACTCGTGAAGCTAGCTGCGTTGCAGGAATTGCGTGTACCAATGTAATAAAAAAAAATGTTAATAATTAATAGAATTAATTTGGTTTGTCTAAATTTATGTATAAGTCGATCATTCTAGTATTTTTAGTGATAAACGACAAAAATTCGCTATTCTTTTCTGTAAAATGGTTCTAAATTAGCTCAATAGAAAGAGACTTTTGCCTCTATAAAAAAAAAAATTCGAGTGTTATGTTTCGGACTTCAGCTTTGTTTGTGGTATTATACCTTTGTTTTCGAGAAAGAATAAATTAAAGTGTATTTCGTGTTAACTTAACTGCGAAAATGTGAATGTTATGTTTAAATGAGACTAATAGTTTGTGTTACATAAAAAACATAAAAATATGGATTACCTATTAAGGAGCAACTAGGATACCTACCAAGTTTTACGTAAGTTCATCTCTTTGAGTAATATTTCTTTTTTATGTATAATACAAATCAAATTACTAAATTTATTTCTAAATACAATACTATAAGACATGTGTTATACAATTATTTTCGAATATTTGCTAAAGAAAAACAGAGGGGTCGGCCAAGTCATGCTCCAGTTCAAATCAAGCTTTAATCGAAATTCTCGAGCATAACTCAGATCTGCAAAAGGTGTACTTCGGACCACCCAGGCTAAGCTGGAAACCACGACCTTTGAACTTTAACGACATTTAAAGACTCTTAAATCGCAATTCAATTTCTAAAAAGTTAGTCTTTATTAATATGGCGCTAGTGTTAGTAGTCGCTAGTAGTTCAAGAGTACGAAACGTCTTAATTCCAATGGCGATCGGTCGGAATTGGGTTCAAGAGTAAACCTCCTGATCTTATTTGCAGTACTCACTGTGCCGCAAGTAGGGAAGTGAGTGGAAGTGAAAAAATCGATCAATAAATAACCGATTTTTCTACGTTAATAATAAATCCATTTATTCGAGTCGAAAAAATTTATTATCAACAATAGATTTCTTTCTGACTATTTAAGATTAAATGATTTATAAAAGCAGGCGTTACTTTGCGGAATTCCATATTACAAGCAAAAATCAAAATCAAAGCAAAAACAAAAATCGTACTGCAAATCGGGTACTAAACTCTCTGTTAAAACTAACCAATCGCTTCGTAGTTTGTTGTGTAAAAATAAAGATATATTAGATAAGGGTAAAAAATCTGGGGTTTATAAAATAGATTGTCCTGAGTGCAACGGTACATATGTGGGTCAGACTGGCCGAAGTTTTGCGGTTCGATTCCGGGAACATATGGCTGCGTTTAGGAATAATAAACCACAAAATTCTAATTTTGCAAAACATTTGCTAGAAAGCGGTCATAAAGTGCCTAATGACCATTCATTTCATATTCTCCACACTTGTGATAAGGGACTCCGACTCAATACGTTAGAGCAACTTGAGATAATAAAAAATAACAATGGTCACTTAATTAACGAGCAAGTAAATGTATCTAATTCCGTTTTACTGCATGTGTTCGGAGGGGAGGGTATTGGTGGGAGTTGAACTATTTAAGATTGCTTGTATGGGTAGCGCGGCGCAGTACGATTTTTGTCGTGGAGCCTATCCTCCTGATGATGCTTCGGTTTCGAGGCGAAACGATCGTCGAGATTGTGGTGGTGGGTGTGTGTGCTGCTTTTGTGTTCGTTGTTGCTGGTGAATTGCGCCTTGGGGTGCATGTGGTGGCTGGTGCTGCATGTATAAGGTGCGTAGATTTTGCCTGCTTCATACACATTGGCTTTGCATGCATTCACTTAACCCGTGCGGATTATAGCAAAGTAGTTAGTTCTGTTATATTGCTTGTTATTTAAGATTAAGTTGCCTTTTTATAATATTAATAATTAATTAGTAGTAGTAGTTAGGCTTCATTGATTTGATCCAATAACGCATATCTATACTAATATTATAAAGAGGAAAGATTTGGACTGATTTCAAAAATTTTTTTATCACTGGAAGGCTGCTTCTTCACTGAGCAACATAGGCTACATTACATTAAAAAAAATAGGGATCCGTAAAAAAACTGTAATAAGGTGTGAAAAATTAAGTCGTAAAAGTCTTTCATCGCGTGCGCTGCGGAAACTATTGATGATAGAACAAAAAAATGTTCTACAGTATTATAGAACGTATCAATATCCACGAAAAAGTCCGCGATACCATATGTCTAACTATTATAGTTATGCCAATATAACTACATTGTAAAAGTTGCTAAAAGTGCTGACAATAATCAAACCATTGTATTCAAATCTCTGTATTAATCCTTATCCCATTAAATGATATTTTATTAAAAACTGTTTCAATACCTGTAAAATACTATTTAAATTATCTAATTATTAATTTGAATATTAATTAAAATCCGACATCCCAATCAAAAGATATTACGAATTTAAGAATGTAAATCGAAGGCAAACAATGTCATTACAAATTCATTGTAGCGACCGTTATAGCAGGGTCTGTATTTGGTGAGTTAGCTTATTCCGAGATTACTAATGATGCCCATTTTTTATAATGAAATATTCTATAAAATAAATCTATAGTCCGACTTCGTAAACTTTCCACTACCACGAGATCGGTATGGACGCGGGTGAAACCGTGGGGCATTGCTAGTCTTATATAAAAAAGAAGATAATGATGGTGATCGCGCCTACTGCGTGCCCTTCGATAGCCACAGTTGGTAAGAGTAATCAGGATAGGCAAATAACCGACAATTTGTCCACCCCGAATAATCTAAGGATACTGACCTTTCAGGGAGGCTCCTCCGCAGGGTATGGCGTCCGCGCCGCTCCGGCCGGAGTATATCAAAGCCACTTTTATCCGTAGAATCACTTATGTAATTGTTCTTCGTTTTTGTAATTTACAGTCACCGAGTTGTCTTTTATATTCCGTGTATATTTATAATAAAGGTCCACCGAACACCGATACTAACAATAATTCACACTGAGTACCGATTCACCCAGTTGCGCGGCCGACCGATCTGTCTATTTTTTTCGTGAAATTTTTGTGCTACCTACCCGCACCGCCTCAGGCGCAGTAAGCCCCGATTACCCTCGGCGGAAAAAATTGTCCGAACAGAGGGTAATCAATGTAATCGATTTATAATGTTTAGATAATCGATTTTAATAATATATTTTATTATATATTTTAATATTTTTTTCATAACTCTACCGGGACCTCGTTTCAGTTGTTGGTTCTTCGAGTTTGGCTTTATGGATTAGTTTTATTTTTAAAATTATATAATTATATTATATTTGCCGGTTGTTCGTCACTATAACACAAGTATTAAGCTATTTACCATGAATTAAAAAAGAGCTTTCGGAGCAATTAGTATCTGTAAAATACATCTTCGTAAGATGGATTCTAAGAAGTCAGGAATAATACATCAAAAAGGAAGCCTTTAAATCTCTCTATAGCCGGCGTCTGCTCGCAATTTACTCAATTATTTAGACAGCCGGCCTTACGGCTTTCGATCGGTGCTTATTCTCTCAATAAAGCCCCTTTTGGAACCGAAAAAATCTTCCGCTCGCGCTACACCTGAGATTCTGTTAAATTATTTCATCGTTTGTTTTTATATTTGTTGCCTCATACGAACCTATTTTATTGAAATACTTAATTATTACAACTTTATCTACAAAATCGTCCATCTACTGCTAAATTTAGGCAGTTTGTGAAAATTGTTGAACTGCTTTTGAACTAGATGGTACTTTTTGTGATTTGTTTGTTCTTAGGGTCGATCTGCCGTCGTATCGTGACCGTCATTTGTAGCGATCCAGTTTGGTTAGAGGACTTAGGCTCCTTTTAAAGTCCCACACTATACGTCAATAGCGTTGCTTCAACTTTGATATTAAGCAACTGAATTAACAAATTAAATACATACTAAGTTAAAATAGAGTCCAATTTGTTTCACTTTGAATTAAATCTTGTAAGTGAAGAACTCACTCAAATATTAATTGCATCTATTCATACCCAAAAAAGTTAGTCGCAAAGTAAGTTAACAACCTACGGCAGACTGGGAGCTGCGAATTAATTTAAGTCGCTAATTAAATCATCCCGATGGCCGCGAGTGGAGGCTGCGAAGGGGGAGAGGGGGAGGCTCTTCTCTGTGATTACATTGTCTTTGTTATAATGAATTTGTAACACGGCAGCGACTGTCACCGGACGTGGTCGGTCGAGGTTTAAAAAAGGATTCGGATCACAAGATGGATCCCTATCCATCTTGTGGATATGTGGATATGTGGATTATGTGGTGTGGGGATAGCATAAACTTATACTATAAATGCGACTGTCGCTATGTCAATCAGTTTGTTACGCTTTCACGGTTAAACCACTGATCTAATAGTTAAATGTAGAACGGTCATTTTTTGCTCTATTCGCCATAAATATATCGCGGATTATAGCAAAATAATATTATTATTACTATTACTATTATTGATCTCCGCAAAGTTACGCCTTATTCTATAAAGTTTAAAAGACCAGGCTCCCTGTGATTTTCATGCAAATAATACAAAAAGGCGCGGCGACCGGACCCCCCCCCCCTTTACCCTACAGCGTGATACATTTTGACTCACCTGATTAAATTAGAAATCACAGAACACTTAAATCACTATCTCTGCGTGTAGATATATGTTTAATTTGGAGTTCTGATTGAATCGTTTTAAGACAATTGTTATTGCGTGAAAATAATTAACGGTTAAAGTACTATCAAAAAGGCGTATTTTTCTACAGATGCGGATTTCTTTCCTGTTCCCCGCAGCGACCTCACCGACCGCGGTGAGAGAGTCGTTAGATTTTACTACGTACTAAAGTTAATTAAACAAGGCACTGTAAAGGTTCTACTCGGAGGGTCGTACCGTCCGTCTGTTCGGAGCCCAGAGTAGCGGACTCCGTCGTACTATAACTTTTATTGTGAGCTTAACTTAAAGCAAACAGATTATTACTTCAGGCATCGCAATCAAATAGTTTTCTCTTACTTATTTAAATGTTTCAAATCTTCCATCGAAAATCAATATTTCTCTTTTTTAGAGTTACAAAAGAGTTCGCAATGGCATAAACCTATTTATCTTCAAGGATAATTTGCATTACTAAGCTCGCTTGAGCTTGAGATTCCAGGTACTTTCACACAGCGAAGCATGTATAGTTCAGCTAGTTGGAGAAGCAGCTAAAATATCTGTACACAGTGTTTGCTGTCTGTATTTATAACTTTTATATGTAATAAAGCATTTTGCCACTGCACTAGACGACATTAAGGTTTTGGATCGGAATGGATACGGTATCAATATTAGTGGCGAATAAACTTAAAGTTCGAGGAATAACCATTCGATAAAGTGGGGTTAACGTTCAATTTTAAGAAATCGCCGTCAAATGATCGTGCAACGCTGTCTCTTATCACAAATCTTGATTTAATGAGATGGTGTATTGATACGTTTTTGAAGGGCTTTAGAATTCTCTCCTATGTTTCTGCAAAAGATGGAAAAATCGTCATCAAAATAATATCAAGATTTCTGCCGGGAGCCCCCGGCGGCCCTGCACGGCGCCGAGCGGCAGTGTTTGCTCTCCGCTCGTCACCCCCGCCATATTTGTTCACCCTAGATCCACTCATGTGGTCACGTTAGAGACTCGGAGAGTGTTGGTGTCGAAGCCCAACACGCAGTTAATACATGAGTTGGTGTTTATATTTGCGTTGCGCACATTTAGAATTAGGAATAAGAATAGAACACATGTTTATGTCCCACTGTGGCTTTAGTAACATTTCAGTATCGCAAGAAAAGCACGTCCGTGTTATAAGTTGTCCACCTTATTTAGACGTGGGTTTGATTTCCATGATGTGTTAATATTTAAAGATTATTCTCAACCACTTAAAGAGAAGCAGCGTGTGGTTTAATAATATCCATCTGAATACTATCATTCGCCTCGACGGACGACGAGTAACCTTCCTCTGGCTAACTAATGCCAGGAAGAGTAGTTCAGACGAAACGGGTTCGATACCCATGCCACGTTAAATTTTATGTAGTATACATCATCTCGATCTGTTAGTATATTATGTTACAACTTTGGTTCATAATATAACAACAAACGTGTGTTGTTCCTTTTTAAGGTTTAAATAAATAAATAAGTAGGTGGCCAAGGTAGTCAGTCTCCCCTCGAGTCTCCGACTCCTCGGTAACTAATGTGGAGGTGGTGTCCATCTCGCCGACTCACCTAGATACTGCCATTATTTTCCTTGCGTGGCAATCGTTATCATATTTTTATATTAAAAGCTTTGCAATGTACTTTATCTGAATGTAATGCGAGAATCATGTACCAACACCCATGGAGCAACTATCTTTTGACGCCTACAAGTCATGTAGGAGATGTCAGAATGTAATCAATCAATCGTCAATAATTCTACTATAGAATCGTACACCACTAACGATTTACGTACGTTTGTAGGCATAAATCAGGAGTTGCTGCTATATCTTATAAGCTATAAGAGAGCTCTCTCTTATAGCTTATAAGAGAGAGAGCTCTCCTACCACGAACCGTGACCGTTGTGTATGTGTCATGTATTACTATGAAACGCGTGCTCGTCGGACAGGACCGTCCGGCGCGCCGCCACGAGCGGGCCCGCCTCGTGTGAGCCGAGCAGGAGGCAGGCTCCAGTGATATGTGTGTTTGCCTGCTCGCGTCTCCAAGCCCCCACCTCCCACCCCTCCAACAGGCGACCTATTTGCTCGCTGAAGTTTCGCTAATGTCACGGTTTAGTGCCCTCTTTATGGCGATAAGTGGGTTGTAAGTTTTGTGGCGCATCAGATAGGTTTACAGTTATAGAGAACGTGCCTGAACTATTTCAAGGATCATTAAATACGTCGGCGGTGCGATGGCACGGACGAGGAAAGTATTGCCGTCTGAATGTGTCCAGTTCGCTGTCTGTAAAATACTTACACAGCACCATCGAATAGATGTGGTAAAATATCGATCGAATCGATATTTTATATAAATATCCTGGTTGCGGTTCTCACCGGAAACCCACCGACAACTAACTATATTCACTTCATTTCAATGTACATGCGATACCTTATCCCCATAGTATTCTATAACTTACGTGCCGGCTGCTCGGTGGCGACGCCATGCCTACTGATAGGGCCTCCGGAGCGGCTTGAAGGCACGTGGCGTAGCAATCCTTAGCGCAACGCGCAGGATGAGTCGGCAGTACGTGCTGGAAGTAAAGCCAGCGCTCACGCGCGCACAGTTTTCAGAAAGCTCAATACTACAACCATTATTCTAAGTTATATATCATCTTTTTGCACGCAGCGTTCATTTAAAACATGGTCTATTCTGACTCTACAAGTTGTATTCCAGGCTTCTGATCAAAGGAGATGAAATTTTGTCGATTAACTTAATGGAACATTATATTTCTTAAATTGTAAAGTTTAAGTTGAATTTTGATGAATTTATTGTATATAGACTCGTTAAACGGAGGAATAATCGTAGAATGCAATATTTTGTTATATCTGCAACAGATAAACATTTTGAGGAAAGCTCCCAGGCGGCTCGATGTTGTCCGAAAGTTTGTTTAATTATCGACAAACATTTACAGAAAATCTTAAATTAAAGTAAAAAAATTATCTTGAATTAATTTGTATTTTTGGGACAAACGGATGAAATACCTTTTAGCAATATTTGGTTTGATCACAAAAAGATCTACAGAGAAACTTGGTAGAAGGTTTTTTCGCACAGATAATTTCAAAACTACGTTATATAGAATTATGTAAGTGGCGGTCTCGTACTAAGCTGAATACGATTTTGAAATCCCCCGCTTTTCATCATTTATGCGAAATTCCATTACGCTCTACATATTTTCCACTTACGTTGGCTTTCATTTTCGTAGACAATATTCATATTTTGAGGATCCCTTTCTGTCGAAGCGGACGCAACTCGAATCCCTATCTGCATGTATTATTAGTATTAATATAACATGTTTAACTTATTATCAATTAGCATCTGTTTACGGCAAGTTTACAATTTCTAGTGCGGTGTTCTTTTTGTTATAATAATGTAAAAAAATTCGCTCCTTATGTAGTTGTCTGTGTACATTTAGAACTGAGTATGCCACGTATTTGCTTGTAACGTATTCAAGCATAATTTATTTCCGTGTCGGAGAGCACCTCCGGCCGCGGGCTCGGTGCTGTCCGCGGAGGGGAGTGCACCGGCCGGGCTCGGACCTTGGGTAGTGTGGTCCGAGGGCAGCCACTCGGAACAAAGTAATTCTATACTTTGTAACAAATAATAATAATACTACTAATACTACTAATACTAAATAACAATTTTCTATTTGTATTTATAAACATATATCGGCCGGGCCATTATACTAAGAGATTTGACGCATCCACTCCACTATTGCAGCGAGCGAATTATTGTACAGCTTGCAACCTTCCGTTACCACCGATAGTGCTTGCAGCAGCTACACTGAGTTGGTGCAAAGCTCTACTGTCATAACTTTAAGCTATCCGTTTCGGGGCCGGAACGAACCAATCCGAAAGGCGTTCGCAAGAGCCCGGCACATCTAGCGATAACATAGCCTTTATAGTCTTAAGTCACACAAATAAAACAGGTTAGGGACGAGAATAATTATTAAAAAAGAGAATAATCATTTAAACAACTCTCTAAAAAGCTACATCTACGTGTTCTTATTGTTCGTACTCCTAGCCGGAGCAGTAAGTTCCGCTATGAAAAAGTATGATTGGATCTGCAGCACGAGGCGACGCGCCGCTCGCATCTCGCGGATATTTGCACAGGCTGCGCGAAACCGTTCAGCTGGAATTAGAAATCGTTGCGAAACTGAAATATTGGTATCTTTCAGTAACGCATGGTATTGAACTGACTATCGTATATATGTAATTTTTGAGAGTTTTATTTTGCAGAAAAGCATAGAACTTTGGACTGTAATTTAAGCAATATGTATGAAGAGTTTAAAAATAATCATCTCAAAATAATCAATAATCTTGACATACTATAAACTAAAAAACAGTTTTAATCAATAGATGTATAATTACCGAAAGTCTTCTGGTGTATAGTTTGTTAAAATTTTGACGGTAAGAGTACCGCGGGTAACTTCTAGCACATTTATATCTACGTTAAAGTTTCTCTAAGAGCTCTGAAGTATCTCAGTCAGGTATTCTGCAAGGTGAAGCCTTCAAGACGTAAATCGCTGTCGATCGATACTTTCGTAAATGTTGCAAAGAATAATAAAGTAAATTTCATACTGAGCTGCTCACGATGACGCTCAATTATTAGCAGTATTGAACTCACAATTTATTTGAATTAAGTAGAGTTCCTTTTGAACCGTTACATCTGATGCCGTTTCAGTACAACTGCTCCTACCGAGTAAAGCGTGTGAAATATGGAGGTTGCTCAATATAAAATATTTATTATTCCTTAATAGCATACGTAAAAAACTTATTTTCAATTATATAGTTATTATCAATTATTAGTATATATAGTCATATAGGTTATTGATTGTGTAACTCAATAATGTTAGCGATATCGATTGTATTTTTTTTGTTTTTTGTCGAAGGTTTAAACCCTAGAACGCCTGTAATGGGTTCTGGTCGAACCGATTTGTCTTGTCTTGTTTTTTTTTTTTTTAATATTATTCTTGTTCCTCTGACATAATCAGAGACTTTTTTCTGACAATTTTTATTGTACATTTTTTATTTTTTATTGTCTTGTCTTGTTAACATTAGGTACAATTTAAGTTAATTACAATTAAAATTTAACTCTAATTTGTTTTGAAATATGTTATGAAAATTCGTAAGAATACATTCCTCACTATCACAATAACTTCGTTAGAAATTGTAATAAAAGGAAATGATTAAGGAGCACGGAAGAGGCCTTCTGAAGGACTGTCACAATAAAAGATTTACGTCTGCCTTCGAGAGCAACTCCTCCAATTGAAGCCTCTAGGAAACAGAGCTACGTATAATAAAATATATTAGTATTATTTGCTTTTTTAACACTGGTTTAGGTTCTACAAAAAGCTGTGTAATTTTTAGAGGTAGCTGCCTCGTGTCTCTTCGCGTGGGAGGAGAAGGTATTTTCAATCATAATAACCTTATGTCATTTTTTATGACATCGAGAGTTTCTACAACTAATAACGCTAGCAGCACTCAGCCAGTATTCGGGGTGTCCGAATACTAGCGAGCGGACAGCGCCGTGGTTATCGGTATGGTTAAATAAGCTGTAAAAAGCTTCACAAATAGCAACACTTAAGTAACAAAAGAAGGAAAAAAGGATATTGTTTTCAAGTCCAGATAATTTTTTTACATTTATATTTTATCGTTATATCTTTTCGCTGACTTCTGGGAGCGGCCGCTTATTGAGAGCTTTATAAAAGAAATTTTACTTCCATCGCTAAAGTCTAAGTAATAATGACTGAAAATTTTTACAATAGCCATTAAAATCTCGGAAGATAAGTGCGCTCAGCCTCAGACATTAATTTCAAAGCTACTTTTCTACTGCCACAAAAGAAAGTTTAATCGTGGCCATTATAATCCTATCCGTTACACGCCGTAATCTTTTTTACAATTTTTAATGAAAGCATCTATCAGTGAACTTTACAGCGAACAATTACAATTCTATCACCTTAGTCGCGGACAGAACATTTCAGTAGTTATTAGTTGTAGGGCCTCCTAACATTAATCGATCGGAGGTTGGCGTTTTAATTTCTATTACTTTAAAAAGGACAATTACTAAAGTTCCTTATATATTTATGAATTATGGCTATGCTTCAGGAAGTTTACTACGCGTTAGATGTGTGGGAGTTAGTGTTAACAGTGATGGGGTCCGGCATTCTTCCCGACCTTCCTCGCTGCAGCTCGCTCCCCTCCGGCTCCCGCCGGCCGCAGCGCGTTATTTCATTAGGACTCGTGTCTCCGAACAACATTACGGTAGCCATGTTGTAGTTCTTTTGTCTCGTCTCTAACTCGGTATCCGCTAAGCATTTTAATTCATTAGCGGCTTGGATTTTTAAAGCAATTTTATTCTTGCAATGTTCTTCTTCGTTAAGATATAAACAAAAAATATTTTAGCCGTGCACTCAAACGAGTGCGAAAAATATATTAGAGTGCGTAAAAACGCTGGAAATTTTGACAATGTTTTTATTAATTTAGTGAAAAACGACATACAAACAGAAAAATAAATGAAAGTATAAAACAACTTTTGTGAGATAGATCTTTTTAACCTTTAGCGGATTCCGGACGCTCAAGACACGAAACATGAAAGAAAGAGACACTCTCTAATAACAGCATAGATGAAGTTGGCAGTTGCGGCCGTCGACTGGATTCTCCGCATTCTCCGTCATTTACCTAAAGATAAACAAAAATGGGTATTTCATAATTCAGACCGCGCTATTTAAGCATTAAAACATCTCACGCTTGCACTAAACGAGATAAAAAGCATCGATATCGATCCCGTTCAACCGGCAGTAAAAAGCGGGCAGCTCCCGTCAGGAAAATATTAATATTGGAAATTTCCTTTGAAGCAAAATATATTTCCGACCTGTGACGTGTAACCTTCAGTTAATTCCGTACGACCGCACTGAAATGATTAATTGGCGAAATCGTGTCGAACAACTTGCGAACGATCTAGAGTACGCGAGGTCTCCTTCACGTGGCTCCGCTCCACTGACCTACTTCCGTTTTCGTTCGTTTCAGAGATGGAATCAATTGTATGGGGAGAGTGAAATGTTTTTGTCGAATCTGCTACACTACTGGAACGATTCGCTCGGGAGTTAACCGGTAGAAGACGTCGCGTAACGAAAAATGTTATGCCCCTACGTCCATACGACTCTTTCCCTTCTTAAATTCTCCCAATTAATAAATATATGCATCGATAACAAAACATGATAACGCGCGATGCCGGCTGCCTGATGCGCTGACGGACAGTACTCTCCTTTAGGATGCGGGTGCTAAGACAGTACTTTTTTCATACATTGCCAATGGGCGTAGCGTTACAGCACAATTATTATGTAGCACATGATATGACAGAAAAGATAGTGACGTTCGTGGAATATTCGTAATATCACATATTATGTCTCAGTAATATGCATTGTCGACTTAAGACTACGCGCTCTGGTATCAATGTGTACGTTAATGTTATGTCTATGTGCGAATATTATTTTCCGAAAAAAAATTGCACTTCAGGAAAGCATACATTTCAACCGGGTCAAGATAACATTTGTTCTGCAAAAATATTAGTTCATAATTTTGTGCAAGTAAAGCGAATTGGACGTTTAGAGGCGTACTGATTTTATCCATTTCATCATTCGTCGCGGTCGCGGACAGCGCAAGTGCGGTGTTTATTACTTACGATTCAAAATTCTTATTTCCAGTTATAAGTGGTTGTTTTAAGCAAAACTATAGTGATTCGAGTGCTGTGTAGTAAGCACTGCTTTTTTATAAAATAGCAACAATTTAAAAACTAGTTAAAATCAACTAAAACAATGTTAATCTAAAGTTTGTGGCGACTCACGGAAAAACACGTAAGCGACGCGTTCCGCTCGGCGCTTGCGACATTCTTCTTGCGAACAAGTTCATGTTTATGATTCGAACGATTGTTGTCAACAATATCTAGTGTGTGCGATTAATTTTACTACTTCAAATATGAGTTCCTGTAATGCATGCCAGCAGGCTACGAGTGCTGGGGAAAGAATTATTTGTTTTTCGTGCAATAATCATTACCATTACGGCTGTGTTGGTATATCCAGGGAAAATTATTTTAAATTATCATCTAAATCCAAGGCGTCTTGGAAATGTCCCGAGTGTAAATTACCACGGAAAAAAGGTGATAATACTAACACACCGGTAAAAACTACAGATCAGGAATTCTGTAGCGAAACAAAGGATCGAATTGATTTATTGTCTATAGATAATCGTTTTAATCGGTTCGAGAATACTTTAATGGCAAAAATTAATAGCTTGGAGTCTTCAATAACTGCGAACATAAATAAAGAGCTCGGTTGCTTCCGGAATACGTTGTCGTTAATACCGGACCTTATTAAAACGGTTGAATTCATGTCTACCAAGTTCGATGAGGCTCAAAGTGAAATTCAATTTTTAAAATCGGAGATGACTACATTGCGAACGGACATCTTGAAATTGCAAGAAAATTTACGTGATTTAAACTTTAAAATATCAGAAATCGAACAAAAGGCTCGTGAATCCAACATTGAATTACAATGTATACCAGAGTTCTCGAAGGAAAACCTAACAAATACCATCATTCAACTCGGGGATACTATCTCTTGCCCTATAGGGGAAAATGATATAATTTCATGCACTCGCGTGGCCAAAGTGAACCCTAACAGCAGCAGACCTCGATCTGGTATATTGAGACTGCCTTCGATGCGTAAACGAGATGAATTCCTCAGTGCATGTCTACGATTCAACAAATCCAACCCATTAGATAAGCTCGACAGCTCCCACTTGGGTATAGCGGGCGATAAGACGCCGATTTATGTGTCATGTGCCAATCGCGCTCTGCATGCGACATTCTCACAATGAGTCTTCATAAATTTAAAACTATTTTGCACAAGTATAAAAATAATTGAGTGTTGCCTCCTGTATTTCTTATTAGTTTACATATATTTAAGATTTAATTATTATCCGTTTAGACTAACTTTCATCCGCACTTGCATGAAATCCATGCATGCTGTTTGCCAGTAATTGGACTTGCACAATTTGCATGTTTTTAAGAATGTTGGTCTTATTGTATCATGTTAGTGTAATGTCTGTTGGCGAACTATTTAATAAATAAATAAATAGTAATTTTTTATTTGTTTGTTATTTCTAAATGCTAATCTATAATGAAGGTAAGAAATTTTTTAGAGCAAAGTAGTTTATACAAGAAGTTTATCGGTACATATAATGATAATGATTTGTGAGTCTCAAATTACGAAATTTCGATGGAATCGTCAGGCAACAACACGGGATTTTTTTTTTTTTTTTTTTTTTTTTTTTTTTTTTTTTTTTTTTTTTTTTTTTTTTTTTTTTTTTTTTTTTTTTTCGGACACTAACTAATGCTGTTAGCCATGAAGGCTTTGACAGCGTCACCGAGAGGGCGGGCGAGCGCAGAAGCATCGCCGGGTGAATAACGTGGAGAGCGAGCCTCGAGCGAGGCTCGCAACATCCTGGGAGCGTCGCCTTAAGGGTGCCTCCTGTGAGGCCGGACCTCGGCTTAAAGCGACGCGCTGTGGAGGACTATATCGGACTGTGGAAGAGTCCTATTGTCATAACGGGCGGGCTTGGACGCCCCGGCCGCTAGACGTAAGAAAGCGGGGACCTCGTCTTCGCCGGCGAAGACGCTGTGTGTGTGTCTGTGTGTTCAGTGTTCTGGCGATGGCGATCGTGTAAGGATCGTCAGGGTCAGTGAGTACGCTCTTAGGGCGTCTGTGAAAACGGGCTTTGCACAGTTTGTCAAAGCAGCGATAGTTAACCATCCTCGCTATCAGCGGGTTGGGGTGTACCGCTGCTTTATCGAAATAATTTTTTGAAAATTTTTTAAATAAAGTGGCAATAGTGGGGAGACCTAAGTCTTTATGCAGGTCGACGTTTCGCAAGTACCACGGACAGCCAGTGGCTGTTCTCATGAACTTATTTTGCAAGGTCTGCAGACAGCGCAGCCTTGTCTTCGGGGCGTGTGCGAACGTGACGCTCGCATAAGTCATAATAGGTCTTATGCAAGTCTTGTAAAGTGTCACTTTGTTGCGAAGTGACAGTTTACTCCTCTTGCATATGATCGGATAGAGTCGACCCATTGCATACGCCGCCCTGTTGCGGGCTCTGCGTATGTGTTGGCGGAATGTGAGGGTGGGTTGAAGCGTGACACCTAGGTATTTGACCTTCTCTTGCCAGGGGATCTCCCGGTTGTATATTTTAATACATTGCCGGGGCTTATCATCTGCGCAACGGCCTGATCTTTTGAAGTACATGGCTGCGCTCTTTTCTGGATTAATGGCTATCCTCCAGCGAGTGAACCACCTTTGGAGGTTGTCCACTTCCTTCTGGAGGTGACTAATTATGGTAGAGGAACACCTGTGTGTTGTGAATATGGCAGTGTCATCAGCGTAAAGTGCCAACGACGAAATCGTTTTATTATGGGGAATATCTCTCGTGTAGAGCGAGTAAAGGTACGGTCCTAGCACCGAACCTTGGGGAACTCCAGCGCGTATCTGGCGCCTGGACGAGAGAGTACCGTCTACACGGTATCTGAAGGTGCGGTTAGTCAGATAGTCTCTTAACAGGAAGACGAGTCTATCTGGGATGTCTAGCTTGAGTAGTTTGTGAATCAAGCCAGCGTGCCAAACCTTGTCAAAGGCTTTGGCTACATCGAAGAATACAGCGCCTGTAGGTGGGGGTGTAGGGAGGGCGGGGGTTGTTTTCTCGGTTAATTGTCTGGCCTCCGAGCGCCGCGCACACATTCTGATGACGGTTTTGTTTTTGCGAGGCTCTTTTCTAGAGAGACTTGTCTTTATGTTTGATCTTTAGTCCATTGATGCGATTCCCGAGACGCAGAATGCTTTATGTGAGCGGGCACGAATAGAACTGTAACAACTGACCGGACACAGCCAGTGTCGGGTCCGAACAAGAATAACTAGGACCTAAACCATAGGCCATAGAGTAACAATCAGCATAACTAGGCTATTAAAAGCAATAGCTTTTAAAATAAATAAAATATTATTTACTTTCGACCCCGTATCCGTCATTACACAGATACACGAATGGCATTTGACTATTCCCGATACTTTGACTACACGTTTCTCACCGCCACTTGCAGCATCCTAAGACGGGATCTCGGATCAACTATCAGTCTGCTCTGAGCCAGACTCCCACCTAATATCTTTCAAATTCAACAATTCCCCGAGTGACGGAACTCGATACGATTTGTGTACAATAAGTTCGCCAACAGCGAGCGAGTTGCGCTCACTCGAGTTTTAATTACAGGGCGGTTGTTGCGGACGACCGAGTTAACTCGTTTTACCTTATTCTAAAGTTATTATTGCGTCCTACTTTTATTATGTACTAGAAAATTTGTGAGCGATTGTAGTTATTTGCTTTTTGCATGAACGACAAGCCGTTTAGTTTCCTTAACAAATAATAATTTTAGTATTGACCTTCTGGACTCGATCTAGAGGCCTGTCAACGGCCGCTAATTCGACGAAGAATCCGGGCCGCCCTTCTCTTCAACCGTTGGATTTTGGTAGCAGAATATCGTCTTCGAGAGGTATCCACTCGATGTCTTCTGAAAACTTCTGTGCAGTAGTTTTCAGATGCGACGTGTTGACACCACACTGGGAATTTCATTTCATAATACAACAAAGTTAAACATGTACTATGTAAACATATATGGAAATTACGGTGTATTTACGTTGGAATGATGTCCGTAGTGATGATCGAAATCTTGTGTACTCTAATATAGAAACAAAAAATTGTAACAGACCACTCTATTACCATCTTGTTTTGCAGAGGTCACTACTTTGTATTGGTGAAAAAATGAAACTTACTCCCACCGCACTGCTCCGATCTCAGGAATGCGCTTGCTTGTGCAGGCTTCTCTTGGCAAGCTCGAACCTCGTTCCGCTTATCACAACCTACAGTTACGGAGGGCTATTTAGGCTAAAACCATTTCGAGTACTCTCCAATACGTAAGAGACCGCTGAAGCTTTCTAAGCTCGAACTTAAGCTAAAGAGTAAAAAGGTTTTGTCATTTTTACTTCAGTCAGTAACTTTTAAGCGCTGCTATTAAAGCGAGGCCGCTCGTTTCGGAACAACAATAATTGTGCTCCGCTACAGTACACTGTGACAATAAATTTATCTGTCGCTTTTTCATTTCCGCCGCCGAAAATACTGCCTTTGGCGGTGTTTTTATTACGACCAATTTCGTTCCGGCGCGATGTTTCATCGGGAAACAGCGTATTGTGTCGGCGCAGCGCGGCGATAATGGGGACGTAGTCCACCCATTAATGGTTATCAGATATTAGCATGTCACCTTAAGTTTTCGAAAGTCATTCCCCGCGCACAGGTCGCCGTCCTTCCCGCAGTATATCGATACAATTATATCTACAGTAAAGAAATAATCTTAATTCAATGTGAAATGTGGAACAACAAGAATTTTTTTTTAAACAATAGCCGCGACAGTGAACGGAAACTTGCGCAATATTCACCGAGGGGTTGGATTCGAGCTCCGAGCAGGCACTACGGACACTACTGCAGTATGATGTCATTAATGCTTATGTTGTTCGGATGTTTTTCCGCCGATCTATTCAACGAACTTCAGTAAATGATATTTCATTATTAGTTATTAAAATTTTAAGTTAAAGTGAGCAAAGTCTTACGTACAGCTTGCTATGTATTCAACATATGTTATTTTTCGGTATAAATACTTATATACTGAATCTCAAATCAAAAAACTACTTATAGTTTTGTGGTTTGAGATTGAGTAAAATCAAATACATCGCAAAAGTATTTCAAAATATACCGTTTTAAAGTGTACTTAGTTTTAAAGGTGTTTTTCTCTTTTATAAATCTCTATAAAATTCATTAAAACCCCGAAGAAACATTCTCGCGGCCGCTTCGGGCGCCATTAGCAAATAATGACACTGCATTTCATATAAAAATATTTAAATACAACTGCAATGCGATTTGGAGGACGGTTCTCGACAGCCTGACGTCAGCTCGGCTCGTGCCGACATAGTGTGTCGGTGTGTGTGTGTGTGAGGTGAACAGTTTTGGGAGATAGCGGAACTTAAAATTGGTTTTTGACAATGTGTATATTTGCCTGTACTGATTGAATTCCAGACACCTACGTGTTCAATGACTGATCTCTTTTACCAGAATGAGATAGGAACAACAATCATAATTATTAATATTTGCCAAAACTGTTTTAGTATGAACTGTCTCCCTTAGGAGCTATTACTATTTATATCGTTCACTGACAATCGAAGCGTTAACATCTCCGCTAGCCGTTTTTAAAAGTATTTAAGGCGCTGAACAGAGCCAAATAGGCTGACTTTAAACACGTTTTTAACAAAAGCTATAGGGATGACGATTACAAGAAAAATATATGTTAATATACATCATATCTCAGAGAGAATGTAAGATTTCAAAACATGATTACGATACTTTTTTTCGATAAAAAAAATTGGTAAATAGACCTCTGATTTTTACTTTGATCGTAAATATCTCTAATATTTATCAACAAAAATTGGTAAAATTAATAAGACTAATAAATCATTATAATATAAAGAGAATGTAAGATTTAAATTTTGAATTAATTAAGATATTTCATTCAAATTAAATATTTTTTAGAAAATAGCAAAACTGAAACGAGTCATCGTCTCGCTTCTCGTTTACATCTACGAATTTAGACAGTGACCGCTGAGGCGCGCTGCTGTACGGACGTGTGCCGCTAGCTGCCGCCTTTTGTGACGATTCCTTGTTGATAATATGTCTTTTTTTAGGTGTTTAGTTATAGTTTCAGCATACTTAGTTTTATAAGATTAATTAGACATAAGTTTTTTAAATAAATTGTACAAAAAAAGTTTGGATAAAATAGTGTACACCTACAATGGGTGTTAAAAAATTAATTTTGTCGCTACGCCGTCGCAGAAATTGTGGGCGTGGCTTATATGCCGAAATCTGAATTTGCGCCAGCTCTGTTCAGCGCCTTAAGTCAGTTTTTTTGACCTGAAGATACGCAAATATCAGTAGCGCTCGATGCAATAAATTAGCTAAGATGGATTAGCTTAACGCTATCCGATTACCAGAACCTCAATAGTGTACTAATGTACTATATAACAAACAACTAAAAACTTTTGTACAAAGTAACGCCTACTTCTATGAAGTATCTTCCCCTTACACGCGTTACTAAATCCAATCTCATTCGATATAACGAGCGGTTCCCGCACGCGCGGCCGTCAACGCGTGACTAAGAATATCCAATGTACGTGAAATACAATATTCCCTGTATATATAAAGAGATGATATACTACGTAAACTGCACCGCCGGTATATTAACAAGTAGTCCGTCCTGTAGTCAGTTATTCATCGAGAACAGCAGCGAAACGTAGCTGCACCGAGCGGCGATACGTAACGTATTGTTTTATATCAACCAAAGGGATATTCGTCAACTAAACCTGCAAATAAAAAATGTAAATAAAACAGCTACTTACCGATAATAGACTATTTATTTTGCACCCATTCATGTTAATCAAACAAACAGCTGTCGCTCTGGACCAACGGAGCCTCCGCTAGCCCGGCGCTACGTACGCTGGTGGAACATTTTCTCGTCAGAATTTGACATTTATTGTAATGAAAATGTTTAATAAGAAAATTAACGTTAAGAAAAACAACATCAGTCTACCGATAATATACGCATATACGACGCATTTTTGGAACATAGATATGTCGTTTATTAATCGGGGTTCAATTATTCCCGCCGGCCGGATATTTGTATAGAAAAACGGAGCTTACCATATTCGAATCATTCTCGTTTTAAAAGTAACCTCGATTTGAATATTAGACGCTAGTGCCAACGCACCTCGGTCGTGTTGAGTGTCGATATTGGGTCTATTCAACAAGTACTTGTTGTTTTTATGAATGAAAATCAATGATAACAATTTTTAAATTCAGGACGAGAGTTTAGAGTGTGCCAGTCGCTGAAACAGAAGATTGGGTGACGCGCACACGGCAGCAGCGTGTACCGCGTGAGACCACAATCGGCCAGCTGCCGTATACGAATTGGCAAGTGCCTTTACGTTTAAGACAAATGTTCAGAAAGAAATATGAGTATAACCAAAAATTTCACATGTTACAATAGCCTATTCTGCGATAAGGTATGACGTGAAGCCTCACATATTTTGTCACATAAAATATATGAGTAAAATATTCTCCCTCACAATTTATATATCTTGTTATTTTTTATCTCACAACGGACCGTGCGCGGCGCTCGTCCTCTCATAATTGCGGGAAGTGAAGCGAACAAAGTGTGGTAAGAGTTTCCGTACATTATCCTCTGAACGTCATCTCGGCGATGGGGGGGCGCAGAGAGATCGGGCGGAGCTCGCGGGCGGCGGACCGGCGCTGGTGACGTAGGTACATGCGACATCACGGCCCACGGCTGGCGCACTGCTGGGCGGCATTGCGATCGCAGCTCTCTTTATATGATTGAAGCGTCGCTAGCTGGTGTCGGTACATGAATTATATAGAGGAAAATTGTACAAAAGGATGAGAGGAGAGTTTAGTTAAAAGAGGAGAGAAAAAGACGCAAATTGATTCTGTTATGATTTTTGCGCGGAATCGGTAGTCGTTGAAAATAAAATAAAATTATTTTTTGGCGAAATCGTCTGATAACGAACGGTAACCATCATGTCGCCATTTATAGGTCGCCAATTCGGCCGAACTGCATGTTATGGGAAGATGAATATAGTTAGTTTACAGACTTGGATATTTATCCCCGCTTGTAAATTGTCGTTGTTGTAATACCTACTCGTTAAGTCTCGTGGAATTTGGTACTTCTGTAGAATATAAGTATCCAGATAGCGCTCTGAACCGTCTCGATCTAATACGTGAGATAAAAGCGCTGACCTTAAAGACACCGGGCAGCTGTTTTGTTGACCAGCGATCCAAGTAGATATCCTTTACGTACCGAATAAAACTAATAGCCACGAGATCCAAGTGATACAATACCATATATCTATTGTACCTGCAGTGTTTCACCGGGCCTCGCCAACTCCCGAACACTGGAAGTTATTCCCGGCCGCCGCCGGCTGCTGCTCCCAAATTGCTACCATTAATGAAACGAGCTCACAGCGCCCGTCCGCAGCATCCGTCTTCTTTTGTACTTGCGAGAGATGAATGGGAGCGGTCGTGCACTCGCACTGCGGGACGTTGGCATGTTGCGGCCCGTCTTCATCTCACCGTTGTATTCGCAGTCCCAATATAAGCGTTAGATAACACGTTAAATAAACTCGCAGTGACATATGTGGTTTCTTAGTGGTTGGTCGGTGACATGTGAGATTGTATCGAACGTATAAAAGTGAACTGAAACAATTTCCCCGTCAATATTGCTGAGGCATCTGACGAGCGAACGCAATTCCGGGCGGAAAATAAATAAACACTATAAAAGTTATATATTGGAGATCGTGTCGGCGATAACGTGTTTACAGGAAAATAAAATTCGTACCGAATAGCTCTCGTACAGCGTCGTGACGCAGACCGCTCGCCGCGTCTATGATATGAGTCGCTACCGCTACTACACATTAGTTTACTACACATTAATTATAACTAAACCATATTATTATTGCCACAATATCCATAATAGACAAAAACATAATAACAAACAAATAAAAATATGATACCGATTAAATCACTTTGATTAATAGCAGTTATTATACTAATGAAGTAGGAAAAACTCCTTTTAAATACATTGCCATACCCATATTTTTATTTTTTATTATGGGGGTCGAGAAATATTTGGTGACGTCTCAACACTCAATCTGGACACATAACGCAGAGTTGAACGACAACACCATCACCATAACACATCGCACATTGTTCGATGTTAATAAATTATAATATATGCGACAATGACACGCGGCCGTCCGTCCGCGATATAAGAACTCGATACTTGTGTCACGGCTGACAGACAACTGCTCAATGTATGCGTATATAACTTTAAATATATACATAAATACACCCAGAATTAAAGAACCAACAATTTGGATTTCGAAAATGTTGGACTTCGGTGGGACGATCGAACCCACGACCTGCGGACTAAAGGCAGGGTCACTGACATCAGTACTAGCGGGCCAGTCAAACATTTAACGTAATACATTTGTATACAAAATGGTTATGTTAAAATCTTATATATTCTTCATCTTCTTCACCAGTCATCACAAATTCTCGTATATATAAATACACATAACAAAATAACAGTGCATGCACACGTAATAACAACACCATCATACAATTTTATCACTGTTCACTTAAATTAAGTTAAATATAATAAGAATGGATCTTTCATATTTGTTAACCTTTAAATTTAGTTGCTTTTCTGTTTTAGTTTATTAATCATATAGTTTGACAGTTTAAATAATTCGATCCCAAGTGACTTATGTTAAGATTTTTATATTTAGAGGTATATAGTCTTAATAATAGGTGTGGATTTGTTACAAATAAATAAATAAATTTCGATATCCATTTATTTACGGATTTAAAAAATCGTAAAAACATTAAGAAAAAGATTTTGAGTTAATCTCTCACTTGTTTTATACGGATAACTTAAAGTTGTATGCACCGACCAGTCCTAATACCGTGTCGTTACCGAAAGCGACCCAGACTCAGTAATGACGAGCGCGCTCTCGCTGGTGAGTTCTAAACACCTTCAGGTTGCAGATACTCTATTTCTTAAATCTCTCCGTGAAGGTGCCTCGGTCTGCCTGGAACAATTATTTCCGCCCTAATTACCTCGGAATGGTTCGCTAAGTGCGAAGCGGTTCTAAATACTGGCCGAGTACCTATTCTTAATTACGGTCGACACGAAAATAAAACTTTACACGCGTATGCTGTACGAAGCTCACTTCTCGGTAACGAGCAAGTACGAAATAATTAATGCAGTTTTATGGTTAATAAGGTCAAACGTACGGCCAAGAACTAAGAATTTTTACTACTAAATATTGTCGGACAGCGCGGCGGCGTGGGGGGGGGGGGGGTAGATCGAATTAATTGTTTCGTGAAATGGCCGATGTATGCGGTCGAGTAATGCGCGATAGTCGATACCTATTCCTCAGCCACGGTCACTCTAGGTTTCTGTGTGACGACCTGCGGCCTGTGCAGTGTCAGAGTGACGACACGTTAACGAATATTCCAAACTTCTCTGACATATGAATGTGACGAAATAGTGAAGGATGTAGACCGACGCTGAACAAAAGAGGAAAAATACCGGTAATGTAATCGGCGCTACCGACTTGAATATCCAGTCTACCGAGTTGAAGGTTTATTTGCCTACACTCTGTCTATTTCTTCATCGTCTTAAAATTAATAAAGCCGTTGTCGCGCGGTCTTGAACGTCGATCAAAACATGCTTGTTTTTTTGGATGATACAAGTACAGGAACATAGACAAGATAATCTTTTAAGCTATTGCACAGCTTCTATCGCGGGCCTCGAGCGTGGAGACCGAATCCAGAAATTCTGCAACGAAAAAACCTCCCCCCACTCCGATCGGCACAGCGGTGACTTTATAGTAGCGATCTGTGCGCCCCGGGGCGCACACGCCAGTTGACGGGTTAATGACTTTTTGAAATATCACGCTTCTCTCTTTAGTTCAGCAACCCGCCTTTAGGTGGCATTGGTTGTATTGGAAAACTACCGTTAAAATCGACATGTATTGAAAGATAATAAAAATATTTTGAACAATATTAACATCTCATTTTTTTCATCTTTACTACGCTCAAAGTGTAACTTGAATCAAAGAAAAGAAAAAAGAAAAAAAAATACTGCATAAATAAAATAAATATATAATTGTAATTGCATAAGTTCATAAAAAATGCTATGCAATAGCTTTACCGCGGCAGTCTCCGAGTATTTTTTTTTTATTGAATCGGACGCCGTCACAATCGATGCTACCGATTAATGTCATTCAACATATTTTTATCGTTAAAAATGTGCAGTTCCAGTTTTCGTGTCGGGGTCCAGGAAGTAGTGCAAATAAATCAACCAACACCCCTTGACCCCCCCCCCGCCGCACCCTCCGATCCGGTTCCGGGAACACAAAGCGCACGGAACAACAAAAATCCAGTCCGGGATATTGTTGATGGATAACACTGTGAAAACGTTTCATTATGTTATCCCTCCGCAGAAAGAATAATAGGGACTCTTATTGCGACTCAATTGAAGATGTAAACGAAATTGTTTAGCTTTTTTATACCGTGAGGTCTTAAAGACGCACACTTTAAGTCGTTGCCGAATGAACATTCAGAATTCGTCCTAAGAACATGTGAGTAAAAAAGATAGAGTTTTACAGTACGATTTTTGTCGTGGAGCCTATCCTCCTGGTGATGCTTCGGTTTCGGGGCGAAACGATCGTCGAGATTGTGGTGGTGGGTGTGTGTGCTGCTTTTGTGTGCGTTGTTGCTGGTGAATTGCGCTTTGGGGTGCATGTGGTGGCTGGTCCTGCATGTATAAGGTGCGTAGATTTTGCCTGCTTCATACACATTGGCTTTGCATGCATTCAGTTAACCCGTGCGGATTATAGCAAAGTAGTTAGTTCTGTTGTATTGCTTGTAATAGAGTTATCTATAGTTCATATAACGTTATCCTTTTCAAACATTACGATCCCAATGCAATTCACACTTCATGGTACGATGGTCGTCGTTTACGTTTTCAATTGAGTCGCAATAAGAGTTCACGGTAGGCCTGCAGGAGATAGTTCGCTACATAATAACAAGAATAAGCAAATGTAAGACTAGGAGTAATAAAATAAAACGCCCGCCGCGCCGACTCATGACGCGCACGCGCGAGGTCGAGCCGCGCGGCCGCCGTGTACCCGCGCCCGCGCGCCTATTTAGTCCGCCGGTCGCTTCCGACATAGTAATACACTACATTTGGCGCTCCAACGAGGCAAGCGTGTGTATCTAATGCGTTTCGAACTCACGTCGCGTGATCTTTTGATTTTAGACTTTAAGATTAGTTTTTTAGTAATATTACTGTGTCTAGTATTTTGTTTCCCGAGTGTGAGTATCGAAATATAGAGTCATGCCGCGTTTGCGAGGAAATCTCGATGAAGAAATGAGTGCCACGCCCTCGACGCCATTATCGGGAGGGACCGTTTTCGGGGATCGTTTTTGGAGGCTCTTGTCCGGGCTCGAGCGGAATCTAACCGACTACTCGTCGAAAGCCTGCCGTCGACGCCTTCGTCTTCTTCATCGTCAACGACGGAACTTAGCGGGAAGCTCTCGCGTTGTACGGCGCGATATAACGGTACCGAGCGAGACTCCGAAGCGCTCTAAGCTCTCCTCGATGCCATCACGCGAAATATTTTCCCTCGAACGAAACAATGAACGTACCGAAGTTTTCGTCACTCGTATTAGTGCGTTAAGGACAAAGTTGCCATATAACGTTCATACAGAAATGTCCATCGTGTCGTGTACGGATTATTGCATAAGCGAATAAGAAAACGTGTAACGTGCAAGTCAGTAAATAATCTCGATATATTAATAGAGAAAGCCAGGTATGTTGAAGATTCATTACCAGAAACAATTCAAGACGCGCACGGACTCTCCGCGCCCGCCAGCCCTAGCGATCGCCAGCGCGCGGCGCTCGCCCACTCTCGGCCGCCGCCCGCCAGCTCTACAAAGCGCGCGCCCGCGCCGCCTGTTGCGACGAGTCGTACGGTTCAAGTCACACCACGGAAGTCACGGAATAAACACTAAACGAGGTAAACTTTTTGTGTATATTGCCGTAAAAGTTATCGCGACTATGTCTATAGTCGCGATCAGGGTCTTAGCATAAAACGAAAAAGTGAATCGATCTCTTCTGATATAGTGTGTTACGGTTGTGGTGCACTCCCTTTAAATGCACTAATTGTAATTCCACCGCTGAGACATTTATTGTGTGCGACTTTAATAATATTATTAGTTATAACAGTTTGTATGATAAGTCTGTGTGTAAATCGAAAAGTTACGATGTATTTGATAGTAATAATGTTTGTAAAACTTTAAATAATATTAACTGTAGTACGTCACCGACGCCGATGTGTAATATGTCCGCGTCTAGTATAAGTAACGGTGATCGTCCAATCTTAGCTATACAAATAGATGGCTATCACGGTACGGGACTCGTTGACACGGCCGCCAAGCGTAGCGTCGCAGGTTCAAATCTTTATGCACTACTGAGCAAACTTAAATATACATTTCAGGATAGTTTTATGTCGGTGAAACTTGCGGATTGTATCGTGCGTGTTTTAAGTTTTACTCGTGGATGTATCACTTGCGTGTTCGACGAGTCCAGTAACATTCGTAATTTTTCCTGAAGCTGTCAATAACGATACACTATTGGGAATCGATTTCTTGCGTAAAAGTGGTTTGGTTATTGATTTGGCGAATACATGGTTCACAGCTGATCGACCTCTGGTCATTCACCCTTTGCGGGGTGAGGCTTCACGTAACTTCTCAGGGTGTGCTTCCGCGGAGGTTTTACGGTTTAATGAAGGTACGAAGCTGTCAGTTACAGACAAGGAGATACTCACCCAACTTCTAGAAGAATTTGAAGATATCTTTGCAGAAGGAGGAGATCTGACGCCATTTGTAGAGCACCGCATCGATTGCGGGGAACATCCGCCGATTGCGGCGCTGCGCTGTATCTTCTCACGCCTGCAAAGAAGGCTAAAATGGAGGCGGAGATTGAAAAGATGCTGCGTGATGGGGTTATTCAACAATGTGAGTCACCATGGGCAGCTCCAGCTCTACTGGTACCGAAGAAGGACGGTACGTACCGGTTCTGCGTGAATTACCGACGATTGAATGCTGTCACTAAGAGCGACTCGTATCCACTTCCAGTATTCGAAGATCTTCTCCAGTATACAAGTAAGAGTTGTTTTATGGGTACTATAGACCTTCGATCGGGCCATTGGCAAGTAAAATTAAGACTTGAGAGAAAATCGCTTTGTGTCACCTTTGGGAGTATATAAATTTACTCGCATGCCGTTCGGGTTGCAAAATGCGCCCGCGACTATTCAACGGTTGATAGACCGTTTTCGTTCTGCTTATTCTCTTCGAGGTGTTTCACTTCTGGGATATATGGATGATTTGATTTTGATTTCTTCATCTTTTGAGCAACATCTTAAAGATTTACGTGCTGTTTTCGACTCCACACTAACCGCGTTAAGTATGTGTTTGCTCGTAAGAATGTAACGTACCTGGGGCATATTATAACTGCGCAAGGAGTGACCTCGGCTCCAGATAAGGTGAACGCCATTTAGGATATGTAAGAACCTATTAACGTTTATCAATTAAAATATTGTTCGTGGTTTCGTAAGTTTATGCCAAACTTCTCACAGATTGGATTGCAGCCATCGACCATGCTCACGCGTAAGAAACAGTCCTGGGTGTGGGACAGACAAAGGCATTTATCCAGCTCATAGAATTACTTACGTCACCACCAATTCTTATTCAGCCTGACTATAGTATAGTGTATACCATTTATCATCGGAACCGACGCTAGCAACTACGCATTAGGTGCTGCTTTACTCCAGAGGGAGTCGCCGCATGAAGAAAAGCCAATGCGTACGCCAGTCGTCTCCTCAGTCCGGCAAAGCGAAATTATTCGACGACCGAACGCGAGGCTTTGGCAGTTGTGTGGGCCGTCGAGAAGTTTCGAGGTTACATCGATGGGCATCCAGTTCATATTGGTAGCGATCATCAGCCCATGAAATAGCTTCTCACGCTGAAATCGTCTTTTGATCTACAAGTAAACTGGGAAAGCAAACGTCGTCGCTGATTCGCTTAGCCGACCGCCATGTGAAGAAGCTCACGAACCATGTGAAGTCTCTACTGTACTTGTTGACTCGCCGCGTTGGGATGCTGCCGCTCTCCGTGATGATCAGCTTGCAGACACCGAGGTGGGCAAAATCTTAAATGCTTTGGAAGGTAATGACCAATTAGAACTTACCTGTTGGACAGAGAGAGGTTACCATTTAAGAATAGGGGTACTGTACCGATATAGTCATAATGTTGAAAGTGAAGAACCGCAGGTTGTCATTTCTGTGAACCGAAGGAATCAAGTCATGGTTGAATGTCATGATTCTTCTGTCTGGTCATGGTGGCTTAGACAGAACTCTCCATCGTATTTGACAAAGATTCTTTTTTCCTGGTATGCAGCGTTTCGTGGTAGAATATTTGAAATCTTGTATCTGATGTCCGCGTTATAAATCATCCAATGAGAAACATGCAGGTTTGTTACAGACTCCAATTCCTGCTCAACGCTTCGAGGGCGTCGCTGTTGATCTCTTTGGACCTTTGCCTAAGAGTGCTAAAGGAGAGCGATACAACCAGTAAGTGGGTAGAGCTATTCGCCCTCTCCGAGGCTACGGCAGAGGCATGCGCAAAGGTATTCATTGAAGAGGTTTTCTTATGTTTTAGTCTTCCACGGCGTCCTATATCCGATAATGGTGTGCAGTTCGTTGCTGATGTTATGCAACATGCCATGTATACGTTAGGCGTGAAGCAAAGCAAGAATAGACAGCTAAAAACTAAATGGGCAATCTTGGTAGAAGGACATCATCATCAGTGGCCTGAACTCTTATCGTTCATTCGTTTCGCGTTGAATTCGTCCATTACTAAAGCGACTAAACAAACGCCTGCTTACCTAACGTTTGGTCGTGAACTTCGTTCACCGATCACAGTCGAGCGTGAGATCACTCTTTTATCGATCACGTGCTGTTATTGAGGCCCAGAATTACGTTCCGCAGATTACCCCATACTTCTTGATGCTTGCAGATATACTTCGTAGCAGTAAGGAGTGCATAGAACAGCAGCAAGATATACGGAAGGCTGCTGAGGACAAAACTCGCAAGGCTGACGAACAGTCGGTGATCTCGTCCTGATGAAGACGCGCGTGCTTAGCAGTGCAGGTTCGGTGCAGCAACGAACTTGCAGCTCACTCCTAAAAGGATGGCCCTTACCGAGTTCAGAAAAAGGTTAGTCCTGCTACATATCTCTCGAGTTACCCTGGCGCACCAGATGAAGTCATCGGTAAATTTCATATCTCCGATCTGAGGCGATATCATTCTCGCGGGGGTGAACGCTCCGAGGTTTCACAACCGGTCGTGCCTAAACGTAGTAAAGGTAGACCGCGGAAGGCATAGGTTCGTCGTAGCCGCAAGTGTTTGGCCAAATGTGAGGCCAAAAGGATAAAAGGGGGAGTTTGTAGGAATAATAGTATAAAACGCTAGACGCGGTGAATCATGACGCGCATGCGCGAGGTCGAACGGCTCTGCCGCCGCGTGCTGACGACCCGCGCCCGCGCGCCGACTTCAGTCCGCCGGTCGCTTCCGACGCACAGAATTTTCATCATTATTAACGCCCGTGATGACCGACGGAAGACTAACATAATTCGTAGTTACTCCGAGAAATTCTTAAGACAACTGACTGATTGTTGAGTACTGAGTGAATCGCTTTTGCAGTTACTGCGGCAAACTATACTGTAGGTGAGCGCTGGTCGTGATGTCGGGTGACGCACACACACACACGCAGACACGATAATCATTCTTAAAATGTTCTGAGATTTGTACGCGTATTCGACTTTCGTATTTCATTATACACTCGAGAACTAGTACTTTAGTCTTGCTTCAGTTCATTAACATTACTGCGGCGCTGCGACTGTGGATGGATTCGAAACCTCAGGGATGACAGGTGGACGTCGACAGCCGAAATTGAACTAACTTAATATAACCAATTTCTTCTTAAAGTTACGACGAATTTAAATATTACACGTACGTCCGACTTACGTATAGATTTTATTATAATTTACATATTTAGCAAGGTTTTAAGCGATTCTATAATATAATACGAATGCACGATCAACTCCAGATTTGCCGACAGCAGTTAAAAGGATAACTACACAGAAAGCTTTTCATACTGTCGAGGATTATTTCGATGACAACAATCAAAACGACACTCTTCTTGTTCTTCCTCAACAATGGGCGCGGAACGTCCACCGCTAGACGCGGACCCCTTTGAGTTTTTCCACGATCTTGTGAAATTTGTATCCAGCGGCTCACGCGACATCGTAGAGGGTTTTACATCACTTCGTTGTACTGTGGGAGGTGGTCATTACTGCACCAACTTTCGGACTTACCTACTATAAGTATCAACAGTTCTGATACATAAAAAGTAGTTTTAGCAATCTGTTTATCTGGATCTTTAAAACGTGGCTCAAAAATTGTATCCCACAAAGACATAGAGTACTACAGCCATATAGAGTACTGTTGAATGTAGAATGTTGGGGGTCAGCGGGTGCTATCAAAGATTTGACCGCTGCGGTGAGAGGGGGGGAGGGGGAAGCCGGTACTTGCGGGTTGAACTGTGCGATCATTCATAATATTGACGGAAATCGTAGCCCGAGCTCGTCGGTCTTCAATTGTATGATCGGTTTTACGACAAAACGAAGACAGCGCCGACCTGCGTGACTGTATTAACACTGGCCATTAGTCATTTCAACTGTAGTTGTATTCTAGTGTAACTACTACTAGATATATCTTTGTATTATACACTAGATATAACTTCGTTCGCTTCTTCTTACGACGGTCGAATACCCTTAATTATATTTACATATTTTAAAACCTTATCTTATATATCAGTCCGACAATTCAATGGTACAACAATTCATTAATATTGCTCCAGCTAATTACCTTTGGAACAATATCAGGTAGGCTTTAGAAAAAAACATTCCAATATATCGATTTAAAATTTAACTTAATGTCTGTCACTCCGGGAGGGACCGAGAGCTCTCAGCCATCGATACTGGAACAATTGCGCGTTCTTCATTCGGCAAATAATATTTTTGCAATCGGCTCGCTCTCACTAAATGAACTCGAGCACACGTGTGGAGTGCCCTCGCCGTCCCCCGGCGACATCGAGGACACTCGTTTGTACTCGACACACTCGAGCGGCCGCCGCCCGCCGCAATACATCGCACGACTTGGTAACAATAATATAAGGATCTACGATCGGCGAGTCTAACTAACCGCGCAATGGTGCTAGAGCCGATTGAGACGAACAACGTCTCGACCTCATAGAGGCGAGGTACAGACTGTGAAGAACGAAGAGTTAAGTTGCTTTGCAAAACCGAGTTATCGTTTTATGGACGGAAACTTGCTCGAGCTCGAGCTATTGATTTCGATGTGAAAAATCGTGGAAGGTGTTATTATGAAAACATTTCTAAAATGAAGCGATTTTATTTACATATTTGGTATTCGTGTAGATTTTAAAGAACAGACTGCTCTTTCCGTGTGATGACACCGGCGCCGTTACGGTGGTACAAAATGGTGAAGTGTGCCTGTGTAACTGTCCGTGTGATACCGATAATATGTGGACTATAGAAGCTGTAGGAAACTAACATTCCCGACACACCAAAATATACACAGATCTTTCACAGTACAATAAACTCGAATCTCGTCGTCGCAGATATCTTACGATGACATTTCGGGATGAAGGTATTGTGAGAATAAGAAAATTCTTTAAGTTTAATTCGAATATGCTCTATTTAAATTTTTGACGTCCCGAGGCAAAACTATAACGTTTCAGTTTCTTATCACAAACCGTACGTGACGTCGTGGAAACTACAATTTTACAGAGATTGCAATCGTAAATTGGATGCTGCACCGGATAATATTGTTTTGGCACCGGTTTAAATCAAGAGGGACACGAATATCAATCGTAGAATATTAAGTTAAGGTTCAGATCAGAGCATCACGCGTCCCGTCACGCTGCATTAGGGCCGGCTCTTACATCGCGACCCGCGCCGCGCCGATATTTAAACAAGTCGCCGAGGGCTACAAATGTAGAGAAACGAATAATATAAAGTTAGAAATTATCACCTTTAGGTAGACGCGGAACTACCTAAGCAATATTAAAACGACACAGTAATGATACTAGTTGCGTAGTAAGAACGCATGAACATGCTGGTTGAGACCGACCAAGACAAGTTGAAACACGATCTAAACGCGAGAGCGTTTAATAATCGTACAAGCCAAGATTTACAGCAAGACGGGATGAACGGTGTAGCCGTGAAAGCGTAAGCTAATAACCGTACGAGTCGAGTATTACAACAAGACAAAACTAAAGAAATGTGACTTGAATATTGCCGTATGCGACTTTAATGGCGGTTAGGCGAAACCTCGAACTATAATAGATAGAGACAAATATTGAATAAATGACACGTTCCCGTTCATCTTGACCGTACAGTACAGCACTTAATATTAATTCTCTACAGTGTTCGAAACATTGTAGAGAATTCGATAGTCCTACTCTTCTCTCGCGGCGATAATCCTACTATTTCTGCAAGTCGCTGGCGGTGGGCCGGAAGCCAAGTATCGTGACGTCACCGCCCCGGCCCCCGCGCCCCTAACGGTCCCGGGGTGGAGTCACGGGGCCGAGCTTGTCAATCCGCAGCTATTAAACAATCATTATTCGCGACCGAAACTCGCAGAGAGATTTTTAACGGAAGCACTTCGATGAAAGCACGGGATTTTGGAAACTTTCGCGAAAATAAAATACGGGGGGGGGGTGACATAAGTTCCGACTGGCCTTCCGATTGCCCACCTCACTGATTCACGACAGATTTTCCTGACCGAACCTGAGAACTGTCCCGTACGTCTGAGTTACGAGTTACATAGCCAGGGAAAACTCATACAGAAAATCTTGTCAAGTTTCAAACAAGTACGATTTCTAAAATTGCGTTAGTGAGTGCTGCTGTTACAATTCAAGCTAAACCAGGCTACAGATATTTATTATTACCCCTTTGAAGTAGAGAATTCAAAGAAAGCATTACGAATCCTGCATGTATCGGGTATGAAAAAACGGATAGTCCACTACACATTTAGCACTATATATTTTTTGAAAGTTTCATCGTGTGCGCTACGGGAGTCACCCTTTGGGAGTCCCGTCACTCGACTCAGGGGCTTATTGGAGTTAGATCGGTTCAGAGTAGATTAAAAATAGAAAGTGCGCGTAATATAGATACGAATATTATAAAGGTATCATTAGAACCGACGAGCTGACCTTTCGGACGGGAGGGAGCCTTATCGGAGTTGAATCCATCCACACATCCGCACATATATCGCACTTTCCATTTTTCATATATAAGTATCGTATAAAGGCACCGCGAGTGCCGATAAGCGGCCCGCGGGAGGGCGCGGTCCCGCGGCGGCTGACTTTGTGTGGTGATAAAAAATAAAGCGAGCTTATCGCGGCGAGATGAATGGCCGGACTGACGGGCGGCCCTTTTTTGGGAGGCATCGGAGAAATGACCCCAAACGGGAAGACGGACGCACCGGCACAGGAGGCTCTGCTAATCGGTTTTCTCGTGTCGATAACCACGATACCACGGTAGGAGAGTTACGTCGGCCCTCCCCACTGCTGCGGCATCGGTCGGTGGTTCTGTATTTATTCAGTCTCGCGTATTCTTCAAATCTTAGACATCTCTTTAGATATTCATCTTAGATTGTATTTCATGTACTTGGTTTTAAAAAAAGCCAATCTCAACCAGTCGCCAAACACTAACGTTATCTAGAATTAGTTTATTTTTGTATGACAAAAAAGAACCATACGTGGCATTTACGATTTCGCGCGATTCCCTGCGAGAGAAGTTCGAGGAAACGGGTATTGATACGCTGGCTTCACAGTATATTTTTAGCAATTTAACTTTTGTACATAACAATATACATAATTATAAAAAGATTGGCGATGTATATAATAGACAAAGTAGGAACCGACACGAGTTTGTAAAATTCCGCAACCTCCTTTAAGTTTACTATTGCAGCAGTTAAAAAACACTATTTAAAAAAGGCTAATACAGAAAGCCTACTATAATATTGAGGATTACTTAGACGATAATAATGTGTTGATATAGATACTCTTCGATCCCGTACGAGACGGTAATGAGTAGGTAATGTAACTAGTAATAAGAATTGTTTTTTGAAAAGAGCAGCCGCCGAGTTTCTCGCTAGTTCTTCTCAGTAGGAACAGCTTTCCGAACCAGCAGTAGATATTGACAATTCAAAAGCACTCGTTTACAAGTTTACTTGAATAAAGAATATTTTGAATTTGAATTTAGTAAACGTTCACTGACAATAAATCGAGCACACAAGATTTTTTTTAAATCAGCCGTAACTTTTGCGGAAATATTATTATCGTTACTCTCTTCTCCCATCTCACACACCGAGCGACCGGAAATAATGAAAATTTCTCAGAATACGATCTAGACGCGTGTAATAATCGTACGAGTGCGAATAATCGAAACTCGGTATTAAACAGCTGCGCGAAGTCCATCTGACCGTGTCCTATTCCGACAAACACGGATATCGTATTACAGACGGACTACGTCTTTACTGACAGATTTTTATTACGGCGGCGGCGAGCACCGGTGAGCCGGACTAATTAACGAGCGCAACATAGCCAGGTGACCCCGAGTACCACCCCCCCCCTCCTCCCTCACACCGCGACCCCACTCCCCCTACCTCGGGAGAGATCCCGCCTCACCGATGGACCGTGAAGTACTCCGGCAAAGGTTCACAGCACGATGCATCGACCCGAGCTAACGATGTTTGCATATGGTTAAATGGCACGTGTCGATGACGGTACGAAGGGGGACGGCACGCGAACCGGCACATCATAGAGCGACATCGGCGTACGAGGACAACACCTGGCTTTGGATGGGATTAAAACATCAACTGTTTCAATTCAAATAACAAAATATAACTATGAATTCGTCACAGGAACTGTGGCCTTTATAATTTCAAACATCGTTTTAACGGACCGCTGAACCTACGCAACACTGAGGCGACTGGAGCAGACGAATTTTTAATTAATATAACGATCGAGAGGTAGGGTCAAAAAGCAGACGTGGATACGTCCGTGCCGACGGCTGCTCCGGGGTGTCCCTTCGGCGCCCTGTATTTTGTGTTTGCAAGTGAAATTTGTATTCTACGTGAGAATAAACAATACTGGACATGCATCTATATATATATGTTTTAATTACACATCATGAGCGAAACGTTAAGCGCCGCTTCCGATAATGAAGTATATTATAGTAAAGGATTGATTTGTTTATGAGGTTATATTTAAAATAATTCGAACTAAAAATAATAAGAAAACCTTTTTTATTATTTTTAGACTTTCAAATTTTTATTATTATTTTTTGCCATTTACATTTTTTTGGTATCTCAAATTGGTTCTCCTCACTGTTAGTATTACGAAATTCTGCGACATCGCATTCTTGGAACTTACTGCTCTGTTCGGATTGCTTCGTTGTAAAGTATATTGAATGCTTCGGGAGGACGGACCGAAATGGAAACATTTACAGCAACTGAAATGTATTCCAACGAAGCAACACGTGCATGAGTATTATTTTATGATAACTGAAAATTTTATTAATTCGATATTACGCTTATAAGTTGTTTATTTCTGTGAGAAAATGATGTTACTGTATAGAGGCTTAACGAAGAGAGGTGTGTTAGTATGATCTGAACGTTACTGATATTACTGTATTTAACGAGTACAGGGATTGAAATGAATACATCGATCCATAGAAGGAAGATTCAGTTTGCGAAAGTCTATGTTAAGAAAACATAATATGCCACTAAAACATTTTTCAAATCGATTGTACAATTTTTATCGACTTAGATATATATCTTCTATAAACTGAGTAAAAGGCAGGTAGACGACATCTCGTCTCGATACGTTTTGGTTACCAACCCGCGTGAACACGCGCGCGGAGCTCGTAAGAATGTTCGCTCCGAAAGCGCGCTGGAGGCCTGAGGACCTGCCGGCGGCTCTGGAGCCGTTCGTATTTACCCCGTTTACATTATATTCCTAGCGTTCACTTCATCGTCTGCAACGACTATCGAAGCCGATACGGCACTGCAATTTACGAATTCGCTGCTACAATATCGGGAACGATAAGATAAAGCGTACTGTTGTAGCACATCGAATTAAAAAGTTAAAAGAAAAATCTATTAAATTTAGAACTATTTATTTATACACGTTGGCGATCCACGACTTGCGTGAGGACGAGGGACGGGACAGTTACCGAAAATATTACACAATATACACATCGAAACCGACCGACCGACCGACGCCGGACACCGCACCGTCCGGACACGCACCGCGCCGAGCGTCCGGCGAGCGCCCCGTCGCACCGTCACACCGTGGTCTCGCGGTCCACGTGGATGTACTCGACGGAGCGCTCGCGCCGTCAGGAGGCGGCCGACGACGCGCGCGATGCGTCGCATAGCAGCTCCTCCGTGAGGCGGCGGCCGGCGGCCAGCGCGCCCAGCAGCCGCTTGTCGCGGCGCGCGCGGCGGCGGCGCAGCGCCAGCGCCGCCAGCAGCGCCAGCGCCAGCAGCGCGCCGCCCGCGCCCGCCGCGCCCGCCGCCGCCGGCGCGCCCAGCGCCGCCAGCAGCCGCGCGCCCGCGCCGCACGCGCCCGCCTCGTCGCCGCCGCCCGGGCAGTCGGCCGCGCCGTCGCACCACAGCGCGCCCGCCATGCACGCGCCGAGCGCCGCGCAGCCGTGCGCGCAGCCCGACGCGTTGGCCGCGCCCGCACCCGCCCCGCTCGCCGGCCGCCACACCTCCATCCACGCGAAGCGCGCCGCGCCCGCCTCGCGCGCCGCCCACACCACCAGCAGCGCGGCCTCGCGCCCCGCGCCGCGCGCCCACCACTCCTCCGTGAACAGCTGCACGGCGCGCGCGCCCTCGCCGCCCGGACACACGGCGCGCACGAGCCGCGCGGAGTGCGCCTCGTACACGAGCACGCGGTTGGCGGTCGCGCAGGGCGGCGGCTCGGCGCCGGGCGCGGCCGCCGGCAGCTCCTCGCCCCACACGCGCAGGAACACCGAGCGGTTCCCGCGCGCCGCCAGCAGGAACGGCGTCTCGCCGCACTCCGACGCCTCGTCCGAGCTGCGGGCGGATGGGACTCTTACAGAAAAGACACCTCGCAACGTGATTTCGAATAATAGTAAATTGAAAAATCGCCTCGCCGTCCGAACGCTCGTCTGCGATCGAAACGAAACACTCGAACGAACTAAAGAACGAAACGGATCGAACGCGAAAGTTTTTCGAAGCCCCAGATTTCGAAAGACGAGACGAAAGAATACGATCACCTGTATGGGTACACGAGGTGCACGCGGCGGCCCGGCGGCGGCAGGCGGCGGCGCGCGGCGCAGTCCGGCGGCGCCGCCGCGCGCGACCACTCGCCGCGGAAGTGCACGTGGCGGTGGTCCTCGCCGGCCGCCAGCGCTGCCGCCGTCAGCTCGAGCTCGAGCGCCGGCCCGCCCGACGCCAGCACCAGCGGGGCGCTCGCGTTGTCGCAGATGCAGCCCACGGGCACCTGCGCGAGGCGCGCGGTCGGTAGGCGAGCGGCGCGGGCGGGGGCGCCGGCCGCGCGACGAGACCTCACCCGATAGCCCGGCCACGGGGACTCGAATATGCGCAAGTGAGGCACGCGAAGCGCGGTCTCGTCGTCGTCGAAGTCGAGCGGCGCGTCGCCGGACCTCGGCTCGAGCGGGTCGACGGGGTCGGGCACGCAGGCCGGCCGCCCGGTGAGCGGGTCGACGCGGGTGCCGCACCGCGGCTCGCGGCCGAACGCGGCCGCCGCGAGCCGGAGCTCGACGCGCGCCCCGTCGGCCTGCAGGCGGTACACGCAGCGCAACCGCCGCGCGCCGCCCCGCCCGAACCACAGCGCGTTGCGCGGCGACGAGAAGGCGCCGGGCGCGCTCAGCCGCCGCGCGCACTCGGCCGGCTCGGCGCGCGCGCGCGTCTCGGCGATCGGCAGCGGCGCGCCCTCGAGTCGCGCGTCCACGAACTCGTAGTGCAACGCGAACGCGAGCGGGTGCGTGGCCGTGCCGGGCCGCGTCGTGGCCGCCAGCGCGAGCAGCGGCGCCGCCGACACGTAGCCGTCGGGCGGCGCGCAGGGCCGCGGCGCGCGCGTCGCGTTGGCGAGCGAGGCGCGCGCGCACAGCGCGGGGGCGCCGTCGCAGTAGCGGCCGAGGAGCGTCGCGGCGTCGTCCGCGCCGCCGCCGTCCCAGATGCGCAGCTCGACCGCGCAGGCGCCGCCCGGGGCCGGCGGCGGGCGCGGCCGGCCGTCCTCGTCCCGCTCGCCGCTCTCGCCGCGGCGGGCCTCGACGAGCGAGTATTGGGTGAAGCTCGAGAAGTAGATCCAGACTAGGTCACCTGGAGCGGGAGAGGTCGCGGTCAGTTCGGGATTCGATCGGAAGGGAGGGATCGTGCGCGGGTTCGAGCGGCTACCGGGCCGGCCGTGGAAGGTCCAGGTGCACGTCGTGTTCGGCGGCAGGGTGTGCGTCGGGGCGTGCAGCCGCCCGCGACGCCCGCGCCCGCCGGCGGCCGTGGCGTTCGAGTCCTCGTCCGAGGAGGACGCCTTCACGTGGAACTCGCAGCGGCGCGCCTCCCTGCGACGGAACGGTCGGCGTCAGACGCCGCCGCCGGCGACGCGACGGGCGCGGCCGCGACGCACCTCGCGTAGTCGAGCGAGTCGGAGTCGGCGAAGATGACGTCGACGTCGAGCTCGAAGCCGCGCAGGGGCGCGTGCGGCGTGGCGGGCCGCGGCGGCGCGCTGTACGGCGAGGAGTGGAAGGCCACGAGCATCTCGGGCCCGCGCGCGGTGACGGCCGGCAGCCAGTCGCCGCCGCAGTACTCCACTAGCACGGGGTCGTCGGTGGTCGCGCCGTCGTAGAACAGCAGCCGGTCGCGCTCGCCCGTGCAGTCGCGCCAGGCCCGCACGGCGCGGCCCGTCTTGTTGAGGCTGCAATTCGTGCCCGACTCGACGATATCTTGCACCGAATGCGACAGTCGAATCTCGACTTGTATCGGTTATCGCTGCTTTCTATTCGAACGATGTTAGGAACGTAATAAAATATTATTATCGGACCGCCCGAATTCCACTACGCGCAAGTATGTTATCGTACAGCGGTACTCTAGTTATCCACCGGTACTTTACTTATTGCTTCGATTGTTTCCGGTCCTTTTCGTCCTGCACGCAATCATTACTATAATATTTGTTCGAATATCACGCATCTTAGGCTGATATCGACAGTTCGTATCGATTAAAAAGTAATTTTTTATTTAAGGTGTCCTACACATATTATGGTTATATATTTTTATTACAAAGTTGCCTGCAGTATATCTGCGGTTGAGCTTTTGGTTTTTTTTAAATGGATTTATTGGATTTCCAAATATTAAATATTTTTGGAAATAATCAACGTTTCTATAAATTTATTAATGTTTAAACAGAAATAAAGCGTGAAGTTTGCATTTAAAAGTTAGAGAAATAACTTGACATAAGAGCTAATTAGTTTAACACAGTATTTTCTAATTAATTTTTTTAACGAAAGTATTGTTACACATATCAATTTTGTGATATAAATCATTAATTACCTTAAAATAAAGATATACGAGAGTATTTCCAGCTTCTTTAGTTTTGTGTGAGTTGTATAAATTAATATATATGTATATATTTTGTGTTAATTTCGGAGACATGCAATACGAAGGGACAGGTCTGTTGAGAGAACTGAAAAAAAGTACTGGTTTTGAGAACGACGTAAGTCGTTACCCCTGCGTCTGCCACCAGCAGCGTGGCGGAGGTCTGTCAAGATTTTAGTCGGTGGGAGTCCGACATACCCGCCGCTCGTCCCCGTGCGGTGGCGATGACCTAAAATGGTTTTCTGATAAACGAAATAAACATCGCTACCTCCCGGACACTGACCTGGCCATAGATATAGAACGTTTGATTTGCATCTTGTGCGAGTACTGTTGGCGCACGGAGATCATGGCGTGCTTGCACGTGGGGATGTCCTTCTGGCGCAGGCTCCAGTAGCAAGTGACGTTCCTGCGGGCAGAGGACGGGGGGTCAGGCGCCGGCCTTCGCGACGGGCCGCGGGCGGCGGCGCGCCCACCTGGGGTACATCCCGGGGTAGTTCGGGCTCTGCAGGCGGCACGCCTTGCGGTGGCACTCTTCGTAGGTGCGCGTGCAGTACGTGCCCGGGGACACGGCGCCGCGCTCCAGCGGGGCCTCCGGCGCGCCGAACCTGCGCCGGGGGGACCGTCAGCCGGCGGCCGGCCGGGACCGGCGCGGGACCGTCGCGGGACCGGCTCGGCGCGGGCGGCGCTCACCTCACTACGGCGTCGCGCCGCGCCAGGAACTTGTACCGCAGCCGGAAGCCGAACGGCTCGCCGAGCCGGGCGCGGAACAGCTTCACGGACACCGTCACCGTGGCCGTCTCGCTGTAGTAGAGCGCGACGCCCTCGGCCGCGCCGCACCACGAGCCGCCCGTGAAGGGCCGGCCGAGCTCCGACAGCTGCATGTAGCCGTCCGCGCAGCCGTCGGGCGCGCCCGGCTCGTAGCGGCCCACGCGGAACTCGTCGAAGGCCAGCTGCACGAGGTCGCCGTGCGCGCCGCCGCCCGCCGTGAACGTCAGGTGGCACAGGAAGGGCGCGCGCGGCGGCCCGCGGAGCGCCACGCCGTACGCCGCGCCCGCACGCCCGTAGTACGTGCGGTTGCACGGCGAGCAGCGCGCTGGCTCGTCGCTGCCGTCCGCGCACTGCGGCTCGCCGTCGCAGAACGCGTCCAGGCGCACGCACGCCCCGCTGCGGCACGCGAACTGCGCCACGCCGCAGCCGCCCGCCGCGCCGCGCGCGCCCAGCAGCGCCGCCAGCGCCAGCGCCAGCAGCGGCCGCCGCCACATGGCCCGCGCCGGGGCCGCCACCGCCGGGGCCGCCACCGCCACCGCCACCGCCGGGCGCCGCGGGTGGCGGTCGGTCCCGAGGCGCGCGCCCGCCGCCCGGCCCGCGACCGGCTCGTCCGCTCGCGCCGTGCTTCGTGAGGCGACCCGCGCCGACGTGAGGCCGCGGCGCACTGCAGCGCGGAGCGCGCGGGCCGCGGCGGGCGCGCAGGCGCGGGGCCGCTCCGCCGGAGCAGACCCATTGATCGCCGCGCGGCTCCGGCTGCACTTGCAACGGAGACGCGATGGATGCCGAATGTAAATTAATTTTTTTGCCTTAAATATTCAAAAAAAACACTGAAACTGCCGACCGAAGAGCCCTTCAGAATATGAAGAAAATTAATAAGAAAAACATCAACGCTTATCGAGATGTTGTGATGAAATTAAACTCCTTTGCGGGAAAATTCTTTCTATATTTTCGTACTGCAGATAGCATAGGACTATTACAGATAAAAAAAATACCACCGACGAGTTGTTTTAAGAAGCACGCATTTTTTTGAGTAAACTCGAGATGTCCTCCGAACGATGCGGTTTTTACGTTTGTCGCTACGCAATGGGTCCGAAGGTGTTCGAATGATAAGACGTGAGGGATAACAAATATTTCATATTTAGTGAAGTATATGCTAGGTAGATAATAAGTAATAATTAATTATAATAAAAAATTACAAGTTTATTATTGTGCATTCTTCTTCGATATTCTTAACTTTTCCCGTAATTTGCAACATTATTTTAGTATTCATTTATGATTTTGTTTTTTATTATTTATATAATTTGAATGAACGAATGAATTCTTGATTCATCAATCAATTCAAATGGTTAGATGTATACATATTTACAAGGATGCGTGTTAAATGCTAAATTATATTTTTGTATAAAATCGCACCCCTACCTACTGGACGATAGACAGCGTTTTAATAAAAAATTGCGCTGGAAGATTATTTGCCCAGATATACATAGGGTAATAATTCGGAAATAAAGACGAAATTTTAGAATTAGATATAGAGGAGGAATAGAGAGAATTCTAGTAAGCATAGTTTCATTTCTCTTATCGGCTCAAGTGCGGGTGCGTTCATTGGTTCTTCGTAGTGCGGAGTGCGGTTTGTGTTTGACGACGGTTCTTAGTGATTACCGCGTCGACCCAGCGGCGGATTGTAGTTAGGGTTGAGTTAAAATTAACGAAATTAATCTCTAAACGTAACTATCGTGGTGTAAAATTGAATGTACTATAAACGAATATAATACTTTTTTCCCGACTTACAAACCCGCAATAAATAAAAGTTCAAAGGAAGCAATAATTGCTTCTTTAATACTTTAATGTCCTATGCGAGCGTTGCGTTCGCGCACGTTTCAAAGGTCAGATTGCTCAGGCTTCAAAGACTTCAGAACCGATTTATGCGGACAGCCACTGGGTGTCCGTGGTTCATGCGGAACGTTGACCTCCATAGAGACCTCGATCTCCCTACCATTACTCACCTCTTTAAACGTTTTTCGAAATCTTACTTCGAGAAATCAGAGGTACACTCGAACCCCCTTATTTCAGTCGCTTCTACCTACATCCCAGTTAGGTCCGACCATCGAAAATATAGGCGTCCAAAAAGCGTCCTGTATGACCCCGACGATCAAATAACGATCGCCAACACAGATACACGTAATACACACACACAGCGTCTTCGCCGGCGAAGACGAGGTCCCAGTTTTCTGACGTCGGTCGGTCGTGGCTTCTCGCCACACTTCCGACGCCGCAATGACTAATCAAAGTCATACCATGAACCCTCCACTACGCGTCGCCCTAAGCCGTGGTCCGGCCTCACAGGAGGCACCCTTAGGACGACGTTCCCCGACTTAAGTAGAGCTTCTGCGCTCTACTCCCTGCATTTCGCAACCTCGGCGATGCTTCTGCGCTCGCCCGTCCCGTCCGGTGACGCTGTGAAAGCCATTAGGGCTAACAGCATACAGTCAGTTCGAAAAAAAAAATCTTTAATACTTATTTATTGGGAGACTTATTTACTGAGAAATATTAATATAAGTTTGGTTTTTTTGACACTTTTTTTGTGGTACGCCAATTTTCCAAAGTTTTTGTTCAAAGCTCTCTCTATCTTTTCTTAACCACTGTTTTGAAAAAGATAGAAAAAAGAATTTACTTTCGCTAGTATTAGTTGAAAACATATCTTGAAAAATAAAATATGAACTTATATTTAGGTATATTGTAACGTAAATACGTACTTTTATTTATGTATATATAGTATCTAAACGTATATATGTATGTCTATTATTTAAAATATAATTACTTTACGCGCGGCGGGGTGACTCAGCCATTATCGCGTGGTGAGTGTCCACCCCCCGCACCTCACCTAGCCCGGTTCGCCCCACCATCGGCCCCCGCGCAGCGGCGTGAAGGCTCGGCCATTTCGTTTTCGGAGCTGACGGGGAACGCACGTTCACATATCTCTTGACTGTGACGTCCATCGTGCGTGCCCCCTTTTTGCTTCGGGAACAACCAAAATCTACCTTTTTTTTGTGTGCTTATATTCCCACGTATTGGGAGCATACCCCAGGAACTAGTTCGTGGCCACAGCTAGCACGCCGCAACGAATATTGGGTCCTGCTGCTTGCCAGCGGAGCTTGCGTCCGAGCCCGACGTCATCGGGGCGACCCATCGTTCTCCGGGCACACGCTGCACGGCCAACTTCGCTGCGTGGCATAGCCAGGGCAGTACCTAGCGCATCCTACCATTTTAAGAAGTAATTGCATTGACGGGCAATAAATTTGTTATTGACTTGGTGAGTCGTATTTATTACTCCCAACGCAACAATATATACAATAAAAAAAGTTAACTTTTGTGGTGGTGGGATTTAGCATATGGTACATAATTTTTAAAGCAGTCTCCAAATTAAAACCTATTTTTTCATATGTTCAAAATTTCCTTAATAAAGTTTATTATTGTTTGTTTACTCAAATTAATAATGACCAATCATAAATATTTCTTATTCCAAATATAGTCATATTAGGTTTTGTTCTTAAATTTGTTAGTAAAGAGTAAACATTTTTTTCCCCTTTGACTCTACATGATTTAATTAAAACATAAAAAATAAATTTTACGTTCAATGAATACTGAATGTACTAACAGCACCGCATACGTGTTCTATTTGTTTCATAATTCATTCCAACGAATATTATAGTCTACTATAATATTCGAAACAAAAGTGTCAAAAAATGCAACGCGCTTCTCTTTTCTTTTTATGTGATTGAAGTGAGACGCTGTACTGGTTTTAGAGCTGACTTTTCTTTGTCAACGGAATTTATAAAATTAAAACAACAGACAATACGTGTGCACTTTATAACGTTTATTAGCAACTAACTTAGTAAATGATCATTAGCTACGTAGGTGAATACAACAAACTTTAACAGACGCCTACATAGTATTTTCGAACAGGGATCGTAAATACTAGTCTAGTATTTTTGTACACGAGACGTAAACTCGTCCGCAACTGTTTTTTTTATACCTGTTACAAAATACTAGATGACTATTTCGTAACAGGGAGTATAAAATACTACATGAGTATTTTGTCACAGGGAGTACAAAATACTTGTCGCTAGTATTTGAGTATTTACGTACTTGTTCCAGACTGTTACATTTTAGTACTTAGTATTTATACCTGTTACACATAAATTTCATAAGGTATTGGGTAATCATTAAATCAATAGTGTATGAGTGGCATAGTAATACTATATATAGTGTATATTTTGGCATATTATGTTGGTTCACTGAGTTTAAACATTCTTTTACTAATACAATTGATAAATGATCATATAGTTGATTATATTATATCATATACTGTTATATCCAATAATCTAGTGTTAAGTACTATAAAAATTGTTTATATTTGGGATTACTTTTTCCTTTCAGCTAGTTTTTTTTTACAGTGGACTTCTATATATAAGAGAAATCTATATGGTGTCAATATGTAAGTGTAATTTATATAATATTTTTTATGAATATGAAAATCAATAAGTAATAATGCAAACGATATTTTAACTATAACAGATGATTCCTTCCAGCTTAAATGTCACACTGTAACCAAACCAGAGGAATGTGCTATTTTTCTAATGGGTGAATACAACTTCAAAATTGTTACATTCAATATAAGAAGTATACATAAGAATTTTGATAATTTCTTAATAATTTTACATAGATTAAATGTACTATTTGATGTCATAGTACTTACTGAATGTTGGCTGGATCCTTTAAAAACATTCCAAGTTTTGATAATTATGACATGTGTCATACAACTAACTTCATTAATCGTGCAGGGGGGGTAGTAATCTATACGCGACATTGCTTTAATGTAACTGTTTCAGAGCCTAATTTTAATGAGGAGGCTAATTGTTTTCTTTTAGAAATTAATAGACTTTGTTCGATACTGGGTTTATACCGCTCACCTTCTAAGAGCAATCTAACCAATTTTATATCAATCCTGGATGACACATTATTTAATTTACAGAATAAGAAACATAATATTAGCTGGGGATATCAATATAGACATATTATCACTGGGTGCCTGTGAAGGAAAGAATATTGATTATTTATGTACACTCGCGGAGCACGGTCTTATACCTGCAGTTACCGCTCCTACTCGATTAAATGCATGTTTTGATCATGTTTTTGTATAAAATTTTAATAATTATATCCATAATATGCGATTTTGATCTTACAGACCACAGCCTAGTTATCTTCGGTGAAACTTTGCAACAAACACTGAAATGTCAATATAGGGTGAAAAAGACAATTAATAAAATAAATTATAAATCTATTTCAGAGGCTCTAAAAATACCCATTGTGCTTGATGTATTAAATACGAGGGACATAGATGAGGCCACGTCACTTTTTTCACAAATATTCTCTTGTATTATAAAAAAACACACACAAGAGGTTAAAGTAGGGCGATCTAAAAGAATAATCAATCCCTGGATGTAAACTGTACCCTAGTTAAGATATTTTCTTTTTGTAATCTTTTTGGAAAAAATAAAACATTTCATTTCAAATACGCCTTACCTCTAGTGATTACCGCGTCGACCCAGCGGCAGATTGTCGTTGATGGTACCAGGGAGGACGGTGCAGTAATAGCGCTAGTGGGACCGGCGACAAAGCGTACGAGCGGAAGCGGTTGCACAAGCGTATGAGCGGAAGCGGGTGCAAAAGCGTAAGCGGGTGCACAAGCGGTAGCGGGTGCACAAGCGGTAGCGGTTATACAATTGGCAGCGGTTATACAAGCGGAAGCGGATATACAAGCGGAAGCGGTTATACAAGCAGAAGCGGCTATACAAGCGGAAGCGGGTATACAAGCGGAAGCGGGTGCACAAGCCGAAGCGGGTAACAAAGCGAAAGCGGATGTACAAGCGGAAGCGGTTATACTAGCGGAAGCGGATATACTAGCGGAAGCGAATATAAAACGAGACGGATATACAAGCGGGTGCACAAGAAGCAGCGGGTGCACAAGAAGCAGCGGGTGCACAAGAAGCAGCGGGTGCACAAGAAGCAGCGGGTGCACAAGAAGCAGCGGGTGCACAAGAAGCAGCGGGTGCACAAGAAGCAGCGGGTGCACAAGAAGCAGCGGGTGCACAAGAAGCAGCGGGTGCACAAGAAGCAGCGGGTGCACAAGAAGCAGCGGGTGCACAAGAAGCAGCGGGTGCACAAGAAGCAGCGGGTGCACAAGAAGCAGCGGGTGCACAAGAAGCAGCGGGTGCACAAGAAGCAGCGGGTGCACAAGAAGCAGCGGGTGCACAAGAAGCAGCGGGTGCACAAGAAGCAGCGGGTGCACAAGAAGCAGCGGGTGCACAAGAAGCAGCGGGTGCGGGTAGGTAGGTAGGTAGGTAGGTAGGTAGGTAGGTAGGTAGGTAGGTAGGTAGGTAGGTAGGTAGGTAGGTAGGTAGGTAGGTAGGTAGGTAGGTAGGTAGGTAGGTAGGTAGGTAGGTAGGTAGGTAGGTAGGTAGGTAGGTAGGTAGGTAGGTAGGTAGGTAGGTAGGTAGGTAGGTAGGTAGGTAGGTAGGTAGGTAGGTAGGTAGGTAGGTAGGTAGGTAGGTAGGTAGGTAGGTAGGTAGGTAGGTAGGTAGGTAGGTAGGTAGGTAGGTAGGTAGGTAGGTAGGTAGGTAGGTAGGTAGGTAGGTAGGTAGGTAGGTAGGTAGGTAGGTAGGTAGGTAGGTAGGTAGGTAGGTAGGTAGGTAGGTAGGTAGGTAGGTAGGTAGGTAGGTAGGTAGGTAGGTAGGTAGGTAGGTAGGTAGGTAGGTAGGTAGGTAGGTAGGTAGGTAGGTAGGTAGGTAGGTAGGTAGGTAGGTAGGTAGGTAGGTAGGTAGGTAGGTAGGTAGGTAGGTAGGTAGGTAGGTAGGTAGGTAGGTAGGTAGGTAGGTAGGTAGGTAGGTAGGTAGGTAGGTAGGTAGGTAGGTAGGTAGGTAGGTAGGTAGGTAGGTAGGTAGGTAGGTAGGTAGGTAGGTAGGTAGGTAGGTAGGTAGGTAGGTAGGTAGGTAGGTAGGTAGGTAGGTAGGTAGGTAGGTAGGTAGGTAGGTAGGTAGGTAGGTAGGTAGGTAGGTAGGTAGGTAGGTAGGTAGGTAGGTAGGTAGGTAGGTAGGTAGGTAGGTAGGTAGGTAGGTAGGTAGGTAGGTAGGTAGGTAGGTAGGTAGGTAGGTAGGTAGGTAGGTAGGTAGGTAGGTAGGTAGGTAGGTAGGTAGGTAGGTAGGTAGGTAGGTAGGTAGGTAGGTAGGTAGGTAGGTAGGTAGGTAGGTAGGTAGGTAGGTAGGTAGGTAGGTAGGTAGGTAGGTAGGTAGGTAGGTAGGTAGGTAGGTAGGTAGGTAGGTAGGTAGGTAGGTAGGTAGGTAGGTAGGTAGGTAGGTAGGTAGGTAGGTAGGTAGGTAGGTAGGTAGGTAGGTAGGTAGGTAGGTAGGTAGGTAGGTAGGTAGGTAGGTAGGTAGGTAGGTAGGTAGGTAGGTAGGTAGGTAGGTAGGTAGGTAGGTAGGTAGGTAGGTAGGTAGGTAGGTAGGTAGGTAGGTAGGTAGGTAGGTAGGTAGGTAGGTAGGTAGGTAGGTAGGTAGGTAGGTAGGTAGGTAGGTAGGTAGGTAGGTAGGTAGGTAGGTAGGTAGGTAGGTAGGTAGGTAGGTAGGTAGGTAGGTAGGTAGGTAGGTAGGTAGGTAGGTAGGTAGGTAGGTAGGTAGGTAGGTAGGTAGGTAGGTAGGTAGGTAGGTAGGTAGGTAGGTAGGTAGGTAGGTAGGTAGGTAGGTAGGTAGGTAGGTAGGTAGGTAGGTAGGTAGGTAGGTAGGTAGGTAGGTAGGTAGGTAGGTAGGTAGGTAGGTAGGTAGGTAGGTAGGTAGGTAGGTAGGTAGGTAGGTAGGTAGGTAGGTAGGTAGGTAGGTAGGTAGGTAGGTAGGTAGGTAGGTAGGTAGGTAGGTAGGTAGGTAGGTAGGTAGGTAGGTAGGTAGGTAGGTAGGTAGGTAGGTAGGTAGGTAGGTAGGTAGGTAGGTAGGTAGGTAGGTAGGTAGGTAGGTAGGTAGGTAGGTAGGTAGGTAGGTAGGTAGGTAGGTAGGTAGGTAGGTAGGTAGGTAGGTAGGTAGGTAGGTAGGTAGGTAGGTAGGTAGGTAGGTAGGTAGGTAGGTAGGTAGGTAGGTAGGTAGGTAGGTAGGTAGGTAGGTAGGTAGGTAGGTAGGTAGGTAGGTAGGTAGGTAGGTAGGTAGGTAGGTAGGTAGGTAGGTAGGTAGGTAGGTAGGTAGGTAGGTAGGTAGGTAGGTAGGTAGGTAGGTAGGTAGGTAGGTAGGTAGGTAGGTAGGTAGGTAGGTAGGTAGGTAGGTAGGTAGGTAGGTAGGTAGGTAGGTAGGTAGGTAGGTAGGTAGGTAGGTAGGTAGGTAGGTAGGTAGGTAGGTAGGTAGGTAGGTAGGTAGGTAGGTAGGTAGGTAGGTAGGTAGGTAGGTAGGTAGGTAGGTAGGTAGGTAGGTAGGTAGGTAGGTAGGTAGGTAGGTAGGTAGGTAGGTAGGTAGGTAGGTAGGTAGGTAGGTAGGTAGGTAGGTAGGTAGGTAGGTAGGTAGGTAGGTAGGTAGGTAGGTAGGTAGGTAGGTAGGTAGGTAGGTAGGTAGGTAGGTAGGTAGGTAGGTAGGTAGGTAGGTAGGTAGGTAGGTAGGTAGGTAGGTAGGTAGGTAGGTAGGTAGGTAGGTAGGTAGGTAGGTAGGTAGGTAGGTAGGTAGGTAGGTAGGTAGGTAGGTAGGTAGGTAGGTAGGTAGGTAGGTAGGTAGGTAGGTAGGTAGGTAGGTAGGTAGGTAGGTAGGTAGGTAGGTAGGTAGGTAGGTAGGTAGGTAGGTAGGTAGGTAGGTAGGTAGGTAGGTAGGTAGGTAGGTAGGTAGGTAGGTAGGTAGGTAGGTAGGTAGGTAGGTAGGTAGGTAGGTAGGTAGGTAGGTAGGTAGGTAGGTAGGTAGGTAGGTAGGTAGGTAGGTAGGTAGGTAGGTAGGTAGGTAGGTAGGTAGGTAGGTAGGTAGGTAGGTAGGTAGGTAGGTAGGTAGGTAGGTAGGTAGGTAGGTAGGTAGGTAGGTAGGTAGGTAGGTAGGTAGGTAGGTAGGTAGGTAGGTAGGTAGGTAGGTAGGTAGGTAGGTAGGTAGGTAGGTAGGTAGGTAGGTAGGTAGGTAGGTAGGTAGGTAGGTAGGTAGGTAGGTAGGTAGGTAGGTAGGTAGGTAGGTAGGTAGGTAGGTAGGTAGGTAGGTAGGTAGGTAGGTAGGTAGGTAGGTAGGTAGGTAGGTAGGTAGGTAGGTAGGTAGGTAGGTAGGTAGGTAGGTAGGTAGGTAGGTAGGTAGGTAGGTAGGTAGGTAGGTAGGTAGGTAGGTAGGTAGGTAGGTAGGTAGGTAGGTAGGTAGGTAGGTAGGTAGGTAGGTAGGTAGGTAGGTAGGTAGGTAGGTAGGTAGGTAGGTAGGTAGGTAGGTAGGTAGGTAGGTAGGTAGGTAGGTAGGTAGGTAGGTAGGTAGGTAGGTAGGTAGGTAGGTAGGTAGGTAGGTAGGTAGGTAGGTAGGTAGGTAGGTAGGTAGGTAGGTAGGTAGGTAGGTAGGTAGGTAGGTAGGTAGGTAGGTAGGTAGGTAGGTAGGTAGGTAGGTAGGTAGGTAGGTAGGTAGGTAGGTAGGTAGGTAGGTAGGTAGGTAGGTAGGTAGGTAGGTAGGTAGGTAGGTAGGTAGGTAGGTAGGTAGGTAGGTAGGTAGGTAGGTAGGTAGGTAGGTAGGTAGGTAGGTAGGTAGGTAGGTAGGTAGGTAGGTAGGTAGGTAGGTAGGTAGGTAGGTAGGTAGGTAGGTAGGTAGGTAGGTAGGTAGGTAGGTAGGTAGGTAGGTAGGTAGGTAGGTAGGTAGGTAGGTAGGTAGGTAGGTAGGTAGGTAGGTAGGTAGGTAGGTAGGTAGGTAGGTAGGTAGGTAGGTAGGTAGGTAGGTAGGTAGGTAGGTAGGTAGGTAGGTAGGTAGGTAGGTAGGTAGGTAGGTAGGTAGGTAGGTAGGTAGGTAGGTAGGTAGGTAGGTAGGTAGGTAGGTAGGTAGGTAGGTAGGTAGGTAGGTAGGTAGGTAGGTAGGTAGGTAGGTAGGTAGGTAGGTAGGTAGGTAGGTAGGTAGGTAGGTAGGTAGGTAGGTAGGTAGGTAGGTAGGTAGGTAGGTAGGTAGGTAGGTAGGTAGGTAGGTAGGTAGGTAGGTAGGTAGGTAGGTAGGTAGGTAGGTAGGTAGGTAGGTAGGTAGGTAGGTAGGTAGGTAGGTAGGTAGGTAGGTAGGTAGGTAGGTAGGTAGGTAGGTAGGTAGGTAGGTAGGTAGGTAGGTAGGTAGGTAGGTAGGTAGGTAGGTAGGTAGGTAGGTAGGTAGGTAGGTAGGTAGGTAGGTAGGTAGGTAGGTAGGTAGGTAGGTAGGTAGGTAGGTAGGTAGGTAGGTAGGTAGGTAGGTAGGTAGGTAGGTAGGTAGGTAGGTAGGTAGGTAGGTAGGTAGGTAGGTAGGTAGGTAGGTAGGTAGGTAGGTAGGTAGGTAGGTAGGTAGGTAGGTAGGTAGGTAGGTAGGTAGGTAGGTAGGTAGGTAGGTAGGTAGGTAGGTAGGTAGGTAGGTAGGTAGGTAGGTAGGTAGGTAGGTAGGTAGGTAGGTAGGTAGGTAGGTAGGTAGGTAGGTAGGTAGGTAGGTAGGTAGGTAGGTAGGTAGGTAGGTAGGTAGGTAGGTAGGTAGGTAGGTAGGTAGGTAGGTAGGTAGGTAGGTAGGTAGGTAGGTAGGTAGGTAGGTAGGTAGGTAGGTAGGTAGGTAGGTAGGTAGGTAGGTAGGTAGGTAGGTAGGTAGGTAGGTAGGTAGGTAGGTAGGTAGGTAGGTAGGTAGGTAGGTAGGTAGGTAGGTAGGTAGGTAGGTAGGTAGGTAGGTAGGTAGGTAGGTAGGTAGGTAGGTAGGTAGGTAGGTAGGTAGGTAGGTAGGTAGGTAGGTAGGTAGGTAGGTAGGTAGGTAGGTAGGTAGGTAGGTAGGTAGGTAGGTAGGTAGGTAGGTAGGTAGGTAGGTAGGTAGGTAGGTAGGTAGGTAGGTAGGTAGGTAGGTAGGTAGGTAGGTAGGTAGGTAGGTAGGTAGGTAGGTAGGTAGGTAGGTAGGTAGGTAGGTAGGTAGGTAGGTAGGTAGGTAGGTAGGTAGGTAGGTAGGTAGGTAGGTAGGTAGGTAGGTAGGTAGGTAGGTAGGTAGGTAGGTAGGTAGGTAGGTAGGTAGGTAGGTAGGTAGGTAGGTAGGTAGGTAGGTAGGTAGGTAGGTAGGTAGGTAGGTAGGTAGGTAGGTAGGTAGGTAGGTAGGTAGGTAGGTAGGTAGGTAGGTAGGTAGGTAGGTAGGTAGGTAGGTAGGTAGGTAGGTAGGTAGGTAGGTAGGTAGGTAGGTAGGTAGGTAGGTAGGTAGGTAGGTAGGTAGGTAGGTAGGTAGGTAGGTAGGTAGGTAGGTAGGTAGGTAGGTAGGTAGGTAGGTAGGTAGGTAGGTAGGTAGGTAGGTAGGTAGGTAGGTAGGTAGGTAGGTAGGTAGGTAGGTAGGTAGGTAGGTAGGTAGGTAGGTAGGTAGGTAGGTAGGTAGGTAGGTAGGTAGGTAGGTAGGTAGGTAGGTAGGTAGGTAGGTAGGTAGGTAGGTAGGTAGGTAGGTAGGTAGGTAGGTAGGTAGGTAGGTAGGTAGGTAGGTAGGTAGGTAGGTAGGTAGGTAGGTAGGTAGGTAGGTAGGTAGGTAGGTAGGTAGGTAGGTAGGTAGGTAGGTAGGTAGGTAGGTAGGTAGGTAGGTAGGTAGGTAGGTAGGTAGGTAGGTAGGTAGGTAGGTAGGTAGGTAGGTAGGTAGGTAGGTAGGTAGGTAGGTAGGTAGGTAGGTAGGTAGGTAGGTAGGTAGGTAGGTAGGTAGGTAGGTAGGTAGGTAGGTAGGTAGGTAGGTAGGTAGGTAGGTAGGTAGGTAGGTAGGTAGGTAGGTAGGTAGGTAGGTAGGTAGGTAGGTAGGTAGGTAGGTAGGTAGGTAGGTAGGTAGGTAGGTAGGTAGGTAGGTAGGTAGGTAGGTAGGTAGGTAGGTAGGTAGGTAGGTAGGTAGGTAGGTAGGTAGGTAGGTAGGTAGGTAGGTAGGTAGGTAGGTAGGTAGGTAGGTAGGTAGGTAGGTAGGTAGGTAGGTAGGTAGGTAGGTAGGTAGGTAGGTAGGTAGGTAGGTAGGTAGGTAGGTAGGTAGGTAGGTAGGTAGGTAGGTAGGTAGGTAGGTAGGTAGGTAGGTAGGTAGGTAGGTAGGTAGGTAGGTAGGTAGGTAGGTAGGTAGGTAGGTAGGTAGGTAGGTAGGTAGGTAGGTAGGTAGGTAGGTAGGTAGGTAGGTAGGTAGGTAGGTAGGTAGGTAGGTAGGTAGGTAGGTAGGTAGGTAGGTAGGTAGGTAGGTAGGTAGGTAGGTAGGTAGGTAGGTAGGTAGGTAGGTAGGTAGGTAGGTAGGTAGGTAGGTAGGTAGGTAGGTAGGTAGGTAGGTAGGTAGGTAGGTAGGTAGGTAGGTAGGTAGGTAGGTAGGTAGGTAGGTAGGTAGGTAGGTAGGTAGGTAGGTAGGTAGGTAGGTAGGTAGGTAGGTAGGTAGGTAGGTAGGTAGGTAGGTAGGTAGGTAGGTAGGTAGGTAGGTAGGTAGGTAGGTAGGTAGGTAGGTAGGTAGGTAGGTAGGTAGGTAGGTAGGTAGGTAGGTAGGTAGGTAGGTAGGTAGGTAGGTAGGTAGGTAGGTAGGTAGGTAGGTAGGTAGGTAGGTAGGTAGGTAGGTAGGTAGGTAGGTAGGTAGGTAGGTAGGTAGGTAGGTAGGTAGGTAGGTAGGTAGGTAGGTAGGTAGGTAGGTAGGTAGGTAGGTAGGTAGGTAGGTAGGTAGGTAGGTAGGTAGGTAGGTAGGTAGGTAGGTAGGTAGGTAGGTAGGTAGGTAGGTAGGTAGGTAGGTAGGTAGGTAGGTAGGTAGGTAGGTAGGTAGGTAGGTAGGTAGGTAGGTAGGTAGGTAGGTAGGTAGGTAGGTAGGTAGGTAGGTAGGTAGGTAGGTAGGTAGGTAGGTAGGTAGGTAGGTAGGTAGGTAGGTAGGTAGGTAGGTAGGTAGGTAGGTAGGTAGGTAGGTAGGTAGGTAGGTAGGTAGGTAGGTAGGTAGGTAGGTAGGTAGGTAGGTAGGTAGGTAGGTAGGTAGGTAGGTAGGTAGGTAGGTAGGTAGGTAGGTAGGTAGGTAGGTAGGTAGGTAGGTAGGTAGGTAGGTAGGTAGGTAGGTAGGTAGGTAGGTAGGTAGGTAGGTAGGTAGGTAGGTAGGTAGGTAGGTAGGTAGGTAGGTAGGTAGGTAGGTAGGTAGGTAGGTAGGTAGGTAGGTAGGTAGGTAGGTAGGTAGGTAGGTAGGTAGGTAGGTAGGTAGGTAGGTAGGTAGGTAGGTAGGTAGGTAGGTAGGTAGGTAGGTAGGTAGGTAGGTAGGTAGGTAGGTAGGTAGGTAGGTAGGTAGGTAGGTAGGTAGGTAGGTAGGTAGGTAGGTAGGTAGGTAGGTAGGTAGGTAGGTAGGTAGGTAGGTAGGTAGGTAGGTAGGTAGGTAGGTAGGTAGGTAGGTAGGTAGGTAGGTAGGTAGGTAGGTAGGTAGGTAGGTAGGTAGGTAGGTAGGTAGGTAGGTAGGTAGGTAGGTAGGTAGGTAGGTAGGTAGGTAGGTAGGTAGGTAGGTAGGTAGGTAGGTAGGTAGGTAGGTAGGTAGGTAGGTAGGTAGGTAGGTAGGTAGGTAGGTAGGTAGGTAGGTAGGGTAGGTAGGTAGGTAGGTAGGTAGGTAGGTAGGTAGGTAGGTAGGTAGGTAGGTAGGTAGGTAGGTAGGTAGGTAGGTAGGTAGGTAGGTAGGTAGGTAGGTAGGTAGGTAGGTAGGTAGGTAGGTAGGTAGGTAGGTAGGTAGGTAGGTAGGTAGGTAGGTAGGTAGGTAGGTAGGTAGGTAGGTAGGTAGGTAGGTAGGTAGGTAGGTAGGTAGGTAGGTAGGTAGGTAGGTAGGTAGGTAGGTAGGTAGGTAGGTAGGTAGGTAGGTAGGTAGGTAGGTAGGTAGGTAGGTAGGTAGGTAGGTAGGTAGGTAGGTAGGTAGGTAGGTAGGTAGGTAGGTAGGTAGGTAGGTAGGTAGGTAGGTAGGTAGGTAGGTAGGTAGGTAGGTAGGTAGGTAGGTAGGTAGGTAGGTAGGTAGGTAGGTAGGTAGGTAGGTAGGTAGGTAGGTAGGTAGGTAGGTAGGTAGGTAGGTAGGTAGGTAGGTAGGTAGGTAGGTAGGTAGGTAGGTAGGTAGGTAGGTAGGTAGGTAGGTAGGTAGGTAGGTAGGTAGGTAGGTAGGTAGGTAGGTAGGTAGGTAGGTAGGTAGGTAGGTAGGTAGGTAGGTAGGTAGGTAGGTAGGTAGGTAGGTAGGTAGGTAGGTAGGTAGGTAGGTAGGTAGGTAGGTAGGTAGGTAGGTAGGTAGGTAGGTAGGTAGGTAGGTAGGTAGGTAGGTAGGTAGGTAGGTAGGTAGGTAGGTAGGTAGGTAGGTAGGTAGGTAGGTAGGTAGGTAGGTAGGTAGGTAGGTAGGTAGGTAGGTAGGTAGGTAGGTAGGTAGGTAGGTAGGTAGGTAGGTAGGTAGGTAGGTAGGTAGGTAGGTAGGTAGGTAGGTAGGTAGGTAGGTAGGTAGGTAGGTAGGTAGGTAGGTAGGTAGGTAGGTAGGTAGGTAGGTAGGTAGGTAGGTAGGTAGGTAGGTAGGTAGGTAGGTAGGTAGGTAGGTAGGTAGGTAGGTAGGTAGGTAGGTAGGTAGGTAGGTAGGTAGGTAGGTAGGTAGGTAGGTAGGTAGGTAGGTAGGTAGGTAGGTAGGTAGGTAGGTAGGTAGGTAGGTAGGTAGGTAGGTAGGTAGGTAGGTAGGTAGGTAGGTAGGTAGGTAGGTAGGTAGGTAGGTAGGTAGGTAGGTAGGTAGGTAGGTAGGTAGGTAGGTAGGTAGGTAGGTAGGTAGGTAGGTAGGTAGGTAGGTAGGTAGGTAGGTAGGTAGGTAGGTAGGTAGGTAGGTAGGTAGGTAGGTAGGTAGGTAGGTAGGTAGGTAGGTAGGTAGGTAGGTAGGTAGGTAGGTAGGTAGGTAGGTAGGTAGGTAGGTAGGTAGGTAGGTAGGTAGGTAGGTAGGTAGGTAGGTAGGTAGGTAGGTAGGTAGGTAGGTAGGTAGGTAGGTAGGTAGGTAGGTAGGTAGGTAGGTAGGTAGGTAGGTAGGTAGGTAGGTAGGTAGGTAGGTAGGTAGGTAGGTAGGTAGGTAGGTAGGTAGGTAGGTAGGTAGGTAGGTAGGTAGGTAGGTAGGTAGGTAGGTAGGTAGGTAGGTAGGTAGGTAGGTAGGTAGGTAGGTAGGTAGGTAGGTAGGTAGGTAGGTAGGTAGGTAGGTAGGTAGGTAGGTAGGTAGGTAGGTAGGTAGGTAGGTAGGTAGGTAGGTAGGTAGGTAGGTAGGTAGGTAGGTAGGTAGGTAGGTAGGTAGGTAGGTAGGTAGGTAGGTAGGTAGGTAGGTAGGTAGGTAGGTAGGTAGGTAGGTAGGTAGGTAGGTAGGTAGGTAGGTAGGTAGGTAGGTAGGTAGGTAGGTAGGTAGGTAGGTAGGTAGGTAGGTAGGTAGGTAGGTAGGTAGGTAGGTAGGTAGGTAGGTAGGTAGGTAGGTAGGTAGGTAGGTAGGTAGGTAGGTAGGTAGGTAGGTAGGTAGGTAGGTAGGTAGGTAGGTAGGTAGGTAGGTAGGTAGGTAGGTAGGTAGGTAGGTAGGTAGGTAGGTAGGTAGGTAGGTAGGTAGGTAGGTAGGTAGGTAGGTAGGTAGGTAGGTAGGTAGGTAGGTAGGTAGGTAGGTAGGTAGGTAGGTAGGTAGGTAGGTAGGTAGGTAGGTAGGTAGGTAGGTAGGTAGGTAGGTAGGTAGGTAGGTAGGTAGGTAGGTAGGTAGGTAGGTAGGTAGGTAGGTAGGTAGGTAGGTAGGTAGGTAGGTAGGTAGGTAGGTAGGTAGGTAGGTAGGTAGGTAGGTAGGTAGGTAGGTAGGTAGGTAGGTAGGTAGGTAGGTAGGTAGGTAGGTAGGTAGGTAGGTAGGTAGGTAGGTAGGTAGGTAGGTAGGTAGGTAGGTAGGTAGGTAGGTAGGTAGGTAGGTAGGTAGGTAGGTAGGTAGGTAGGTAGGTAGGTAGGTAGGTAGGTAGGTAGGTAGGTAGGTAGGTAGGTAGGTAGGTAGGTAGGTAGGTAGGTAGGTAGGTAGGTAGGTAGGTAGGTAGGTAGGTAGGTAGGTAGGTAGGTAGGTAGGTAGGTAGGTAGGTAGGTAGGTAGGTAGGTAGGTAGGTAGGTAGGTAGGTAGGTAGGTAGGTAGGTAGGTAGGTAGGTAGGTAGGTAGGTAGGTAGGTAGGTAGGTAGGTAGGTAGGTAGGTAGGTAGGTAGGTAGGTAGGTAGGTAGGTAGGTAGGTAGGTAGGTAGGTAGGTAGGTAGGTAGGTAGGTAGGTAGGTAGGTAGGTAGGTAGGTAGGTAGGTAGGTAGGTAGGTAGGTAGGTAGGTAGGTAGGTAGGTAGGTAGGTAGGTAGGTAGGTAGGTAGGTAGGTAGGTAGGTAGGTAGGTAGGTAGGTAGGTAGGTAGGTAGGTAGGTAGGTAGGTAGGTAGGTAGGTAGGTAGGTAGGTAGGTAGGTAGGTAGGTAGGTAGGTAGGTAGGTAGGTAGGTAGGTAGGTAGGTAGGTAGGTAGGTAGGTAGGTAGGTAGGTAGGTAGGTAGGTAGGTAGGTAGGTAGGTAGGTAGGTAGGTAGGTAGGTAGGTAGGTAGGTAGGTAGGTAGGTAGGTAGGTAGGTAGGTAGGTAGGTAGGTAGGTAGGTAGGTAGGTAGGTAGGTAGGTAGGTAGGTAGGTAGGTAGGTAGGTAGGTAGGTAGGTAGGTAGGTAGGTAGGTAGGTAGGTAGGTAGGTAGGTAGGTAGGTAGGTAGGTAGGTAGGTAGGTAGGTAGGTAGGTAGGTAGGTAGGTAGGTAGGTAGGTAGGTAGGTAGGTAGGTAGGTAGGTAGGTAGGTAGGTAGGTAGGTAGGTAGGTAGGTAGGTAGGTAGGTAGGTAGGTAGGTAGGTAGGTAGGTAGGTAGGTAGGTAGGTAGGTAGGTAGGTAGGTAGGTAGGTAGGTAGGTAGGTAGGTAGGTAGGTAGGTAGGTAGGTAGGTAGGTAGGTAGGTAGGTAGGTAGGTAGGTAGGTAGGTAGGTAGGTAGGTAGGTAGGTAGGTAGGTAGGTAGGTAGGTAGGTAGGTAGGTAGGTAGGTAGGTAGGTAGGTAGGTAGGTAGGTAGGTAGGTAGGTAGGTAGGTAGGTAGGTAGGTAGGTAGGTAGGTAGGTAGGTAGGTAGGTAGGTAGGTAGGTAGGTAGGTAGGTAGGTAGGTAGGTAGGTAGGTAGGTAGGTAGGTAGGTAGGTAGGTAGGTAGGTAGGTAGGTAGGTAGGTAGGTAGGTAGGTAGGTAGGTAGGTAGGTAGGTAGGTAGGTAGGTAGGTAGGTAGGTAGGTAGGTAGGTAGGTAGGTAGGTAGGTAGGTAGGTAGGTAGGTAGGTAGGTAGGTAGGTAGGTAGGTAGGTAGGTAGGTAGGTAGGTAGGTAGGTAGGTAGGTAGGTAGGTAGGTAGGTAGGTAGGTAGGTAGGTAGGTAGGTAGGTAGGTAGGTAGGTAGGTAGGTAGGTAGGTAGGTAGGTAGGTAGGTAGGTAGGTAGGTAGGTAGGTAGGTAGGTAGGTAGGTAGGTAGGTAGGTAGGTAGGTAGGTAGGTAGGTAGGTAGGTAGGTAGGTAGGTAGGTAGGTAGGTAGGTAGGTAGGTAGGTAGGTAGGTAGGTAGGTAGGTAGGTAGGTAGGTAGGTAGGTAGGTAGGTAGGTAGGTAGGTAGGTAGGTAGGTAGGTAGGTAGGTAGGTAGGTAGGTAGGTAGGTAGGTAGGTAGGTAGGTAGGTAGGTAGGTAGGTAGGTAGGTAGGTAGGTAGGTAGGTAGGTAGGTAGGTAGGTAGGTAGGTAGGTAGGTAGGTAGGTAGGTAGGTAGGTAGGTAGGTAGGTAGGTAGGTAGGTAGGTAGGTAGGTAGGTAGGTAGGTAGGTAGGTAGGTAGGTAGGTAGGTAGGTAGGTAGGTAGGTAGGTAGGTAGGTAGGTAGGTAGGTAGGTAGGTAGGTAGGTAGGTAGGTAGGTAGGTAGGTAGGTAGGTAGGTAGGTAGGTAGGTAGGTAGGTAGGTAGGTAGGTAGGTAGGTAGGTAGGTAGGTAGGTAGGTAGGTAGGTAGGTAGGTAGGTAGGTAGGTAGGTAGGTAGGTAGGTAGGTAGGTAGGTAGGTAGGTAGGTAGGTAGGTAGGTAGGTAGGTAGGTAGGTAGGTAGGTAGGTAGGTAGGTAGGTAGGTAGGTAGGTAGGTAGGTAGGTAGGTAGGTAGGTAGGTAGGTAGGTAGGTAGGTAGGTAGGTAGGTAGGTAGGTAGGTAGGTAGGTAGGTAGGTAGGTAGGTAGGTAGGTAGGTAGGTAGGTAGGTAGGTAGGTAGGTAGGTAGGTAGGTAGGTAGGTAGGTAGGTAGGTAGGTAGGTAGGTAGGTAGGTAGGTAGGTAGGTAGGTAGGTAGGTAGGTAGGTAGGTAGGTAGGTAGGTAGGTAGGTAGGTAGGTAGGTAGGTAGGTAGGTAGGTAGGTAGGTAGGTAGGTAGGTAGGTAGGTAGGTAGGTAGGTAGGTAGGTAGGTAGGTAGGTAGGTAGGTAGGTAGGTAGGTAGGTAGGTAGGTAGGTAGGTAGGTAGGTAGGTAGGTAGGTAGGTAGGTAGGTAGGTAGGTAGGTAGGTAGGTAGGTAGGTAGGTAGGTAGGTAGGTAGGTAGGTAGGTAGGTAGGTAGGTAGGTAGGTAGGTAGGTAGGTAGGTAGGTAGGTAGGTAGGTAGGTAGGTAGGTAGGTAGGTAGGTAGGTAGGTAGGTAGGTAGGTAGGTAGGTAGGTAGGTAGGTAGGTAGGTAGGTAGGTAGGTTAGGTTAGGTTAGGTTAGGTTAGGTTAGGTTAGGTTAGGTTAGGTTAGGTTAGGTTAGGTTAGGTTAGGTTAGGTTAGGTTAGGTTAGGTTAGGTTAGGTTAGGTTAGGTTAGGTTAGGTTAGGTTAGGTTAGGTTAGGTTAGGTTAGGTTAGGTTAGGTTAGGTTAGGTTAGGTTAGGTTAGGTTAGGTTAGGTTAGGTTAGGTTAGGTTAGGTTAGGTTAGGTTAGGTTAGGTTAGGTTAGGTTAGGTTAGGTTAGGTTAGGTTAGGTTAGGTTAGGTTAGGTTAGGTTAGGTTAGGTTAGGTTAGGTTAGGTTAGGTTAGGTTAGGTTAGGTTAGGTTAGGTTAGGTTAGGTTAGGTTAGGTTAGGTTAGGTTAGGTTAGGTTAGGTTAGGTTAGGTTAGGTTAGGTTAGGTTAGGTTAGGTTAGGTTAGGTTAGGTTAGGTTAGGTTAGGTTAGGTTAGGTTAGGTTAGGTTAGGTTAGGTTAGGTTAGGTTAGGTTAGGTTAGGTTAGGTTAGGTTAGGTTAGGTTAGGTTAGGTTAGGTTAGGTTAGGTTAGGTTAGGTTAGGTTAGGTTAGGTTAGGTTAGGTTAGGTTAGGTTAGGTTAGGTTAGGTTAGGTTAGGTTAGGTTAGGTTAGGTTAGGTTAGGTTAGGTTAGGTTAGGTTAGGTTAGGTTAGGTTAGGTTAGGTTAGGTTAGGTTAGGTTAGGTTAGGTTAGGTTAGGTTAGGTTAGGTTAGGTTAGGTTAGGTTAGGTTAGGTTAGGTTAGGTTAGGTTAGGTTAGGTTAGGTTAGGTTAGGTTAGGTTAGGTTAGGTTAGGTTAGGTTAGGTTAGGTTAGGTTAGGTTAGGTTAGGTTAGGTTAGGTTAGGTTAGGTTAGGTTAGGTTAGGTTAGGTTAGGTTAGGTTAGGTTAGGTTAGGTTAGGTTAGGTTAGGTTGGGGTGCTTTAGCGGTTGGCCTCCTCGTGGCGCACCCTGGGCAGGCCTACGGAATAATGAAATATGTATTCCCTGGACCTGGCGAACGGACCGTGGGGTAGGGGGGGTAGGGTTGCTGATTCTGATTGTCCCTCTGTCTGCAGAGGGCAACTCTGATAGGCTGGGGGCTCTGGGGGGAATGAGCCCTCAATTGGTTGGCGCGTTTGGTTTTGGCTTAGTTTAAGTCTTGCTGGACACGGCTTCGGCCTCCGTCAGCCAAACCCGTAAACCCAGCGATGGGAGCGGGGACCTTCGGGTCGCGAGGAAGAAAACCTCTCTAAAAAATTACCCCTAATCCCAAGGTTTTTGGGGCTCGCCGAGGGGATGAGTGGCTGGGGGGTATCCAGTCGCGAGGGCCTCACCCAATCTCAAGGTCATACCTGCCGACGAGATGAATGGCCGATGGGAGTTCGGTCGTTAGGGTAACCAAAAAACTAAACTATGAAGCATGGACAAACAAATAGTATCGACTACCCAGGAGGGTCCCGGTTCACCCGGGGAATCCCTCACCGCGACCAGTGTTGCGCCGCAGTCCGCGAATTTAATTTTGCGGGTGCCGTGCAATACTGGCCTCGGTCGCCCCATTGTATCTGGGGGGGCAACCAATGCTTCGGAGGAGACAGGAGGGGGTGTCGGCGGAATTGAAACCGGCTTGGCTGGTGTTTCCGCGGATACGTGTGTGGGAACGCGGCGCAATCCTGCGCGCAGTTCCAGAAGGGTTGGATGCGGATCTGGTTCTCGGAGTCCGATCTTGGGAGAATGCTCGGTTTCTCTGCAGGACCTAACAAAATGCGTATCTTTGGAGGACATGAGCGGCACGGGTAAACGTGTCCGCTCAAAGAAAAGGGACAGGACGGATCGTGGGAGCCCCGCTGATTCGGACGAGGATCTGGACGCGAAGAAAGCGGACACCAGATCCCGTGCGAGTGGCTCGAAATTCGGCCTTCGTGAGGCTCGTAACGCCTTAGAGTGTGGTGAGCCTGAGGACGAAGATGTCTACATGGACGCGTCGGGTGAAGGGCTGAGCGGCCGCTCATCGAGATCGACGTCGGCCACCTCAAAAGTAGTTCTGCCACAAGTGGCTCTTACAGAGGTTGACACGTCTCGTGTTAGCGACATACTCGCCGAGAATGCTGCGAAGATGAGGGCGACTGTCAGCAAGTCCAAAAACATCAATGGTTCATGTAGAGGGACTCTGAATAAGGTAGCCCGAACGATAGAGGAGGCTGCTAAGGTCTTAACCGAGAGGTCGGAGTCCGAGGAGAATCGGCTCCTCAGGGAAGAAAACGCAAGGTTGGTACAGGTCATCAATAATCTGTCCGTAGAAATTGCGACACTGAAAGAGATGATGACCTGTGCCAAAAAGGCGACAGACGAGGAGACAGCTCCCAAGAAGAGAACGACGACCGTAAGGGGTCTAACCATTGATGAGGAGATGGCTAGACTTCAAAACATAATAACAGCGCGGTTGGACAGTTTTGAGTGTCGACTCCCACCTGAGGAGAGACTTCGGCCGCCGTTGGCCTCGGATAAGAGAAGGGCGGAGGCGGCAGCCAAAACAGACAGAGTGACAGAGGCTCCCAGGAATGAAGCAGCGGCAGTCTCTACCCGGCCTTCTAGGGCTAAGCGGCCGGAAATCAGGGTGGTTGATCCTGCTCCAATAGGATCGGCCCCCTCAGGAACGACGGCTGGAAAGAAGAGGAAGGCCAAGAAGAAGAAATCCTTGGCAGAGGCGAAACGGACGCTTCCAGAGCCACGACCGCTACCACCAGCCCCTGCTTCTATGAGTGAGGGCTGGAATGTCGTGGCACGAAAGGGCACCAAGGCGAAAGGGAAGCAGCAATCTGCCAAGGTGAATAAGCCCGCTGCCACCACTGCTCAGTCGCAGCCAAAGAAAGGGGGGAGGAAACTCCAGACCCCGCGCTCAGCGGCTGTGGTGGTGACCGTAGACCAGGAGGCAATAGACAGGGGCCTCTCGTACTCGGAGGTTTTATCCCGGGCCCGAAACGGCGTCAAGATTGACGACCTTGGTTTGGACGGTGGCATGAGGGTCAAGAAGGCTGCCACTGGGGCCCGGATGTTTGAGATTTCCGGTCCAACTAAGGAGGAGAAGGCAGGAGTTCTCGCTAGCCGGATCCGGGATCTCTTCAGGGATGAGCCTGCAGTGCGGGTCACTACGCCCACGAAATGCGCGGAACTGCGCCTCGTGGGTCTAGATGACTCCACCACAGAGGAGGACGTGGCTGTCGCTATCGCCCGGGTAGCAGAATGCTCCAAGCAGGACATCACCACAGGGGCGATCCGCTGGGCAGACGGAGGATTGGGCTCCATATGGCTCAGGGTTCCGGTCGCAGCGGCCAAAAAGGTGGTGACGATGGGCAGGGTCTTGGTGGGATGGGTCTCGGCCCGCGTCCACTTGCTCGAGGCCCGCCCACGCCGTTGTTTCAGGTGCCTAGAGAAGGGGCACCTGCGGGCGGAATGTCGTGCGACAGTGGACCGCAGCGATGAATGTTACCGCTGCGGCAAAAGCGGCCACAAGGCCCAGTCCTGCTCGGCTGCCCCACATTGTGGGAGCTGCCAACGGGCAGGGTTGAAGTCTGACCATAGGGCGGGGAGCGGGCAGTGCAAGGCACCGTCCGTCCCGATGAGGAGAGGAAGGGGGGGTGATGGCCCGAGGGTCCCCTCACAACCTGCCACCAGCCCGGCTCGAGCTTCCACGAGCCGGGGAATGGAGACAATGGACGTAATTCTTTAATGGCCCTCACAAAATACAGATTTCTCCAGGTGAATATCATGCGCTCTGGCGGGGCCCAGGATTTGCTCTTTCAGGCCATGGCAGAGCGCATGGTACATGTAGCTGTGGTATCCGAGCCCCTCTTCGTCCCGTCGGGCGAGGAGTGGGTCGCGGATCGTCTGGGGGATGTGGCCATTGCCTCTAGGGCTGCAGTTGGCTCCCCAGCCCTGGAGGGCGTTATGAGGGGGAACGGATATGTCTCTGCTAGAATCGGAGACATGTCCGTAATTGGGGTCTACTTCTCACCGAATGCGCCGTTCTCGAGCTTCGAGCTTTTCATGGCTGAGATCGGCGTTTTGGTGGCAAGGTTGCGCCCTGGGAAGGTGATCCTGGCTGGAGACCTCAATGCAAAATCCGCTGCGTGGGGGTCTCCAGTTACGTGTATCCGGGGGAGGTTCCTGGACAGTTGGCTTGCCTCGACCGGGCTTGTCGTCATGAACCGGGGGGATGCTGACACATGTGTACGATGGAATGGCGGCTCCAAAGTCGACGTCACCTTTGTCGACGCCGCCATGTCACCGTGTGTCAGTAACTGGGAGGTAATGGTGGGTGCGGAGTCTCTCTCGGACCATCGGTACATATGGTTCGAGGTCTTCACGCGCCCCACTCCCACTCCCACTTCTTCCCGGTCTAATAGAAGTGGTGGCCCTCGGTGGTCCATTAAGAAAATGGACCCCGAGTTCTTGGTCGAGGCCGCAATTGTCCAGGCGTGGGTGGCAGGGCCCACGGGGGGGGATGTTGCCGCGGAGGTGGAGGACCTGCAGCGGCGGATGTCGCTCGTTTGCGATGCCAGCATGCCGAGGGTGCGATGCACAGGGCCGGCATGCGGGGTATACTGGTGGTCGGAGGAGCTGGCGCAGCTGCGAGACCAGTGCAGAGCTGTGCGCTACCGGTTATCCCGCTACAGGCGTCGCAGGCGACGCGACGTCGAGGAGGAGAGGCGCCGTTACGAGGCCTACAGGGCTGCCCGCGCTACTTTGCGGGTGGCCATCGCCGAGGCTAAGGACAGGGCCCACAAGGAGATGGCCGAGGAGCTCGATCGGGATCCGTGGGGGAGGCCGTACAAAGCGGCGCGGAAGAAGCTTCGCGCCCGCGCTCCCCCCCTCACCGAGAGCCTTCGGCCGGATTTCCTCGAATCTGTCGTGGAAACCCTGTTCCCGCAGGCGGCCGAGGTGGTTCCGCCTCGTATGGCGCCTCTGGAGGAAGAGGACGGCACTGTATCAGGTGCGCCGGGGGTGTCGGAGTGGGAGTTGGCCGGGGCGGTGAGTCGGATGAAGACGAAGAACACTGCCCCTGGGCCGGACGGCATCCCTGGGCGCGCCTGGTCTCTTGCCCTGGGTCCGATGGAGTCTCAACTCAGGGCAACATGCAGTGCCTGCCTCGAGCAGGGCCTCTTTCCCCGTAGGTGGAAAACGGGGAGACTGGTCCTGCTTAAGAAGGAGGGTAAACCGGCCGATACACCCTCCGCGTATCGGCCCATCGTTTTGCTGGACGAGGCGGGGAAGCTGCTCGAACGAATAATAGCTTCCCGCATAGTCCAGCACCTCCAGGAGGTAGGGCCCGACCTCAGTCGTCTCCAGTGCGGATTCCGCCAGGGCAGGTCCACCCTCGACTGTATCGAGGGTGTAAAACATCTGGCGGAGGAGGCGACAACTCGGGGCGAGGTTGTGTTGGCGGTGTCTTTGGACATCGCTAACGCTTTCAACACCTTGCCCTGGGGAGTGATCAAGGAGGCCCTACGCTTCCACCGCATCCCCATGTACCTGCAGCGTGTTGTCGGTAATTATCTGGCCGACCGCGCTGTCGGGTACCCGACGGCTGGGGGTGGGTGGAAGGAGCGGAGGATGTCGTGCGGTGTTCCACAGGGGTCGGTTCTTGGCCCCCTTCTGTGGAACATCGGCTACGACTGGGTGCTGCGCGGGCAAATGCTTCCGGGGGTCCGTCTGTTCTGTTACGCAGACGACACCCTGGTGACTGCCCGTGCGGGCACCCACCGGGATGCCCGTGTGCTGGCGACCGCGGCCACCGCACACGTCGTGGCGCGGATTCGCCGGTTAGGACTGGGGGTGGCTTTGGAGAAATCCGAGGCCATTTGCTTCCACAGGCCTCGGATGGCGCCCCCAGTGGGCTCCCGGTTGATGGTGGGCGGGACGTCCATCGAAATCTCGGGTACTCTACGGTACCTGGGATTGCTCCTCGACAGCCGATGGACGTTCGAGGCCCACTTCCGGCGGCTCGCCCCCAAGTTAACGGCGACCGCCGGAGCCCTGAGCAGGCTCCTCCCGAATTTGGGGGGGCCTAATGCAGGCTGCCGGCGCCTTTATGCCGGAGTGGTCCGCTCTATGGCCCTGTACGGCGCTCCCGTGTGGGCGGAGCGGCTGACTGCGGTGTCCCTGCCTCTGCTGCGTGGAGCGCAGAGGATCATGGCGGTCAGACTCGTGCGGGGCTACCGGACCATTTCCGGCGAGGCGGCCTGCGCCTTGGCCGGGTCCCCTCCCTGGGACCTGGAGGCCAAGGTGCTCGCTCAGGCCTACCGCCGCAGAGTTGAAGCCCGTTCATCGGGGGGAGACTCGGCGGTGGTAGAGGTAGATTGGCGGAGGGAGGCTCAGCAGGAGCTCCTCCGCCAATGGAGGCGGCGGCTGGAATCGCCCAGTGCAGGAGGCTGGACGATTTCGGCCATCCAGCCCATTCTCCAGGGCTGGGTCGCCAGGAGGCATGGGGTCCTCACCTTCCGCCTGACGCAGGTGCTCTCCGGACATGGTTGTTTCGGGTGGTATCTGTGGCGGGTGGCCCGGCGCGAAGCGTCCGGTGTGTGCCACGAGTGCGGCGCCGATTCCGACACGGCGTTGCACACGCTCGCGGACTGTCCAGCTTGGGCGGTTCAGCGGGCGGAGCTCGTGGCACAGGTGGGGCGCGACCTCTCCTTGCCCACTGTGGTTCGTGCCATGGTGGACAGGGAGAGGTCGTGGGCAGCGATGGCCTCCTTCTGCGAGCACGTCATTTCGCAGAAGGAGGCGGCGGAGCGGGTCCGGGAAGTCGAGTCTCGGGATCCGATCCGCCGCAGGCGAGCCGGGCGCAGGCGACTCGTCCAAGACCATCGCATGCCGCCCTAACGGGGACCTTCTGGGCGTTCCGAACGGGGTTTATTCGGACGCCCTCCTTATAAGGTCCCCGAGGCGGTCGATGCATCTGGTGCTCCCGATGCATCGTCCAGCGGAGGGAGGGGCCACTTTTAGAGAGGCCCCGACCCAGAGGTGGCGCACTCTGGGGTTCAGAGTTGCTGCTGGCGGGAGTGGGGTCAAATAAGGCACCCTGCACCCGCCACCAGCAGCGTGGTGGAGCACACAGGTTGTTTTAGTCGGTGCGAGTCCGACATAACCGTCGCCTGACCCCGCGGGCGGCGGTACCCATAAGGGGTTTTTTCCTGTTCAAAAAAAAAAAAAAAAAAAAAGGTTAGGTTAGGTTAGGTTAGGTTAGGTTAGGTTAGGTTAGGTTAGGTTAGGTTAGGTTAGGTTAGGTTAGGTTAGGTTAGGTTAGGTTAGGTTAGGTTAGGTTAGGTTAGGTTGGGGTGCTTTAGCGGTTGGCCTCCTCGTGGCGCACCCTGGGCAGGCCTACGGAATAATGAAATATGTATTCCCTGGACCTGGCGAACGGACCGTGGGGTAGGGGGGGTAGGGTTGCTGATTCTGATTGTCCCTCTGTCTGCAGAGGGCAACTCTGATAGGCTGGGGGCTCTGGGGGGAATGAGCCCTCAATTGGTTGGCGCGTTTGGTTTTGGCTTAGTTTAAGTCTTGCTGGACACGGCTTCGGCCTCCGTCAGCCAAACCCGTAAACCCAGCGATGGGAGCGGGGACCTTCGGGTCGCGAGGAAGAAAACCTCTCTAAAAAATTACCCCTAATCCCAAGGTTTTTGGGGCTCGCCGAGGGGATGAGTGGCTGGGGGGTATCCAGTCGCGAGGGCCTCACCCAATCTCAAGGTCATACCTGCCGACGAGATGAATGGCCGATGGGAGTTCGGTCGTTAGGGTAACCAAAAAACTAAACTATGAAGCATGGACAAACAAATAGTATCGACTACCCAGGAGGGTCCCGGTTCACCCGGGGAATCCCTCACCGCGACCAGTGTTGCGCCGCAGTCCGCGAATTTAATTTTGCGGGTGCCGTGCAATACTGGCCTCGGTCGCCCCATTGTATCTGGGGGGGCAACCAATGCTTCGGAGGAGACAGGAGGGGGTGTCGGCGGAATTGAAACCGGCTTGGCTGGTGTTTCCGCGGATACGTGTGTGGGAACGCGGCGCAATCCTGCGCGCAGTTCCAGAAGGATTGGATGCGGATCTGGTTCTCGGAGTCCGATCTTGGGAGAATGCTCGGTTTCTCTGCAGGACCTAACAAAATGCGTATCTTTGGAGGACATGAGCGGCACGGGTAAACGTGTCCGCTCAAAGAAAAGGGACAGGACGGATCGTGGGAGCCCCGCTGATTCGGACGAGGATCTGGACGCGAAGAAAGCGGACACCAGATCCCGTGCGAGTGGCTCGAAATTCGGCCTTCGTGAGGCTCGTAACGCCTTAGAGTGTGGTGAGCCTGAGGACGAAGATGTCTACATGGACGCGTCGGGTGAAGGGCTGAGCGGCCGCTCATCGAGATCGACGTCGGCCACCTCAAAAGTAGTTCTGCCACAAGTGGCTCTTACAGAGGTTGACACGTCTCGTGTTAGCGACATACTCGCCGAGAATGCTGCGAAGATGAGGGCGACTGTCAGCAAGTCCAAAAACATCAATGGTTCATGTAGAGGGACTCTGAATAAGGTAGCCCGAACGATAGAGGAGGCTGCTAAGGTCTTAACCGAGAGGTCGGAGTCCGAGGAGAATCGGCTCCTCAGGGAAGAAAACGCAAGGTTGGTACAGGTCATCAATAATCTGTCCGTAGAAATTGCGACACTGAAAGAGATGATGACCTGTGCCAAAAAGGCGACAGACAAGGAGACAGCTCCCAAGAAGAGAACGACGACCGTAAGGGGTCTAACCATTGATGAGGAGATGGCTAGACTTCAAAACATAATAACAGCGCGGTTGGACAGTTTTGAGTGTCGACTCCCACCTGAGGAGAGACTTCGGCCGCCGTTGGCCTCGGATAAGAGAAGGGCGGAGGCGGCAGCCAAAACAGACAGAGTGACAGAGGCTCCCAGGAATGAAGCAGCGGCAGTCTCTACCCGGCCTTCTAGGGCTAAGCGGCCGGAAATCAGGGTGGTTGATCCTGCTCCAATAGGATCGGCCCCCTCAGGAACGACGGCTGGAAAGAAGAGGAAGGCCAAGAAGAAGAAATCCTTGGCAGAGGCGAAACGGACGCTTCCAGAGCCACGACCGCTACCACCAGCCCCTGCTTCTATGAGTGAGGGCTGGAATGTCGTGGCACGAAAGGGCACCAAGGCGAAAGGGAAGCAGCAATCTGCCAAGGTGAATAAGCCCGCTGCCACCACTGCTCAGTCGCAGCCAAAGAAAGGGGGGAGGAAACTCCAGACCCCGCGCTCAGCGGCTGTGGTGGTGACCGTAGACCAGGAGGCAATAGACAGGGGCCTCTCGTACTCGGAGGTTTTATCCCGGGCCCGAAACGGCGTCAAGATTGACGACCTTGGTTTGGACGGTGGCATGAGGGTCAAGAAGGCTGCCACTGGGGCCCGGATGTTTGAGATTTCCGGTCCAACTAAGGAGGAGAAGGCAGGAGTTCTCGCTAGCCGGATCCGGGATCTCTTCAGGGATGAGCCTGCAGTGCGGGTCACTACGCCCACGAAATGCGCGGAACTGCGCCTCGTGGGTCTAGATGACTCCACCACAGAGGAGGACGTGGCTGTCGCTATCGCCCGGGTAGCAGAATGCTCCAAGCAGGACATCACCACAGGGGCGATCCGCTGGGCAGACGGAGGATTGGGCTCCATATGGCTCAGGGTTCCGGTCGCAGCGGCCAAAAAGGTGGTGACGATGGGCAGGGTCTTGGTGGGATGGGTCTCGGCCCGCGTCCACTTGCTCGAGGCCCGCCCACGCCGTTGTTTCAGGTGCCTAGAGAAGGGGCACCTGCGGGCGGAATGTCGTGCGACAGTGGACCGCAGCGATGAATGTTACCGCTGCGGCAAAAGCGGCCACAAGGCCCAGTCCTGCTCGGCTGCCCCACATTGTGGGAGCTGCCAACGGGCAGGGTTGAAGTCTGACCATAGGGCGGGGAGCGGGCAGTGCAAGGCACCGTCCGTCCCGATGAGGAGAGGAAGGGGGGGTGATGGCCCGAGGGTCCCCTCACAACCTGCCACCAGCCCGGCTCGAGCTTCCACGAGCCGGGGAATGGAGACAATGGACGTAATTCTTTAATGGCCCTCACAAAATACAGATTTCTCCAGGTGAATATCATGCGCTCTGGCGGGGCCCAGGATTTGCTCTTTCAGGCCATGGCAGAGCGCATGGTACATGTAGCTGTGGTATCCGAGCCCCTCTTCGTCCCGTCGGGCGAGGAGTGGGTCGCGGATCGTCTGGGGGATGTGGCCATTGCCTCTAGGGCTGCAGTTGGCTCCCCAGCCCTGGAGGGCGTTGTGAGGGGGAACGGATATGTCTCTGCTAGAATCGGAGACATGTCCGTAATTGGGGTCTACTTCTCACCGAATGCGCCGTTCTCGAGCTTCGAGCTTTTCATGGCTGAGATCGGCGTTTTGGTGGCAAGGTTGCGCCCTGGGAAGGTGATCCTGGCTGGAGACCTCAATGCAAAATCCGCTGCGTGGGGGTCTCCAGTTACGTGTATCCGGGGGAGGTTCCTGGACAGTTGGCTTGCCTCGACCGGGCTTGTCGTCATGAACCGGGGGGATGCTGACACATGTGTACGATGGAATGGCGGCTCCAAAGTCGACGTCACCTTTGTCGACGCCGCCATGTCACCGTGTGTCAGTAACTGGGAGGTAATGGTGGGTGCGGAGTCTCTCTCGGACCATCGGTACATATGGTTCGAGGTCTCCACGCGCCCCACTCCCACTCCCACTTCTTCCCGGTCTAATAGAAGTGGTGGCCCTCGGTGGTCCATTAAGAAAATGGACCCCGAGTTCTTGGTCGAGGCCGCAATTGTCCAGGCGTGGGTGGCAGGGCCCACGGGGGGGGATGTTGCCGCGGAGGTGGAGGACCTGCAGCGGCGGATGTCGCTCGTTTGCGACGCCAGCATGCCGAGGGTGCGATGCACAGGGCCGGCATGCGGGGTATACTGGTGGTCGGAGGAGCTGGCGCAGCTGCGAGACCAGTGCAGAGCTGTGCGCTACCGGTTATCCCGCTACAGGCGTCGCAGGCGACGCGACGTCGAGGAGGAGAGGCGCCGTTACGAGGCCTACAGGGCTGCCCGTGCTACTTTGCGGGTGGCCATCGCCGAGGCTAAGGACAGGGCCCACAAGGAGATGGCCGAGGAGCTCGATCGGGATCCGTGGGGGAGGCCGTACAAAGCGGCGCGGAAGAAGCTTCGCGCCCGCGCTCCCCCCCTCACCGAGAGCCTTCGGCCGGATTTCCTCGAATCTGTCGTGGAAACCCTGTTCCCGCAGGCGGCCGAGGTGGTTCCGCCTCGTATGGCGCCTCTGGAGGAAGAGGACGGCACTGTATCAGGTGCGCCGGGGGTGTCGGAGTGGGAGTTGGCCGGGGCGGTGAGTCGGATGAAGACGAAGAACACTGCCCCTGGGCCGGACGGCATCCCTGGGCGCGCCTGGTCTCTTGCCCTGGGTCCGATGGAGTCTCAACTCAGGGCAACATACAGTGCCTGCCTCGAGCAGGGCCTCTTTCCCCGTAGGTGGAAAACGGGGAGACTGGTCCTGCTTAAGAAGGAGGGTAAACCGGCCGATACACCCTCCGCGTATCGGCCCATCGTTCTGCTGGACGAGGCGGGGAAGCTGCTCGAACGAATAATAGCTTCCCGCATAGTCCAGCACCTCCAGGAGGTAGGGCCCGACCTCAGTCGTCTCCAGTGCGGATTCCGCCAGGGCAGGTCCACCCTCGACTGTATCGAGGGTGTAAGACATCTGGCGGAGGAGGCGACAACTCGGGGCGAGGTTGTGTTGGCGGTGTCTTTGGACATCGCTAACGCTTTCAACACCTTGCCCTGGGGAGTGATTAAGGAGGCCCTATGCTTCCACCGCATCCCCATGTACCTGCAGCGTGTTGTCGGTAATTATCTGGCCGACCGCGCTGTCGGGTACCCGACGGCTGGGGGTGGGTGGAAGGAGCGGAGGATGTCGTGCGGTGTTCCACAGGGGTCGGTTCTTGGCCCCCTTCTGTGGAACATCGGCTACGACTGGGTGCTGCGCGGGCAAATGCTTCCGGGGGTCCGTCTGTTCTGTTACGCAGACGACACCCTGGTGACTGCCCGTGCGGGCACCCACCGGGATGCCCGTGTGCTGGCGACCGCGGCCACCGCACACGTCGTGGCGCGGATTCGCCGGTTAGGACTGGGGGTGGCTTTGGAGAAATCCGAGGCCATTTGCTTCCACAGGCCTCGGATGGCGCCCCCAGTGGGCTCCCGGTTGATGGTGGGCGGGACGTCCATCGAAATCTCGGGTACTCTACGGTACCTGGGATTGCTCCTCGACAGCCGATGGACGTTCGAGGCCCACTTCCGGCGGCTCGCCCCCAAGTTAACGGCGACCGCCGGAGCCCTGAGCAGGCTCCTCCCGAATTTGGGGGGGCCTAATGCAGGCTGCCGGCGCCTTTATGCCGGAGTGGTCCGCTCTATGGCCCTGTACGGCGCTCCCGTGTGGGCGGAGCGGCTGACTGCGGTGTCCCTGCCTCTGCTGCGTGGAGCGCAGAGGATCATGGCGGTCAGACTCGTGCGGGGCTACCGGACCATTTCCGGCGAGGCGGCCTGCGCCTTGGCCGGGTCCCCTCCCTGGGACCTGGAGGCCAAGGTGCTCGCTCAGGCCTACCGCCGCAGAGTTGAAGCCCGTTCATCGGGGGGAGACTCGGCGGTGGTAGAGGTAGATTGGCGGAGGGAGGCTCAGCAGGAGCTCCTCCGCCAATGGAGGCGGCGGCTGGAATCGCCCAGTGCAGGAGGCTGGACGATTTCGGCCATCCAGCCCATTCTCCAGGGCTGGGTCGCCAGGAGGCATGGGGTCCTCACCTTCCGCCTGACGCAGGTGCTCTCCGGACATGGTTGTTTCGGGTGGTATCTGTGGCGGGTGGCCCGGCGCGAAGCGTCCGGTGTGTGCCACGAGTGCGGCGCCGATTCCGACACGGCGTTGCACACGCTCGCGGACTGTCCAGCTTGGGCGGTTCAGCGGGCGGAGCTCGTGGCACAGGTGGGGCGCGACCTCTCCTTGCCCACTGTGGTTCGTGCCATGGTGGACAGGGAGAGGTCGTGGGCAGCGATGGCCTCCTTCTGCGAGCACGTCATTTCGCAGAAGGAGGCGGCGGAGCGGGTCCGGGAAGTCGAGTCTCGGGATCCGATCCGCCGCAGGCGAGCCGGGCGCAGGCGACTCGTCCAAGACCATCGCATGCCGCCCTAACGGGGACCTTCTGGGCGTTCCGAACGGGGTTTATTCGGACGCCCTCCTTATAAGGTCCCCGAGGCGGTCGATGCATCTGGTGCTCCCGATGCATCGTCCAGCGGAGGGAGGGGCCACTTTTAGAGAGGCCCCGACCCAGAGGTGGCGCACTCTGGGGTTCAGAGTTGCTGCTGGCGGGAGTGGGGTCAAATAAGGCACCCTGCACCCGCCACCAGCAGCGTGGTGGAGCACACAGGTTGTTTTAGTCGGTGCGAGTCCGACATAACCGTCGCCTGACCCCGCGGGCGGCGGTACCCATAAGGGGTTTTTTCCTGTTCAAAAAAAAAAAAAAAAAAAGGTTAGGTTAGGTTAGGTTAGGTTAGGTTAGGTTAGGTTAGGTTAGGTTAGGTTAGGTTAGGTTAGGTTAGGTTAGGTTAGGTTAGGTTAGGTTAGGTTAGGTTAGGTTAGGTTAGGTTAGGTTAGGTTTTTTTTTTTTTTTTTTTTTTTTTTTTCCTGTTTTTAGTGGGCCTCAGGTTTTTGTTATAGTCCACTGGCGAGAAACGCCCAACCTCATGGTGGCCAAACTCGCACCAGGACGGTGCGACGGCTTCCGCTATTGGATACGTCCACCGTCGCCCCGCCTGTACGCCACTTTATGTGGTTCGCAATGTGCTTAAGATTAACTTACTATACTAAACATGGATTTTTCTTACGCTAAAGGACGTTTACAGTTTGTTATTCAAAAAGGATGCAACTATACAGTTTTTATATGCTAGGGTAGCTATTCTTGAGACCAAAATAAAGATATATACGACTTACAAACGAACAAACAAACACGTATTAGCCTAAAACTCACAATATTATTTACAATTTATGTCTTTAGTGCTATTGGGGGGACTTGTTCCTACTGGTATATCCATTTTAACCACTGGTTGATTATGTCGTGTGTTGGTAGTGTTAAGTGTGTAGTTAAGTGTTATATGTTGTGTTCCGTGCCTGTGAAGTGTTGTTGTACTGTTTTAAATTATTGATGATGTGGCTAATGAATTTCGTTAAAGATTCAATAGCCACGTGTGACCCTAACATGAGTGTGATGGTGTATGGTGCCACTCGGAGGTACCTGCACAAGCTCTCATGCTCGAATCTCTGTTGGGAGAACTCAGGACATTCTCCCATCAGATGCTCGAGCGTCTGTCTCGTGCGATTATCGCACGGGCAGACGTCCGAGTCGGCAATTTTGAACCTGTGCAGGTACTCCCGGTGGTATGCGTGTCCAGTTAGGAATTGGGTGAGTTGGAATGAGTGCTTAGTGTGTGTGTATAGTGAGTGTATATCTTTGAGTGTGGGGAGTAGTGTTCGTGTTCGGACGCCTTGAGCCGCGCTGCCGTATCGTGTCTGCCAGACACAGTGGGCGTCTCGGCGCGCTTGCATCCTAACGAGGCTCCGAGGGAAAGAGGCATAGTCAGGCGATCGGTGCAAGGCGGTTCCTAATTTGGCGGCGGCATCCGCCGCTTCGTTGCCCGCGATTCCTATGTGCGCCCTGACCCACGCAAACTGAATGCTGTTAACAGCCGCATGTACAAGATGTTGGGTATGTACAACCAAGGGGTGTGTATTGCTTCTGTCCCCCAGCGCCTCCAGGGCTGACCTGGAGTCGCTGAGGATCCAGAAGGCTTTTTGTGCTCCGATGTTACTGGAGAGGGAGTTGGCTCTGGCGCACGCCTCCCTGATGGCGAGCAGTTCAGCCTGAAAGACGGAGCAGCAGTCGTGTAGCTTGTACTTTTTGGTCTCTCGAATGTGAGAGCCCTCAAAAAGCACATAAGCCGCGCCTGCCGCTCCATTTTCCTGCTTACTGCCGTCCGTGTAAATGAGTGTATTGTGTTGTGTGGTGTGTAGATGTTCAAGTTCAGTGTTGCTGATGGTGTGGTGCTTGATGGCCACTCTAGTGGCCGGGTGAAGAAGCTTGTGTGGTGGAGTGCGAACTTCCATCGGGATGTCCGACGGAAGAAAGTTCGCTCTCCGTGTAAGTGTGGTGTGTTCAATTGTGTGTACCTCCTGGACCTTCAAGTCCAGGGGGGTGAATTGTGCCAACGCGATTGCCGCGTTGGTTGAAATTGTGTGAAAACCCCTGATTGTTTTTATGGCAAAGCCGCGCTGCATGCTCAGCAGCTTCTTTCTATTGCCCGTCCGAGCCGCGGCCTGTCCCCATATACCCGCAGCATAGGTCACCGTTGGTTCGATGACCTGCCGGTAAATGGTCTGAACATTCTCCGCGTGGACCCCCCACGTGGGTCGGCAAAATAGACAGAGTCTGCTGAATATGCGCGCGGCCCTGCCAATGACATACCTGATGTGGCTGTTAAATAGCAGTTTGTCATCTATTACGACACCCAGATATCTGAACTCGCGATCGAAGTGGAGTAGTTGCCCATCCATCTCGATCAACGCCGTTCGCGCCCGGTCGGTGAAGGTGACCATCTTGGTCTTAGAAGGGCCAAACGTAAGTTTGACCCCTTTACCCCACTCGACAACGGCACGTAGAGCGTCCGAGGTCAGGTTCTGGAGGTCGGAAAGACGACGCGCGTGCGTGATCAGAAGCACATCGTCCGCAAACGCTTGGAGATGGCATCCCCTGGGAAGTCGCATGTCCAGGAGATCATCCAGCAAGATGTTCCATAATACGGGCCCGCAAGCCGACCCCTGGATACAGCCTTTGGTCATGGTCTTGTGGACCGTGGCTCCCGCGTGTTCCATCTGAACCGTTCGATTATCCAGGTAGTCGACTACGAGCCCGTATATGTTGCGGGGGCAACCTGAAGCGCGGAGTCTATGGAGAAGAGCGGGCCACCAAGCGTTGTTAAACGCCGATTTGATGTCGAGTGACACCGCTATCACCAGATCTTTATTGCCCTTGGCCCGCCTTATCTGTCTTAGGGCCGCGTCGATCGCCATGACTGTGCTGGTGTGCTGTTTAAATCCAAATTGAGAAGTGTTACTCTTTCCCTTTTTGTCTAGTGTGTAAGTGATGCGTCTGATAAAAAGTTTCTCGAGCAATTTCCCAAACACCGGTATGAGCCCGATAGGGCGATGGGATTCCAGGGAGGAATAATCCTCCTTACCGGGCTTGGGAATTACTCTCACCAGGGCGGTCTTCCACTCGCCAGGGAAGTGGTGTAATTCTAGACACCTGTTCAGGGCATCCGTTAGCAGCTTGGGGTACATGACCGCAAACTGATAACAGATGTCCGACGTCAGGTTATCTAGTCCTGGAGCCTTTTTCGGGTTCATGAGCCCAAGGACCTCCAGTACCTCCTCCTGGGCGAATGGAAGATCGTCCTCGGTGTCAGGTGTGTTATGCATGTCGCTTCTTAAGGCGGTGTGTATGGGTAAGGTATCTTTGTTAATGTTGTCGTCCGGGTAGAAGTGATCAAGCATTGCCCGTGCTGTCTCCTCCCCGTCAGACGTGTATGTGTTATTAATTTTTAGTGTGACAGGCGGCCTCCTCGGGTTTGCTTCTTTAAGGAGACGGTTTGTTAAAGACCAGACGTTCTCCTTGGCCTGCTGAGAGCAGAAGCTCCTAAAATGCGCCGAGGAGGCTGCTTTAATTTCCTGTGTGTAAAGTGTTTTCAGTTCTTTATGTCTGTCGATGAGTGTGTCTGTTACTGTGTTTCGTTTGCTTGCAGCGTGTAGCTCCCTGTGCAGACCAATGACCTCCTTTTTACGGGATTCCAGTGCTTCAGTCCACCAAGGTGCTTGGCGACTTCTGCCCTGTGATCTGGTCGGCATAGAGTCGCGACACGCTGAGTGTATAATGTTAGTGATGTTTCTGAGGTGTGTATCCAACTCCGCAATCCCCATGTTTTGTGTATCTGTTTCGAGAATGTGTGAGTTGTGCATGTATAGTGCTAGGCGACTTTTAAACTGTGCCCATTGGGCGCGCTCGCTGTGATAAAGAAAGGTGGACGCTCCGGCCGTGGGTTCGTCAAGCCCGGGCGCCGTCCTAATGGTGAACTCGATGGCATTATGTTGGCTGGACGGGCACGCGTTCAAATTAACGTGCCAATCAGCCACCCAGCCCACCACGTCGGACGACGCCAGGGTGATGTCGATGATGGAGGTGCGGCGTATTCCGTGCGTGACAGTCTCAAATGTGGGGGTGTTGCCAATATTACAAATTTCAAGGCCTCTGCCATAAGCCATATCACGCACAGTCGCGCCCCGTCCGTTCGATCTGACGCTCCCCCAGTCGGTGTGCCAACCATTAAAATCCCCTCCCACAATGACGCTCCTGTCTCCAAGTTGGCTTACCAAGCTCTCCACATTGGCAAGAGTATTTACAATGTCCTCATCTGGTTCAATGTAGACTGACGCCAGGTGGAGCTTCCGCGCTCCCACCCCCACTTGCACAACGCTTAGGTTGCAGGTGGAGAACTGGGTGAGCCCAACCGCCGACACGGAGCCGGCCCTGGTGACCACGCACGCTTTAACCCTGTTGGGGCCAGGAAATTGGTAAATGTTCAGTCCATAGACTGGCTTTACCTCTTTCCCAGCCCCAACGTAGGGTTCAGACACCAACGCTATGTCATAACTGCCAGCCATGAAAAATCGCAGGAACTCAGACCATCGGTCCTGAGCACGATCCAGGTTGCACTGAAGTACTCCTATATTGTGCTTAGTACCCATAGTCAATGCGTTCTTCAATGCGTCTTCTCATGGCTCGCAGTGTTGGGCATTGGTTAGAGTTGGCCGCGTGATTGGTATCCGGCCCGGTCCCGAATCGGCGCGCCTTGCTCACACAGTTAAAGCAGCGCGGACTAGCCCTTCTGGCTCGATCTGGGCAATCGGCGAGTTTGTGGTCCATGCGAGCGCAATACGAGCAGGGTCGCTCATTCACGTCGCTTTTACAATGCTTTTGGGTGTGGCCAAATTGGAGGCAGGAGTGGCACTGCATGAAGGGGGTGAAGGGGTGAACCCGAACCTTCTGGTGGTCCACGCTGAGGCGCTCACGCTCCATCGCGGACCTCCAGAGGCTCGGCTCCGCCTCGAAGATCGCGTTATAAAGTTCCGGGTTTCTATTATTCCTAAGGAATTTAAGTTTAAGACGTGGTTCCCCCCCAACATCTCCACTGCCCAACACAGGGTTCTGACAAAGAACTACGCCCGCCAGCTCGTCATAAGGGATGTCCTTCGATACTCCCTTTAGTATCAGCATAGGGCGCCGTTTGCGTGCTATTTCGCAGAAAAGTTTGTCAGAGCGACCTACAACTCCAAGGGCGTCATCACGCTGCCCGACGGTCGCAAACTCAACTCTAAGCTTATTGTTAGAGATGAGTTTGAAGCCCTCGGGCCCGTATGGGCGCTCCCTGAAGTTGCAGGATCGTTTAAAAGCGGTCAGCACGTCTCCTCGCGTCGCCCCAGGCTCGCGCAGCTCGACAATTAGTGCAGGTCTGGTTGGGGCCCCAATTAACAACTCCTTAGCTGGCGCCGATGCGGGCTCCCGGTCCCCGGCGGCCTGCGTCGGGGGAAAGATGTGCGCGGCACCCCGCGATGTCGCGCGTGCAGATATTTCCGCATACGTTGGACGCGCGGATAGCGTAATTTCGGCCGCGATGGTCTTTTTAATCTCTTGCAACTCCTTGCCTATCTCTTCCCTGACGCAGTCCGCCAAGGCCTGTTTTATCTCGTCTACCTGTTTTTGTACAATGTGTACCCCCAAATGCTTGTGTGTGTGTTCTGTGTGTGTATGTGTGTGCGTGTGCGTTCCTGTTATGAGGGTTTCTTTGAATGGGGAGGAGGAGGCCATAGCCAGTCCCGGCTGGTGTATGGCCTCCTCTGTGAATGTCCCTCCGTGTGCCCCGGGTGCAGACTCGAGGTTCCGAACGCTCTCCCCTCGATCATCTCGAGTCCCCACCCGGGCTCGCGCAATTGTTTCATCATGAGGGGGCCCATGCGGGTCCGAATCGGTATTTACTGCCGCGTCGGCTGTGGCTGTCCGCGTGTGTCGCGGCGCCTTGCGGGCCGGACCCGCGTAGGCCCCCACATGAATGTCCCGCTCGCTGAGAAGAGCCTGATCGTCGAGCTCGGCAATAATTTGCTGTGTGTAGTTCTCAGCGAGTTTCTGCATATCGCGAGCCATGTCGATAACGGCGTTCTTGGCTACGCGCGTTACCGACTTGCCGGATGTGATAGTCTTTTCGATTGCATCCGCCCTCCTCCCCATCTCCCGGGAGAAGTCCCGCGCCCTCTCTTGTTGCTCCTCGACGACCGCCTCCCTCATAGGCCTGAGTTCACTGGCCTTGGGGCTACCGCCACCCTCAGCCTGAATGCGAGACGGCGGAGACCCGGATGGACCATCGGCCATAAGCGTATCCAATTGGCGGCGCACGGCTACGGCGTATTTCCGTAGCTGCAGGGTAGAATCCCGAATCCCTGCGCGCCGAAAGTGCCCAAGCCTGGCGGGATCGTCGATGGAGACGCCAAGAATCTGGAGGTGACTATCAACCTCGGAAAAGAGATCCCGTAGGGTCTCCTTTCCGAGGTTCACAATGTCACACGCGAAACCCTCCCGGGTGTAAGAGGAGAGCTGAGATGCCCGCAACTGCTGTGGCGATGGCGTGCGGCTAAACTCCCCTGAAGAATCCCCTGTTTGTGACATGTCTATTGTGTATATGTATGTGTGTGTGTATCGATGAATGAATGGATGTGAGTTTAAATGAAGAGCCGCGCACCAACCCCCGTGTGCACCGAAACTTTTTACTATTACGCCCTGTAAGGGGCGGTAAGCGTTAAGCACGTGGTTCTTATAGTGCTGTAACTCCGGGTATTAAATTATGCTGTCAGATAAGTGCAAGTCAATTTCACACAAGTAAATAAAAGAAAATAAAAAGAAAGCAATACAAAAGCAAAAAGGTAAATGCTAATAACATAAATTATGATACAATGTGCAGCCAAATTCACTATTTTAAGAGGTAAAAAGACGCAAAATTGAAAATACTATAAGGTCCGATTTATCTTAGAGGAGACAGTTGTAATACAGAAATGGTTAAGTGTAAATATACACTCAACAGTAATTGCTCGCGTAATAATAAATGATAATGATAACATTAGTCTGTTTACATAAACAAAGTTAGCAGATTAATCAAAATTTGTTAATAGTCTTTTAGAGGAGTCGCTTGCTTGCGGATCACTAAGGAGAGGGGCGTGCGGCCCGATTGGGATGTCTTGAAGTCGGTCTGTCAGTCATGTTAGTAACGTTATAATTATGTCAAAGACACAGGTAGGAGAAAAGGAAATTTTGACAAGAGGGAATACATTACTCGCCTCATTAAGTGAGTGCGAGCGCGGAGTCGGGCAGGAAACTCCGAATAAAAGAGGAAATTCGGTCGGTCGGGGGAGGGAGGGGGGGTGCATGCCTTGAGCATTTGGCAATGCGCGAGCTATGATAGATAAATTTTGAAAATAATTTTTTGCGCCATCCCAGTTCGCGCATTTACCGCCACTTCCCTATAGCGGAACTATTGGGAACTAGCAAGCAAACTATGCGCGCGCCGGGTGGCGGGTCTCCGAAATACTTCGTCCACCCATCTAGCGAAGTAGTTCGGAGTGATTCCGCGCCTTAAAAGTGGCGCTGAATTCGAACTCACACCGTAGTTACTAACAGAAGGTTAGTAACTTGGTAGTAAAGGAATTTAATAAAAAGTAAGTAATAGAGTAATTTAGAGTAAAAATTTTTATGGATGCCTTTAAGAGGACTTTCCATGGTACTGAATCAATTTTTAAATTTTGAAAATATACTAAGATGCCAAAGATGTGGGCGGATTAAAATTTGGAAACTTCTATTTTGAACTTACTTAGTACTACCATAGGTCGCGCATTTACCGCCATTTCCCTGCGACGGGACAAACGGAAACTAAAAATTTTTGTGGGGGTGTTTAGGAGGTCTAATTGGGCTATGGAGTCCGGTTTTAGTTTACAAAAATATGGGGGGGTGTCAAAGATGCAAATGGATTACTTTCTGGGGATTTCAGATTTTACTCTCTATGGGACTAGGTAGGGCATGTATGGCGGCAGGGTGTGGGCGGGGGAGGTGATTTTGGGTGTTCGGAATTGGGTACGGGGGGGAGGGTGCGTCAGAAATACATGTCGCAGGTCTGTCGCACGACCCTGCGACATTTCTGTCTCACCCCCAGAAGTAGGTTTGACCCGATATCGGGTCCGGACCCGATGTTTCCAATCGTAAACACCGTGTCTCCGGACCCGGTGTCGGGTCGGGATCTAGGTACCGACCTCTACCGAGTTGAAGAGAAGACACGATCACGCGGCGGTCACGTGGTTTTCACGCAGCCGCCGCGTGATTTCATCTCCATACAAAATAAATAGTGGTGTGACGTCACGAGCTTAAATCCGACTCGCGCCTGACCAAGCCGATGACGATGGCACGCCACGATCACGTGATCGGAATGACGCCACGCCTAATAGACACGAAAAATTACGTCATTTCGACAACGAGGTTTTTTCCTGGATGATTTTGGGCAAAACAAAAGTTAGATCCAGGAAGAGGAGGTGTTTTTATTGGGATGTGCGAAATTCTGCCCATCTAGGTCCCCGGGAACAGGGCAAAAACCCGATAGAAAGAACTTCCCCATTAAAAACACCCCAAACAAACTTAATTTTGCGGGTTTCCGGCCGAGCGAGTCTCGCCGGAAATTGAATTTATTCGAAAACTATGGGACTCCCGGGGTTGAAAATTTGCATAAGGCATATTGGACGGAGGAGGAATCTAATAGAATAAATATCTCTGCCCCGAATTTAAAAGAAAAGGGGGGAATTTAAACTTAAAAATCAAGACATCCCTTTCCGGGACCGCACTTACCCCTGTATTTTAGTGTGTCATCCTGTTATGATGTTCCAGCTTGTAGAAATGGGTGGCCGCGGCTCTGCCCTTTCGAATAAGGGTAAGCCCGCGGGCCAACATTGAGCACAAGGATTCAAATTTTTAATTTAAAACTTTGTTTATATTTTCCACCAATTTTTAAAACACTAATAACTATTAATTCACAAGTGTTAAAATTTTTGTGAGAACATATTCGGATGCGCCTGAATTAGTTCTACTTAATTATGATTTTGGATTTATTAATTTATTTGTTTTCACAATATTTTTTGGTCCGAAACTGTTTTCGGGGGTGTTGGTTTTTACACTAAAAAGCTCACAGTATTTTCAATTTATGTCCAAAAAATTTTTTGATTTTACACTAATGTTCTTCATTTAATTTTGCATAGGATAGCACTTTTAAAATATGGGGTTACCGCGACTAATTTAGTGCCGCACGCGGATTTGTCTAACCGGGCGTAGTGAAATTTCGGTTTTTTGATTGTAACTTTCACAATTTTTGTCCGATTTTCATGCGGTTTTTACACTTTTTTAGCGCTTTTTAAGACGCTTCGTTTGATATATAGCACTACTACAAAGTCAAACTTTTTCCACTAAAAATGATTTTTCACAGCTTTGTATGGGTCGCCGCGGCACTTAGGCGTGTCGTGCACGCACGGGACTTAGCGCGCGACTGGTTAGGTTAGGTTAGGTTAGGTTAGGTTAGGTTAGGTTAGGTTAGGTTAGGTTAGGTTAGGTTAGGTTAGGTTAGGTTAGGTTAGGTTAGGTTAGGTTAGGTTAGGTTAGGTTAGGTTAGGTTAGGTTAGGTTAGGTTAGGTTAGGTTAGGTTAGGTTAGGTTAGGTTAGGTTAGGTTAGGTTAGGTTAGGTTAGGTTAGGTTAGGTTAGGTTAGGTTAGGTTAGGTTAGGTTAGGTTAGGTTAGGTTAGGTTAGGTTAGGTTAGGTTAGGTTAGGTTAGGTTAGGTTAGGTTAGGTTAGGTTAGGTTAGGTTAGGTTAGGTTAGGTTAGGTTAGGTTAGGTTAGGTTAGGTTAGGTTAGGTTAGGTTAGGTTAGGTTAGGTTAGGTTAGGTTAGGTTAGGTTAGGTTAGGTTAGGTTAGGTTAGGTTAGGTTAGGTTAGGTTAGGTTAGGTTAGGTTAGGTTAGGTTAGGTTAGGTTAGGTTAGGTTAGGTTAGGTTAGGTTAGGTTAGGTTAGGTTAGGTTAGGTTAGGTTAGGTTAGGTTAGGTTAGGTTAGGTTAGGTTAGGTTAGGTTAGGTTAGGTTAGGTTAGGTTAGGTTAGGTTAGGTTAGGTTAGGTTAGGTTAGGTTAGGTTAGGTTAGGTTAGGTTAGGTTAGGTTAGGTTAGGTTAGGTTAGGTTAGGTTAGGTTAGGTTAGGTTAGGTTAGGTTAGGTTAGGTTAGGTTAGGTTAGGTTAGGTTAGGTTAGGTTAGGTTAGGTTAGGTTAGGTTAGGTTAGGTTAGGTTAGGTTAGGTTAGGTTAGGTTAGGTTAGGTTAGGTTAGGTTAGGTTAGGTTAGGTTAGGTTAGGTTAGGTTAGGTTAGGTTAGGTTAGGTTAGGTTAGGTTAGGTTAGGTTAGGTTAGGTTAGGTTAGGTTAGGTTAGGTTAGGTTAGGTTAGGTTAGGTTAGGTTAGGTTAGGTTAGGTTAGGTTAGGTTAGGTTAGGTTAGGTTAGGTTAGGTTAGGTTAGGTTAGGTTAGGTTAGGTTAGGTTAGGTTAGGTTAGGTTAGGTTAGGTTAGGTTAGGTTAGGTTAGGTTAGGTTAGGTTAGGTTAGGTTAGGTTAGGTTAGGTTAGGTTAGGTTAGGTTAGGTTAGGTTAGGTTAGGTTAGGTTAGGTTAGGTTAGGTTAGGTTAGGTTAGGTTAGGTTAGGTTAGGTTAGGTTAGGTTAGGTTAGGTTAGGTTAGGTTAGGTTAGGTTAGGTTAGGTTAGGTTAGGTTAGGTTAGGTTAGGTTAGGTTAGGTTAGGTTAGGTTAGGTTAGGTTAGGTTAGGTTAGGTTAGGTTAGGTTAGGTTAGGTTAGGTTAGGTTAGGTTAGGTTAGGTTAGGTTAGGTTAGGTTAGGTTAGGTTAGGTTAGGTTAGGTTAGGTTAGGTTAGGTTAGGTTAGGTTAGGTTAGGTTAGGTTAGGTTAGGTTAGGTTAGGTTAGGTTAGGTTAGGTTAGGTTAGGTTAGGTTAGGTTAGGTTAGGTTAGGTTAGGTTAGGTTAGGTTAGGTTAGGTTAGGTTAGGTTAGGTTAGGTTAGGTTAGGTTAGGTTAGGTTAGGTTAGGTTAGGTTAGGTTAGGTTAGGTTAGGTTAGGTTAGGTTAGGTTAGGTTAGGTTAGGTTAGGTTAGGTTAGGTTAGGTTAGGTTAGGTTAGGTTAGGTTAGGTTAGGTTAGGTTAGGTTAGGTTAGGTTAGGTTAGGTTAGGTTAGGTTAGGTTAGGTTAGGTTAGGTTAGGTTAGGTTAGGTTAGGTTAGGTTAGGTTAGGTTAGGTTAGGTTAGGTTAGGTTAGGTTAGGTTAGGTTAGGTTAGGTTAGGTTAGGTTAGGTTAGGTTAGGTTAGGTTAGGTTAGGTTAGGTTAGGTTAGGTTAGGTTAGGTTAGGTTAGGTTAGGTTAGGTTAGGTTAGGTTAGGTTAGGTTAGGTTAGGTTAGGTTAGGTTAGGTTAGGTTAGGTTAGGTTAGGTTAGGTTAGGTTAGGTTAGGTTAGGTTAGGTTAGGTTAGGTTAGGTTAGGTTAGGTTAGGTTAGGTTAGGTTAGGTTAGGTTAGGTTAGAGGACGGCACTGTATCAGGTGCGCCGGGGGTGTCGGAGTGGGAGTTGGCCGGGGCGGTGAGTCGGATGAAGACGAAGAACACTGCCCCTGGGCCGGACGGCATCCCTGGGCGCGCCTGGTCTCTTGCCCTGGGTCCGATGGAGTCTCAACTCAGGGCAACATACAGTGCCTGCCTCGAGCAGGGCCTCTTTCCCCGTAGGTGGAAAACGGGGAGACTGGTCCTGCTTAAGAAGGAGGGTAAACCGGCCGATACACCCTCCGCGTATCGGCCCATCGTTTTGCTGGACGAGGCGGGGAAGCTGCTCGAACGAATAATAGCTTCCCGCATAGTCCAGCACCTCCAGGAGGTAGGGCCCGACCTCAGTCGTCTCCAGTGCGGATTCCGCCAGGGCAGGTCCACCCTCGACTGTATCGAGGGTGTAAGACATCTGGCGGAGGAGGCGACAACTCGGGGCGAGGTTGTATTGGCGGTGTCGTTGGACATCGCTAACGCTTTCAACACCTTGCCCTGGGGAGTGATCAAGGAGGCCCTACGCTTCCACCGCATCCCCATGTACCTGCAGCGTGTTGTCGGTAATTATCTGGCCGACCGCGCTGTCGGGTACCCGACGGCTGGGGGTGGGTGGAAGGAGCGGAGGATGTCGTGCGGTGTTCCACAGGGGTCGGTTCTTGGCCCCCTTCTGTGGAACATCGGCTACGACTGGGTGCTGCGCGGGCAAATGCTTCCGGGGGTCCGTCTGTTCTGTTACGCAGACGACACCCTGGTGACTGCCCGTGCGGGCACCCACCGGGATGCCCGTGTGCTGGCGACCGCGGCCACCGCACACGTCGTGGCGCGGATTCGCCGGTTAGGACTGGGGGTGGCTTTGGAGAAATCCGAGGCCATTTGCTTCCACAGGCCTCGGATGGCGCCCCCAGTGGGCTCCCGGTTGATGGTGGGCGGGACGTCCATCGAAATCTCGGGTACTCTACGGTACCTGGGATTGCTCCTCGACAGCCGATGGACGTTCGAGGCCCACTTCCGGCGGCTCGCCCCCAAGTTAACGGCGACCGCCGGAGCCCTGAGCAGGCTCCTCCCGAATTTGGGGGGGCCTAATGCAGGCTGCCGGCGCCTTTATGCCGGAGTGGTCCGCTCTATGGCCCTGTACGGCGCTCCCGTGTGGGCGGAGCGGCTGACTGCGGGGTCCCTGCCTCTGCTGCGTGGAGCGCAGAGGATCATGGCGGTCAGACTCGTGCGGGGCTACCGGACCATTTCCGGCGAGGCGGCCTGCGCCTTGGCCGGGTCCCCTCCCTGGGACCTGGAGGCCAAGGTGCTCGCTCAGGCCTACCGCCGCAGAGTTGAAGCCCGTTCATCGGGGGGAGACTCGGCGGTGGTAGAGGTAGATTGGCGGAGGGAGGCTCAGCAGGAGCTCCTCCGCCAATGGAGGCGGCGGCTGGAATCGCCCAGTGCAGGAGGCTGGACGATTTCGGCCATCCAGCCCATTCTCCAGGGCTGGGTCGCCAGGAGGCATGGGGTCCTCACCTTCCGCCTGACGCAGGTGCTCTCCGGACATGGTTGCTTCGGGTGGTATCTGTGGCGGGTGGCCCGGCGCGAAGCGTCCGGTGTGTGCCACGAGTGCGGCGCCGATTCCGACACGGCGTTGCACACGCTCGCGGACTGTCCAGCTTGGGCGGTTCAGCGGGCGGAGCTCGTGGCACAGGTGGGGCGCGACCTCTCCTTGCCCACTGTGGTTCGTGCCATGGTGGACAGGGAGAGGTCGTGGGCAGCGATGGCCTCCTTCTGCGAGCACGTCATTTCGCAGAAGGAGGCGGCGGAGCGGGTCCGGGAAGTCGAGTCTCGGGATCCGATCCGCCGCAGGCGAGCCGGGCGCAGGCGACTCGTCCAAGACCATCGCATGCCGCCCTAACGGGGACCTTCTGGGCGTTCCGAACGGGGTTTATTCGGACGCCCTCCTTATAAGGTCCCCGAGGCGGTCGATGCATCTGGTGCTCCCGATGCATCGTCCAGCGGAGGGAGGGGCCACTTTTAGAGAGGCCCCGACCCAGAGGTGGCGCACTCTGGGGTTCAGAGTTGCTGCTGGCGGGAGTGGGGTCAAATAAGGCACCCTGCACCCGCCACCAGCAGCGTGGTGGAGCACACAGGTTGTTTTAGTCGGTGCGAGTCCGACATAACCGTCGCCTGACCCCGCGGGCGGCGGTACCCATAAGGGGTTTTTTCCTGTTCAAAAAAAAAAAAAAAAAAAAAAGGTTAGGTTAGGTTAGGTTAGGTTAGGTTAGGTTAGGTTAGGTTAGGTTAGGTTAGGTTAGGTTAGGTTAGGTTAGGTTAGGTTAGGTTAGGTTAGGTTAGGTTAGGTTAGGTTAGGTTAGGTTAGGTTAGGTTAGGTTAGGTTAGGTTAGGTTAGGTTAGGTTAGGTTAGGTTAGGTTAGGTTAGGTTAGGTTAGGTTAGGTTAGGTTAGGTTAGGTTAGGTTAGGTTAGGTTAGGTTAGGTTAGGTTAGGTTAGGTTAGGTTAGGTTAGGTTAGGTTAGGTTAGGTTAGGTTAGGTTAGGTTAGGTTAGGTTAGGTTAGGTTAGGTTAGGTTAGGTTAGGTTAGGTTAGGTTAGGTTAGGTTAGGTTAGGTTAGGTTAGGTTAGGTTAGGTTAGGTTAGGTTAGGTTAGGTTAGGTTAGGTTAGGTTAGGTTAGGTTAGGTTAGGTTAGGTTAGGTTAGGTTAGGTTAGGTTAGGTTAGGTTAGGTTAGGTTAGGTTAGGTTAGGTTAGGTTAGGTTAGGTTAGGTTAGGTTAGGTTAGGTTAGGTTAGGTTAGGTTAGGTTAGGTTAGGTTAGGTTAGGTTAGGTTAGGTTAGGTTAGGTTAGGTTAGGTTAGGTTAGGTTAGGTTAGGTTAGGTTAGGTTAGGTTAGGTTAGGTTAGGTTAGGTTAGGTTAGGTTAGGTTAGGTTAGGTTAGGTTAGGTTAGGTTAGGTTAGGTTAGGTTAGGTTAGGTTAGGTTAGGTTAGGTTAGGTTAGGTTAGGTTAGGTTAGGTTAGGTTAGGTTAGGTTAGGTTAGGTTAGGTTAGGTTAGGTTAGGTTAGGTTAGGTTAGGTTAGGTTAGGTTAGGTTAGGTTAGGTTAGGTTAGGTTAGGTTAGGTTAGGTTAGGTTAGGTTAGGTTAGGTTAGGTTAGGTTAGGTTAGGTTAGGTTAGGTTAGGTTAGGTTAGGTTAGGTTAGGTTAGGTTAGGTTAGGTTAGGTTAGGTTAGGTTAGGTTAGGTTAGGTTAGGTTAGGTTAGGTTAGGTTAGGTTAGGTTAGGTTAGGTTAGGTTAGGTTAGGTTAGGTTAGGTTAGGTTAGGTTAGGTTAGGTTAGGTTAGGTTAGGTTAGGTTAGGTTAGGTTAGGTTAGGTTAGGTTAGGTTAGGTTAGGTTAGGTTAGGTTAGGTTAGGTTAGGTTAGGTTAGGTTAGGTTAGGTTAGGTTAGGTTAGGTTAGGTTAGGTTAGGTTAGGTTAGGTTAGGTTAGGTTAGGTTAGGTTAGGTTAGGTTAGGTTAGGTTAGGTTAGGTTAGGTTAGGTTAGGTTAGGTTAGGTTAGGTTAGGTTAGGTTAGGTTAGGTTAGGTTAGGTTAGGTTAGGTTAGGTTAGGTTAGGTTAGGTTAGGTTAGGTTAGGTTAGGTTAGGTTAGGTTAGGTTAGGTTAGGTTAGGTTAGGTTAGGTTAGGTTAGGTTAGGTTAGGTTAGGTTAGGTTAGGTTAGGTTAGGTTAGGTTAGGTTAGGTTAGGTTAGGTTAGGTTAGGTTAGGTTAGGTTAGGTTAGGTTAGGTTAGGTTAGGTTAGGTTAGGTTAGGTTAGGTTAGGTTAGGTTAGGTTAGGTTAGGTTAGGTTAGGTTAGGTTAGGTTAGGTTAGGTTAGGTTAGGTTAGGTTAGGTTAGGTTAGGTTAGGTTAGGTTAGGTTAGGTTAGGTTAGGTTAGGTTAGGTTAGGTTAGGTTAGGTTAGGTTAGGTTAGGTTAGGTTAGGTTAGGTTAGGTTAGGTTAGGTTAGGTTAGGTTAGGTTAGGTTAGGTTAGGTTAGGTTAGGTTAGGTTAGGTTAGGTTAGGTTAGGTTAGGTTAGGTTAGGTTAGGTTAGGTTAGGTTAGGTTAGGTTAGGTTAGGTTAGGTTAGGTTAGGTTAGGTTAGGTTAGGTTAGGTTAGGTTAGGTTAGGTTAGGTTAGGTTAGGTTAGGTTAGGTTAGGTTAGGTTAGGTTAGGTTAGGTTAGGTTAGGTTAGGTTAGGTTAGGTTAGGTTAGGTTAGGTTAGGTTAGGTTAGGTTAGGTTAGGTTAGGTTAGGTTAGGTTAGGTTAGGTTAGGTTAGGTTAGGTTAGGTTAGGTTAGGTTAGGTTAGGTTAGGTTAGGTTAGGTTAGGTTAGGTTAGGTTAGGTTAGGTTAGGTTAGGTTAGGTTAGGTTAGGTTAGGTTAGGTTAGGTTAGGTTAGGTTAGGTTAGGTTAGGTTAGGTTAGGTTAGGTTAGGTTAGGTTAGGTTAGGTTAGGTTAGGTTAGGTTAGGTTAGGTTAGGTTAGGTTAGGTTAGGTTAGGTTAGGTTAGGTTAGGTTAGGTTAGGTTAGGTTAGGTTAGGTTAGGTTAGGTTAGGTTAGGTTAGGTTAGGTTAGGTTAGGTTAGGTTAGGTTAGGTTAGGTTAGGTTAGGTTAGGTTAGGTTAGGTTAGGTTAGGTTAGGTTAGGTTAGGTTAGGTTAGGTTAGGTTAGGTTAGGTTAGGTTAGGTTAGGTTAGGTTAGGTTAGGTTAGGTTAGGTTAGGTTAGGTTAGGTTAGGTTAGGTTAGGTTAGGTTAGGTTAGGTTAGGTTAGGTTAGGTTAGGTTAGGTTAGGTTAGGTTAGGTTAGGTTAGGTTAGGTTAGGTTAGGTTAGGTTAGGTTAGGTTAGGTTAGGTTAGGTTAGGTTAGGTTAGGTTAGGTTAGGTTAGGTTAGGTTAGGTTAGGTTAGGTTAGGTTAGGTTAGGTTAGGTTAGGTTAGGTTAGGTTAGGTTAGGTTAGGTTAGGTTAGGTTAGGTTAGGTTAGGTTAGGTTAGGTTAGGTTAGGTTAGGTTAGGTTAGGTTAGGTTAGGTTAGGTTAGGTTAGGTTAGGTTAGGTTAGGTTAGGTTAGGTTAGGTTAGGTTAGGTTAGGTTAGGTTAGGTTAGGTTAGGTTAGGTTAGGTTAGGTTAGGTTAGGTTAGGTTAGGTTAGGTTAGGTTAGGTTAGGTTAGGTTAGGTTAGGTTAGGTTAGGTTAGGTTAGGTTAGGTTAGGTTAGGTTAGGTTAGGTTAGGTTAGGTTAGGTTAGGTTAGGTTAGGTTAGGTTAGGTTAGGTTAGGTTAGGTTAGGTTAGGTTAGGTTAGGTTAGGTTAGGTTAGGTTAGGTTAGGTTAGGTTAGGTTAGGTTAGGTTAGGTTAGGTTAGGTTAGGTTAGGTTAGGTTAGGTTAGGTTAGGTTAGGTTAGGTTAGGTTAGGTTAGGTTAGGTTAGGTTAGGTTAGGTTAGGTTAGGTTAGGTTAGGTTAGGTTAGGTTAGGTTAGGTTAGGTTAGGTTAGGTTGGGGTGCTTTAGCGGTTGGCCTCCTCGTGGCGCACCCTGGGCAGGCCTACGGAATAATGAAATATGTATTCCCTGGACCTGGCGAACGGACCGTGGGGTAGGGGGGGTAGGGTTGCTGATTCTGATTGTCCCTCTGTCTGCAGAGGGCAACTCTGATAGGCTGGGGGCTCTGGGGGGAATGAGCCCTCAATTGGTTGGCGCGTTTGGTTTTGGCTTAGTTTAAGTCTTGCTGGACACGGCTTCGGCCTCCGTCAGCCAAACCCGTAAACCCAGCGATGGGAGCGGGGACCTTCGGGTCGCGAGGAAGAAAACCTCTCTAAAAAATTACCCCTAATCCCAAGGTTTTTGGGGCTCGCCGAGGGGATGAGTGGCTGGGGGGTATCCAGTCGCGAGGGCCTCACCCAATCTCAAGGTCATACCTGCCGACGAGATGAATGGCCGATGGGAGTTCGGTCGTTAGGGTAACCAAAAAACTAAACTATGAAGCATGGACAAACAAATAGTATCGACTACCCAGGAGGGTCCCGGTTCACCCGGGGAATCCCTCACCGCGACCAGTGTTGCGCCGCAGTCCGCGAATTTAATTTTGCGGGTGCCGTGCAATACTGGCCTCGGTCGCCCCATTGTATCTGGGGGGGCAACCAATGCTTCGGAGGAGACAGGAGGGGGTGTCGGCGGAATTGAAACCGGCTTGGCTGGTGTTTCCGCGGATACGTGTGTGGGAACGCGGCGCAATCCTGCGCGCAGTTCCAGAAGGGTTGGATGCGGATCTGGTTCTCGGAGTCCGATCTTGGGAGAATGCTCGGTTTCTCTGCAGGACCTAACAAAATGCGTATCTTTGGAGGACATGAGCGGCACGGGTAAACGTGTCCGCTCAAAGAAAAGGGACAGGACGGATCGTGGGAGCCCCGCTGATTCGGACGAGGATCTGGACGCGAAGAAAGCGGACACCAGATCCCGTGCGAGTGGCTCGAAATTCGGCCTTCGTGAGGCTCGTAACGCCTTAGAGTGTGGTGAGCCTGAGGACGAAGATGTCTACATGGACGCGTCGGGTGAAGGGCTGAGCGGCCGCTCATCGAGATCGACGTCGGCCACCTCAAAAGTAGTTCTGCCACAAGTGGCTCTTACAGAGGTTGACACGTCTCGTGTTAGCGACATACTCGCCGAGAATGCTGCGAAGATGAGGGCGACTGTCAGCAAGTCCAAAAACATCAATGGTTCATGTAGAGGGACTCTGAATAAGGTAGCCCGAACGATAGAGGAGGCTGCTAAGGTCTTAACCGAGAGGTCGGAGTCCGAGGAGAATCGGCTCCTCAGGGAAGAAAACGCAAGGTTGGTACAGGTCATCAATAATCTGTCCGTAGAAATTGCGACACTGAAAGAGATGATGACCTGTGCCAAAAAGGCGACAGACGAGGAGACAGCTCCCAAGAAGAGAACGACGACCGTAAGGGGTCTAACCATTGATGAGGAGATGGCTAGACTTCAAAACATAATAACAGCGCGGTTGGACAGTTTTGAGTGTCGACTCCCACCTGAGGAGAGACTTCGGCCGCCGTTGGCCTCGGATAAGAGAAGGGCGGAGGCGGCAGCCAAAACAGACAGAGTGACAGAGGCTCCCAGGAATGAAGCAGCGGCAGTCTCTACCCGGCCTTCTAGGGCTAAGCGGCCGGAAATCAGGGTGGTTGATCCTGCTCCAATAGGATCGGCCCCCTCAGGAACGACGGCTGGAAAGAAGAGGAAGGCCAAGAAGAAGAAATCCTTGGCAGAGGCGAAACGGACGCTTCCAGAGCCACGACCGCTACCACCAGCCCCTGCTTCTATGAGTGAGGGCTGGAATGTCGTGGCACGAAAGGGCACCAAGGCGAAAGGGAAGCAGCAATCTGCCAAGGTGAATAAGCCCGCTGCCACCACTGCTCAGTCGCAGCCAAAGAAAGGGGGGAGGAAACTCCAGACCCCGCGCTCAGCGGCTGTGGTGGTGACCGTAGACCAGGAGGCAATAGACAGGGGCCTCTCGTACTCGGAGGTTTTATCCCGGGCCCGAAACGGCGTCAAGATTGACGACCTTGGTTTGGACGGTGGCATGAGGGTCAAGAAGGCTGCCACTGGGGCCCGGATGTTTGAGATTTCCGGTCCAACTAAGGAGGAGAAGGCAGGAGTTCTCGCTAGCCGGATCCGGGATCTCTTCAGGGATGAGCCTGCAGTGCGGGTCACTACGCCCACGAAATGCGCGGAACTGCGCCTCGTGGGTCTAGATGACTCCACCACAGAGGAGGACGTGGCTGTCGCTATCGCCCGGGTAGCAGAATGCTCCAAGCAGGACATCACCACAGGGGCGATCCGCTGGGCAGACGGAGGATTGGGCTCCATATGGCTCAGGGTTCCGGTCGCAGCGGCCAAAAAGGTGGTGACGATGGGCAGGGTCTTGGTGGGATGGGTCTCGGCCCGCGTCCACTTGCTCGAGGCCCGCCCACGCCGTTGTTTCAGGTGCCTAGAGAAGGGGCACCTGCGGGCGGAATGTCGTGCGACAGTGGACCGCAGCGATGAATGTTACCGCTGCGGCAAAAGCGGCCACAAGGCCCAGTCCTGCTCGGCTGCCCCACATTGTGGGAGCTGCCAACGGGCAGGGTTGAAGTCTGACCATAGGGCGGGGAGCGGGCAGTGCAAGGCACCGTCCGTCCCGATGAGGAGAGGAAGGGGGGGTGATGGCCCGAGGGTCCCCTCACAACCTGCCACCAGCCCGGCTCGAGCTTCCACGAGCCGGGGAATGGAGACAATGGACGTAATTCTTTAATGGCCCTCACAAAATACAGATTTCTCCAGGTGAATATCATGCGCTCTGGCGGGGCCCAGGATTTGCTCTTTCAGGCCATGGCAGAGCGCATGGTACATGTAGCTGTGGTATCCGAGCCCCTCTTCGTCCCGTCGGGCGAGGAGTGGGTCGCGGATCGTCTGGGGGATGTGGCCATTGCCTCTAGGGCTGCAGTTGGCTCCCCAGCCCTGGAGGGCGTTATGAGGGGGAACGGATATGTCTCTGCTAGAATCGGAGACATGTCCGTAATTGGGGTCTACTTCTCACCGAATGCGCCGTTCTCGAGCTTCGAGCTTTTCATGGCTGAGATCGGCGTTTTGGTGGCAAGGTTGCGCCCTGGGAAGGTGATCCTGGCTGGAGACCTCAATGCAAAATCCGCTGCGTGGGGGTCTCCAGTTACGTGTATCCGGGGGAGGTTCCTGGACAGTTGGCTTGCCTCGACCGGGCTTGTCGTCATGAACCGGGGGGATGCTGACACATGTGTACGATGGAATGGCGGCTCCAAAGTCGACGTCACCTTTGTCGACGCCGCCATGTCACCGTGTGTCAGTAACTGGGAGGTAATGGTGGGTGCGGAGTCTCTCTCGGACCATCGGTACATATGGTTCGAGGTCTTCACGCGCCCCACTCCCACTCCCACTTCTTCCCGGTCTAATAGAAGTGGTGGCCCTCGGTGGTCCATTAAGAAAATGGACCCCGAGTTCTTGGTCGAGGCCGCAATTGTCCAGGCGTGGGTGGCAGGGCCCACGGGGGGGGATGTTGCCGCGGAGGTGGAGGACCTGCAGCGGCGGATGTCGCTCGTTTGCGATGCCAGCATGCCGAGGGTGCGATGCACAGGGCCGGCATGCGGGGTATACTGGTGGTCGGAGGAGCTGGCGCAGCTGCGAGACCAGTGCAGAGCTGTGCGCTACCGGTTATCCCGCTACAGGCGTCGCAGGCGACGCGACGTCGAGGAGGAGAGGCGCCGTTACGAGGCCTACAGGGCTGCCCGCGCTACTTTGCGGGTGGCCATCGCCGAGGCTAAGGACAGGGCCCACAAGGAGATGGCCGAGGAGCTCGATCGGGATCCGTGGGGGAGGCCGTACAAAGCGGCGCGGAAGAAGCTTCGCGCCCGCGCTCCCCCCCTCACCGAGAGCCTTCGGCCGGATTTCCTCGAATCTGTCGTGGAAACCCTGTTCCCGCAGGCGGCCGAGGTGGTTCCGCCTCGTATGGCGCCTCTGGAGGAAGAGGACGGCACTGTATCAGGTGCGCCGGGGGTGTCGGAGTGGGAGTTGGCCGGGGCGGTGAGTCGGATGAAGACGAAGAACACTGCCCCTGGGCCGGACGGCATCCCTGGGCGCGCCTGGTCTCTTGCCCTGGGTCCGATGGAGTCTCAACTCAGGGCAACATGCAGTGCCTGCCTCGAGCAGGGCCTCTTTCCCCGTAGGTGGAAAACGGGGAGACTGGTCCTGCTTAAGAAGGAGGGTAAACCGGCCGATACACCCTCCGCGTATCGGCCCATCGTTTTGCTGGACGAGGCGGGGAAGCTGCTCGAACGAATAATAGCTTCCCGCATAGTCCAGCACCTCCAGGAGGTAGGGCCCGACCTCAGTCGTCTCCAGTGCGGATTCCGCCAGGGCAGGTCCACCCTCGACTGTATCGAGGGTGTAAAACATCTGGCGGAGGAGGCGACAACTCGGGGCGAGGTTGTGTTGGCGGTGTCTTTGGACATCGCTAACGCTTTCAACACCTTGCCCTGGGGAGTGATCAAGGAGGCCCTACGCTTCCACCGCATCCCCATGTACCTGCAGCGTGTTGTCGGTAATTATCTGGCCGACCGCGCTGTCGGGTACCCGACGGCTGGGGGTGGGTGGAAGGAGCGGAGGATGTCGTGCGGTGTTCCACAGGGGTCGGTTCTTGGCCCCCTTCTGTGGAACATCGGCTACGACTGGGTGCTGCGCGGGCAAATGCTTCCGGGGGTCCGTCTGTTCTGTTACGCAGACGACACCCTGGTGACTGCCCGTGCGGGCACCCACCGGGATGCCCGTGTGCTGGCGACCGCGGCCACCGCACACGTCGTGGCGCGGATTCGCCGGTTAGGACTGGGGGTGGCTTTGGAGAAATCCGAGGCCATTTGCTTCCACAGGCCTCGGATGGCGCCCCCAGTGGGCTCCCGGTTGATGGTGGGCGGGACGTCCATCGAAATCTCGGGTACTCTACGGTACCTGGGATTGCTCCTCGACAGCCGATGGACGTTCGAGGCCCACTTCCGGCGGCTCGCCCCCAAGTTAACGGCGACCGCCGGAGCCCTGAGCAGGCTCCTCCCGAATTTGGGGGGGCCTAATGCAGGCTGCCGGCGCCTTTATGCCGGAGTGGTCCGCTCTATGGCCCTGTACGGCGCTCCCGTGTGGGCGGAGCGGCTGACTGCGGTGTCCCTGCCTCTGCTGCGTGGAGCGCAGAGGATCATGGCGGTCAGACTCGTGCGGGGCTACCGGACCATTTCCGGCGAGGCGGCCTGCGCCTTGGCCGGGTCCCCTCCCTGGGACCTGGAGGCCAAGGTGCTCGCTCAGGCCTACCGCCGCAGAGTTGAAGCCCGTTCATCGGGGGGAGACTCGGCGGTGGTAGAGGTAGATTGGCGGAGGGAGGCTCAGCAGGAGCTCCTCCGCCAATGGAGGCGGCGGCTGGAATCGCCCAGTGCAGGAGGCTGGACGATTTCGGCCATCCAGCCCATTCTCCAGGGCTGGGTCGCCAGGAGGCATGGGGTCCTCACCTTCCGCCTGACGCAGGTGCTCTCCGGACATGGTTGTTTCGGGTGGTATCTGTGGCGGGTGGCCCGGCGCGAAGCGTCCGGTGTGTGCCACGAGTGCGGCGCCGATTCCGACACGGCGTTGCACACGCTCGCGGACTGTCCAGCTTGGGCGGTTCAGCGGGCGGAGCTCGTGGCACAGGTGGGGCGCGACCTCTCCTTGCCCACTGTGGTTCGTGCCATGGTGGACAGGGAGAGGTCGTGGGCAGCGATGGCCTCCTTCTGCGAGCACGTCATTTCGCAGAAGGAGGCGGCGGAGCGGGTCCGGGAAGTCGAGTCTCGGGATCCGATCCGCCGCAGGCGAGCCGGGCGCAGGCGACTCGTCCAAGACCATCGCATGCCGCCCTAACGGGGACCTTCTGGGCGTTCCGAACGGGGTTTATTCGGACGCCCTCCTTATAAGGTCCCCGAGGCGGTCGATGCATCTGGTGCTCCCGATGCATCGTCCAGCGGAGGGAGGGGCCACTTTTAGAGAGGCCCCGACCCAGAGGTGGCGCACTCTGGGGTTCAGAGTTGCTGCTGGCGGGAGTGGGGTCAAATAAGGCACCCTGCACCCGCCACCAGCAGCGTGGTGGAGCACACAGGTTGTTTTAGTCGGTGCGAGTCCGACATAACCGTCGCCTGACCCCGCGGGCGGCGGTACCCATAAGGGGTTTTTTCCTGTTCAAAAAAAAAAAAAAAAAAAAAGGTTAGGTTAGGTTAGGTTAGGTTAGGTTAGGTTAGGTTAGGTTAGGTTAGGTTAGGTTAGGTTAGGTTAGGTTAGGTTAGGTTAGGTTAGGTTAGGTTAGGTTAGGTTAGGTTGGGGTGCTTTAGCGGTTGGCCTCCTCGTGGCGCACCCTGGGCAGGCCTACGGAATAATGAAATATGTATTCCCTGGACCTGGCGAACGGACCGTGGGGTAGGGGGGGTAGGGTTGCTGATTCTGATTGTCCCTCTGTCTGCAGAGGGCAACTCTGATAGGCTGGGGGCTCTGGGGGGAATGAGCCCTCAATTGGTTGGCGCGTTTGGTTTTGGCTTAGTTTAAGTCTTGCTGGACACGGCTTCGGCCTCCGTCAGCCAAACCCGTAAACCCAGCGATGGGAGCGGGGACCTTCGGGTCGCGAGGAAGAAAACCTCTCTAAAAAATTACCCCTAATCCCAAGGTTTTTGGGGCTCGCCGAGGGGATGAGTGGCTGGGGGGTATCCAGTCGCGAGGGCCTCACCCAATCTCAAGGTCATACCTGCCGACGAGATGAATGGCCGATGGGAGTTCGGTCGTTAGGGTAACCAAAAAACTAAACTATGAAGCATGGACAAACAAATAGTATCGACTACCCAGGAGGGTCCCGGTTCACCCGGGGAATCCCTCACCGCGACCAGTGTTGCGCCGCAGTCCGCGAATTTAATTTTGCGGGTGCCGTGCAATACTGGCCTCGGTCGCCCCATTGTATCTGGGGGGGCAACCAATGCTTCGGAGGAGACAGGAGGGGGTGTCGGCGGAATTGAAACCGGCTTGGCTGGTGTTTCCGCGGATACGTGTGTGGGAACGCGGCGCAATCCTGCGCGCAGTTCCAGAAGGATTGGATGCGGATCTGGTTCTCGGAGTCCGATCTTGGGAGAATGCTCGGTTTCTCTGCAGGACCTAACAAAATGCGTATCTTTGGAGGACATGAGCGGCACGGGTAAACGTGTCCGCTCAAAGAAAAGGGACAGGACGGATCGTGGGAGCCCCGCTGATTCGGACGAGGATCTGGACGCGAAGAAAGCGGACACCAGATCCCGTGCGAGTGGCTCGAAATTCGGCCTTCGTGAGGCTCGTAACGCCTTAGAGTGTGGTGAGCCTGAGGACGAAGATGTCTACATGGACGCGTCGGGTGAAGGGCTGAGCGGCCGCTCATCGAGATCGACGTCGGCCACCTCAAAAGTAGTTCTGCCACAAGTGGCTCTTACAGAGGTTGACACGTCTCGTGTTAGCGACATACTCGCCGAGAATGCTGCGAAGATGAGGGCGACTGTCAGCAAGTCCAAAAACATCAATGGTTCATGTAGAGGGACTCTGAATAAGGTAGCCCGAACGATAGAGGAGGCTGCTAAGGTCTTAACCGAGAGGTCGGAGTCCGAGGAGAATCGGCTCCTCAGGGAAGAAAACGCAAGGTTGGTACAGGTCATCAATAATCTGTCCGTAGAAATTGCGACACTGAAAGAGATGATGACCTGTGCCAAAAAGGCGACAGACAAGGAGACAGCTCCCAAGAAGAGAACGACGACCGTAAGGGGTCTAACCATTGATGAGGAGATGGCTAGACTTCAAAACATAATAACAGCGCGGTTGGACAGTTTTGAGTGTCGACTCCCACCTGAGGAGAGACTTCGGCCGCCGTTGGCCTCGGATAAGAGAAGGGCGGAGGCGGCAGCCAAAACAGACAGAGTGACAGAGGCTCCCAGGAATGAAGCAGCGGCAGTCTCTACCCGGCCTTCTAGGGCTAAGCGGCCGGAAATCAGGGTGGTTGATCCTGCTCCAATAGGATCGGCCCCCTCAGGAACGACGGCTGGAAAGAAGAGGAAGGCCAAGAAGAAGAAATCCTTGGCAGAGGCGAAACGGACGCTTCCAGAGCCACGACCGCTACCACCAGCCCCTGCTTCTATGAGTGAGGGCTGGAATGTCGTGGCACGAAAGGGCACCAAGGCGAAAGGGAAGCAGCAATCTGCCAAGGTGAATAAGCCCGCTGCCACCACTGCTCAGTCGCAGCCAAAGAAAGGGGGGAGGAAACTCCAGACCCCGCGCTCAGCGGCTGTGGTGGTGACCGTAGACCAGGAGGCAATAGACAGGGGCCTCTCGTACTCGGAGGTTTTATCCCGGGCCCGAAACGGCGTCAAGATTGACGACCTTGGTTTGGACGGTGGCATGAGGGTCAAGAAGGCTGCCACTGGGGCCCGGATGTTTGAGATTTCCGGTCCAACTAAGGAGGAGAAGGCAGGAGTTCTCGCTAGCCGGATCCGGGATCTCTTCAGGGATGAGCCTGCAGTGCGGGTCACTACGCCCACGAAATGCGCGGAACTGCGCCTCGTGGGTCTAGATGACTCCACCACAGAGGAGGACGTGGCTGTCGCTATCGCCCGGGTAGCAGAATGCTCCAAGCAGGACATCACCACAGGGGCGATCCGCTGGGCAGACGGAGGATTGGGCTCCATATGGCTCAGGGTTCCGGTCGCAGCGGCCAAAAAGGTGGTGACGATGGGCAGGGTCTTGGTGGGATGGGTCTCGGCCCGCGTCCACTTGCTCGAGGCCCGCCCACGCCGTTGTTTCAGGTGCCTAGAGAAGGGGCACCTGCGGGCGGAATGTCGTGCGACAGTGGACCGCAGCGATGAATGTTACCGCTGCGGCAAAAGCGGCCACAAGGCCCAGTCCTGCTCGGCTGCCCCACATTGTGGGAGCTGCCAACGGGCAGGGTTGAAGTCTGACCATAGGGCGGGGAGCGGGCAGTGCAAGGCACCGTCCGTCCCGATGAGGAGAGGAAGGGGGGGTGATGGCCCGAGGGTCCCCTCACAACCTGCCACCAGCCCGGCTCGAGCTTCCACGAGCCGGGGAATGGAGACAATGGACGTAATTCTTTAATGGCCCTCACAAAATACAGATTTCTCCAGGTGAATATCATGCGCTCTGGCGGGGCCCAGGATTTGCTCTTTCAGGCCATGGCAGAGCGCATGGTACATGTAGCTGTGGTATCCGAGCCCCTCTTCGTCCCGTCGGGCGAGGAGTGGGTCGCGGATCGTCTGGGGGATGTGGCCATTGCCTCTAGGGCTGCAGTTGGCTCCCCAGCCCTGGAGGGCGTTGTGAGGGGGAACGGATATGTCTCTGCTAGAATCGGAGACATGTCCGTAATTGGGGTCTACTTCTCACCGAATGCGCCGTTCTCGAGCTTCGAGCTTTTCATGGCTGAGATCGGCGTTTTGGTGGCAAGGTTGCGCCCTGGGAAGGTGATCCTGGCTGGAGACCTCAATGCAAAATCCGCTGCGTGGGGGTCTCCAGTTACGTGTATCCGGGGGAGGTTCCTGGACAGTTGGCTTGCCTCGACCGGGCTTGTCGTCATGAACCGGGGGGATGCTGACACATGTGTACGATGGAATGGCGGCTCCAAAGTCGACGTCACCTTTGTCGACGCCGCCATGTCACCGTGTGTCAGTAACTGGGAGGTAATGGTGGGTGCGGAGTCTCTCTCGGACCATCGGTACATATGGTTCGAGGTCTCCACGCGCCCCACTCCCACTCCCACTTCTTCCCGGTCTAATAGAAGTGGTGGCCCTCGGTGGTCCATTAAGAAAATGGACCCCGAGTTCTTGGTCGAGGCCGCAATTGTCCAGGCGTGGGTGGCAGGGCCCACGGGGGGGGATGTTGCCGCGGAGGTGGAGGACCTGCAGCGGCGGATGTCGCTCGTTTGCGACGCCAGCATGCCGAGGGTGCGATGCACAGGGCCGGCATGCGGGGTATACTGGTGGTCGGAGGAGCTGGCGCAGCTGCGAGACCAGTGCAGAGCTGTGCGCTACCGGTTATCCCGCTACAGGCGTCGCAGGCGACGCGACGTCGAGGAGGAGAGGCGCCGTTACGAGGCCTACAGGGCTGCCCGTGCTACTTTGCGGGTGGCCATCGCCGAGGCTAAGGACAGGGCCCACAAGGAGATGGCCGAGGAGCTCGATCGGGATCCGTGGGGGAGGCCGTACAAAGCGGCGCGGAAGAAGCTTCGCGCCCGCGCTCCCCCCCTCACCGAGAGCCTTCGGCCGGATTTCCTCGAATCTGTCGTGGAAACCCTGTTCCCGCAGGCGGCCGAGGTGGTTCCGCCTCGTATGGCGCCTCTGGAGGAAGAGGACGGCACTGTATCAGGTGCGCCGGGGGTGTCGGAGTGGGAGTTGGCCGGGGCGGTGAGTCGGATGAAGACGAAGAACACTGCCCCTGGGCCGGACGGCATCCCTGGGCGCGCCTGGTCTCTTGCCCTGGGTCCGATGGAGTCTCAACTCAGGGCAACATACAGTGCCTGCCTCGAGCAGGGCCTCTTTCCCCGTAGGTGGAAAACGGGGAGACTGGTCCTGCTTAAGAAGGAGGGTAAACCGGCCGATACACCCTCCGCGTATCGGCCCATCGTTCTGCTGGACGAGGCGGGGAAGCTGCTCGAACGAATAATAGCTTCCCGCATAGTCCAGCACCTCCAGGAGGTAGGGCCCGACCTCAGTCGTCTCCAGTGCGGATTCCGCCAGGGCAGGTCCACCCTCGACTGTATCGAGGGTGTAAGACATCTGGCGGAGGAGGCGACAACTCGGGGCGAGGTTGTGTTGGCGGTGTCTTTGGACATCGCTAACGCTTTCAACACCTTGCCCTGGGGAGTGATTAAGGAGGCCCTATGCTTCCACCGCATCCCCATGTACCTGCAGCGTGTTGTCGGTAATTATCTGGCCGACCGCGCTGTCGGGTACCCGACGGCTGGGGGTGGGTGGAAGGAGCGGAGGATGTCGTGCGGTGTTCCACAGGGGTCGGTTCTTGGCCCCCTTCTGTGGAACATCGGCTACGACTGGGTGCTGCGCGGGCAAATGCTTCCGGGGGTCCGTCTGTTCTGTTACGCAGACGACACCCTGGTGACTGCCCGTGCGGGCACCCACCGGGATGCCCGTGTGCTGGCGACCGCGGCCACCGCACACGTCGTGGCGCGGATTCGCCGGTTAGGACTGGGGGTGGCTTTGGAGAAATCCGAGGCCATTTGCTTCCACAGGCCTCGGATGGCGCCCCCAGTGGGCTCCCGGTTGATGGTGGGCGGGACGTCCATCGAAATCTCGGGTACTCTACGGTACCTGGGATTGCTCCTCGACAGCCGATGGACGTTCGAGGCCCACTTCCGGCGGCTCGCCCCCAAGTTAACGGCGACCGCCGGAGCCCTGAGCAGGCTCCTCCCGAATTTGGGGGGGCCTAATGCAGGCTGCCGGCGCCTTTATGCCGGAGTGGTCCGCTCTATGGCCCTGTACGGCGCTCCCGTGTGGGCGGAGCGGCTGACTGCGGTGTCCCTGCCTCTGCTGCGTGGAGCGCAGAGGATCATGGCGGTCAGACTCGTGCGGGGCTACCGGACCATTTCCGGCGAGGCGGCCTGCGCCTTGGCCGGGTCCCCTCCCTGGGACCTGGAGGCCAAGGTGCTCGCTCAGGCCTACCGCCGCAGAGTTGAAGCCCGTTCATCGGGGGGAGACTCGGCGGTGGTAGAGGTAGATTGGCGGAGGGAGGCTCAGCAGGAGCTCCTCCGCCAATGGAGGCGGCGGCTGGAATCGCCCAGTGCAGGAGGCTGGACGATTTCGGCCATCCAGCCCATTCTCCAGGGCTGGGTCGCCAGGAGGCATGGGGTCCTCACCTTCCGCCTGACGCAGGTGCTCTCCGGACATGGTTGTTTCGGGTGGTATCTGTGGCGGGTGGCCCGGCGCGAAGCGTCCGGTGTGTGCCACGAGTGCGGCGCCGATTCCGACACGGCGTTGCACACGCTCGCGGACTGTCCAGCTTGGGCGGTTCAGCGGGCGGAGCTCGTGGCACAGGTGGGGCGCGACCTCTCCTTGCCCACTGTGGTTCGTGCCATGGTGGACAGGGAGAGGTCGTGGGCAGCGATGGCCTCCTTCTGCGAGCACGTCATTTCGCAGAAGGAGGCGGCGGAGCGGGTCCGGGAAGTCGAGTCTCGGGATCCGATCCGCCGCAGGCGAGCCGGGCGCAGGCGACTCGTCCAAGACCATCGCATGCCGCCCTAACGGGGACCTTCTGGGCGTTCCGAACGGGGTTTATTCGGACGCCCTCCTTATAAGGTCCCCGAGGCGGTCGATGCATCTGGTGCTCCCGATGCATCGTCCAGCGGAGGGAGGGGCCACTTTTAGAGAGGCCCCGACCCAGAGGTGGCGCACTCTGGGGTTCAGAGTTGCTGCTGGCGGGAGTGGGGTCAAATAAGGCACCCTGCACCCGCCACCAGCAGCGTGGTGGAGCACACAGGTTGTTTTAGTCGGTGCGAGTCCGACATAACCGTCGCCTGACCCCGCGGGCGGCGGTACCCATAAGGGGTTTTTTCCTGTTCAAAAAAAAAAAAAAAAAAAGGTTAGGTTAGGTTAGGTTAGGTTAGGTTAGGTTAGGTTAGGTTAGGTTAGGTTAGGTTAGGTTAGGTTAGGTTAGGTTAGGTTAGGTTAGGTTAGGTTAGGTTAGGTTAGGTTAGGTTAGGTTAGGTTTTTTTTTTTTTTTTTTTTTTTTTTTTCCTGTTTTTAGTGGGCCTCAGGTTTTTGTTATAGTCCACTGGCGAGAAACGCCCAACCTCATGGTGGCCAAACTCGCACCAGGACGGTGCGACGGCTTCCGCTATTGGATACGTCCACCGTCGCCCCGCCTGTACGCCACTTTATGTGGTTCGCAATGTGCTTAAGATTAACTTACTATACTAAACATGGATTTTTCTTACGCTAAAGGACGTTTACAGTTTGTTATTCAAAAAGGATGCAACTATACAGTTTTTATATGCTAGGGTAGCTATTCTTGAGACCAAAATAAAGATATATACGACTTACAAACGAACAAACAAACACGTATTAGCCTAAAACTCACAATATTATTTACAATTTATGTCTTTAGTGCTATTGGGGGGACTTGTTCCTACTGGTATATCCATTTTAACCACTGGTTGATTATGTCGTGTGTTGGTAGTGTTAAGTGTGTAGTTAAGTGTTATATGTTGTGTTCCGTGCCTGTGAAGTGTTGTTGTACTGTTTTAAATTATTGATGATGTGGCTAATGAATTTCGTTAAAGATTCAATAGCCACGTGTGACCCTAACATGAGTGTGATGGTGTATGGTGCCACTCGGAGGTACCTGCACAAGCTCTCATGCTCGAATCTCTGTTGGGAGAACTCAGGACATTCTCCCATCAGATGCTCGAGCGTCTGTCTCGTGCGATTATCGCACGGGCAGACGTCCGAGTCGGCAATTTTGAACCTGTGCAGGTACTCCCGGTGGTATGCGTGTCCAGTTAGGAATTGGGTGAGTTGGAATGAGTGCTTAGTGTGTGTGTATAGTGAGTGTATATCTTTGAGTGTGGGGAGTAGTGTTCGTGTTCGGACGCCTTGAGCCGCGCTGCCGTATCGTGTCTGCCAGACACAGTGGGCGTCTCGGCGCGCTTGCATCCTAACGAGGCTCCGAGGGAAAGAGGCATAGTCAGGCGATCGGTGCAAGGCGGTTCCTAATTTGGCGGCGGCATCCGCCGCTTCGTTGCCCGCGATTCCTATGTGCGCCCTGACCCACGCAAACTGAATGCTGTTAACAGCCGCATGTACAAGATGTTGGGTATGTACAACCAAGGGGTGTGTATTGCTTCTGTCCCCCAGCGCCTCCAGGGCTGACCTGGAGTCGCTGAGGATCCAGAAGGCTTTTTGTGCTCCGATGTTACTGGAGAGGGAGTTGGCTCTGGCGCACGCCTCCCTGATGGCGAGCAGTTCAGCCTGAAAGACGGAGCAGCAGTCGTGTAGCTTGTACTTTTTGGTCTCTCGAATGTGAGAGCCCTCAAAAAGCACATAAGCCGCGCCTGCCGCTCCATTTTCCTGCTTACTGCCGTCCGTGTAAATGAGTGTATTGTGTTGTGTGGTGTGTAGATGTTCAAGTTCAGTGTTGCTGATGGTGTGGTGCTTGATGGCCACTCTAGTGGCCGGGTGAAGAAGCTTGTGTGGTGGAGTGCGAACTTCCATCGGGATGTCCGACGGAAGAAAGTTCGCTCTCCGTGTAAGTGTGGTGTGTTCAATTGTGTGTACCTCCTGGACCTTCAAGTCCAGGGGGGTGAATTGTGCCAACGCGATTGCCGCGTTGGTTGAAATTGTGTGAAAACCCCTGATTGTTTTTATGGCAAAGCCGCGCTGCATGCTCAGCAGCTTCTTTCTATTGCCCGTCCGAGCCGCGGCCTGTCCCCATATACCCGCAGCATAGGTCACCGTTGGTTCGATGACCTGCCGGTAAATGGTCTGAACATTCTCCGCGTGGACCCCCCACGTGGGTCGGCAAAATAGACAGAGTCTGCTGAATATGCGCGCGGCCCTGCCAATGACATACCTGATGTGGCTGTTAAATAGCAGTTTGTCATCTATTACGACACCCAGATATCTGAACTCGCGATCGAAGTGGAGTAGTTGCCCATCCATCTCGATCAACGCCGTTCGCGCCCGGTCGGTGAAGGTGACCATCTTGGTCTTAGAAGGGCCAAACGTAAGTTTGACCCCTTTACCCCACTCGACAACGGCACGTAGAGCGTCCGAGGTCAGGTTCTGGAGGTCGGAAAGACGACGCGCGTGCGTGATCAGAAGCACATCGTCCGCAAACGCTTGGAGATGGCATCCCCTGGGAAGTCGCATGTCCAGGAGATCATCCAGCAAGATGTTCCATAATACGGGCCCGCAAGCCGACCCCTGGATACAGCCTTTGGTCATGGTCTTGTGGACCGTGGCTCCCGCGTGTTCCATCTGAACCGTTCGATTATCCAGGTAGTCGACTACGAGCCCGTATATGTTGCGGGGGCAACCTGAAGCGCGGAGTCTATGGAGAAGAGCGGGCCACCAAGCGTTGTTAAACGCCGATTTGATGTCGAGTGACACCGCTATCACCAGATCTTTATTGCCCTTGGCCCGCCTTATCTGTCTTAGGGCCGCGTCGATCGCCATGACTGTGCTGGTGTGCTGTTTAAATCCAAATTGAGAAGTGTTACTCTTTCCCTTTTTGTCTAGTGTGTAAGTGATGCGTCTGATAAAAAGTTTCTCGAGCAATTTCCCAAACACCGGTATGAGCCCGATAGGGCGATGGGATTCCAGGGAGGAATAATCCTCCTTACCGGGCTTGGGAATTACTCTCACCAGGGCGGTCTTCCACTCGCCAGGGAAGTGGTGTAATTCTAGACACCTGTTCAGGGCATCCGTTAGCAGCTTGGGGTACATGACCGCAAACTGATAACAGATGTCCGACGTCAGGTTATCTAGTCCTGGAGCCTTTTTCGGGTTCATGAGCCCAAGGACCTCCAGTACCTCCTCCTGGGCGAATGGAAGATCGTCCTCGGTGTCAGGTGTGTTATGCATGTCGCTTCTTAAGGCGGTGTGTATGGGTAAGGTATCTTTGTTAATGTTGTCGTCCGGGTAGAAGTGATCAAGCATTGCCCGTGCTGTCTCCTCCCCGTCAGACGTGTATGTGTTATTAATTTTTAGTGTGACAGGCGGCCTCCTCGGGTTTGCTTCTTTAAGGAGACGGTTTGTTAAAGACCAGACGTTCTCCTTGGCCTGCTGAGAGCAGAAGCTCCTAAAATGCGCCGAGGAGGCTGCTTTAATTTCCTGTGTGTAAAGTGTTTTCAGTTCTTTATGTCTGTCGATGAGTGTGTCTGTTACTGTGTTTCGTTTGCTTGCAGCGTGTAGCTCCCTGTGCAGACCAATGACCTCCTTTTTACGGGATTCCAGTGCTTCAGTCCACCAAGGTGCTTGGCGACTTCTGCCCTGTGATCTGGTCGGCATAGAGTCGCGACACGCTGAGTGTATAATGTTAGTGATGTTTCTGAGGTGTGTATCCAACTCCGCAATCCCCATGTTTTGTGTATCTGTTTCGAGAATGTGTGAGTTGTGCATGTATAGTGCTAGGCGACTTTTAAACTGTGCCCATTGGGCGCGCTCGCTGTGATAAAGAAAGGTGGACGCTCCGGCCGTGGGTTCGTCAAGCCCGGGCGCCGTCCTAATGGTGAACTCGATGGCATTATGTTGGCTGGACGGGCACGCGTTCAAATTAACGTGCCAATCAGCCACCCAGCCCACCACGTCGGACGACGCCAGGGTGATGTCGATGATGGAGGTGCGGCGTATTCCGTGCGTGACAGTCTCAAATGTGGGGGTGTTGCCAATATTACAAATTTCAAGGCCTCTGCCATAAGCCATATCACGCACAGTCGCGCCCCGTCCGTTCGATCTGACGCTCCCCCAGTCGGTGTGCCAACCATTAAAATCCCCTCCCACAATGACGCTCCTGTCTCCAAGTTGGCTTACCAAGCTCTCCACATTGGCAAGAGTATTTACAATGTCCTCATCTGGTTCAATGTAGACTGACGCCAGGTGGAGCTTCCGCGCTCCCACCCCCACTTGCACAACGCTTAGGTTGCAGGTGGAGAACTGGGTGAGCCCAACCGCCGACACGGAGCCGGCCCTGGTGACCACGCACGCTTTAACCCTGTTGGGGCCAGGAAATTGGTAAATGTTCAGTCCATAGACTGGCTTTACCTCTTTCCCAGCCCCAACGTAGGGTTCAGACACCAACGCTATGTCATAACTGCCAGCCATGAAAAATCGCAGGAACTCAGACCATCGGTCCTGAGCACGATCCAGGTTGCACTGAAGTACTCCTATATTGTGCTTAGTACCCATAGTCAATGCGTTCTTCAATGCGTCTTCTCATGGCTCGCAGTGTTGGGCATTGGTTAGAGTTGGCCGCGTGATTGGTATCCGGCCCGGTCCCGAATCGGCGCGCCTTGCTCACACAGTTAAAGCAGCGCGGACTAGCCCTTCTGGCTCGATCTGGGCAATCGGCGAGTTTGTGGTCCATGCGAGCGCAATACGAGCAGGGTCGCTCATTCACGTCGCTTTTACAATGCTTTTGGGTGTGGCCAAATTGGAGGCAGGAGTGGCACTGCATGAAGGGGGTGAAGGGGTGAACCCGAACCTTCTGGTGGTCCACGCTGAGGCGCTCACGCTCCATCGCGGACCTCCAGAGGCTCGGCTCCGCCTCGAAGATCGCGTTATAAAGTTCCGGGTTTCTATTATTCCTAAGGAATTTAAGTTTAAGACGTGGTTCCCCCCCAACATCTCCACTGCCCAACACAGGGTTCTGACAAAGAACTACGCCCGCCAGCTCGTCATAAGGGATGTCCTTCGATACTCCCTTTAGTATCAGCATAGGGCGCCGTTTGCGTGCTATTTCGCAGAAAAGTTTGTCAGAGCGACCTACAACTCCAAGGGCGTCATCACGCTGCCCGACGGTCGCAAACTCAACTCTAAGCTTATTGTTAGAGATGAGTTTGAAGCCCTCGGGCCCGTATGGGCGCTCCCTGAAGTTGCAGGATCGTTTAAAAGCGGTCAGCACGTCTCCTCGCGTCGCCCCAGGCTCGCGCAGCTCGACAATTAGTGCAGGTCTGGTTGGGGCCCCAATTAACAACTCCTTAGCTGGCGCCGATGCGGGCTCCCGGTCCCCGGCGGCCTGCGTCGGGGGAAAGATGTGCGCGGCACCCCGCGATGTCGCGCGTGCAGATATTTCCGCATACGTTGGACGCGCGGATAGCGTAATTTCGGCCGCGATGGTCTTTTTAATCTCTTGCAACTCCTTGCCTATCTCTTCCCTGACGCAGTCCGCCAAGGCCTGTTTTATCTCGTCTACCTGTTTTTGTACAATGTGTACCCCCAAATGCTTGTGTGTGTGTTCTGTGTGTGTATGTGTGTGCGTGTGCGTTCCTGTTATGAGGGTTTCTTTGAATGGGGAGGAGGAGGCCATAGCCAGTCCCGGCTGGTGTATGGCCTCCTCTGTGAATGTCCCTCCGTGTGCCCCGGGTGCAGACTCGAGGTTCCGAACGCTCTCCCCTCGATCATCTCGAGTCCCCACCCGGGCTCGCGCAATTGTTTCATCATGAGGGGGCCCATGCGGGTCCGAATCGGTATTTACTGCCGCGTCGGCTGTGGCTGTCCGCGTGTGTCGCGGCGCCTTGCGGGCCGGACCCGCGTAGGCCCCCACATGAATGTCCCGCTCGCTGAGAAGAGCCTGATCGTCGAGCTCGGCAATAATTTGCTGTGTGTAGTTCTCAGCGAGTTTCTGCATATCGCGAGCCATGTCGATAACGGCGTTCTTGGCTACGCGCGTTACCGACTTGCCGGATGTGATAGTCTTTTCGATTGCATCCGCCCTCCTCCCCATCTCCCGGGAGAAGTCCCGCGCCCTCTCTTGTTGCTCCTCGACGACCGCCTCCCTCATAGGCCTGAGTTCACTGGCCTTGGGGCTACCGCCACCCTCAGCCTGAATGCGAGACGGCGGAGACCCGGATGGACCATCGGCCATAAGCGTATCCAATTGGCGGCGCACGGCTACGGCGTATTTCCGTAGCTGCAGGGTAGAATCCCGAATCCCTGCGCGCCGAAAGTGCCCAAGCCTGGCGGGATCGTCGATGGAGACGCCAAGAATCTGGAGGTGACTATCAACCTCGGAAAAGAGATCCCGTAGGGTCTCCTTTCCGAGGTTCACAATGTCACACGCGAAACCCTCCCGGGTGTAAGAGGAGAGCTGAGATGCCCGCAACTGCTGTGGCGATGGCGTGCGGCTAAACTCCCCTGAAGAATCCCCTGTTTGTGACATGTCTATTGTGTATATGTATGTGTGTGTGTATCGATGAATGAATGGATGTGAGTTTAAATGAAGAGCCGCGCACCAACCCCCGTGTGCACCGAAACTTTTTACTATTACGCCCTGTAAGGGGCGGTAAGCGTTAAGCACGTGGTTCTTATAGTGCTGTAACTCCGGGTATTAAATTATGCTGTCAGATAAGTGCAAGTCAATTTCACACAAGTAAATAAAAGAAAATAAAAAGAAAGCAATACAAAAGCAAAAAGGTAAATGCTAATAACATAAATTATGATACAATGTGCAGCCAAATTCACTATTTTAAGAGGTAAAAAGACGCAAAATTGAAAATACTATAAGGTCCGATTTATCTTAGAGGAGACAGTTGTAATACAGAAATGGTTAAGTGTAAATATACACTCAACAGTAATTGCTCGCGTAATAATAAATGATAATGATAACATTAGTCTGTTTACATAAACAAAGTTAGCAGATTAATCAAAATTTGTTAATAGTCTTTTAGAGGAGTCGCTTGCTTGCGGATCACTAAGGAGAGGGGCGTGCGGCCCGATTGGGATGTCTTGAAGTCGGTCTGTCAGTCATGTTAGTAACGTTATAATTATGTCAAAGACACAGGTAGGAGAAAAGGAAATTTTGACAAGAGGGAATACATTACTCGCCTCATTAAGTGAGTGCGAGCGCGGAGTCGGGCAGGAAACTCCGAATAAAAGAGGAAATTCGGTCGGTCGGGGGAGGGAGGGGGGGTGCATGCCTTGAGCATTTGGCAATGCGCGAGCTATGATAGATAAATTTTGAAAATAATTTTTTGCGCCATCCCAGTTCGCGCATTTACCGCCACTTCCCTATAGCGGAACTATTGGGAACTAGCAAGCAAACTATGCGCGCGCCGGGTGGCGGGTCTCCGAAATACTTCGTCCACCCATCTAGCGAAGTAGTTCGGAGTGATTCCGCGCCTTAAAAGTGGCGCTGAATTCGAACTCACACCGTAGTTACTAACAGAAGGTTAGTAACTTGGTAGTAAAGGAATTTAATAAAAAGTAAGTAATAGAGTAATTTAGAGTAAAAATTTTTATGGATGCCTTTAAGAGGACTTTCCATGGTACTGAATCAATTTTTAAATTTTGAAAATATACTAAGATGCCAAAGATGTGGGCGGATTAAAATTTGGAAACTTCTATTTTGAACTTACTTAGTACTACCATAGGTCGCGCATTTACCGCCATTTCCCTGCGACGGGACAAACGGAAACTAAAAATTTTTGTGGGGGTGTTTAGGAGGTCTAATTGGGCTATGGAGTCCGGTTTTAGTTTACAAAAATATGGGGGGGTGTCAAAGATGCAAATGGATTACTTTCTGGGGATTTCAGATTTTACTCTCTATGGGACTAGGTAGGGCATGTATGGCGGCAGGGTGTGGGCGGGGGAGGTGATTTTGGGTGTTCGGAATTGGGTACGGGGGGGAGGGTGCGTCAGAAATACATGTCGCAGGTCTGTCGCACGACCCTGCGACATTTCTGTCTCACCCCCAGAAGTAGGTTTGACCCGATATCGGGTCCGGACCCGATGTTTCCAATCGTAAACACCGTGTCTCCGGACCCGGTGTCGGGTCGGGATCTAGGTACCGACCTCTACCGAGTTGAAGAGAAGACACGATCACGCGGCGGTCACGTGGTTTTCACGCAGCCGCCGCGTGATTTCATCTCCATACAAAATAAATAGTGGTGTGACGTCACGAGCTTAAATCCGACTCGCGCCTGACCAAGCCGATGACGATGGCACGCCACGATCACGTGATCGGAATGACGCCACGCCTAATAGACACGAAAAATTACGTCATTTCGACAACGAGGTTTTTTCCTGGATGATTTTGGGCAAAACAAAAGTTAGATCCAGGAAGAGGAGGTGTTTTTATTGGGATGTGCGAAATTCTGCCCATCTAGGTCCCCGGGAACAGGGCAAAAACCCGATAGAAAGAACTTCCCCATTAAAAACACCCCAAACAAACTTAATTTTGCGGGTTTCCGGCCGAGCGAGTCTCGCCGGAAATTGAATTTATTCGAAAACTATGGGACTCCCGGGGTTGAAAATTTGCATAAGGCATATTGGACGGAGGAGGAATCTAATAGAATAAATATCTCTGCCCCGAATTTAAAAGAAAAGGGGGGAATTTAAACTTAAAAATCAAGACATCCCTTTCCGGGACCGCACTTACCCCTGTATTTTAGTGTGTCATCCTGTTATGATGTTCCAGCTTGTAGAAATGGGTGGCCGCGGCTCTGCCCTTTCGAATAAGGGTAAGCCCGCGGGCCAACATTGAGCACAAGGATTCAAATTTTTAATTTAAAACTTTGTTTATATTTTCCACCAATTTTTAAAACACTAATAACTATTAATTCACAAGTGTTAAAATTTTTGTGAGAACATATTCGGATGCGCCTGAATTAGTTCTACTTAATTATGATTTTGGATTTATTAATTTATTTGTTTTCACAATATTTTTTGGTCCGAAACTGTTTTCGGGGGTGTTGGTTTTTACACTAAAAAGCTCACAGTATTTTCAATTTATGTCCAAAAAATTTTTTGATTTTACACTAATGTTCTTCATTTAATTTTGCATAGGATAGCACTTTTAAAATATGGGGTTACCGCGACTAATTTAGTGCCGCACGCGGATTTGTCTAACCGGGCGTAGTGAAATTTCGGTTTTTTGATTGTAACTTTCACAATTTTTGTCCGATTTTCATGCGGTTTTTACACTTTTTTAGCGCTTTTTAAGACGCTTCGTTTGATATATAGCACTACTACAAAGTCAAACTTTTTCCACTAAAAATGATTTTTCACAGCTTTGTATGGGTCGCCGCGGCACTTAGGCGTGTCGTGCACGCACGGGACTTAGCGCGCGACTGGTTAGGTTAGGTTAGGTTAGGTTAGGTTAGGTTAGGTTAGGTTAGGTTAGGTTAGGTTAGGTTAGGTTAGGTTAGGTTAGGTTAGGTTAGGTTAGGTTAGGTTAGGTTAGGTTAGGTTAGGTTAGGTTAGGTTAGGTTAGGTTAGGTTAGGTTAGGTTAGGTTAGGTTAGGTTAGGTTAGGTTAGGTTAGGTTAGGTTAGGTTAGGTTAGGTTAGGTTAGGTTAGGTTAGGTTAGGTTAGGTTAGGTTAGGTTAGGTTAGGTTAGGTTAGGTTAGGTTAGGTTAGGTTAGGTTAGGTTAGGTTAGGTTAGGTTAGGTTAGGTTAGGTTAGGTTAGGTTAGGTTAGGTTAGGTTAGGTTAGGTTAGGTTAGGTTAGGTTAGGTTAGGTTAGGTTAGGTTAGGTTAGGTTAGGTTAGGTTAGGTTAGGTTAGGTTAGGTTAGGTTAGGTTAGGTTAGGTTAGGTTAGGTTAGGTTAGGTTAGGTTAGGTTAGGTTAGGTTAGGTTAGGTTAGGTTAGGTTAGGTTAGGTTAGGTTAGGTTAGGTTAGGTTAGGTTAGGTTAGGTTAGGTTAGGTTAGGTTAGGTTAGGTTAGGTTAGGTTAGGTTAGGTTAGGTTAGGTTAGGTTAGGTTAGGTTAGGTTAGGTTAGGTTAGGTTAGGTTAGGTTAGGTTAGGTTAGGTTAGGTTAGGTTAGGTTAGGTTAGGTTAGGTTAGGTTAGGTTAGGTTAGGTTAGGTTAGGTTAGGTTAGGTTAGGTTAGGTTAGGTTAGGTTAGGTTAGGTTAGGTTAGGTTAGGTTAGGTTAGGTTAGGTTAGGTTAGGTTAGGTTAGGTTAGGTTAGGTTAGGTTAGGTTAGGTTAGGTTAGGTTAGGTTAGGTTAGGTTAGGTTAGGTTAGGTTAGGTTAGGTTAGGTTAGGTTAGGTTAGGTTAGGTTAGGTTAGGTTAGGTTAGGTTAGGTTAGGTTAGGTTAGGTTAGGTTAGGTTAGGTTAGGTTAGGTTAGGTTAGGTTAGGTTAGGTTAGGTTAGGTTAGGTTAGGTTAGGTTAGGTTAGGTTAGGTTAGGTTAGGTTAGGTTAGGTTAGGTTAGGTTAGGTTAGGTTAGGTTAGGTTAGGTTAGGTTAGGTTAGGTTAGGTTAGGTTAGGTTAGGTTAGGTTAGGTTAGGTTAGGTTAGGTTAGGTTAGGTTAGGTTAGGTTAGGTTAGGTTAGGTTAGGTTAGGTTAGGTTAGGTTAGGTTAGGTTAGGTTAGGTTAGGTTAGGTTAGGTTAGGTTAGGTTAGGTTAGGTTAGGTTAGGTTAGGTTAGGTTAGGTTAGGTTAGGTTAGGTTAGGTTAGGTTAGGTTAGGTTAGGTTAGGTTAGGTTAGGTTAGGTTAGGTTAGGTTAGGTTAGGTTAGGTTAGGTTAGGTTAGGTTAGGTTAGGTTAGGTTAGGTTAGGTTAGGTTAGGTTAGGTTAGGTTAGGTTAGGTTAGGTTAGGTTAGGTTAGGTTAGGTTAGGTTAGGTTAGGTTAGGTTAGGTTAGGTTAGGTTAGGTTAGGTTAGGTTAGGTTAGGTTAGGTTAGGTTAGGTTAGGTTAGGTTAGGTTAGGTTAGGTTAGGTTAGGTTAGGTTAGGTTAGGTTAGGTTAGGTTAGGTTAGGTTAGGTTAGGTTAGGTTAGGTTAGGTTAGGTTAGGTTAGGTTAGGTTAGGTTAGGTTAGGTTAGGTTAGGTTAGGTTAGGTTAGGTTAGGTTAGGTTAGGTTAGGTTAGGTTAGGTTAGGTTAGGTTAGGTTAGGTTAGGTTAGGTTAGGTTAGGTTAGGTTAGGTTAGGTTAGGTTAGGTTAGGTTAGGTTAGGTTAGGTTAGGTTAGGTTAGGTTAGGTTAGGTTAGGTTAGGTTAGGTTAGGTTAGGTTAGGTTAGGTTAGGTTAGGTTAGGTTAGGTTAGGTTAGGTTAGGTTAGGTTAGGTTAGGTTAGGTTAGGTTAGGTTAGGTTAGGTTAGGTTAGGTTAGGTTAGGTTAGGTTAGGTTAGGTTAGGTTAGGTTAGGTTAGGTTAGGTTAGGTTAGGTTAGGTTAGGTTAGGTTAGGTTAGGTTCTCTGGAGGAGGAGGACGGCACTGTATCAGGTGCGCCGGGGGTGTCGGAGTGGGAGTTGGCCGGGGCGGTGAGTCGGATGAAGACGAAGAACACTGCCCCTGGGCCGGACGGCATCCCTGGGCGCGCCTGGTCTCTTGCCCTGGGTCCGATGGAGTCTCAACTCAGGGCAACATACAGTGCCTGCCTCGAGCAGGGCCTCTTTCCCCGTAGGTGGAAAACGGGGAGACTGGTCCTGCTTAAGAAGGAGGGTAAACCGGCCGATACACCCTCCGCGTATCGGCCCATCGTTTTGCTGGACGAGGCGGGGAAGCTGCTCGAACGAATAATAGCTTCCCGCATAGTCCAGCACCTCCAGGAGGTAGGGCCCGACCTCAGTCGTCTCCAGTGCGGATTCCGCCAGGGCAGGTCCACCCTCGACTGTATCGAGGGTGTAAGACATCTGGCGGAGGAGGCGACAACTCGGGGCGAGGTTGTATTGGCGGTGTCGTTGGACATCGCTAACGCTTTCAACACCTTGCCCTGGGGAGTGATCAAGGAGGCCCTACGCTTCCACCGCATCCCCATGTACCTGCAGCGTGTTGTCGGTAATTATCTGGCCGACCGCGCTGTCGGGTACCCGACGGCTGGGGGTGGGTGGAAGGAGCGGAGGATGTCGTGCGGTGTTCCACAGGGGTCGGTTCTTGGCCCCCTTCTGTGGAACATCGGCTACGACTGGGTGCTGCGCGGGCAAATGCTTCCGGGGGTCCGTCTGTTCTGTTACGCAGACGACACCCTGGTGACTGCCCGTGCGGGCACCCACCGGGATGCCCGTGTGCTGGCGACCGCGGCCACCGCACACGTCGTGGCGCGGATTCGCCGGTTAGGACTGGGGGTGGCTTTGGAGAAATCCGAGGCCATTTGCTTCCACAGGCCTCGGATGGCGCCCCCAGTGGGCTCCCGGTTGATGGTGGGCGGGACGTCCATCGAAATCTCGGGTACTCTACGGTACCTGGGATTGCTCCTCGACAGCCGATGGACGTTCGAGGCCCACTTCCGGCGGCTCGCCCCCAAGTTAACGGCGACCGCCGGAGCCCTGAGCAGGCTCCTCCCGAATTTGGGGGGGCCTAATGCAGGCTGCCGGCGCCTTTATGCCGGAGTGGTCCGCTCTATGGCCCTGTACGGCGCTCCCGTGTGGGCGGAGCGGCTGACTGCGGGGTCCCTGCCTCTGCTGCGTGGAGCGCAGAGGATCATGGCGGTCAGACTCGTGCGGGGCTACCGGACCATTTCCGGCGAGGCGGCCTGCGCCTTGGCCGGGTCCCCTCCCTGGGACCTGGAGGCCAAGGTGCTCGCTCAGGCCTACCGCCGCAGAGTTGAAGCCCGTTCATCGGGGGGAGACTCGGCGGTGGTAGAGGTAGATTGGCGGAGGGAGGCTCAGCAGGAGCTCCTCCGCCAATGGAGGCGGCGGCTGGAATCGCCCAGTGCAGGAGGCTGGACGATTTCGGCCATCCAGCCCATTCTCCAGGGCTGGGTCGCCAGGAGGCATGGGGTCCTCACCTTCCGCCTGACGCAGGTGCTCTCCGGACATGGTTGCTTCGGGTGGTATCTGTGGCGGGTGGCCCGGCGCGAAGCGTCCGGTGTGTGCCACGAGTGCGGCGCCGATTCCGACACGGCGTTGCACACGCTCGCGGACTGTCCAGCTTGGGCGGTTCAGCGGGCGGAGCTCGTGGCACAGGTGGGGCGCGACCTCTCCTTGCCCACTGTGGTTCGTGCCATGGTGGACAGGGAGAGGTCGTGGGCAGCGATGGCCTCCTTCTGCGAGCACGTCATTTCGCAGAAGGAGGCGGCGGAGCGGGTCCGGGAAGTCGAGTCTCGGGATCCGATCCGCCGCAGGCGAGCCGGGCGCAGGCGACTCGTCCAAGACCATCGCATGCCGCCCTAACGGGGACCTTCTGGGCGTTCCGAACGGGGTTTATTCGGACGCCCTCCTTATAAGGTCCCCGAGGCGGTCGATGCATCTGGTGCTCCCGATGCATCGTCCAGCGGAGGGAGGGGCCACTTTTAGAGAGGCCCCGACCCAGAGGTGGCGCACTCTGGGGTTCAGAGTTGCTGCTGGCGGGAGTGGGGTCAAATAAGGCACCCTGCACCCGCCACCAGCAGCGTGGTGGAGCACACAGGTTGTTTTAGTCGGTGCGAGTCCGACATAACCGTCGCCTGACCCCGCGGGCGGCGGTACCCATAAGGGGTTTTTTCCTGTTCAAAAAAAAAAAAAAAAAAAAAAGGTTAGGTTAGGTTAGGTTAGGTTAGGTTAGGTTAGGTTAGGTTAGGTTAGGTTAGGTTAGGTTAGGTTAGGTTAGGTTAGGTTAGGTTAGGTTAGGTTAGGTTAGGTTAGGTTAGGTTAGGTTAGGTTAGGTTAGGTTAGGTTAGGTTAGGTTAGGTTAGGTTAGGTTAGGTTAGGTTAGGTTAGGTTAGGTTAGGTTAGGTTAGGTTAGGTTAGGTTAGGTTAGGTTAGGTTAGGTTAGGTTAGGTTAGGTTAGGTTAGGTTAGGTTAGGTTAGGTTAGGTTAGGTTAGGTTAGGTTAGGTTAGGTTAGGTTAGGTTAGGTTAGGTTAGGTTAGGTTAGGTTAGGTTAGGTTAGGTTAGGTTAGGTTAGGTTAGGTTAGGTTAGGTTAGGTTAGGTTAGGTTAGGTTAGGTTAGGTTAGGTTAGGTTAGGTTAGGTTAGGTTAGGTTAGGTTAGGTTAGGTTAGGTTAGGTTAGGTTAGGTTAGGTTAGGTTAGGTTAGGTTAGGTTAGGTTAGGTTAGGTTAGGTTAGGTTAGGTTAGGTTAGGTTAGGTTAGGTTAGGTTAGGTTAGGTTAGGTTAGGTTAGGTTAGGTTAGGTTAGGTTAGGTTAGGTTAGGTTAGGTTAGGTTAGGTTAGGTTAGGTTAGGTTAGGTTAGGTTAGGTTAGGTTAGGTTAGGTTAGGTTAGGTTAGGTTAGGTTAGGTTAGGTTAGGTTAGGTTAGGTTAGGTTAGGTTAGGTTAGGTTAGGTTAGGTTAGGTTAGGTTAGGTTAGGTTAGGTTAGGTTAGGTTAGGTTAGGTTAGGTTAGGTTAGGTTAGGTTAGGTTAGGTTAGGTTAGGTTAGGTTAGGTTAGGTTAGGTTAGGTTAGGTTAGGTTAGGTTAGGTTAGGTTAGGTTAGGTTAGGTTAGGTTAGGTTAGGTTAGGTTAGGTTAGGTTAGGTTAGGTTAGGTTAGGTTAGGTTAGGTTAGGTTAGGTTAGGTTAGGTTAGGTTAGGTTAGGTTAGGTTAGGTTAGGTTAGGTTAGGTTAGGTTAGGTTAGGTTAGGTTAGGTTAGGTTAGGTTAGGTTAGGTTAGGTTAGGTTAGGTTAGGTTAGGTTAGGTTAGGTTAGGTTAGGTTAGGTTAGGTTAGGTTAGGTTAGGTTAGGTTAGGTTAGGTTAGGTTAGGTTAGGTTAGGTTAGGTTAGGTTAGGTTAGGTTAGGTTAGGTTAGGTTAGGTTAGGTTAGGTTAGGTTAGGTTAGGTTAGGTTAGGTTAGGTTAGGTTAGGTTAGGTTAGGTTAGGTTAGGTTAGGTTAGGTTAGGTTAGGTTAGGTTAGGTTAGGTTAGGTTAGGTTAGGTTAGGTTAGGTTAGGTTAGGTTAGGTTAGGTTAGGTTAGGTTAGGTTAGGTTAGGTTAGGTTAGGTTAGGTTAGGTTAGGTTAGGTTAGGTTAGGTTAGGTTAGGTTAGGTTAGGTTAGGTTAGGTTAGGTTAGGTTAGGTTAGGTTAGGTTAGGTTAGGTTAGGTTAGGTTAGGTTAGG